>OX392534.1:25947026-26690776 GCA_947623455.1 Mimachlamys varia
CAGTTTTGTACTGGAGAATGTATCTATAGACAGTTTTGTACTGGAGAATGTATCTATAAACAGGTGTATACTGGAAAATGTATCTATAAACAGGTGTATACTGGAGAATGTATCTATACACAGGTGTATACAGGGGAATGTATCTATAGACAGGTGTATACAGGGGAATGTATCTATAAACAGTTTTGTACTGGAGAATGTATCTATAGACAGGTGTATACAGGGGAATGTATCTATAGACAGGTGTATACTGGAGAATGTATCTATAGACAGTTTTGTACTGGAGAATGTATCTATAAACAGGTGTATACTGGACAATGTATCTATAAACAGGTGTATACTGGAGAAAGTATCTATAGACAGGTGTATACTGGAGAATGTATCTATAAACAGGTGTATACTGGAGAATGTATCTATAAACAGGTGTATACTGGAGAATGTATCTATAAACAGGTGTATACTGGAGAATGTATCTATAAACAGGTGTATACTGGAGAATGTATTTATAGACAAGTGTATACTGGAGAATGTATCTATAGACAGTTTTGTACTGGAGAATGTATCTATAGACAGTTTTGTACTGGAGAATGTATCTATAAACAGGTGTATACTGGAAAATGTATCTATAAACAGGTGTATACTGGAGAATGTATCTATAGACAGTTTTGTACTGGAGAAGGTATATATAGACAGGTGTATACTGGAGAATGTATCTATAGACAGGTGTATACTGAAGAATGTATATATAGACAGTTTTGTAGTGGAGAATGTATCTATAGACAAGTGTATACTGGAGAATGTATCTATAGACAGTTTTGTACTGGAGAATGTATCTATAGACAGTTTTGTACTGGAGAATGTATCTATAGACAGGTGTATACTGGAGAATTTATCTATAAACAGGTGTATACTGGAGAATGTATCTATAGACAGTTTTGTACTGGAGAATGTATCTATAGACAGGTGTATACTGGAGAATGTATCTATAGACAGTTTTGTACTGGAGAATGTATCTATAGACAGTTTTGTACTGGAGAAGGTATCTATAGACAGGTGTATACTGGAGAATGTATCTATAAACAGGTGTATACTGGAGAATGTATCTATAGACAGGTGTATCCTGGAGAATGCATCTATAAACAGGTGTATACTGGAGAATGTATCTATAGACAGTTTTGTACTGGAGAATGTATCTACAGACAGGTGTATAGTGTATACTGGAGAATGTATTTATAGATAGGTGTATACTGGAGAAGGTATCTATAGACAGTTTTGTACTGGAGATTGTATCTATAGACAGGTGTATACTGGAAAATGTATCTATAGACAGTTTTGTACTGGAGAAGGTATATATAGACAGGTGTATACTGGAGAATGTATCTATAGACAAGTGTATACTGAAGAATGTATCTATAGACAGGTGTATACTGGAGAATGTATCTAGAGACAGTTTTGTACTGGGGAAGGTATATATAGACAGTTTTGTACTGGAGAATGTATCTATAGACAAGTGTATACTGGAGAATGTATCTATAGACAGTTTTGTACTGGAGAATGTATCTATGGACAGTTTTGTACTGGAGAAGGTATTTATAGACAGGTTTATACTGGAGAATGTATCTATAGACAGGTGTATACTGGAGAATGTATCTATAAACAGGTGTATACTGGAGAATGTATCTATAAACAGGTGTATACTGGAGAATGTATCTATAGACAGTTTTGTACTGGAGAATGTATCTATAGACAGATTTATACTGGAGAATGTATCTATAGACAGTTTTGTACTGGAGAATGTATCTATAGACAGTTTTGTACTTGAGAATGTATCTATAGACAGGTGTATACTGGAGAATGTATCTATAGAAAGTTTTGTACTGGAGAATGTATCTATAGACAGGTGTACACTAGAGAATGTATCTATAGACAGTTTTGTACTGGAGAATGTATCTATAGACAGTTGTATACTGGAGAATGTATCTATAAACAGGTATATACTGGAGAATGTATTTATAGACAAGTGTATACTGGAGAATGTATCTATAGACAGTTTTGTACTGGAGAATGTATCTATAAACAGGTGTATACTGGAGAATGTATTTATAGACAAGTGTATACTGGAGAAGGTATATATAGACAGTTTTGTACTGGAGAATGTATCTATAGACAGGTGTATACTAGAGAATGTATCTATAGAAAGTTTTGTACTGGAGAATGTATCTATAGACAGGTGTATACTGGAGAATGTATCTGTAGACATGTGTATACTGGAGAATGTATCTATAGACAGGTGTATCCGGGAGAAAGTATCTATAGACAGGTGTATACTTGAGAATGTATCTATAAACAGGTGTATATTGGAGAATGTATTTATAGACAGGTGTATACTGGAGAATGTATCTATAAACAGGTGTATACTGGAGAATGTATCTATAGACAGTTTTGTACTGGAGAATGTATCTATAGACAGTTGTATACTGGAGAATGTATCTATAAACAGGTGTATACTGGAGAATGTATTTATAGACAAGTGTATACTGGAGAATGTATCTATAGACAGTTTTGTACTGGAGAATGTATCTATAGACAGGTGTATACTGGAGAATGTATCTATAGAAAGTTTTGTACTGGAGAATGTATCTATAGACAAGTGTATACTGGAGAATGTATCTGTAGACAGTTTTGTACTGGAGAATGTATCTATAGACAGGTGTATACTGGAGAATGTATCTATAAACAGGTGTATACTGGAGAATGTATCTATAGACAGTTTTGTACTGGAGAATGTATCTATAGACTGGTGTATACTGGAGAATGTATCTATAGAAAGTTTTGTACTGGAGAATGTATCTATAGACAGGTGTATACTGGAGAATGTATCTATAGACAGTTTTGTACTGGAGAATGTATCTATAGACAGGTGTATACTGGTTAATTTATCTATAGACAGTTTTATACTAGAGAATGTATCTATAGACAGTTTTGTACTGGAGAATGTATCTATAGACAAGTGTATACTGGTGAATGTATCTATAGACAAGTGTATACTGGAGAATGTATCTATAGACAGTTTTGTACTGGAGAATGTATCTATAGACAGTTTTGTACTGGAGAATGTATCTATAGACAGGTGTATACTGGAGAATGTATCTGTAGACAGATGAATACTGGAGAATGTATCTATGGACAGTTTTGTACTGGAGAATGTATTTATAGACAAGTGTATACTGGAGAATGTATCTATAAACAGTTTTGTACTGGAGAATGTATCTATAGACAGGTGTATACTGGAGAATGTATCTATAGAAAGTTTTGTACTGGAGAATGTATCTATAGACAGGTGTATACTGGAGAATGTATCTGTAGACAGTTTTGTACTGGAGAATGTATCTATAGACAGGTGTATACTGGAGAATGTATCTATAAACAGGTGTATACTGGAGAATGTATCTATAGACAGTTTTGTACTGGAGAATGTATCTATAGACAGGTGTATACTGGAGAATGTATCTATAGAAAGTTTTGTACTGGAGAATGTATCTATAGACAGGTGTATACTGGAGAATGTATCTATAGACAGTTTTGTACTGGAGAATGTATCTATAGACAGGTGTATACTGGAGAATGTATCTATAGACAGTTTTGTACTGGAGAAGGTATATATAGACAGGTGTATACTGGTGAATGTATCTGTAGACAGTTTTGTACTGGAGAATGTATCTATAGACAAGTGTATACTGGAGAATGTATCTGTAGACAGTTGTATACTGGAGAATGTATCTATAGACAGTTTTGTACTAGAGAATGTATCTGTAGACAGTTGTATACTGGAGAATGTATCTATAGACAGTTTTGTACTAGAGAATGTATCTATAGACAAGTGTATACTGGAGAATGTATCTATAGACAGGTGTATACTGGTGAATGTATCTATAGACAGTTTTGTACTGGAGAATGTATCTATAGACAGGTGTATACTGGTGAATGTATCTATAGACAGTTTTGTACTGGAGAATGTATCTATAGACAGGTGTATACTAGAGAATGTATCTACAGACAGTTTTGTACTGGAGAATGTATCTATAGACAGTTTTGTACTGGAGAATGTATCTATAGACAGGTGTATACTGGAGAATGTATCTATAGACAAGTGTATACTGGAGAATGTATCTATAGACAGGTGTATACTGGAGAATGTATCTATAGACAGGTGTATACTAGAGAATGTATCTATAGACAGTTTTGTACTGGAGAATGTATCTATAGACAGGTGTATACTGGAGAATGTATCTATAGACAGTTTTGTACTGGAGAATGTATCTATAGACAAGTGTATACTGGAGAATGTATCTATAGACAGTTTTGTACTGGAGAATGTATCTATAGACAGGTGTATACTAGAGAATGTATCTATAGACAGTTTTGTACTGGAGAATGTATCTATAGACAGGTGTATACTAGAGAATGTATCTATAGACAGTTTTGTACTGGAGAATGTATCTATAGACAGGTGTATACTTAGGGGATAGTACGTTGTTTTGAGTGGCTATACTGGCGATTAGAACATGAAATTTGGTTTGAACTCGAGACCAATAGGTCGAGAGTTTAAACCAAATTTCATGTTCTAATCGCCAGTATAGACACGAAAAATAACGTACTATCCCCATTCTAACATTCCTTGACAAATTTAATACGCTAATTTGTTTAGATACATTGTATTTCCTTGCTACAAGTACGTAGTAAAGTACTCTGTGACCTGGCTGGTGACGTGTCTTTCTATAGGCGACTGACCAATCAGAAGGAAGCTTCCAAAAGTCGGTCATTTAGCCACGCCCATACATGTACTGGCGAGCGCTTGGTCTGAATGTTGACGAGGCGGAATATTTGGATTTAGGACTAGTATTTTCGTGAACGAATGTATACGACGTCATGGTTGGATTAACATTGACAAAATGGCTACAATTCCATGTCAGTATGCATGCAAATTTGTTCGTATCGACAAAAACGTGTGTTATTTTCAAGATCTGTTAAAATTTTGTGCAGATGCACACGACACCGTCACAGTGCAATGTTTGTTTTTAATTCCTAGAGGTGCCTACACATGGATGGAATTCACGTTTCATGAATAAATGGAGGTAAGAACATGATAGCGTTTTATTCTTATTTTATTCAGCTAATACATTCAATCCATCTTCTTTGCTCTGATGGATACTTGACGTATGCCTATTATGCAGTGGAATGTTCATCGATAGACGATCCCCGTCACGACGCCATTTTGTTTTTGGTAGAAACGGGCGTGGCTTAAGTTCGATGGGAGGAGCTTGATACGATTGATCATGATTGATCATGGTTCTATCGCACATTAGAACATGGTCTATATCCAATCAAAACGCGTATTACAAACGTATCGTGTTAGAATAGAGAATATATCTATAGACAGTTGTGTACTGGAGAATGTATCTATAGACAAGTGTATACTGGAGAATGTATCTATAGACAGTTTTGTACTGGAGAATGTATCTATAGACAGGTGTATACTGGTGAATGTATCTATAGACAGTTTTGTACTAGAGAATGTATCTATAGACAGGTGTATACTGGTGAATGTATCTATAGACAAGTGTATACTGGAGAATGTATCTATAGACAGTTTTGTACTGGAGAATGTATCTATAGACAGTTTTGTACTGGAGAATGTATCTATAGACAGTTCTGTACTGGAGAATGTATCTATAGACAGGTGTATACTGGAGAATGTATCTATAGACAGTTGTGTACTGGAGAATGTATCTGTAGAAGGATGTATACTGGAGAATGTATCTATGGACAGTTTTGTACTGGAGAAGGTATTTATAGACAGGTGTATAATGGAGAATGTATCTATAGACAGGTGTATACTGGAGAATGTATCTATAAACAAGTGTATACTGGAGAATGTATCTATAGACAGGTGTATACTGGAGAATGTATCTATAGACAGTTTTGTACTGGAGAATGTATCTATAGACAGTTTTGTACTGGAGAATGTATCTATGGACAGTTTTGTACTGGAGAAGGTATATATAGACAGGTGTATACTGGAGAATGTATCTATAGACAAGTGTATACTGAAGAATGTATCTATAGACAGGTGTATACTGGAGAATGTATCTATAGGCAGTTTTGTACTGAAGAAGGTATATATAGACAGTTTTGTACTGGAGAATGTATCTATAGACAAGTGTATACTGGAGAATGTATCTATAGACAGTTTTGTACTGGAGAATGTATCTATAGACAGGTGTATACTAGAGAATGTATCTATAGACAGTTTTGTACTGGAGAATGAATCTATAGACAGGTGTATACTGGAGAATGTATCCATAGACAAGTGTATACTGGAGAATGTATCTATAGACAGGTGTATACTGGAGAATGTATCTATAGACAGGTGCATACTGGTGAATGTATCTATAGACAGGTGTATACTGGAGAATGTATCTATAGACAAGTGTATACTGGAGAATGTATCCATAGACAAGTGTATACTGGAGAATGTATCTATAGACAGTTTTGTACTGGAGAATGAATCTATAGACAGGTGTATACTGGAGAATGTATCCATAGACAAGTGTATACTGGAGAATGAATCTATAGACAGGTGTATACTGGAGAATGTATCTATAGACAGGTGCATACTGGTGAATGTATCTATAGACAGGTGTATACTGGAGAATGTATCTATAGACAAGTGTATACTGGAGAATGTATCCATAGACAAGTGTATACTGGAGAATGTATCTATAGACAAGTGTATACTGGAGAATGTATCTATAGACAGGTGTATACTGGAGAATGTATCTATAGACAGTTTTGTAATGGAGAATCTATCTATAGACAGGTGTATACAGGGGAATGTATCTATAGACAGGTGTATACTGGAGAATGTATCTATAGACAGTTTTGTACTGGAGAATGTATCTATAGACAGTTTTGTACTGGAGAATGTATCTATAAACAGGTGTATACTGGAGAATGTATCTATAGACAGGTGTATACTGTAGAATGTATCTATAAACAGGTGTATACTGGAGAATGTATCTATAGACAGGTGTATACAGGGGAATGTATCTATAGACAGGTGTATACTGGAGAATGTATCTATAGACAGTTTTGTACAGGAGAATGTATCTATAGACAGTTTTGTACTGGAGAATGTATCTATAAACAGGTGTATACTGGAGAATGTATCTATAGACAGGTGTATACTGTAGAATGTATCTATACACAGGTGTATACTGGAGAATGTATCTATAGACAGGTGTATACTGGAGAATGTATCTATAGACAGGTGTATACTGGAGAATGTATCTATAGACAGGTGTATACTGGAGAATGTATCTATAAACAGGTGTATACTGGAGAATGTATCTATAGACAGTTATGTACTGGAGAATGTATCTATAAACAGGTGTATACTGGACAATGTATCTATAGACAGGTGTA
Source organism: Mimachlamys varia (assembly GCA_947623455.1). Lineage (NCBI taxonomy): Eukaryota > Metazoa > Mollusca > Bivalvia > Pectinida > Pectinidae > Mimachlamys > Mimachlamys varia. Next base: position 25,954,512 of record OX392534.1, read on the forward strand.
TACTGGACAATGTATCTATAAACAGGTGTATACTGGAGAAAGTATCTATAGACAGGTGTATACTGGAGAATGTATCTATAAACAGGTGTATACTGGAGAATGTATCTATAAACAGGTGTATACTGGAGAATGTATCTATAAACAGGTGTATACTGGAGAATGTATCTATAAACAGGTGTATACTGGAGAATGTATTTATAGACAAGTGTATACTGGAGAATGTATCTATAGACAGTTTTGTACTGGAGAATGTATCTATAGACAGTTTTGTACTGGAGAATGTATCTATAAACAGGTGTATACTGGAAAATGTATCTATAAACAGGTGTATACTGGAGAATGTATCTATAGACAGTTTTGTACTGGAGAAGGTATATATAGACAGGTGTATACTGGAGAATGTATCTATAGACAGGTGTATACTGAAGAATGTATATATAGACAGTTTTGTACTGGAGAATGTATCTATAGACAAGTGTATACTGGAGAATGTATCTATAGACAGTTTTGTACTGGAGAATGTATCTATAGACAGTTTTGTACTGGAGAATGTATCTATAGACAGGTGTATACTGGAGAATTTATCTATAAACAGGTGTATACTGGAGAATGTATCTATAGACAGTTTTGTACTGGAGAATGTATCTATAGACAGGTGTATACTGGAGAATGTATCTATAGACAGTTTTGTACTGGAGAATGTATCTATAGACAGTTTTGTACTGGAGAATGTATATATAAACAGGTGTATGCTGGAGAATGTATCTATAGACAGGTGTATCCTGGAGAATGCATCTATAGACAGGTGTATACTGGAGAATGTATCTATAGACAGTTTTGTACTGGAGAATGTATCTACAGACAGGTGTATAGTGTATACTGGAGAATGTATTTATAGATAGGTGTATACTGGAGAAGGTATCTATAGACAGTTTTGTACTGGAGATTGTATCTATAGACAGGTGTATACTGGAAAATGTATCTATAGACAGTTTTGTACTGGAGAAGGTATATATAGACAGGTGTATACTGGAGAATGTATCTATAGACAGGTGTATACTGAAGAATGTATCTATAGACAGGTGTATACTGGAGAATGTATCTATAGACAGTTTTGTACTGGGGAAGGTATATATAGACAGTTTTGTACTGGAGAATGTATCTATAGACAAGTGTATACTGGAGAATGTATCTATTGACAGTTTTGTACTGGACAATGTATCTATAAACAGGTGTATACTGGAGAAAGTATCTATAGACAGGTGTATACTGGAGAATGTATCTATAAACAGGTGTATACTGGAGAATGTATCTATAAACAGGTGTATACTGGAGAATGTATCTATAAACAGGTGTATACTGGAGAATGTATCTATAAACAGGTGTATACTGGAGAATGTATTTATAGACAAGTGTATACTGGAGAATGTATCTATAGACAGTTTTGTACTGGAGAATGTATCTATAGACAGTTTTGTACTGGAGAATGTATCTATAAACAGGTGTATACTGGAAAATGTATCTATAAACAGGTGTATACTGGAGAATGTATCTATAGACAGTTTTGTACTGGAGAAGGTATATATAGACAGGTGTATACTGGAGAATGTATCTATAGACAGGTGTATACTGAAGAATGTATATATAGACAGTTTTGTACTGGAGAATGTATCTATAGACAAGTGTATACTGGAGAATGTATCTATAGACAGTTTTGTACTGGAGAATGTATCTATAGACAGTTTTGTACTGGAGAATGTATCTATAGACAGGTGTATACTGGAGAATTTATCTATAAACAGGTGTATACTGGAGAATGTATCTATAGACAGTTTTGTACTGGAGAATGTATCTATAGACAGTTGTATACTGGAGAATGTATCTATAGACAGTTTTGTACTGGAGAATGTATCTATAGACAGTTTTGTACTGGAGAATGTATATATAAACAGGTGTATACTGGAGAATGTATCTATAGACAGGTGTATCCTGGAGAATGCATCTATAGACAGGTGTATACTGGAGAATGTATCTATAGACAGTTTTGTACTGGAGAATGTATCTACAGACAGGTGTATAGTGTATACTGGAGAATGTATTTATAGATAGGTGTATACTGGAGAAGGTATCTATAGACAGTTTTGTACTGGAGATTGTATCTATAGACAGGTGTATACTGGAAAATGTATCTATAGACAGTTTTGTACTGGAGAAGGTATATATAGACAGGTGTATACTGGAGAATGTATCTATAGACAGGTGTATACTGAAGAATGTATCTATAGACAGGTGTATACTGGAGAATGTATCTATAGACAGTTTTGTACTGGGGAAGGTATATATAGACAGTTTTGTACTGGAGAATGTATCTATAGACAAGTGTATACTGGAGAATGTATCTATTGACAGTTTTGTACTGGAGAATGTATCTATAGACAGTTTTATACTGGAGAATGTATCTATAGACAGGTGTATACTGGAGAATGTATCTATAAACAGGTGTATACTGGAGAATGTATCTATAGACAGGTGTATACTGGAGAATGCATCTATAGACAGGTGTATACTGGAGAATGTATCTATAGACAGTTTTGTACTGGAGAATGTATCTACAGACAGGTGTATAGTGTATACTGGAGAATGTATCTATAAACAGGTGTATACTGGAGAATGTATCTATAGACAGGTGTATACTAGAGAATGCATCTATAGACAGGTGTATACTGGAGAAGGTATCTATAGACAGTTTTGTACTGGAGAATGTATCTATAGACAGGTGTATACTGGAGAATGTATCTATAGACAGTTTTGTACTGGAGAATGTATCTATAGACAGGTGTATACTGGAGAATGTATCTATAGAAAGTTTTGTACTGGAGAATGTATCTATAGACAGGTGTATACTGGAGAATGTATCTATAGACAGTTTTGTACTGGAGAATGTATCTATAGACAGGTGTATACTGGAGAATGTATCTATAGACAGTTTTGTACTGGAGAAGGTATATATAGACAGGTGTATACTGGTGAATGTATCTGTAGACAGTTTTGTACTGGAGAATGTATCTATAGACAAGTGTATACTGGAGAATGTATCTGTAGACAGTTGTATACTGGAGAATGTATCTATAGACAGTTTTGTACTAGAGAATGTATCTGTAGACAGTTGTATGCTGGAGAATGTATCTATAGACAGTTTTGTACTAGAGAATGTATCTATAGACAAGTGTATACTGGAGAATGTATCTATAGACAGGTGTATACTGGAGAATGTATCTATAGACAGGTGTATACTGGTGAATGTATCTATAGACAGTTTTGTACTGGAGAATGTATCTATAGACAGGTGTATACTAGAGAATGTATCTACAGACAGTTTTGTACTGGAGAATGTATCTATAGACAGTTTTGTACTGGAGAATGTATCTATAGACAGGTGTATACTGGAGAATGTATCTATAGACAAGTGTATACTGGAGAATGTATCTATAGACAGGTGTATACTGGAGAATGTATCTATAGACAGGTGTATACTAGAGAATGTATCTATAGACAGTTTTGTACTGGAGAATGTATCTATAGACAGGTGTATACTAGAGAATGTATCTATAGACAGTTTTGTACTGGAGAATGTATCTATAGACAGGTGTATACTGGAGAATGTATCTATAGACAGTTTTGTACTGGAGAATGTATCTATAGACAAGTGTATACTGGAGAATGTATCTATAGACAGTTTTGTACTGGAGAATGTATCTATAGACAGGTGTATACTAGAGAATGTATCTATAGACAGTTTTGTACTGGAGAATGTATCTATAGACAGGTGTATACTAGAGAATGTATCTATAGACAGTTTTGTACTGGAGAATGTATCTATAGACAGGTGTATACTTAGGGGATAGTACGTTGTTTTGAGTGGCTATACTGGCGATTAGAACATGAAATTTGGTTTGAACTCGAGACCAATAGGTCGAGAGTTTAAACCAAATTTCATGTTCTAATCGCCAGTATAGACACGAAAAATAACGTACTATCCCCATTCTAACATTCCTTGACAAATTTAATACGCTAATTTGTTTAGATACATTGTATTTCCTTGCTACAAGTACGTAGTAAAGTACTCTGTGACCTGGCTGGTGACGTGTCTTTCTATAGGCGACTGACCAATCAGAAGGAAGCTTCCAAAAGTCGGTCATTTAGCCACGCCCATACATGTACTGGCGAGCGCTTGGTCTGAATGTTGACGAGGCGGAATATTTGGATTTAGGACTAGTATTTTCGTGAACGAATGTATACGACGTCATGGTTGGATTAACATTGACAAAATGGCTACAATTCCATGTCAGTATGCATGCAAATTTGTTCGTATCGACAAAAACGTGTGTTATTTTCAAGATCTGTTAAAATTTTGTGCAGATGCACACGACACCGTCACAGTGCAATGTTTGTTTTTAATTCCTAGAGGTGCCTACACATGGATGGAATTCACGTTTCATGAATAAATGGAGGTAAGAACATGATAGCGTTTTATTCTTATTTTATTCAGCTAATACATCCAATCCATCTTCTTTGCTCTGATGGATACTTGACGTATGCCTATTATGCAGTGGAATGTTCATCGATAGACGATCCCCGTCACGACGCCATTTTGTTTTTGGTAGAAACGGGCGTGGCTTAAGTTCGATGGGAGGAGCTTGATACGATTGATCATGATTGATCATGGTTCTATCGCACATTAGAACATGGTCTATATCCAATCAAAACGCGTATTACAAACGTATCGTGTTAGAATAGAGAATATATCTATAGACAGTTGTGTACTGGAGAATGTATCTATAGACAAGTGTATACTGGAGAATGTATCTATAGACAGTTTTGTACTGGAGAATGTATCTATAGACAGTTTTGTACTGGAGAATGTATCTATAGACAGTTTTGTACTGGAGAATGTATCTATAGACAGGTGTATACTGGTGAATGTATCTATAGACAGTTTTGTACTAGAGAATGTATCTATAGACAGGTGTATACTGGTGAATGTATCTATAGACAAGTGTATACTGGAGAATGTATCTATAGACAGTTTTGTACTGGAGAATGTATCTATAGACAGTTTTGTACTGGAGAATGTATCTATAGACAGTTCTGTACTGGAGAATGTATTTATAGACAGGTGTATACTGGAGAATGTATCTATAGACAGTTGTGTACTGGAGAATGTATCTGTAGACAGATGTATACTGGAGAATGTATCTATGGACAGTTTTGTACTGGAGAAGGTATTTATAGACAGGTGTATAATGGAGAATGTATCTATAGACAGGTGTATACTGGAGAATGTATCTATAAACAAGTGTATACTGGAGAATGTATCTATAGACAGGTGTATACTGGAGAATGTATCTATAGACAGTTTTGTACTGGAGAATGTATCTATAGACAGTTTTGTACTGGAGAATGTATCTATGGACAGTTTTGTACTGGAGAAGGTATATATAGACAGGTGTATACTGGAGAATGTATCTATAGACAAGTGTATACTGAAGAATGTATCTATAGACAGGTGTATACTGGAGAATGTATCTGTAGGCAGTTTTGTACTGGAGAAGGTATCTATAGACAGTTTTGTACTGGAGAATGTATCTATAGACAGGTGTATACTGGAGAATTTATCTATAAACAGGTGTATACTGGAGAATGTATCTATAGACAGTTTTGTACTGGAGAATGTATCTATAGACAGGTGTATACTGGAGAATGTATCTATAGACAGTTTTGTACTGGAGAATGTATCTATAGACAGTTTTGTACTGGAGAATGTATATATAAACAGGTGTATACTGGAGAATGTATCTATAGAGAGGTGTATCCTGGAGAATGCATCTATAGACAGGTGTATACTGGAGAATGTATCTATAGACAGTTTTGTACTGGAGAATGTATCTACAGACAGGTGTATAGTGTATACTGGAGAATGTATTTATAGATAGGTGTATACTGGAGAAGGTATCTATAGACAGTTTTGTACTGGAGATTGTATCTATAGACAGGTGTATACTGGAAAATGTATCTATAGACAGTTTTGTACTGGAGAAGGTATATATATACAGGTGTATACTGGAGAATGTATCTATAGACAGGTGTATACTGAAGAATGTATCTATAGACAGGTGTATACTGGAGAATGTATCTATAGACAGTTTTGTACTGGGGAAGGTATATATAGACAGTTTTGTACTGGAGAATGTATCTATAGACAAGTGTATACTGGAGAATGTATCTATTGACAGTTTTGTACTGGAGAATGTATCTATAGACAGTTTTATACTGGAGAATGTATCTATAGACAGGTGTATACTGGAGAATGTATCTATAAACAGGTGTATACTGGAGAATGTATCTATAGACAGGTGTATACTGGAGAATGCATCTATAGACAGGTGTATACTGGAAAATGTATCTATAGACAGTTTTGTACTGGAGAATGTATCTACAGACAGGTGTATAGTGTATACTGGAGAATGTATTTATAGATATGTGTATACTGGAGAAGGTATCTATAGACAGTTTTGTACTGGAGATTGTATCTATAGACAGGTGTATACTGGAGAATGTATCTATAGACAGTTTTGTACTAGAGAATGTATCTATAGACAGTTTTGTACTGGAGAATGTATCTATAGACAGTTTTGTACTGGAGAATGTATCTATAGACAGGTGTATACTGGAGAATGTATCTATAGACAGTTTTGTACGGGAGAATGTATCGATAGACAGTTTTGTACTGGAGAATGTATCTATAGACAGGTGTTTACTGGAGAATGTATCTATAGACAGTTTTGTACTGGAGAATGTATCTATAGACAGGTGTATACTGGAGAATGTATCTATAGACAGTTTTGTACTGGAGAATGTATCTATAGACAGGTGTATACTAGAGAATGTATCTATAGACAGTTTTGTACTGGAGAATGTATCTATAGACAGGTGTATACTAGAGAATGTATCTATAGACAGTTTTGTACTGGAGAATGTATCTATAGACAGGTGTATACTTAGGGGATAGTACGTTGTTTTGAGTGGCTATACTGGCGATTAGAACATGAAATTTGGTTTGAACTCGAGACCAATAGGTCGAGAGTTTAAACCAAATTTCATGTTCTAATCGCCAGTATAGACACGAAAAATAACGTACTATCCCCATTCTAACATTCCTTGACAAATTTAATACGCTAATTTGTTTAGATACATTGTATTTCCTTGCTACAAGTACGTAGTAAAGTACTCTGTGACCTGGCTGGTGACGTGTCTTTCTATAGGCGACTGACCAATCAGAAGGAAGCTTCCAAAAGTCGGTCATTTAGCCACGCCCATACATGTACTGGCGAGCGCTTGGTCTGAATGTTGACGAGGCGGAATATTTGGATTTAGGACTAGTATTTTCGTGAACGAATGTATACGACGTCATGGTTGGATTAACATTGACAAAATGGCTACAATTCCATGTCAGTATGCATGCAAATTTGTTCGTATCGACAAAAACGTGTGTTATTTTCAAGATCTGTTAAAATTTTGTGCAGATGCACACGACACCGTCACAGTGCAATGTTTGTTTTTAATTCCTAGAGGTGCCTACACATGGATGGAATTCACGTTTCATGAATAAATGGAGGTAAGAACATGATAGCGTTTTATTCTTATTTTATTCAGCTAATACATCCAATCCATCTTCTTTGCTCTGATGGATACTTGACGTATGCCTATTATGCAGTGGAATGTTCATCGATAGACGATCCCCGTCACGACGCCATTTTGTTTTTGGTAGAAACGGGCGTGGCTTAAGTTCGATGGGAGGAGCTTGATACGATTGATCATGATTGATCATGGTTCTATCGCACATTAGAACATGGTCTATATCCAATCAAAACGCGTATTACAAACGTATCGTGTTAGAATAGAGAATATATCTATAGACAGTTGTGTACTGGAGAATGTATCTATAGACAAGTGTATACTGGAGAATGTATCTATAGACAGTTTTGTACTGGAGAATGTATCTATAGACAGTTTTGTACTGGAGAATGTATCTATAGACAGTTTTGTACTGGAGAATGTATCTATAGACAGGTGTATACTGGTGAATGTATCTATAGACAGTTTTGTACTAGAGAATGTATCTATAGACAGGTGTATACTGGTGAATGTATCTATAGACAAGTGTATACTGGAGAATGTATCTATAGACAGTTTTGTACTGGAGAATGTATCTATAGACAGTTTTGTACTGGAGAATGTATCTATAGACAGTTCTGTACTGGAGAATGTATTTATAGACAGGTGTATACTGGAGAATGTATCTATAGACAGTTGTGTACTGGAGAATGTATCTGTAGACAGATGTATACTGGAGAATGTATCTATGGACAGTTTTGTACTGGAGAAGGTATTTATAGACAGGTGTATAATGGAGAATGTATCTATAGACAGGTGTATACTGGAGAATGTATCTATAAACAAGTGTATACTGGAGAATGTATCTATAGACAGGTGTATACTGGAGAATGTATCTATAGACAGTTTTGTACTGGAGAATGTATCTATAGACAGTTTTGTACTGGAGAATGTATCTATGGACAGTTTTGTACTGGAGAAGGTATATATAGACAGGTGTATACTGGAGAATGTATCTATAGACAAGTGTATACTGAAGAATGTATCTATAGACAGGTGTATACTGGAGAATGTATCTGTAGGCAGTTTTGTACTGGAGAAGGTATCTATAGACAGTTTTGTACTGGAGAATGTATCTATAGACAGGTGTATACTGGAGAATTTATCTATAAACAGGTGTATACTGGAGAATGTATCTATAGACAGTTTTGTACTGGAGAATGTATCTATAGACAGGTGTATACTGGAGAATGTATCTATAGACAGTTTTGTACTGGAGAATGTATCTATAGACAGTTTTGTACTGGAGAATGTATATATAAACAGGTGTATACTGGAGAATGTATCTATAGAGAGGTGTATCCTGGAGAATGCATCTATAGACAGGTGTATACTGGAGAATGTATCTATAGACAGTTTTGTACTGGAGAATGTATCTACAGACAGGTGTATAGTGTATACTGGAGAATGTATTTATAGATAGGTGTATACTGGAGAAGGTATCTATAGACAGTTTTGTACTGGAGATTGTATCTATAGACAGGTGTATACTGGAAAATGTATCTATAGACAGTTTTGTACTGGAGAAGGTATATATATACAGGTGTATACTGGAGAATGTATCTATAGACAGGTGTATACTGAAGAATGTATCTATAGACAGGTGTATACTGGAGAATGTATCTATAGACAGTTTTGTACTGGGGAAGGTATATATAGACAGTTTTGTACTGGAGAATGTATCTATAGACAAGTGTATACTGGAGAATGTATCTATTGACAGTTTTGTACTGGAGAATGTATCTATAGACAGTTTTATACTGGAGAATGTATCTATAGACAGGTGTATACTGGAGAATGTATCTATAAACAGGTGTATACTGGAGAATGTATCTATAGACAGGTGTATACTGGAGAATGCATCTATAGACAGGTGTATACTGGAAAATGTATCTATAGACAGTTTTGTACTGGAGAATGTATCTACAGACAGGTGTATAGTGTATACTGGAGAATGTATTTATAGATATGTGTATACTGGAGAAGGTATCTATAGACAGTTTTGTACTGGAGATTGTATCTATAGACAGGTGTATACTGGAGAATGTATCTATAGACAGTTTTGTACTAGAGAATGTATCTATAGACAGTTTTGTACTGGAGAATGTATCTATAGACAGTTTTGTACTGGAGAATGTATCTATAGACAGGTGTATACTGGAGAATGTATCTATAGACAGTTTTGTACGGGAGAATGTATCGATAGACAGTTTTGTACTGGAGAATGTATCTATAGACAGGTGTTTACTGGAGAATGTATCTATAGACAGTTTTGTACTGGAGAATGTATCTATAGACAGGTGTATACTGGAGAATGTATCTATAGACAGTTTTGTACTGGAGAATGTATCTATAGACAGGTGTATACTGGAGAATGTATCTATAGACAGTTTTGTACTGGAGAATGTATCTATAGACAGGTGTATACTGGAGACTGTATCTATAGACAGGTGTATACTGAAGAATGTATCTATAGACAGTTTTGTACTGGAGAATATATCTATAGACAAGTGTATACTGGAGAATGTATCTATAGACAGGTGTATACTGGAGAATGTATCTATAAACAGGTGTATACTGGAGAATTGTATCTATAGACAGTTTTGTACTGGAGAATGTATCTATAGACAGATGTATACTGGAGAATGTATCTATAGACAGTTTTGTATTGGAGAATGTATCTATGGACAGTTTTGTACTGGAGAAGGTATTTATAGACAGGTGTATACTGGAGAATGTATCTATAGACAGGTGTATACTGGAGAATGTATCTATAAACAGGTGTATACTGGAGAATGTATCTATAGACAGTTTTGTACTGGAGAATGTATCTATAGACAGATGTATACTGGAGAATGTATCTATAGACAGTTTTGTACTGGAGAATGTATCTATAGACAGTTTTGTACTGGAGAATGTATCTATAGACAGGTGTATACTGGAGAATGTATCTATAGAAAGTTTTGTACTGGAGAATGTATCTATAGACAGGTGTACACTAGAGAATGTATCTATAGACAGTTTTGTACTGGAGAATGTATCTATAGACAGTTGTATACTGGAGAATGTATCTATAAACAGGTGTATACTGGAGAATGTATTTATAGACAAGTGTATACTGGAGAATGTATCTATAGACAGTTTTGTACTGGAGAATGTATCTATAAACAGGTGTATACTGGAGAATGTATTTATAGACATGTGTATACTGGAGAAGGTATATATAGACAGTTTTGTACTGGAGAATGTATTTATAGACAGGTGTATACTGGAGAATGTATCTATAGAACGTTTTGTACTGGAGAATGTATCTATAGACAGGTGTATACTGGAGAATGTATCTGTAGACATGTGTATACTGGAGAATGTATCTATAGACAGGTGTATCCTGGAGAATGTATCTATAGACAGGTGTATACTGGAGAATGTATCTATAAACAGGTGTATACTGGAGAATGTATCTATAGACAGGTGTATACTGGAGAATGTATCTATAAACAGGTGTATACTGGAGAATGTATCTATAGACAGTTTTGTACTGGAGAATGTATCTATGGACAGTTGTATACTGGAGAATGTATCTATAAACAGGTGTATACTGGAGAATGTATTTATAGACAAGTGTATACTGGAGAATGTATCTATAAACAGTTTTGTACTGGAGAATGTATCTATAGACAGGTGTATACTGGAGAATGTATCTATAGACAAGTGTATACTGGAGAATGTATCTATAAACAGGTGTATACTGGAGAATGTATTTATAGACAAGTGTATACTGGAGAATGTATCTATAGACAGTTTTGTACTGGAGAATGTATCTATAGACAAGTGTATACTGGAGAATGTATCTATAAACAGTTTTGTACTGGAGAATGTATCTATAGACAAGTGTATACTGGAGAATGTATCTATAAACAGGTGTATACTGGAGAATGTATTTATAGACAAGTGTATACTGGAGAATGTATCTATAGACAGTTTTGTACTGGAGAATGTATCTATAGACAGGTGTATACTGGAGAATGTATCTATAGAAAGTTTTGTACTGGAGAATGTATCTATAGACAGGTGTATACTGGAGAATGTATCTGTAGACAGTTTTGTACTGGAGAATGTATCTATAGACAGGTGTATACTGGAGAATGTATCTATAAACAGGTGTATACTGGAGAATGTATCTATAGACAGTTTTGTACTGGAGAATGTATCTATAGACAGGTGTATACTGGAGAATGTATTTATAGAAAGTTTTGTACTGGAGAATGTATCTATAGACAGGTGTATACTGGAGAATGTATCTATAGACAGTTTTGTACTGGGGAATGTATCTATAGACAGGTGTATACTGGTTAATTTATCTATAGACAGTTTTATACTAGAGAATGTATCTATAGACAGTTTTGTACTGGAGAATGTATCTATAGACAAGTGTATACTGGTGAATGTATCTATAGACAAGTGTATACTGGAGAATGTATCTATAGACAGGTGTATACTGGAGAATGTATCTATAGACAGTTGTGCACTGGAGAATGTATCTATAGACAGTTTTGTACTAGAGATTGTATCTATAGACAGGTGTATACTGGTGAATGTATCTATAGACAGTTTTGTACTGGAGAATGTATCTATAGACAAGTGTATACTGGAGAATGTATCTATAGACAGTTTTGTACTGGAGAATGTATCTATAGACAGTTTTGTAATGGAGAATGTATCTATAGACAGGTGTATACTGGAGAATGTATCTATAGACAGGTGTATACTGGAGAATGTATCTATAGACAGGTTTGCACTGGAGAATGTATCTGTAGACAGATGTATACTGGAGAATGTATCTATGGACAGTTTTGTACTGGAGAATGTATTTATAGACAAGCGTATACTGGAGAATGTATTTATAGACAGTTTTGTACTGGAGAATGTATCTATAGACAGGTGTATACTGGAGAATGTATCTATAGAAAGTTTTGTACTGGAGAATGTATCTATAGACAGGTGTATACTGGAGAATGTATCTGTAGACAGTTTTGTACTGGAGAATGTATCTATAGACAGGTGTATACTGGAGAATGTATCTATAAACAGGTGTATACTGGAGAATGTATCTATAGACAGTTTTGTACTGGAGAATGTATCTATAGACAGGTGTATACTGGTGAATGTATCTATAGACAGTTTTGTACTGGAGAATGTATCTATAGACAGGTGTATACTGGAGAATGTATCTATAGAAAGTTTTGTACTAGAGAATGTATCTATAGACAGTTTTGTACTGGAGAATGTATCTATAGACAGGTGTATACTGGAGAATGTATCTATAGACAGTTTTGTACTGGAGAATGTATCTATAGACAGGTGTATACTGGAGAATGTATCTATAGACAGTTTTGTACTAGAGAATGTATCTATAGACAAGTGTATACTGGTGAATGTATCTATAGACAGTTTTGTACTGGAGAAGGTATATATAGACAGGTGTATACTGGTGAATGTATCTATAGACAGTTTTGTACTGGAGAATGTATCTATAGACAGGTGTATACTGGTGAATGTATCTATAGACAGTTTTGTACTGGAGAATGTATCTATAGACAGGTGTATACTGGTGAATGTATCTATAGACAAGTGTATACTGGAGAATGTATCTATAGACAGTTTTGTACTGGAGAATGTATCTATAGACAGTTGTATACTGGAGAATGTATCTATAAACAGGTGTATACTGGAGAATGTATCTATAAACAGGTGTATACTGGAGAATGTATCTTTAGACAGGTGTATACTGGTGAATGTATCTATAGACAGGTGTATACTGGAGAATGTATCTATAGACAAGTGTATACTGGAGAATGTATCTATAGACAAGTGTATACTGGAGAATGTATCTATAGACAGTTTTGTACTGGAGAATGTATCTATAGACAGTTTTGTACTGGAGAATGTATCTATAGACAGTTTTGTACTGGAGAATGTATCTATGGACAGTTTTGTACTGGAGAAGGTATCTATAGACAAGTGTATACTGGAGAATGTATCTATAGACAGTTTTGTACTGGAGAATGTATCTATAGACAGTTTTGTACTGGAGAATGTATCTATAGATAGGTGTATACTGGAGAATGTATCTATAGACAGGTGTATACTGGAGAATGTATCTATAGACAGTTGTGCACTGGAGAATGTATCTGTAGACAGATGTATACTGGAGAATGTATCTATGGACAGTTTTGTACTGGAGAAGGTATTTATAGACAGGTGTATACTGGAGAATGTATCTATAGACAGGTGTATACTGGAGAATGTATCTATAGACAGTTTTGTACTGGAGAATGTATCTATAGACAGTTTTGTACTGGAGAAGGTATCTATAGACAGTTTTGTACTGGAGAATGTATTTATAGACATGTGTATCCTGAAAAATATATCTATAGACAGTTGTGTACTGGAGAATGTATCTATAGACAGGTGTATACTGGAGAATGTATCTATAAACAGGTGTATACTGGAGAATGTATTTATAGACAGGTGTACACTAGAGAATGTATCTATAGACAGTTTTGTACTGGTGAATCTATCTATAAACAGGTGTATACTGGAGAATGTATCTATAAACAGGTGTATACTGGAGAATGTATCTATAAACAGGTGTATACTGGAGAATGTATCTATAGACAGTTTTGTACTGGAGAATGTATCTATAGACAGGTGTATACTGGAGAATGTATCTATAAACAGGTGTATACTGGAGAATGTATCTATAAACAGGTGTATACTAGAGAATGTATCTATAGACAGTTTTGTACTGGAGAATGTATCTATAGACAGGTGTATACTGGAGAATGTATCTATAAACAGGTGTATACTGGAGAATGTATCTATAAACAGGTGTATACTGGAGAATGTATCTATAGACAGTTTTGTACTGGTGAATCTATCTATAAACAGGTGTATACTGGAGAATGTATCTATAAACAGGTGTATACTGGAGAATGTATCTATAGACAGTTTTGTACTGGAGAATGTATCTATAGACAGTTTTGTACTGGAGAATGTATCTATAAACAGGTGTATACTGGAGAATGTATCTATAAACAGGTGTATACTGGAGAATGTATCTATAGACAGTTTTGTACTGGAGAAGGTATATATAGACAGGTGTATACTGGAGAATGTATCTATAGACAGGTGTATACTGAAGAATGTATCTATAGACAGGTGTATACTGGTCCAAAATGTCAGGATGACTTTTAGTCATCGTGTATTTTCTGTCGTCATTCACCTTGCGCCATCTGTAAACGTTTCCTTTACACAATGGGGTTTGAATCTGTAAACACTTTGTGCACTTCCGGTGCTTCTCCATGCGTGAAAGCCTTCTGGGAAATTAAGGCCGCTTACGGTCTAAAAAATAAAAGCTGATTCCATGGTATTCATATTTAGTACATTATACCAGGGAGATGTCATGAATTTTCCGTTTGATGAAAACATCTTGAATGCAGTGGAGATGTACAAACTATTCTAACTGTGCTGTTTTAGTCTGACTGCAGAAACCCGTTCAAAATGGCGCTTGGTTGTCAAGCGTGCACGTCGCTAAAACCTGGCGTCACAAATTACGTTACGTCACATGGGTCAAATATGTATAAAAAATCCTTTAACAATCTTCTTCTCACGAACAGAAAGGCCCAGGGTAACGATATTTGGTCAGTAGGTACATGTACCTAGGACGAAGTGCTAAAAGTTTTCGCCATATGAATGACCTTGACCTGCTTTCAAAGTTTTATTTGTGAATTATGTGAAAACATTTAACAAGTTTCTTCTCAATAACCGAAAGGTCCATGGTCCATTTGACCAGTATGTACCTAGGGATGAGTGCTACAAAGTTTCCTCACATCAATGACCTTGAGTTTTATTAAAGCTCACAGAGGTCAAACGTACAGTATTAAAATCTTCAGGAAACTATAACCGAAAGAGTCGCAATAATAGTTTTCGACCAGTAGGTACCTGGGGTTGAGTGCTACAAAGTTCCCCCATATGAATGACATTGACCTATATTTAAGGTCAAAGGAGTCAAATGCCTTAAAATCTTCAAGAAACTTCTCGGTAGCGAAAATGCCCAGTGTAATGATATTTGCCTATATGTATCTTGGATTTAATGCCAAAAAGTTTCTTCATATCAACGACTTTGATCTACTTTCAAGGTCACATAGGTCAAATATGTGAAAACCTTGAACAATCTTTTCCCCTATAACCGAAAGGTCTGAAGTACTGATAATTGGCATGAAACATGCTAGGGCGAAGGGATACCAAGTTTATTCAAATGAACGACCTTGAACCACTTTCAAGGTAACAAGGGTCAAATAAGTGACTTTAAACAACTTCTCAATAACCAACAAAATTGTTTAGATCTTTAAAGGCAGATGACCATATTTTCACCCATAGGACTTTCAGCTAGTGTACTATAGCTTTACAAAAAAAAGTATTTTAATAAAATGTGAACTACATCTATTTATAACATACTATTCTGTTGTGAATGACGAAGCCAAATATCTTCTACTTTGCACTCTGACCAAATCAATATTCACAAAGAGGTTCATCAGTATTGAAAGTTGGCGAAGTTTGTTGACACTTTGTGAGGAAGAAAAGTTCAGTTGCTATGGCTCTGTCGCCCCATTTTACGCTAAGTCATACACCGGTCTTTTAACTTTAATCTTCATAGTTCTACTTACTACAACTTCGAAACTGGTTTGCAAAAAAATGTATTTGAGGCGATACTACTAGCAAAACTGAAACGGAAATTTGTAAATTCCGCAATATATATATGTATGGAACAGATAGTTAAAATTGGTAACGTTCCATTAAATGTTGTTTGCTCAACTCATGAGATTACCTGAAACACAGACAGCGTGCTATCCCCTCATGCAGTTCCTCTCCCAGTTGGAACTTATTTTGCTGTTACGGAACAGTGTTATTTGCATGAATTTAGTATCTAGTTTATTAGCCACCTACAGATGATACGTATACGTTCTACATTCGAGTACATTGTAAGATTATGTTCGGTAAAGCTTGTTAAAACATAATCATAATGAGCTCGTGTTTGGACCAATTTCTAAATGAAGTACATTTTCTGAAGGCAAATGTTATTCTCAGAAGGAAAATCAAGGTCTCGGTTGTGTCAAATAACCCAAAAGTACCTTAAAACGACCTTTTTTGCTCAAATTTATTCATTTCTGCTTCGCCGCCATCTTTTGACTAATTATAAGAATCTCAACATAGTACGAAATCAAACATTTTCTACATTTTTTTAAACCTTAATTGTTTGGACAATTAAACAGCAACATATTTTATTCATATCAAGATTATTCGCTAACATCTTGATGCTTTAGTAATATTTTTAAGATCGTTTTCAATAATGAAAAACATTTCTTAAACTTTCTTGCGAATCGGCACAGAACGCGGGAACAATTTAATGGTGACGTGTTTCGGAAAAGTCACGTGATTGCTCGTAAAAAAATAGAACCGGAAGCGCAAAAGTCAGCTGGTAGCCGTGCGCGGTAAAAAAAGTATGGCAGACGAATCTCATCAGATTCAAAGGAAGACTAGCCAAGAAAGAGACTATTAAAAAGATCGGAACAAAGATCAACAAAAAGAAATACGATACCATCAAAGAAGACGAAGACCATTATTTGACGGACGAAGTGCATGCGTGGTTGAGTTGACGGTACTTTCGGAAAACAAACGGCAAAATGTAGGCCTAAATATGAGGTTTTTTGGCGAGATAATTTACGGTATGGCAAGGCAAGTTACCATTACGTACATAACATGTCCGAACAGTGTGCGTCAGCAACTTGGACCCCACAGGAAAAAGAACTTCAAACAAAAGTGTTGACACCAATTCAAAAGTGTATCGAAGTCGTCAATTTCTACTTCTATCACAACTTCTACATGTATAACACGATAATGCGCCCTTGGTCGATTAATTTAATATTTTCCTCCCTGGCCAGGTTCGATTTCCTCTTCAATCAAATGTTTGTTCAACTCTACAGCTTACAGGCATAATTTTGCACTAAATAAATAATATAGCTGAATTTCTGAGAAAGAATTGTGAACCTCCAAAACGGGTATATTATTTATTTATTATTGAGACGAAAATAGCTGAATTCAGATAATTAGCTGAAAAGAATCATGTACATTTGTACGACTTTTTTCCAGGCCTACTTAATGTTTTCCTTTTACAATTAATACATTGTATAATGTAACAGGAGAAGAAAAATGCACGGCCAGACTGGGTTCGAACCTAAGATCTTCTGAACTCTAGACGGAAGCTCAACCAATTGAGCTATCTGATCGACCCTTTCTAGATCCGCTACTCAACATAATTATGAAGCATTTATGTTTATTGAATATAGAGTCTGAATATGATTCTATGTCGTGGCATTGTCTGCCTGGTGCTGTTCAAGTAAATGCTATTTACATGTCCTAATATTTAGGGCTGGACAGTTTTACCGGCATACCGTGGTATAAAGTTGTGATGGTACATTAGTTGGGGGACTATCATTTAACTTATCAATGAACTATTTGTTGCATAGATCAATTGGAATTCCAATATGGTTTAATTTTAATTTCCTTTAAGTTTGCTGATCAACTAGAACAGACATAACTTCACTCAAACAATATTAAAGGGTATGACAGGCCTCTTGCTTCAGAACAAAAACAACCAGAGGCCTTTATTTAGCTCACACATATAATGAAGGTGGTATACCGTGGTACATTGTATGTACCGCAGTATTTGCCTAAATACCGTGGTATACCATGGTACTTTTGGATTTAAGGTAGTATTAATGCATTGGGCAAGCAGAGGGCCGTGTTACAATAAAAATTTAAGTCTAAAAAATATGTGAGATATCCAGTTATTGGTTTCAATACATTTATTTTCTTAAATTTGAACTTTATTGCAGATATGCAATAAAAATGTTTATAAGTATAAAATGGCGGGGAGTCCTTAGTTTATAAAGACTCCTTAACATTTTATGTAAATACATTTTTATTGTAACATGTCCCTTTGACTGACAAGGGGTAGTTTTAGTTATTGGAGTCCTGGAGTAAACAAAATAAAGGGAGATAACTTAAATTGTTTACATTTCATATCTTATTGGTGTCAACACTGGAAAGATTGTGGACTTCGACTTGAGAACAAGAAGCTGTAGCGTGCGCCAGTATCATCTTGGAAGGTCCGAGAAAGTTTTAAAACATGAAAGTAACGTTAATTGGACAGGTTTGTAGAGTGCAGTCAATATTGTATGCAGATCAGTTTGCGTATCTATAAAAATGACATGTACCAGTATATTCACTCTTAGTTTACACTTATTACCATGAGACTGTGTGAAAAACACTTTCTTTCAGTTCAACTATTTACAGTTAAACCTGTCTAAACCCAAAGTCACTGGGACCAAAACTATCAGTCTGTATTATAAACAGGTGTCGGTTTGTAGAGGTATGGTTTAAGTCTTTAGAGTACACTTTGCCAGATAGACAGGAATTCTTATTACAACAGCGGCATCTTTAGTCAAGGTCAAGTGGTAGGGTCAAGGGTATTTGATGATTTTGCCTTCTTTTGGTCTGACAATATCACATTTTCTTATTAATTTTTTTAAAGAGAAAATTGAAATTTATAAATTAAGGCTACAGTTTGCTGAACAAGGCTAGTTTTGGCTTCATAAATACCCTCAATTTAATGCAATATCTCATAAAATTGTCTCTGTATAATCATTGATGTATATCTTAAAGTTGTAAGATTTTTAGCGCTAGTTTTTGCGTCTACTGTTGCCACTATAATGTGACCTTTGACCCATGTCATTTTGCCCCTCCCGCTCCGGAAAAGCTTGAATTGTTACCAATCGCATGAGGTATCTCTGGACTATTTGAAAGCATAAACCTAACAGGAAATGATGTTCCCATGTTATTGCTAATAATTATGACGAGTTTAATAATCTATATGCGATTTGTAGCAAAGAAATCAATTTATCACTCCCACGGCTCAAATAAATATTACGTCTCTGCTCCTGGTTGACCTCTCGATGTATATATACATTCGTGTTATAGGCTTACCTCTCTCCGCTTTACACTCGTATACGGATTGCGGAAAGAACTGGCATGGTGTACTTTGCTGTGTTAAACTTTGATTACATAATCGCGCCATAGCCAACGACCCTGATTATGATTTCAATGATATATTACCTTATACATGTGCGTAAACCAAAATACTTGACCAATTTGTTGGTCAGAAGTATTAATTCGTAATTACAGTGTAAATCCGTCCTCTGGATATGATAATGTTATTTACGAGTCACTTCCTTTGATCGTCATTAACGTTGTGATATATATGCTGAATGAACAAACTTGATCGATTTTCTTACTTAATATTGTACTGGGTGTACAATTTTTAATGAGATATTATCAGAACCTGCATAATGTACATATGAATTGGGAAAACCCTTAATTTATTGAAAATAACACTTATAATTTTATATGGAGAGCAAAAGCTCGTGGTATTATCACTATACACTGTAGGTTCACATTTTTATTTCAACGAAACTTTATCGAAACCTATATAGTGTTCAATGAACATAGCAATTGACACAATATAAGTTATTTAGTAGAAATAACACTTTTATATATCTCTGGTGTACAAAAACCTTTATGGGGTAAATTCCCGTAATTCTGTGTTGCCCTATATACAAAGGTTACGGCCAACATACATGTATTTTTTCCTGCTTTGTATATGAACTTGATAATTGATAATTAGGCCTAGAGATGTAAGGGAATAAGACATATTTGCATGCCATTATTTTTCTCCAGCTTGGTGAAGATATCGTAATAGGTCGTCGTTGATTTGGAACAGCAATTGGATTGTTTTCTCTAATGTTTTATGACAAATTGGATAGTTCGAACTATCATTTGTAACGAGAGCTATGTTTGCGAATCCTTTTATTTTTTATCTAATATCCATTGTGCTAACTACCATCAGCGTAGATTTCAATGATTCATTCACCTTCCTCAGAACGATAATGTTAACCTGAAGTTTTTTATTGTGTTAAAAACTTCTTCGGTCAGCTTCTCAAATTGCATACGTACATGTAGGTTTCATGTTGTGCTTAGTTATGCCCGTTTGATTTCATACTGATCAGTAAAAACAAAACGGCGGAAAGGCGGCCATCTTTGATTAAGGCATTAAAAGATTGTTAACTAATTGACAACTACTAGAGGTAGAGGTATCATTTTCATATTTCATATGTAGGTTCCCCTGGTCCCCACTGTTGTGCTCTTTTGATTTTGTAACTGATCAAAAAAAAAACAAAATGATGTGATATATATACACACGTGTATACTAGGGAAGTATACATGTGTTATATATACACAAGTGAATACTGGGGAAGTGTACATGTGTTATATATACACAAGTGAATACTGGGGAAGTGTACATGTGTTATATATACAGGTTTCTACCACAATACCCCGCGTTATTCAACTCTCAGACCATTGTATAAACGTGCTGACTGTTGGATAAATATATGTTATATACCACTATATACAAAAGTTACAAAAGAACTCGCTAAAGCTCGTGTCTTTTGTAACTTTAAAAAAATAATTAACTCGAGTGAAATAAATTCCATATCCAACAACCACTCGTTGTGTAACCTCTAAATATACCTATGGAAGTGTACATGTGATATATATACACAAGTGTATACCGGGGAAGTGTACATATATTGCGTTATATAAACAGGTATATACTTGGGAAGTGTACATGTGAGATATATATAGGGATTGAACGGCGTTTTTTAATTTTCATGCCGGTATGAATGCAAAGCGGTTACATCCATATTGCATGAAGCCCGCTAGGGCTTCATGGTCAATATGGATGTAACCGATTTGCATTCATACCGGCATGAAAATTAAAACAACGCCGTTCAATTCATATATTTACATTTTTGCTACTGAACAATTGTCTAATTTATTTTCTTATTTATTGAACAACTGGTTAATCGACTGCGTTTGTTATTTCGCCGTCCTTTAAACGAAAAAGGCGGAACAGCCATAATTTGCGTAAAATTGGCGCCAATAATCTACCGTAGTCATTTGAACGTTTGACGCGGGGGCGTTCTCCATGTTATCCGAAGCGGAGCCGTAAGACTCCCATTGAATAAGACTAATATATTACGTCATAAGTAATTCACGTGAATGGATGTATTCATACTGTATTCATGATGTAGTCATAGTCTAGTGTTTGTTGTTTTCAGTTGGTATGTTCATATAGAGAAGAAACAATCAGAATGTAAATATACAGGTATATACTTGGGAATTTTACATGTGATATATATACAGGTATATACTGACGAAGTGTACATATGAGATATATACACAAATATGTACCATTGAATGGCATTGCCATTATATATCTCTACCAAATTCAGTTGGCATTCATCAGGCCATGAATACCAATGACCGATTGTTGACGTCATCATTATTATGACGTCATAATTGTTACGTTGGATACCATTGACCGTCCCCGTTTCATTGAACAAGCATATGCGACAAATACATTTATTGAGCTAAATCCTGAGAAATAAAATGTGTTATTGATTGTTTTATGACATGAGCAGATTCTAAAAATGGTAAATATAAGTATTGAACTGCTTTCAGTTGGCATCCATAGGCTATATGAATGCCAAATGGTCAAAGGCAAATTCAATGAAGCGCGCTAGTTCAATGCTTAAGTAAATACTAGGGAAGTGTACATATAGCGTTATATAAACAGGTATATAATTGGGAAGTGTACATGTGTTATATATACAGGTATATACTGACGAAGTGTACATGTGTTATATATACAGGTATATACTGACGAAGTGTACATGTGAGATATATACACAAGTGAATACTGGGGAAGTGTATATGCGTTATATATACAGGTATATATTGGGGAGGTGTACATGTGAGATACATATATGTATATACACAAGTGTACACTGACGAAGTGTACATGTGTTTTATATACAGGTATATACCCGGGAATTGTACATGTGTTATATATACACAAGTGAATACTGATGAAGTGTACATGTGCTATATATACAGGTTTCTACCACAATACCCCGTGTTATTCAACTCTCAGACCATTGTATAAACTTGCTTACTATTGGATAAATATATGTGATATACCACTGGTTGAATATGACCTTCCGGACTTTTGATTGGTTGAGAAGTTGAACTTTGACCGGAAATCACGATTGTTGACGTCGTCATCGATTGTTGACGACGTCACAACTTGGCGGGAATATATGCGAGATGATGCGTTTTCGCGCAAATAGTCCGCGGTTCACTCCGAAAATCAACACTGACACTGCCGATTTAATATTGCGGTAGAAACAGGTCACACCACTCGTGGTTATTGGATATGAAATTGATTTCATTCTCGTTAATTATTTTCTAAAAGTTACAAAAGACACTCGCTAAAGCTTGGATCTTATGTAACTTTTAAAAAATAATTAACTCGAGTGAAATTAATTCCATATCCAACAACCACTCGTTGTTTAACCTCTATATATATCTATGGAAGTGTACATGTAATAAATGTAATATATATACACTGTGGGGTATTTGAAGCACGCGGCGTATTGAGTGCTGGTCTGTATTATATTTGACATCCTGGTACTGAATTTGTTTTCTAGTTCACGCCTCTGAAATCATTGGTTAATACATAGGGAATGGCAGTTTGTAGGTAAACGACGCATGTTTGCTGACCTAAGTCTCTAGAGAAAATATTAGGAATCTCACAAAATTTTTCATCGGGACAGAAAAGAAGCCTGTAACGCTAACTGGAACTTTGTAAGTCTGCAATATCAATATATCAAAAATTTAATGAGAAGAAAAAAAATCAGTGATACATCCACAAATTGACTGGCATTTCGTTTCCCATCATACATAAAACAAACATATATTACACTTTCAACAACCTTCTACGAAACAACAATTTCCGTATAGTGTAGCATTAGATTACAATGTATATTTAATACAATAGCTACTCTAATACTGCTTGTACATGCACTACTACAACACGAGGCCACGGGACTCTAAGCTCCCTGGACGTTGATTTGAAATCCAGCTTGTATGTATATTATTGGGCATCTACCTATGGAAGTGTACATGTATATACCTATGGAAGTGTACATGTATATACCTATGGAAGTGTACATGTAATATATATACAGTTATATACCTATGGAAGTGTACATGTAATATATATACAGGTATATACCTATGGAAGTGTATATGTAATATATATACAGGTATATACCTATGGAAGTGTACATGTATATACCTATGGAAGTGTACATGTATATACCTATAGAAGTGTACATGTGATATATCACAGATATATACCTATGGAAGTGTACATGTAATATATATACAGGTATATACCTATGGAAGTGTACATGTATATACCTATGGAAGTGTACATGTATATACCTATGGAAGTGTACATGTAATATATATACAGGTATATACCTATGGAAGTGTACATGTAATATATATACAGGTATATACTTATGGAAGTGTACATGTATATACCTATGGAAGTGTACATGTGATATATATACAGGTATATACCTATGGAAGGGT
This sequence comes from Mimachlamys varia, assembly GCA_947623455.1. Classification (NCBI taxonomy): domain Eukaryota; kingdom Metazoa; phylum Mollusca; class Bivalvia; order Pectinida; family Pectinidae; genus Mimachlamys; species Mimachlamys varia. Next base: position 25,978,929 of record OX392534.1, read on the forward strand.
ACATGTGAGATATATACAGGTATATACCTATGGAAGTGTACATGTATATACCTATGGAAGTGTACATGTAATATTTATACAGATGTATACCTATGGAAGTGTACATGTGAGATATATACAGGTATATACCTATGGAAGTGTACATGTAATATATATACAGGTATATATTGGGGAAGTGTATATGTGTTATATATACACAAGTGTATACTGGGGAAGTGTACATGTGATATATATACACAAGTGTATACCTATAGAAGTGTACATGTGATATATATACACAAGTGTATACCTATAGAAGTGTACATGTAATATATATACACAAGTATATACCTATAGAAGTGTACATGTGATATATATACACAAGTGTATACCTTTAGAAGTGTACATGTGATATATATACACAAGTGTATACCTTTAGAAGTGTACATGTGATATATATACACAAGTGTATACCTATAGAAGTGTACATGTAATATATATACACAAGTGTATACCTTTAGAAGTGTACATGTAATATATATACACAAGTGTATACCTATAGAAGTGTACATGTAATATATATACACAATTGTATACCTTTAGAGGTGTACATGTAATATATATACACAAGTGTATACCTATGGAAGTGTACATGTGATATATATACACAAGTGTATACCTATGGAAGTGTACATGTAATATATATACACAATTGTATACCTATAGAAGTGTACATGTGATATATATACACAAGTGTATACCTATAGAAGTGTACATGTAATATATATACACAAGTGTATACCTTTAGAAGTGTACATGTCATATATATACACAAGTGTATACCTATAGAAGTGTACATGTGATATATATACACAAGTGTATACCTTTAGAAGTGTACATGTGATATATATACACAAGTGTATACCTATAGAAGTGTACATGTGATATATATACACAAGTGTTTACCTTTAGAAGTGTACATGTAATATATATACACAAGTGTATACCTTTAGAAGTGTACATGTGCTATATATACACAAGTGTATACCTTTAGAAGTGTACATGTAATATATATACACAAGTGTATACCTTTAGAAGTGTACATGTGATATATATACACAAGTGTATACTGGGGAAGTGTACATGTGATATATATACACAAGTGTATACCTATAGAAGTGTAAGGTAATATATATACACAATTGTATACCTTTAGAAGTGTACATGTAATATATATACACAAGTGTATACCTTTAGAAGTGTACATGTCATATATATACACAAGTGTATACCTATAGAAGTGTACATGTAATATATATACACAAGTGTATACCTATAGAAGTGTACATGTGATATATATACACAAGTGTATACCTTTAGAAGTGTACATGTGATATATATACACAAGTGTATACCTATAGAAGTGTACATGTAATATATATACACAAGTGTATACCTTTAGAAGTGTACATGTGATATATATACACAAGTGTATACCTATAGAAGTGTACATGTAATATATATACACAAGTGTTTACCTTTAGAGGTGTACATGTGATATATATACACAAGTGTATACCTATAGAAGTGTACATGTGATATATATACACAAGTGTTTACCTTTAGAAGTGTACATGTAATATATATACACAAGTGTATACTTTTAGAAGTGTACATGTGCTATATATACACAAGTGTATACCTTTAGAAGTGTACATGTAATATATATACACAAGTGTATACCTTTAGAAGTGTACATGTGATATATATACACAAGTGTATACTGGGGAAGTGTACATGTGATATATATACACAAGTGTATACCTATGGAAGTGTACATGTAATATATATACACAAGTGTATACCTATAGAAGTGTACATGTATATACCTATGGAAGTGTACATGTAATATATATACACAAGTGTATACCTATGGAAGTGTACATGTGATATATATACAGATATATACCTATGGAAGTGTACATGTGATATATATACAGGTACATGTATATACCTATGGAAGTGTACATGTGATATATATACAGGTATATATTGGGGAAGTGTACATGTGATATATATACACAAGTGTATACTGGGGAAGTGTACATGTGATATATATACACAAGTGTATACCTTTAGAAGTGTACATGTAATATATATACACAAATGTATACCTTTAGAAGTGTACATGTGATATATATACACAAGTGTATACTGGGGAAGTGTACATGTGATATATATACACAAGTGTATACCTATAGAAGTGTACAGGTAATATATATACACAAGTGTATACCTATAGAAGTGTACATGTGATATATATACACAAGTGTATACCTATAGAAGTGTACATGTAATATATATACACAAGTGTATACCTATAGAAGTGTACATGTAATATATATACACAAGTGTATACCTATAGAAGTGTACATGTGATATATATACACAAGTGTATACCTATAGAAGTGTACATGTAATATATATACACAAGTGTATACTGGGGAAGTGTACATGTGATATATATACACAAGTGTATACCTATAGAAGTGTATATGTGATATATATACACAAGTGTATACCTATAGAAGTGTACATGTAATATATATACACAAGTATATACCTATAGAAGTGTACATGTGATATATATACACAAGTGTATACCTTTAGAAGTGTACATGTGATATATATACACAAGTGTATACCTTTAGAAGTGTACATGTGATATATATACACAAGTGTATACCTATAGAAGTGTACATGTAATATATATACACAAGTGTATACCTTTAGAAGTGTACATGTAATATATATACACAAGTGTATACCTATAGAAGTGTACATGTAATATATATACACAATTGTATACCTTTAGAGGTGTACATGTCATATATATACACAAGTGTATACCTATGGAAGTGTACATGTGATATATATACACAAGTGTATACCTATGGAAGTGTACATGTAATATATATACACAATTGTATACCTATAGAAGTGTACATGTGATATATATACACAAGTGTATACCTATAGAAGTGTACATGTAATATATATACACAAGTGTATACCTTTAGAAGTGTACATGTCATATATATACACAAGTGTATACCTATAGAAGTGTACATGTGATATATATACACAAGTGTATACCTTTAGAAGTGTACATGTGATATATATACACAAGTGTATACCTATAGAAGTGTACATGTGATATATATACACAAGTGTTTACCTTTAGAAGTGTACATGTAATATATATACACAAGTGTATACCTTTAGAAGTGTACATGTGCTATATATACACAAGTGTATACCTTTAGAAGTGTACATGTAATATATATACACAAGTGTATACCTTTAGAAGTGTACATGTGATATATATACACAAGTGTATACTGGGGAAGTGTACATGTGATATATATACACAAGTGTATACCTATAGAAGTGTAAGGTAATATATATACACAATTGTATACCTTTAGAAGTGTACATGTAATATATATACACAAGTGTATACCTTTAGAAGTGTACATGTCATATATATACACAAGTGTATACCTATAGAAGTGTACATGTAATATATATACACAAGTGTATACCTATAGAAGTGTACATGTGATATATATACACAAGTGTATACCTTTAGAAGTGTACATGTGATATATATACACAAGTGTATACCTATAGAAGTGTACATGTAATATATATACACAAGTGTATACCTTTAGAAGTGTACATGTGATATATATACACAAGTGTATACCTATAGAAGTGTACATGTAATATATATACACAAGTGTTTACCTTTAGAGGTGTACATGTGATATATATACACAAGTGTATACCTATAGAAGTGTACATGTGATATATATACACAAGTGTTTACCTTTAGAAGTGTACATGTAATATATATACACAAGTGTATACTTTTAGAAGTGTACATGTGCTATATATACACAAGTGTATACCTTTAGAAGTGTACATGTAATATATATACACAAGTGTATACCTTTAGAAGTGTACATGTGATATATATACACAAGTGTATACTGGGGAAGTGTACATGTGATATATATACACAAGTGTATACCTATGGAAGTGTACATGTAATATATATACACAAGTGTATACCTATAGAAGTGTACATGTATATACCTATGGAAGTGTACATGTAATATATATACACAAGTGTATACCTATGGAAGTGTACATGTGATATATATACAGATATATACCTATGGAAGTGTACATGTGATATATATACAGGTACATGTATATACCTATGGAAGTGTACATGTGATATATATACAGGTATATATTGGGGAAGTGTACATGTGATATATATACACAAGTGTATACTGGGGAAGTGTACATGTGATATATATACACAAGTGTATACCTTTAGAAGTGTACATGTAATATATATACACAAATGTATACCTTTAGAAGTGTACATGTGATATATATACACAAGTGTATACTGGGGAAGTGTACATGTGATATATATACACAAGTGTATACCTATAGAAGTGTACAGGTAATATATATACACAAGTGTATACCTATAGAAGTGTACATGTGATATATATACACAAGTGTATACCTATAGAAGTGTACATGTAATATATATACACAAGTGTATACCTATAGAAGTGTACATGTAATATATATACACAAGTGTATACCTATAGAAGTGTACATGTGATATATATACACAAGTGTATACCTATAGAAGTGTACATGTAATATATATACACAAGTGTATACTGGGGAAGTGTACATGTGATATATATACACAAGTGTATACCTATAGAAGTGTATATGTGATATATATACACAAGTGTATACCTTTAGAGGTGTACATGTGATATATATACACAAGTGTATACCTATAGAAGTGTACATGTAATATTTATACACAAGTGTATACCTATAGAAGTGTACATGTAATATATATACACAAGTGTATACCTATAGAAGTGTACATGTAATATATATACACAAGTGTATACCTATAGAAGTGTACATGTAATATATATACACAAGTGTATACCTATGGAAGTGTACATGTGATATATATACACAAGTGTATACCTATAGAAGTGTACATGTAATATTTATACACAAGTGTATACCTATAGAAGTGTACATGTAATATATATACACAAGTGTATACCTATAGAAGTGTACATGTAATATATATACACAAGTGTATACCTTTAGAGGTGTACATGTGATATATATACACAAGTGTATACCTATAGAAGTGTACATGTGATATATATACAGGTACATGTATATACCTATGGAAGTGTACATGTGATATATATACAGGTACATGTATATACCTATGGAAGTGTACATGTGATATATATACAGGTATATATTGGGGAAGTGTACATGTGATATATATACACAAGTGTATACTGGGGAAGTGTACATGTGATATATCTACACAAGTGTATACCTTTAGAAGTGTACATGTAATATATATACACAAGTGTATACCTATGGAAGTGTACATGTGATATATATACACAAGTGTATACCTATAGAAGTGTACATGTAATATTTATACACAAGTGTATACCTATAGAAGTGTACATGTAATATATATACACAAGTGTATACCTATAGAAGTGTACATGTAATATATATACACAAGTGTATACCTTTAGAGGTGTACATGTGATATATATACACAAGTGTATACCTATAGAAGTGTACATGTGATATATATACACAAGTGTTTACCTTTAGAAGTGTACATGTAATATATATACACAAGTGTATACCTTTAGAAGTGTACATGTGCTATATATACACAAGTGTATACCTTTAGAAGTGTACATGTAATATATATACACAAGTGTATACCTTTAGAAGTGTACATGTGATATATATACACAAGTGTATACTGGGGAAGTGTACATGTGATATATATACACAAGTGTATACCTATGGAAGTGTACATGTAATATATATACACAAGTGTATACCTATAGAAGTGTACATGTATATACCTATGGAAGTGTACATGTAATATATATACACAAGTGTATACCTATGGAAGTGTACATGTAATATATATACACAAGTGTATACCTATAGAAGTGTACATGTATATACCTATGGAAGTGTACATGTAATATATATACACAAGTGTATACCTTTAGAGGTGTACATGTGATATATATACACAAGTGTATACCTATAGAAGTGTACATGTGATATATATACACAAGTGTATACCTTTAGAAGTGTACATGTGATATATATACACAAGTGTATACCTATAGAAGTGTACATGTGATATATATACACAAGTGTATACCTTTAGAAGTGTACATGTGATATATATACACAAGTGTATACCTATAGAAGTGTACATGTGATATATATACACAAGTGTATACCTTTAGAAGTGTACATGTGATATATATACACAAGTGTATACCTATAGAAGTGTACATGTGATATATATACACAAGTGTATACCTTTAGAAGTGTACATGTAATATATATACACAAGTGTATACCTATGGAAGTGTACATGTGATATATACACACAAGTGTATACCTATAGAAGTGTACATGTAATATATATACACAAGTATATACCTATGGAAGTGTACATGTGATATATATACAGATATATACCTATGGAAGTGTACATGTGATATATATACAGGTACATGTATATACCTATGGATGTGTACATGTGATATATATACAGGTACATGTATATACCTATGGAAGTGTACATGTGATATATATACAGGTACATGTATATACCTATGGAAGTGTACATGTATATACCTATGGAAGTGTACATGTAATATATATACACAAGTGTGTACCTATGGAAGTGTACATGTAATATATATACACAAGTTTATACCTATGGAAGTGTACATGTGATATATATACAGATATATACCTATGGAAGTGTACATGTGATATATATACAGGTACATGTATATACCTATGGAAGTGTACATGTGATATATATACAGGTATATATTGGGGAAGTGTACATGTGATATATATACACAAGTGTATACTGGGGAAGTGTACATGTGATATATATACAGGTATATACTGGGGAAGTGTACATGTGATATATATACAGGTATATATTTGGGAAGTGTACATGTGATATATATACATAAGTGTATACCTAGGGAAGTGTACATTTGATATATATACAGGTATGTATTGGGGAAGTGTACATGTGATATATATACACAAAAGATATTGGGGAAGTGTACATGTGATATATATACACAAAAGATACTGGGGAAGTGTACATGTGATATATATACAGGTATATATTGGGGAAGTGTACATGTGATATATATACACAAGTGTATACCGGGGAAGTGAACATGTGATATATATACACAAAAGATACTAGGGAAGTGTACATGTGATATATATACACAAAAGATACTGGGGAAGTGTACATGTGATATATATACACAAGTGTATACTGGGGAAGTGTACATGTGATATATATACACAAGTGTATAAGGGGGAAGTGTACATGTGATATATATACACAAAAGATACTGGGGAAGTGTACATGTGATATATATACACAAGTGTATACTGGGGAAGTGTACATGTAATATATATACAGGTATATATTGGGGAAGTGTACATGTGATATATATATACATAAGTGTATACCTAGGGAAGTGTACATTTGATATATATACAGGTATGTATTGGGGAAGTGTACATGTGATATATATACACAAGTGTATACCGGGGAAGTGAACATGTGATATATATACACAAGTGTATACTGGGGAAGTGTACATGTAATATATATACAGGTATATATTGGGGAAGTGTACATGTGATATATATACATAAGTGTATACCTAGGGAAGTGTACATTTGATATATACACAGGTATGTATTGGGGAAGTGTACATGTGATATATATATACAAGTGTATACCGGGGAAGTGAACATGTGATATATATACACAAAAGATACTAGGGAAGTGTACATGTGATATATATACACAAGTGTATACCGGGGAAGTGAACATGTGATAGATATACACAAAAGATACTAGGGAAGTGTACATGTGATATATATACACAAAAGATACTGGGGAAGTGTACATGTGATATATATACACAAGTGTATACCGGGGAAGTGAACATGTGATAGATATACACAAAAGATACTAGGGAAGTGTACATGTGATATATATACACAAAAGATACTGGGGAAGTGTACATGTGATATATATACACAAGTGTATACCTATAGAAGTGTACATGTAATATTTATACACAAGTGTATACCTATAGAAGTGTACATGTAATATATATACACAAAAGATACTAGGGAAGTGTATATGTGATATATATACACAAGTGTATACCGGGGAAGTGTACATGTGATATATATACACAAAAGATACTGGGGAAGTGTACATGTGATATATATACACAAGTGTATACCTATAGAAGTGTACAATTGTACATGTGATATATATACACAAGTGTATACCTATAGAAGTGTACATGCAATATATATACACAAAAGATACTAGGGAAGTGTATATGTGATATATATACACAAAAGATACTGGGGAAGTGTACATGTGATATATATACACAAGTGTATACCTATAGAAGTGTACATGTGATATATATACACAAAAGATACTAGGGAAGTGTACATGTGATATATATACACAAAAGATACTGGGGAAGTGTACATGTGATATATATACACAAGTGTATACCTATAGAAGTGTACATGTGATATAAATACACAAGTGTATACCTATAGAAGTGTACATGTAATATATATACACAAAAAATACTAGGGAAGTGTACATGTGATATATATACAGGTATATACTAGGGAAGTGTACATGTGAAATATATACACAAGTGTATACTGGGGAAGTTTACATGTGATATATTTACACAAGTGTATACTGGGGAAGTGTACATGTGATATATTTACAGGTATATTTACAACTCTCCCTTCTTGGCCTTAGTAATCTCTGACTGCGAATATATTAACGTATACGCAGTGAAAAAAGGCTCGGTGGATTGATATTTGTTCAAACATGGCGTCGTTCACGCTTCAGAACAATAAGTATTCGCTGACGGCCATTGTTTGGTTCTTTCAAGATTTTGAAACGTGGAACATATACGAAATTAATTTCGTGTGATTATACAATAAATGGTTTCTAGGAAACTTTTGATTCCAAATGATACGCATTCGAAATACTTTGACGGTAACGCAAACATGGCGGCGCCCTGCAGTTGTGACGTCCGACGTCGGACCGCATCACAACCAGATCACTGTGTCAATGCGTGGACATAACAACCGTTATATATAAAGAAATATATTCGAAGTGCTAGTAATATTATTTAATACCAAATTTACAAATGCTGTTATGAAGATAACTAGTGTTAATTACTGTATATTTTCTAAGCATACCAATTTATCGATGAAGATTCAGTGGGACTATATTTTCTTAGCAACCATGCCATCGTAGTTACCATCGTAGAAACCCGCTTTGAATGGTTTTTTTTCTTTGTATAACGCTTTAAAATTATCAATGATATAAATATAAGGATTGTACCTCATTTTGACTGCGTATACGGTAGTATGCCCGCAGTTGGCAACCAACATATTCAATATGGAGCACTAACGAACACCATAGAATATGTTCGTTGCCAACTGCGGGCATACTACCGTACATGTATACGCAGTCAAAATGAGGTACAATCCTTATATATACTGGGGAAGTGTACATGTGTTATATATACAGGTATATACTGGGAAAGTGTACATGTGTTATATATACAGGTATGTTCGGGCATTACGTTATCGACGAGATGGAGTTTCCGACGCCTTTGCCATTTTGTAAATATCTCGTAAACTCTCGCGTTATATCTCTCTCACCAGGTGTCGTCTGCCTAATGCCCACACAACAAGAAACGTTTTGACCAAGAAAAGTAGACTTTGCGTTTCCAACGGGTAATTTTATTACAGATTGAATATAAACTCACGTAAAATCAAATATTTACTTAAAGGCCCTATATACGTAACTTTAGGGAAATTTTCATGATTCTGAAAAAATTCTGAAAAAAATCCAGTTGATAACCATTTAAAAATAAGCCTAAAACGAAGTAAATCTGAGCGGTAACTAACAGAAACTCTTGACAAAAAAATCCAAAGAACTGAAAATAATTCAGGTGGGGCCCACTTCAACAACAAACCGAAGGTAGAAGACGGTTCGATATGGACGCGTGTTTACACAAAGCGTGTTTCAACTACTGCTGTACCGGTAACCGCGAAAGAATTCATCTTGAATATTGCTGATACCAGTTAATCTTAACTAAATCTATAAATATAATAAGTTATTAGGCCTGATTTTCGCTTCAAGTTTTGCCGAAAGTTACGTATATTGGGCCTTTAAGCCCATTTTATATACATCTTTAAAACCTTACCTGCAGCGTTCTGAGCCTCAGTCAAATTTGCAACGCTTAGTAAACATTGTGCCAGATGTCCCGAGTCTGATTATGTGATTTTTAGCGACATATTACAACCAGACAAAATTCATTTTGCAATTCAGGTAACGCGAAATTTTTGTTGCGTTATAAATAAAACGCTATGGAAGAGCATATTTCAGATTTTATTTTCTCATAAAAAAATGGAAAATAATGTTGTTTATTTTTTTTACATCAGACCCTGTGAAGTGCTATAGTATACGATTTCAATAAAAATAATGTAATGGTAGGCAATGCGGTGTTTTAAACAGAGAATTATACAAAAAAATTGACTTATGCAAGTTCTGATGTCACTTCCGTTGAAAAAATATTTAAAATTATTATTTATATCAAAGTGTGAATTTTCTGAAGGATGATTATTTGAAACTCATATGTTGGTTATTGAAAATATTTTCCTGTTACAAAATTCGACTGGTGTAGTCTGCAATGCTTTTGAAACGCTAGGGAGCACAATCGTCGATAACACAATATAGTGTCATGGCGGTCGCCATGACGAGTAGCAGCAGGAAAGTGCCGATATTGCAAAGAGGAAATAACGAATTGACAGCAAAACAATTGTACAGGTAAGGTAAATGATAGACTATTGCATGAATAATATTAGGATATTTTATTCACAGTTGTTTCGTGTGCTATCTGCGATAATTGATTACCCCGTCGAAAACCGGATGCTCAAGGATATATACTGGGAAAGTGTACATGTGTTATATATATAGGTATATACTGGGGAATTGTACATGTGTTATATATACACACGTGTATACTGACGAAGTGAACATGTGTTATATATACAGGTATATACTGGGGAAGTGTACATGTGATATATATATATACAAGTGTATACTGGGGAAGTGTACATGCTTCAGGCAGAAGAGCTAAAAAACTATGAAGTTTTAAAAATTGAATACGCTTTTCATGATTTACTTTCAATTTGGTGATTAAAAGAATATATAGCCGATCTATTTTCAAACTATAAATCTTTTCGACGATTGGGTTAAAACATAAAGGAAAATAATGAAGAGATACGAGGAGATATGAAGATTTAGAATTGGTCGTTCGCTGAAACATTGGAAAAATTCATGACAGATTTTCTGCACAGTGATACTTAACAAGCGTGATAAACCTTTGTATCGTTTCTGCGATCAGCGTACTTCCTCAATCGCCTTATAGTCAGTCGTTAATCGCAATTTGACTGTATTATACATTATGTAACCTACTGTTTAAGCGAGGGTGAATACAACCGCGCTTCCAGACATAAACTTGCTCCAGTAATTAAAACACGACAGTTTCAAGACATAAAACATGACAAGTCAATTTGAAATTGTTTATTAAAGCAATTTCATTTTGATAGTTATTATAAATTATAACGCTTAAAAACACACGCACACACAAAAATCCAGAATACAACGGCTATGACTTCATAACGGCTACGTCTTCATCACTCTTAATAATTCCTGCAATTGGCGTGTGTGGTAACCTACATGTACATCATGACAATGTTCTGATGAAACATACGGCATATTGAGTGCTGGTCTGTGTTGTATTTGAAGTGCGTTGCGTATTGACAGCCGTTCGGTGTGGTATATGCAGGGCGTGGTGTAGGTCTAGCTATTAAGTGCTGGTCTGTTTGGTATTTGAAGCGCGCGGCTTATGGAGTGCTGGTCTGTGTGGTATTTGAAGCGCGTGCGGCGTATTGAGTGCTTGTCTGTGTGGTATTTGAAGCGCGTGGCGAATTGAGTGCTGGTCTTTGTGGTATTTGAAGCGCGCGCGGCGTATTGAGTGCTTGTCTGTGTGGTATTTGAAGCGCTTGGCGAATTGAGTGCTGGTCTGTGTGGTATTTGAAGCGCGCGGCGTGTTGAGTGCTGGTCTGTATGGTATTTGTCATCCTGGTACTGAATTTGTTTTCTAGTTCACGCCTCTGAAATCATTGGTTAATACATAGGGAATGGCAGTTTGTAGGTAAACGACGCATGTTTGCTGACCTAAGTCTCTAGAGAAAATATTAGGAATCTCACAAAATGTTGGAACATTGTAAGTCTGCAATATCAATATATCAAAAATTTAAAGAGAAGAAAAAAAATCATTGATACATCCACAAATTGACTGGCATTTTGTTTCCCATCATACATAAAACAAACATTTCTACCACAATACCCCGTGTTATTCCACTCTCAGACCATTGTATAAACGTGCTGACTGTTGGATAAATATATGTTATATACCACTAGTGGAATATGACCTTCCGGACGTTTGATTGGTTGAGAAGTTGAACTTTGACCGGAAATGTGGATTGTTGACGACGTCATCGATTGTTGACGTCGTCACAACTTGGCGGGAATGTATTCGAGATGATGTGATTTCCCGCAAATCTGCGATTCACCCCAGAAAACAACACTACAACTGCCGACTAAATCGCTAAAGCTCGTGTCTTTTGTAACTTAAAAAGAATAATTAACTCGAATGAAATAAATTCCATATCCAACAGCCACTCGTTGTGTAACCTCTATACATTACACTAACTTCAACAACCTTCTACGAAACAACAATTTCCGTATAGTGTAGCATTAGATTACAATGTATATTTAATACAATAGCCACTCTAATACTGCTTGTACATGCACTACTACAACACGAGGCCACGGGACTCTAAGCTCCCTGGACGTTGATTTGAAATCCAGATTGTATGTATATTATTGGGCATCTACCATTGGAAGTGTACTTGTAATATATATACAGGTATATACCTATGGAAGTGTACATGTGATATATATATACAGGTATATACCTATGGAAGTGTACATGTATATACCTATATAAGTGTACATGTATATACCTATGAAAGTGTACATGTAATATATATACAGGTATATACCTATGGAAGTGTACATGTATATATCTATGGAAGTGTACATGTATATACCTATGGAAGTGTACATGTATATACCTATGGAAGTGTACATGTAATATATATACAGGTATATACCTATGGAAGTGTACATGTATATACCTATGGAAGTGTACATGTATATACCTATGGAAGTGTACATGTATATACCTATGGAAGTGTACATGTATATACCTATGGAAGTGTACATGTAATATATATAGAGGTATATATCTATGGAAGTGTACATGTATATACCTATGGAAGTGTACATGTATATACCTATGGAAGTGTACATGTAATATATATACAGGTATATACCTATAGAAGTGTACATGTGATATATATACAGGTATATACCTATGGAAGTGTACATGTATATACCTATGGAAGTGTACATGTAATATATATACAGGTATATACCTATGGAAGTGTACATGTATATACCTATGGAAGTGTACATGTAATATATATACAGGTATATACCTATGGAAGTGTACATGTGTTTACCTATAGAAGTGTACATGTGATATATATATACAGGTATATACCTATGAAAGTGTACATGTAATATATATACAGGTATATACCTATGGAAGTGTACATGTATATACCTATGGAAGTGTACATGTGATATATATATACAGGTATATACCTATGGAAGTGTACATGTGATATATATACAGGTATATACCTATGGAAGTGTACATGTGATATATATACAGGTATATACCTATGGAAGTGTACATGTGATATATATACAGGTATATACCTATGGAAGTGTACATGTGATATATATACAGGTATATACCTATGGAAGTGTACATGTGATATATATACAGGTATATACCTATGGAAGTGTACATGTATATACCTATGGAAGTGTACATGTGATATATATACAGGTATATACCTATGGAAGGGTACATGTGAGATATATACAGGTATATACCTATGGAAGTGTACATGTATATACCTATGGAAGTGTACATGTAATATTTATACAGATGTATACCTATGGAATTGTACATGTGAGATATATACAGGTATATACCTATGGAAGTGTACATGTAATATATATACAGGTATATATTGGGGAAGTGTATATGTATATACCTATGGAAGTGTACATGTAATATATATAGAGGTATATATCTATGGAAGTGTACATGTATATACCTATGGAAGTGTACATGTATATACCTATGGAAGTGTACATGTAATATATATACAGGTATATACCTATAGAAGTGTACATGTGATATATATACAGGTATATACCTATGGAAGTGTACATGTATATACCTATGGAAGTGTACATGTAATATATATACAGGTATATACCTATGGAAGTGTACATGTATATACCTATGGAAGTGTACATGTAATATATATACAGGTATATACCTATGGAAGTGTACATGTGTTTACCTATAGAAGTGTACATGTGATATATATATACAGGTATATACCTATGAAAGTGTACATGTAATATATATACAGGTATATACCTATGGAAGTGTACATGTATATACCTATGGAAGTGTACATGTGATATATATATACAGGTATATACCTATGGAAGTGTACATGTGATATATATACAGGTATATACCTATGGAAGTGTACATGTGATATATATACAGGTATATACCTATGGAAGTGTACATGTGATATATATACAGGTATATACCTATGGAAGTGTACATGTGATATATATACAGGTATATACCTATGGAAGTGTACATGTGATATATATACAGGTATATACCTATGGAAGTGTACATGTGATATATATACAGGTATATACCTATGGAAGTGTACATGTATATACCTATGGAAGTGTACATGTGATATATCTTCTGCACCCACAAATGTATCACGATATTACATATTCTTTCACACAAATGTATCACGACATTACATATTCTCTCACACAAATGTATCACGACATTACATATTCTCTCACACAAATACACATTTCATGGAAGTGAGCTTGTATGGTATGAAATGTTCAAAAACGGCATTTGACTTTGACAAATCACCACTAAAATGTATTAAGTCGTACGGTAGACTGTGGTAATTGGTCAAAGTGGGGAGATGCTGTGTAAAATATGAATTTAATTTGCATTGTAGTTCATGTCGTATCTTCTATACGAGCTTTGTATTCGTCAAGAGTTTAATGGTAACATTTGACCTTCATAAACATCCAGGTGGCATATCTGTTCAAGGGTTCACGAGATATTTTGTACAGGTTAACCATCGCGGATGAATGCAGGGATCGACAACATGATTACTACATACCAACTTAGCCTAAATGGGGCAAAATTATGGATGCAAAAAACAAAACAAACTTGTCTACAATAATTAAAAAATGTTCAAGCTTTTCAAAAAATGTAAAAGACCAAGAGGTCGGTGGTGTCATGCGTGTACTAAAATAATCATGAAACCTTGGAATTTCGAAGTTTTTAAATTATGATGTACAATTATAAAATATGTTACTGAATAACTTAAAAGAAATAATCATTTTGATATTACTTTTTTAGTGTAATGAATACCTGTATACATTTGTTTAAAACAATAAACTGCTAACTTACTTGTAAATAGCTTTATCCAAATGCAATCAACACATCACTAGCAGAATCAGTCTTACATTCGTGTACGTGAATTTGCAGGAAGGTGTCGACAACCAAACATTTGTATTTTATATATATATATATTCTTTGCACTTTTAACGTTTTTCCTGACATCGTTAATGGATCATTTTTGATCATACAGAGAACAAAAACTACATTTAGCAGTGCATACCTCACATATTAGATTGAGACAGGGCCATAAAACCTGTGCGTCTAAAAAATTATCTTGTAGCAGACGACACTGTGTATAAAGTAACACGCATAGCAGCACGTTACAATATATACGCATTACGACGGGTAGATAGAGGACCTCCTCCAAATACATGTAATATGTGCCTGTGACACCGTATGTGTCCAGAATGACACAATCGATGAACGATTACTCCAAAACGAAAACATGTAACAACTCGAAATTCTTGTCAAATCTAGTTAATGTCGACCAATCATGAGTCTTGAAATCGATTCGCACAGTTTAGCTGCTATTTTTTAGTCTTAATAATTCTACTTTCGGAAAAAAATTTGAATGACTATAAGCTTTCCTGGACAGCTTACCATAGTAGAGTGTGGAGTTACAGACGGTAGGACAAAATCCTTGTATAACCATAGTAGAGTGTGAAGTTACAGACGGTGGGACAGATTCCTTGTATAACCATAGTAGAGTGTGGAGTTACAGACGGTAGGACAAAATCCTTGTATAACCATAGTAGAGTGTGAAGTTACAGACGGTGGGACGGAATCCTTGTATAACCATAGTAGAGTGTGGAGTTACAGACGGTAGGACAAAATCCTTGTATAACCATAGTAGAGTGTGGAGTTACAGTCGGTGGGACAGATTCCTTGTATAACCACAGTAGAGTGTGGAATTACAGTCGGTGGGACGGAATCCTTGTATAACCATAGTAGAGTGTGGAGTTACAGACGGTGGGACGGAATCCTTGTATAACCACAGTAGAGTGTGAAATTACAGTCGGTGGGACGGAATCCTTGTATAACCATAGTAGAGTGTGAAGTTACAGACGGTGGGACGGAATCCTTGTATAACCATAGTAGAGTGTGAAGTTACAGACGGTGGGACGGAATCCTTGTATAACCATAGTAGAGTGTGGAGTTACAGACGGTGGGACAGAATCCTTTTATAACCATAGTAGAGTTTGAAGTTACAGACGGTGGGACGGAATCCTTGTATAACCATAGTAGAGTGTGGAGTTACAGACGGTGGGACGGAATTCTTGTATAACCATAGTAGAGTGTGAAGTTACAGACGGTGGGACGGAATCCTTGTATAACCATAGTAGAGTGTGGAGTTACAGACGGTGGGACGGAATTCTTGTATAACCATAGTAGAGTGTGAAGTTACAGTCGGTGGGACGGAATCCTTGTATAACGATAGTAGAGTGTGGAGTTACAGACGGTGGGACGGAATCCTTGTATAACCATAGTAGAGTGTGGAGTTACAGACGGTGGGATGGTATCCTTGTATAACCATAGTAGAGTGTGGAGTTACAGACGGTGGGACGGAATCCTTGTATAACCATAGTAGAGTGTGGAATTACAGACGGTGGGACAGAATCCTTTTATAACCATAGTAGAGTTTGGAGTTACAGACGGTGGGACGGAATCCTTGTATAACCATAGTAGAGTGTGGAGTTACAGACGGTGGGACGGAATCCTTGTATAACCACAGTAGAGTGTGGAATTACTGACGGTGGGACGGAATCCTTTTATAACCATAGTAGAGTGTGGAGTTACAGACGGTGGGACGGAATCCTTGTATAACCATAGTAGAGTGTGGAGTTATAGACGGTGGACGGAATCCTTTTATAACCATAGTAGAGTGTGGAGTTACAGGCGGTGGGACGGAATCCTTGTATAACCATAGTAGAGTGTGAAGTTACAGACGGTGGGACGAATTCCTTTTATAACGGTAGTAGAGTGTGGAGTTACAGTCGGTGGGACGGAATCCTTTTATAACTGTAGTAGTGTTTGTATAACTGTAGTAGTGTTTGGAGTAACAGTCAGTGAGACGCAATCCTTGTATAACTGTAGTAGTGTTTGGAGTAACAGTCAGTGAGACGGAATTCTTGTATAACTGTAGTAGTGTTTGGAGTTACAGTCAGTGAGACGGAATCCTTGTATAACTGTAGTAGTGTTTGGAGTTACAGTCAGTGAGACGCAATCCTTGTATAACTGTAGTAGTGTTTGGAGTAACAGTCAGTTGGACGGAATCCTTGTATAGCTGTAGTAGTGTTTGGAGTTACAGTCAGTGAGACGCAATCCTTGTATAACTGTAGTAGCGTTTGGAGTAACAGTCAGTTGGACGGAATCCTTGTATAACTGTAGTAGTGTTTGGAGTAACAGTCAGTTGGACGGAATCCTTGTATAACTGTAGTAGTATTTGTATAACTGTAGTAGTGTTTGGAGTTACAGTCAGTGAGACGCAATCATTGTATAACTGTAGTAGTGTTTGTATAACTGTAGTAGTGTTTGGAGTAACAGTCAGTTGGACGCAATCCTTGTATAACTGTAGTAGTATTTGTATAACTGTAGTAGTGTTTGTATAACTGTAGTAGTGTTTGGAGTTACAGTCAGTGAGACGGAATCCTTGTATAACTGTAGTAGTGTTTGTATAACTGTAGTAGTGTTTGGAGTTACAGTCAGTGAGACGGAATCCTTGTATAACTGTAGTAGTGTTTGGAGTAACAGTTAGTGAGACGGAATCCTTGTATAACTGTAGTAGGGTTTGGAGTTACAGTCAGTGAGACGGAATCCTTGTATAACTGTAGTAGTGTTTGTATAACTGTAGTAATGTTTGGAGTTACAGTCAGTGAGACGGAATCCTTGTTTAACTGTAGTAGTGTTTGGAGTAACAGTCAGTTGGGCGGAATCCTTGTATAACTGTAGTAGTGTTTAGAGTTACAGTCAGTGAGACGGAATCCTTGTATAACTGTAGTAGTGTTTGGAGTTACAGTCAGTGAGACGGAATCCTTGTATAACTGTAGTAGTGTTTGGAGTAACAGTCAGTGAGACGGAATCCTTGTATAACTGTAGTAGTGTTTGGAGTAACAGTCAGTTGGACGGAATCCTTGTATAACTGTAGTAGTGTTTGGAGTAACAGTCAGTTGGACGGAATCCTTGTATAACTGTAGTAGTGTTTGGAGTTACAGTCAGTGAGACGGAATCCTTGTATAACTGAAGTAGTGTTTGGAGTTACAGTCAGTGAGACGGAATCCTTGTATAACTGTAGTAGTGTTTGGAGTTACAGTCAGTGAGACGGAATCCTTGTATAACTGTAGTAGTGTTTGGAGTTACAGTCAGTGAGACGGAATTCTTGTATAACTGTAGTAGTGTTTGGAGTTACAGTCAGTGAGACGCAATCCTTGTATAACTGTAGTAGTGTTTGTATAACTGTAGTAGTGTTTGGAGTTACAGTCAGTGAGACGGAATCCTTGTATAACTGTAGTAGTGTTTGGAGTAACAGTCAGTTGGACGGAATCCTTGTATAACTGTAGTGGTGTTTGGAGTTACAGTCAGTGAGACGCAATCCTTGTATAACTGTAGTAGTGTTTGGAGTTACAGTCAGTGAGACGCAATCCTTGTATAACTGTAGTAGTGTTTGGAGTTACAGTCAGTGAGACGCAATCCTTGTATAACTGTAGTAGTATTTGTATAACTGTAGTAGTGTTTGTATAACTGTAGTAGTGTTTGAAGTAACAGTCAGTGAGACGCAATCCTTGTATAACTGTAGTAGTGTTTGGAGTTACAGTCAGTGAGACGCAATCCTTGTATAACTGTAGTAGTGTTTGGAGTAACAGTCAGTGAGACGCAATCCTTGTATAAATGTAGTAGTGTTTGGAGTTACAGTCAGTGAGACGCAATCCTTGTATAACTGTAGTAGTGTTTGGAGTTACAGTCAGTGAGACGCAATCCTTGTATAACTGTAGTAGTATTGGTATAACTGTAGTAGTGTTTGTATAACTGAAGTAGTGTTTGGAGTTACAGTCAGTGAGACGGAATCCTTGTATAACTGTAGTAGTGTTTGGAGTAACAGTCAGTTGGACGGAATCCTTGTATAACTGTAGTAGTGTTTGGAGTAACAGTCAGTGAGACGGAATCCTTGTATAACTGTAGTAGTGTTTGGAGTAACAGTCAGTGAGACGGAATCCTTGTATAACTGTAGTAGTGTTTGGAGTTACAGTCAGTGAGACGGAATCCTTGTATAACTGTAGTAGTGTTTGTATAACTGTAGTAGTGTTTGGAGTTACAGTCAGTGAGACGGAATCCTTGTATAACTGTAGTAGTGTTTGGAGTTACAGTCAGTGAGACGCAATCCTTGTATAACTGTAGTAGTGTTTGGAGTTACAGTCAGTGAGACGCAATCCTTGTATAACTGTAGTAGTGTTTGGAGTTACAGTCAGTGAGACGGAATCCTTGTATAACTGTAGTAGTGTTGGATAACTGTAGTAGTGTTTGGAGTTACAGTCAGTGAGACGGAATCCTTGTATAACTGTAGTAGTGTTTGGAGTAACAGTCAGTTGGACGGAATCCTTGTATAACTGTAGTAGTGTTTGGAGTTACAGTCAGTGAGACGCAATGCTTGTATAACTGTAGTAGTGTTTGGAGTTACAGTCAGTGAGACGGAATCCTTGTATAACTGTAGTAGTGTTTGTATAACTGTAGTAGTGTTTGTATAACTGTAGTAGTGTTTGTATAACTGTAGTAGTGTTTGGAGTAACAGTCAGTTGGACGGAATCCTTGTATAACTGTAGTAGTGTTTGGAGTAACAGTCAGTTGGACGGAATCCTTGTATAACTGTAGTAGTGTTTGGAGTTACAGTCAGTGAGACGGAATCCTTGTATAACTGAAGTAGTGTTTGGAGTTACAGTCAGTGAGACGGAATCCTTGTATAACTGTAGTAGTGTTTGGAGTTACAGTCAGTGAGACGGAATCCTTGTATAACTGTAGTAGTGTTTGGAGTTACAGTCAGTTAGACGGAATTCTTGTATAACTGTAGTAGTGTTTGGAGTTACAGTCAGTGAGACGGAATCCTTGTATAACTGTAGTAGTGTTTGGAGTAACAGTCAGTGAGACGCAATCCTTGTATAACTGTAGTAGTGTTTGTATAACTGTAGTAGTGTTTGGAGTTACAGTCAGTGAGACGGAATCCTTGTATAACTGTAGTAGTGTTTGGAGTAACAGTCAGTTGGACGGAATCCTTGTATAACTGTAGTGGTGTTTGGAGTTACAGTCAGTGAGACGCAATCCTTGTATAACTGTAGTAGTGTTTGGAGTTACAGTCAGTGAGACGCAATCCTTGTATAACTGTAGTAGTGTTTGGAGTTACAGTCAGTGAGACGCAATCCTTGTATAACTGTAGTAGTATTTGTATAACTGTAGTAGTGTTTGTATAACTGAAGTAGTGTTTGAAGTAACAGTCAGTGAGACGCAATCCTTGTATAACTGTAGTAGTGTTTGGAGTTACAGTCAGTGAGACGGAATCCTTGTATAACTGTAGTAGTGTTTGGAGTAACAGTCAGTGAGACGCAATCCTTGTATAACTGTAGTAGTGTTTGGAGTTACAGTCAGTGAGACGCAATCCTTGTATAACTGTAGTAGTGTTTGGAGTTACAGTCAGTGAGACGCAATCCTTGTCTAACTGTAGTAGTATTGGTATAACTGTAGTTGTGTTTGTATAACTGAAGTAGTGTTTGGAGTTACAGTCAGTGAGACGCAATCCTTGTATAACTGTAGTAGTATTTGTATAGCTGTAGTAGTGTTTGTATAACTGTAGTAGTGTTTGGAGTTACAGTCAGTGAGACGGAATCCTTGTATAACTGTAGCAGTGTTTGGAGTAACGGTCAGTTGGACGTAATCCTTTTATAACTGTAGTAGTGTTTGGAGTTACAGTCAGTGAGACGGAATCCTTGTATAACTGTAGTAGTGTTTGGAGTTACAGTCAGTGAGACGGAATCCTTGTATAACTGTAGTAGTGTTTGTATAACTGTAGTAGTGTTTGGAGTTACAGTCAGTGAGACGCAATCCTTGTATAACTGTAGTAGTGTTTGGAGTTACAGTCAGTGAGACGCAATCCTTGTATAACTGTGGTAGTGTTTGGAGTTACAGTCAGTGAGACGCAATCCTTGTATAACTGTAGTAGTGTTTGGAGTTACAGTCAGTGAGACGGAATCCTTGTATAACTGTAGTAGTGTTTGTATAACTGTAGTAGTGTTTGGAGTTACAGTCAGTGAGACGGAATCCTTGTATAACTGTAGTAGTGTTTGGAGTAACAGTCAGTTGGACGGAATCCTTGTATAACTGTAGTAGTGTTTGGAGTTACAGTCAGTGAGACGGAATCCTTGTATAACTGTAGTAGTGTTTGGAGTTACAGTCAGTGAGACGGAATCCTTGGATAACTGTAGTAGTGTTTGTATAACTGTAGTAGTGTTTGTATAACTGTAGTAGTGTTTGTATAACTGTAGTAGTGTTTGGAGTTACAGTCAGTGAGACGCAATCCTTGTATAACTGTAGTAGTGTTTGGAGTTACAGTCAGTGAGACGGAATCCTTGTATAACTGTAGTAGTGTTTGGAGTTACAGTCAGTGAGACGGAATCCTTGTATAACTGTAGTAGTGTTTGGAGTAACAGTCAGTTGGACGGAATCCTTGTATAACTGTAGTAGTGTTTGGAGTAACAGTCAGTTGGACGGAATCCTCGTATAACTGTAGTAGTGTTTGGAGTTACAGTTAGTGAGACGGAATCCTTGTATAACTGAAGTAGTGTTTGGAGTTACAGTCAGTGAGACGGAATCCTTGTATAACTGTAGTAGTGTTTGGAGTTACAGTCAGTGAGACGGAATCCTTGTATAACTGTAGTAGTGTTTGGAGTTACAGTCAGTGAGACGGAATTCTTGTATAACTGTAGTAGTGTTTGGAGTTACAGTCAGTGAGACGGAATCCTTGTATAACTGTAGTAGTGTTTGTATAACTGAAGTAGTGTTTGGAGTTACAGTCAGTGAGACGCAATCCTTGTATAACTGTAGTAGTATTTGTATAGCTGTAGTAGTGTTTGTATAACTGTAGTAGTGTTTGGAGTTACAGTCAGTGAGACGGAATCCTTGTATAACTGTAGCAGTGTTTGGAGTAACGGTCAGTTGGACGGAATCCTTGTATAACTGTAGTAGTGTTTGGAGTTACAGTCAGTGAGACGGAATCCTTGTATAACTGTAGTAGTGTTTGGAGTAACAGTCAGTGAGACGGAATCCTTGTATAACTGTAGTAGTGTTTGTATAACTGTAGTAGTGTTTGGAGTTACAGTCAGTGAGACGCAATCCTTGTATAACTGTAGTAGTGTTTGGAGTTACAGTCAGTGAGACGGAATCCTTGTATAACTGTAGTAGTGTTTGGAGTTACAGTCAGTGAGACGGAATCCTTGTATAACTGTAGTAGTGTTTGTATAACTGTAGTAGTGTTTGGAGTTACAGTCAGTGAGACGCAATCCTTGTATAACTGTAGTAGTGTTTGGAGTTACAGTCAGTGAGACGCAATCCTTGTATAACTGTAGTAGTGTTTGGAGTTACAGTCAGTGAGACGCAATCCTTGTATAACTGTAGTAGTGTTTGGAGTTACAGTCAGTGAGACGGAATCCTTGTATAACTGTAGTAGTGTTTGTATAACTGTAGTAGTGTTTGGAGTTACAGTCAGTGAGACGGAATCCTTGTATAACTGTAGTAGTGTTTGGAGTAACAGTCAGTTGGACGGAATCCTTGTATAACTGTAGTAGTGTTTGGAGTTACAGTCAGTGAGACGGAATCCTTGTATAACTGTAGTAGTGTTTGGAGTTACAGTCAGTGAGACGGAATCCTTGTATAACTGTAGTAGTGTTTGTATAACTGTAGTAGTGTTTGTATAACTGTAGTAGTGTTTGTATAACTGTAGTAGTGTTTGGAGTTACAGTCAGTGAGACGCAATCCTTGTATAACTGTAGTAGTGTTTGGAGTTACAGTCAGTGAGACGGAATCCTTGTATAACTGTAGTAGTGTTTGGAGTAACAGTCAGTGAGACGGAATCCTTGTATAACTGTAGTAGTGTTTGTATAACTGTAGTAGTGTTTGGAGTTACAGTCAGTGAGACGCAATCCTTGTATAACTGTAGTAGTGTTTGGAGTTACAGTCAGTGAGACGGAATCCTTGTATAACTGTAGTAGTGTTTGGAGTTACAGTCAGTGAGACGGAATCCTTGTATAACTGTAGTAGTGTTTGTATAACTGTAGTAGTGTTTGGAGTTACAGTCAGTGAGACGCAATCCTTGTATAACTGTAGTAGTGTTTGGAGTTACAGTCAGTGAGACGCAATCCTTGTATAACTGTAGTAGTGTTTGGAGTTACAGTCAGTGAGACGCAATCCTTGTATAACTGTAGTAGTGTTTGGAGTTACAGTCAGTGAGACGGAATCCTTGTATAACTGTAGTAGTGTTTGTATAACTGTAGTAGTGTTTGGAGTTACAGTCAGTGAGACGGAATCCTTGTATAACTGTAGTAGTGTTTGGAGTAACAGTCAGTTGGACGGAATCCTTGTATAACTGTAGTAGTGTTTGGAGTTACAGTCAGTGAGACGGAATCCTTGTATAACTGTAGTAGTGTTTGGAGTTACAGTCAGTGAGACGGAATCCTTGTATAACTGTAGTAGTGTTTGTATAACTGTAGTAGTGTTTGTATAACTGTAGTAGTGTTTGTATAACTGTAGTAGTGTTTGGAGTTACAGTCAGTGAGACGCAATCCTTGTATAACTGTAGTAGTGTTTGGAGTTACAGTCAGTGAGACGGAATCCTTGTATAACTGTAGTAGTGTTTGGAGTTACAGTCAGTGAGACGGAATCCTTGTATAACTGTAGTAGTGTTTGGAGTAACAGTCAGTTGGACGGAATCCTTGTATAACTGTAGTAGTGTTTGGAGTAACAGTCAGTTGGACGGAATCCTTGTATAACTGTAGTAGTGTTTGGAGTTACAGTCAGTGAGACGCAATCCTTGTATAACTGTAGTAGTGTTTGGAGTTACAGTCAGTGAGACGCAATCCTTGTATAACTGTAGTAGTGTTTGGAGTTACAGTCAGTGAGACGGAATTCTTGTATAACTGTAGTAGTGTTTGGAGTTACAGTCAGTGAGACGGAATCCTTGTATAACTGTAGTAGTGTTTGTATAACTGAAGTAGTGTTTGGAGTTACAGTCAGTGAGACGCAATCCTTGTATAACTGTAGTAGTATTTGTATAGCTGTAGTAGTGTTTGTATAACTGTAGTAGTGTTTGGAGTTACAGTCAGTGAGACGGAATCCTTGTATAACTGTAGCAGTGTTTGGAGTAACGGTCAGTTGGACGGAATCCTTGTATAACTGTAGTAGTGTTTGGAGTTACAGTCAGTGAGACGGAATCCTTGTATAACTGTAGTAGTGTTTGGAGTAACAGTCAGTGAGACGGAATCCTTGTATAACTGTAGTAGTGTTTGTATAACTGTAGTAGTGTTTGGAGTTACAGTCAGTGAGACGCAATCCTTGTATAACTGTAGTAGTGTTTGGAGTTACAGTCAGTGAGACGGAATCCTTGTATAACTGTAGTAGTGTTTGGAGTTAC
The DNA here is from genome assembly GCA_947623455.1 of Mimachlamys varia. NCBI lineage: Eukaryota > Metazoa > Mollusca > Bivalvia > Pectinida > Pectinidae > Mimachlamys > Mimachlamys varia. Next base: position 26,004,603 of record OX392534.1, read on the forward strand.
AGTCAGTGAGACGGAATCCTTGTATAACTGTAGTAGTGTTTGTATAACTGTAGTAGTGTTTGGAGTTACAGTCAGTGAGACGCAATCCTTGTATAACTGTAGTAGTGTTTGGAGTTACAGTCAGTGAGACGCAATCCTTGTATAACTGTAGTAGTGTTTGGAGTTACAGTCAGTGAGACGCAATCCTTGTATAACTGTAGTAGTGTTTGGAGTTACAGTCAGTGAGACGGAATCCTTGTATAACTGTAGTAGTGTTTGTATAACTGTAGTAGTGTTTGGAGTTACAGTCAGTGAGACGGAATCCTTGTATAACTGTAGTAGTGTTTGGAGTAACAGTCAGTTGGACGGAATCCTTGTATAACTGTAGTAGTGTTTGGAGTTACAGTCAGTGAGACGGAATCCTTGTATAACTGTAGTAGTGTTTGGAGTTACAGTCAGTGAGACGGAATCCTTGTATAACTGTAGTAGTGTTTGTATAACTGTAGTAGTGTTTGTATAACTGTAGTAGTGTTTGTATAACTGTAGTAGTGTTTGGAGTTACAGTCAGTGAGACGCAATCCTTGTATAACTGTAGTAGTGTTTGGAGTTACAGTCAGTGAGACGGAATCCTTGTATAACTGTAGTAGTGTTTGGAGTAACAGTCAGTGAGACGGAATCCTTGTATAACTGTAGTAGTGTTTGTATAACTGTAGTAGTGTTTGGAGTTACAGTCAGTGAGACGCAATCCTTGTATAACTGTAGTAGTGTTTGGAGTTACAGTCAGTGAGACGGAATCCTTGTATAACTGTAGTAGTGTTTGGAGTTACAGTCAGTGAGACGGAATCCTTGTATAACTGTAGTAGTGTTTGTATAACTGTAGTAGTGTTTGGAGTTACAGTCAGTGAGACGCAATCCTTGTATAACTGTAGTAGTGTTTGGAGTTACAGTCAGTGAGACGCAATCCTTGTATAACTGTAGTAGTGTTTGGAGTTACAGTCAGTGAGACGCAATCCTTGTATAACTGTAGTAGTGTTTGGAGTTACAGTCAGTGAGACGGAATCCTTGTATAACTGTAGTAGTGTTTGTATAACTGTAGTAGTGTTTGGAGTTACAGTCAGTGAGACGGAATCCTTGTATAACTGTAGTAGTGTTTGGAGTAACAGTCAGTTGGACGGAATCCTTGTATAACTGTAGTAGTGTTTGGAGTTACAGTCAGTGAGACGGAATCCTTGTATAACTGTAGTAGTGTTTGGAGTTACAGTCAGTGAGACGGAATCCTTGTATAACTGTAGTAGTGTTTGTATAACTGTAGTAGTGTTTGTATAACTGTAGTAGTGTTTGTATAACTGTAGTAGTGTTTGGAGTTACAGTCAGTGAGACGCAATCCTTGTATAACTGTAGTAGTGTTTGGAGTTACAGTCAGTGAGACGGAATCCTTGTATAACTGTAGTAGTGTTTGGAGTTACAGTCAGTGAGACGGAATCCTTGTATAACTGTAGTAGTGTTTGGAGTAACAGTCAGTTGGACGGAATCCTTGTATAACTGTAGTAGTGTTTGGAGTAACAGTCAGTTGGACGGAATCCTTGTATAACTGTAGTAGTGTTTGGAGTTACAGTTAGTGAGACGGAATCCTTGTATAACTGAAGTAGTGTTTGGAGATACAGTCAGTGAGACGGAATCCTTGTATAACTGTAGTAGTGTTTGGAGTTACAGTCAGTGAGACGGAATCCTTGTATAACTGTAGTAGTGTTTGGAGTTACAGTCAGTGAGACGGAATTCTTGTCTAACTGTAGTAGTGTTTGGAGTTACAGTCAGTGAGACGGAATCCTTGTATAACTGTAGTAGTGTTTGGAGTAACAGTCAGTGAGACGCAATCCTTGTATAACTGTAGTAGTGTTTGTATAACTGTAGTAGTGTTTGGAGTTACAGTCAGTGAGACGGAATCCTTGTATAACTGTAGTAGTGTTTGGAGTAACAGTCAGTTGGACGGAATCCTTGTATAACTGTAGTGGTGTTTGGAGTTACAGTCAGTGAGACGCAACCCTTGTATAACTGTAGTAGTGTTTGGAGTTACAGTCAGTGAGACGCAATGCTTGTATAACTGTAGTAGTGTTTGGAGTTACAGTCAGTGAGACGCAATCCTTGTATAACTGTAGTAGTATTTGTATAACTGTAGTAGTGTTTGTATAACTGTAGTAGTGTTTGAAGTAACAGTCAGTGAGACGCAATCCTTGTATAACTGTAGTAGTGTTTGGAGTTACAGTCAGTGAGACGGAATCCTTGTATAACTGTAGTAGTGTTTGGAGTAACAGTCAGTGAGACGCAATCCTTGTATAACTGTAGTAGTGTTTGGAGTTACAGTCAGTCAGTGAGACGCAATCCTTGTATAACTGTAGTAGTGTTTGGAGTTACAGTCAGTGAGACGCAATCCTTGTATAACTGTAGTAGTATTGGTATAACTGTAGTAGTGTTTGTATAACTGAAGTAGTGTTTGGAGTTACAGTCAGTGAGACGCAATCCTTGTATAACTGTAGTAGTATTTGTATAGCTGTAGTAGTGTTTGTATAACTGTAGTAGTGTTTGGAGTTACAGTCAGTGAGACGGAATCCTTGTATAACTGTAGCAGTGTTTGGAGTAACGGTCAGTTGGACGGAATCCTTGTATAACTGTAGTAGTGTTTGGAGTTACAGTCAGTGAGACGGAATCCTTGTATAACTGTAGTAGTGTTTGGAGTTACAGTCAGTGAGACGGAATCCTTGTATAACTGTAGTAGTGTTTGTATAACTGTAGTAGTGTTTGGAGTTACAGTCAGTGAGACGGAATCCTTGTATAACTGTAGTAGTGTTTGTATAACTGAAGTAGTGTTTGGAGTTACAGTCAGTGAGACGCAATCCTTGTATAACTGTAGTAGTATTTGTATAGCTGTAGTAGTGTTTGTATAACTGTAGTAGTGTTTGGAGTTACAGTCAGTGAGACGGAATCCTTGTATAACTGTAGCAGTGTTTGGAGTAACGGTCAGTTGGACGGAATCCTTGTATAACTGTAGTAGTGTTTGGAGTTACAGTCAGTGAGACGGAATCCTTGTATAACTGTAGTAGTGTTTGGAGTAACAGTCAGTGAGACGGAATCCTTGTATAACTGTAGTAGTGTTTGTATAACTGTAGTAGTGTTTGGAGTTACAGTCAGTGAGACGCAATCCTTGTATAACTGTAGTAGTGTTTGGAGTTACAGTCAGTGAGACGGAATCCTTGTATAACTGTAGTAGTGTTTGGAGTTACAGTCAGTGAGACGGAATCCTTGTATAACTGTAGTAGTGTTTGTATAACTGTAGTAGTGTTTGGAGTTACAGTCAGTGAGACGCAATCCTTGTATAACTGTAGTAGTGTTTGGAGTTACAGTCAGTGAGACGCAATCCTTGTATAACTGTAGTAGTGTTTGGAGTTACAGTCAGTGAGACGCAATCCTTGTATAACTGTAGTAGTGTTTGGAGTTACAGTCAGTGAGACGCAATCCTTGTATAACTGTAGTAGTGTTTGTATAACTGTAGTAGTGTTTGGAGTTACAGTCAGTGAGACGCAATCCTTGTATAACTGTAGTAGTGTTTGGAGTTACAGTCAGTGAGACGGAATCCTTGTATAACTGTAGTAGTGTTTGTATAACTGTAGTAGTGTTTGGAGTTACAGTCAGTGAGACGGAATCCTTGTATAACTGTAGTAGTGTTTGGAGTAACAGTCAGTTGGACGGAATCCTTGTATAACTGTAGTAGTGTTTGGAGTTACAGTCAGTGAGACGGAATCCTTGTATAACTGTAGTAGTGTTTGGAGTAACAGTCAGTGAGACGCAATCCTTGTATAACTGTAGTAGTGTTTGTATAACTGTAGTAGTGTTTGGAGTTACAGTCAGTGAGACGGAATCCTTGTATAACTGTAGTAGTGTTTGGAGTAACAGTCAGTGAGACGCAATCCTGGTATAACTGTAGTAGTGTTTGGAGTTACAGTCAGTGAGACGCAATCCTTGTATAACTGTAGTAGTGTTTGGAGTTACAGTCAGTGAGACGCAATCCTTGTATAACTGTAGTAGTATTTGTATAACTGTAGTAGTGTTTGGAGTTACAGTCAGTGAGACGCAATCCTTGAATAACTGTAGTAGTATTTGTATAACTGTAGAAGTGTTTGTATAACTGTAGTAGTGTTTGGAGTTACAGTCAGTGAGACGGAATCCTTGTATAACTGTAGTAGTGTTTGGAGTAACAGTCAGTGAGACGCAATCCTTGTATAACTGTAGTAGTGTTTGTATAACTGTAGTAGTGTTTGGAGTAACAGTCAGTTGGACGGAATCCTTGTATAACTGTAGTAGTGTTTGGAGTAACAGTCAGTGAGACGCAATCCTTGTATAACTGTAGTAGTGTTTGTATAACTGTAGTAGTGTTTGGAGTAACAGTCAGTGAGACGGAATCCTTGTATAACTGTAGTAGTGTTTGGAGTAACAGTCAGTTGGACGGAATCCTTGTATAACTGTAGTAGTGTTTGTATAACTGTAGTAGTGTTTGGAGTAACAGTCAGTTGGACGGAATCCTTGTATAACTGTAGTAGTGTTTGGAGTAACAGTCAGTGAGACGCAATCCTTGTATAACTGTAGTAGTGTTTGGAGTAACAGTCAGTGAGACGGAATCCTTGTATAACTGTAGTAGTGTTTGGAGTAAGAGTCAGTTTGACGGAATCCTTGTATAACTGTAGTAGTGTTTGTATAACTGTAGTAGTGTTTGGAGTTACAGTCAGTGAGACGCAATCCTTGTATAACTGTAGTAGTGTTTGGAGTTACAGTCAGTGAGACGGAATCCTTGTATAACTGTAGTAGTGTTTGTATAACTGTAGTAGTGTTTGGAGTTACAGTCAGTGAGACGGAATCCTTGTATAACTGTAGTAGTGTTTGGAGTAACAGTCAGTTGGACGGAATCCTTGTATAACTGTAGTAGTGTTTGGAGTTACAGTCAGTGAGACGGAATCCTTGTATAACTGTAGTAGTGTTTGGAGTAACAGTCAGTGAGACGCAATCCTTGTATAACTGTAGTAGTGTTTGTATAACTGTAGTAGTGTTTGGAGTTACAGTCAGTGAGACGGAATCCTTGTATAACTGTAGTAGTGTTTGGAGTAACAGTCAGTGAGACGCAATCCTGGTATAACTGTAGTAGTGTTTGGAGTTACAGTCAGTGAGACGCAATCCTTGTATAACTGTAGTAGTGTTTGGAGTTACAGTCAGTGAGACGCAATCCTTGTATAACTGTAGTAGTATTTGTATAACTGTAGTAGTGTTTGGAGTTACAGTCAGTGAGACGCAATCCTTGAATAACTGTAGTAGTATTTGTATAACTGTAGAAGTGTTTGTATAACTGTAGTAGTGTTTGGAGTTACAGTCAGTGAGACGGAATCCTTGTATAACTGTAGTAGTGTTTGGAGTAACAGTCAGTGAGACGCAATCCTTGTATAACTGTAGTAGTGTTTGTATAACTGTAGTAGTGTTTGGAGTAACAGTCAGTTGGACGGAATCCTTGTATAACTGTAGTAGTGTTTGGAGTAACAGTCAGTGAGACGCAATCCTTGTATAACTGTAGTAGTGTTTGTATAACTGTAGTAGTGTTTGGAGTAACAGTCAGTGAGACGGAATCCTTGTATAACTGTAGTAGTGTTTGGAGTAACAGTCAGTTGGACGGAATCCTTGTATAACTGTAGTAGTGTTTGTATAACTGTAGTAGTGTTTGGAGTAACAGTCAGTTGGACGGAATCCTTGTATAACTGTAGTAGTGTTTGGAGTAACAGTCAGTGAGACGCAATCCTTGTATAACTGTAGTAGTGTTTGGAGTAACAGTCAGTGAGACGGAATCCTTGTATAACTGTAGTAGTGTTTGGAGTAAGAGTCAGTTTGACGGAATCCTTGTATAACTGTAGTAGTGTTTGTATAACTGTAGTAGTGTTTGGAGTTACAGTCAGTGAGACGCAATCCTTGTATAACTGTAGTAGTGTTTGGAGTTACAGTCAGTGAGACGGAATCCTTGTATAACTGTAGTAGTGTTTGTATAACTGTAGTAGTGTTTGGAGTTACAGTCAGTGAGACGGAATCCTTGTATAACTGTAGTAGTGTTTGGAGTAACAGTCAGTTGGACGGAATCCTTGTATAACTGTAGTAGTGTTTGGAGTTACAGTCAGTGAGACGGAATCCTTGTATAACTGTAGTAGTGTTTGGAGTAACAGTCAGTGAGACGCAATCCTTGTATAACTGTAGTAGTGTTTGTATAACTGTAGTAGTGTTTGGAGTTACAGTCAGTGAGACGGAATCCTTGTATAACTGTAGTAGTGTTTGGAGTAACAGTCAGTGAGACGCAATCCTGGTATAACTGTAGTAGTGTTTGGAGTTACAGTCAGTGAGACGCAATCCTTGTATAACTGTAGTAGTGTTTGGAGTTACAGTCAGTGAGACGCAATCCTTGTATAACTGTAGTAGTATTTGTATAACTGTAGTAGTGTTTGGAGTTACAGTCAGTGAGACGCAATCCTTGAATAACTGTAGTAGTATTTGTATAACTGTAGAAGTGTTTGTATAACTGTAGTAGTGTTTGGAGTTACAGTCAGTGAGACGGAATCCTTGTATAACTGTAGTAGTGTTTGGAGTAACAGTCAGTGAGACGCAATCCTTGTATAACTGTAGTAGTGTTTGTATAACTGTAGTAGTGTTTGGAGTAACAGTCAGTTGGACGGAATCCTTGTATAACTGTAGTAGTGTTTGGAGTAACAGTCAGTGAGACGCAATCCTTGTATAACTGTAGTAGTGTTTGTATAACTGTAGTAGTGTTTGGAGTAACAGTCAGTGAGACGGAATCCTTGTATAACTGTAGTAGTGTTTGGAGTAACAGTCAGTTGGACGGAATCCTTGTATAACTGTAGTAGTGTTTGTATAACTGTAGTAGTGTTTGGAGTAACAGTCAGTTGGACGGAATCCTTGTATAACTGTAGTAGTGTTTGGAGTAACAGTCAGTGAGACGCAATCCTTGTATAACTGTAGTAGTGTTTGGAGTAACAGTCAGTGAGACGGAATCCTTGTATAACTGTAGTAGTGTTTGGAGTAAGAGTCAGTTTGACGGAATCCTTGTATAACTGTAGTAGTATTTGTATAACTGTAGTAGTGTTTGTATAACTGTAGTAGTGTTTGGAGGATTTCCTTGTATATACCTCAGTAGTGTGTGGAGTTATTTTTTATAACTTTTAAAGACTCGAAAACAGAGGACAACTAGATAAATATATATCCTAACGGGATTGCTTGACCAAAGTGTTTTTGGAAGAGCTGAATAGGAACCAATCTTGTGTCATTGAATCGGAATATCGTTTAAATGATTGAGAAGCTAGTGAAAATGGCTTCATACAACAGACACATTGATAAATAGACCCAGTACTCATTGAAACAACAAATACATGAATAACAATAATATTTTATTATACATATCAAAAATGAGAAAGTCTTTAGGTTTAATCTGCACTAAAATTAAGAAGATTTTGAGTGAAAAAAATAGGTTACATAGACATAAAAAAGCAAAAACAGAGAAAACGCCTGCCCGAGCACATCATGGAACAAGCACATCAGAAGATTTAAAACACATGCCCAGTAGTTCGAGGCCAAACAGCTAAATCGTAATGGCTCGCTTACTTGATGACACAGAAAACTCTCGCACAACACGGATTTAAACTGTGCAGATAGGTAAACAGAAAACCTCTAACCAATTACTTTGTTGTAGAAGAGTCTTTATGGCTCACAACAGACTCGCAGAAATATTCCTATTGAGGTAGACTAACTAAGCTAGAAGGGCTTACACTAGTGAAGACAGGATCGATAGCTCCCCCCGCCTCCCACTTGTGACAGTCATGCAAACTGTGTACTCGATGCCCACACTTCCAGTAGTAGATCGTGGTCACGCTACAAGGCAGATCGAATCACGAGCAGGCAACCTGTTGCCAATTTCATTTTTCATGACTTCAATAAAATATTTATGACATGAGATGAAAATGGAAGCACTAGTTGTTGTTTCACTCTCTATGCCGGAAACATACCAAATGGCAAGGTATCATATTGCCATGAAACATGGCCTTGCTGCCTTTGATGCCATCCAGACGTAGTTGAGAATACGTAGGCGTCGGTCACTACTACTTCAGTTTGTGTAACATTTAATGGTCATTTCGATGGGACTTCCATATTGGTAAGAATATTCAGATAAATGTAAGAAAAGAATTTCTTCCATGTAATATCAAGCATTCAAACAACAATTCAACAATGCAGACGAAATATACTCCGTATGGCAAATGTGGGATTTTTCCGGTATTGATCTTCCTTCATCCTGTCAATCCATATCTAGCAAATACTGTTGAACACCTAGATATCGCCAATACGCTACTTTATGACATCATTCACGCAGACTCCACGCTTCGAGCATGGTCATGGCTTTCGTCTACTTTGACGGTCTCAGAAAATGTGCAGACATGTTGCCGCCATGGCGGTTTGTACAAACGAATCCTGATATCAATTAATTGTCAAAATCTGTTCCCCTCTTCCAAAGGATTTTTCCAACCTAATTTAGTTCAGATCCATTTAGTACTGTATAACAAGTAGCGATTTAAAAGGCGTTCCTTTATTGTCCCTATTGGGCCCACCCCTCTTGTCCCAGGTGGGTCAGGGTCACCATTTATGCAAAATCTGTTCCCCTTACCTAAAGGATGTTTCTGACCAAATGAGGTTAAAATCAATTCAGTACTGTATGACAAGTAGAGATTTAAAGACTTTTCCTTTATTTCCCCTATTGGGCCCCGCTGTTCAGACCCAATGAGGATCAGAATTACCATTTATGCACAATCCGTTCCCCTTTCACCCAAGGATGTTCCTGACCAAATTTGGTTCAAATGTATTCATAACTTTATGGCAAGTAGCGAGTTAAAGGAATTACCTCTAGTTCAGCTATTTGGCCCACCCCTCTGGTCCATAAGGGGTCAGAGACACCATTTGTGCAAAATCTTTACTCCTATCCCAATATGTTCTTGACCAAACATCGGTCAAAATCCATTTATAACTTCATGACAAGTAACGATTTAAAGTAATTACCACTATTAACCCTATCGGGGCTTCTCATCTGACACCTTGGGGGTCAGTGTGACGCAAAATCTGTTCCCCTTCACCCAAGGATGTTTCTGACCAAATTTGGTTCAAATGTATTCATAACTTTATGACAAGTAGCGATTTAAAGGAATTACTTATTTCTCCTATTGGGCCCCAGCCCTCTGGCCCTTTAGAGGTTAGAGTCGCCATTTATTCAAAATCTGTTCCCCTTCCCCAAGGATATTTCTGACCAAATTTGCTCAAAATTCTATTATAACTTTATGACTAGTAGCGATTTAAAGGAATTGCCTCTATTTTCTTTATTGTGCCCACCCCTCTGGCCCCTTGAGGGTCAGAGTCACTATCTATGCAAAATCTGTTTCCCTTCCCCCTAATGATGTTTCTGACCAAATTTGTTCAAATTTCATCAATAACTTCATGACTAGTAGCGATTTAAAGGGGCATCCCGCGAAAGTAAAGCTTTTTTTTCATCATTTTTTTTTCAAAATATTACATACATATATCGAGTGGGTATTCCTATGGACTACGACGATCGGAATTTGCTGATATGTATTCATAAAATAAATAATTTCAAAATAGTGGAATTAGTGGAATTCCTAAAGGTCTAGCCAGACGCTCTGGATTGGGATTTCCACCTACCAAGGCATGCGCAGCGAGCGCCGTTTCCATTGTAAACACTCGATCTGGTATTACCGTTACACCGCGATAAGGCCTAACGACTAAGCGAAAAGTTGCCGAATGGTCAAAATATGACGCAAGACTGCATTACGGAATCATATTGAGATGGGAAGTATTCAAGGGAGAAACAGTACCTGCTCTATTGTGTGTATGCTACATATTTCTTCTTTGTAACCAATCTGATTAAAATCATATCTTGATCTCCGCGCCGTTTCGTAAACTTCTCTCTGCTGCGTTAAGATCTGAGATAATCCCATAGGGGGTCATGTCCCGATGACCTTTCGCATTAGCCAATCAAATTACTACTGGCAGAATTTTGACAGTGAAATTTTGAGGCGACAAAGCTTGCATAAACACATTTTTCCGTTTAGTCATTTCGTCACTAAAAAAGTCGTGCGGAATAATGTGACGAAATGGCTTGCTGCTAGATGACAGGTCGTTAGAAAATTATTTTAGTGTTAAGTAAAGAGGCGACAAAGGTCATCTGGACGTGACCTCTTATGGGATTATGTCAGATCCTTGTAAAACGGAGTGAGAACAAGGATCTGTATTTTAATCAGATTGCTTTGTAACGAACGGTACATGCACAACTAAAGCTCTGATTTGGTTTTGGGGCTACGCAAGGGGAAACTATTTCAGTCCTCTGCTGCATAAAATGCGTGTGTAATATTACTTAAGAGTGTGTTTTATAATATTCCTTTTACAATATCTCATGTTCCAGTAAAACGGTATGATTTAATTATATTGCTGGATAGAAAGACCTTTTCAAATACAATGTATACTGTAACAGAAATAAAAAGCGTGATAAAAAATGATATTCATACTTAATCTATAAATTAGTGAAGGTACAAATACCATTGGGTTACGATCCCGGTATTGAATTTAATACGAAAATATATACATGACGGGGGAAAAAAAACAGTTATGTATTTTCCATGCCTCTTTTTTTAAAGGTCAACGTCCCTTTACAAGAAGATAAAAACGATGTAAAAAGAAAGCGGAATTATCATAACATATTCAAATCGGGTAGTTATAAGTGTTTCAACAGTTCGAAATCTGATATACATGAAGTTATGCATTTGAATATCAGTATGTGTGCAATTGATGTCTAATTTTAATGTGAATGTGATTCAATACGTTTATACACGGACTTTGTTTCTGTTTCATTAGCCTTATACATTACGCGTCCCCTCCCGTACGGCCCCTTCCGTCAAACCGATCAGGCAACTTGCGGCAAACTTGTCACGTTGCGTCATCACCGTTATATTTAGCGGGGCTTTCCCGAGGAATGCGATTTTGCAAGTTGTCAATATAGACATATTTATATAGACATATAGACATTATGCTACGGTATGACATAAGCTTACCTTGATCCTTCAGACCAGGTGAGCTAATAATTACAGGAACAGTCGATCAGGTCCCAAAATAAGGCATCAATATATTCAGTGAAATTCACTAGAAAGTTTACCTTCGTACACTTTATCAAGAATATTCTGTAATTGATCCAACACATCACCGTTCATATAATTGACTATAGGTTCTATGTAAGTTACTCATTTAAATCTTTATATTCGGGCAAAAAAGGTGCGCCAACCCATTTGACAAGATGTTTGTTTATGCTGGTTCGCAATTTCAGAACTCTTTGAATAGGCACCATGGCAACACTAACCAATGAAAGTGAAAGTGAAAATAGTGTAGTAATCCAATATTCAATATTTACCATGTTTTGTAAAACCATGCTACTGTATGGCATTGTTTGATGTAATTTAAAAGATCTCATCAATAAATTCTAGCAAATTCAACATACTCGTTGAAAACACAATCAGCAAACTCCGTGTTTCTCGGTGCAAACAGAACGCGGAACCTGTAAAAAAGGTCGAAAAATCTACCCGACCTACATTTTTTGCATCAAAAATCACATTTCTAGTTTCGGTATGATAACGCGTAACGCTTGCTACTATTTGACAGAACCCTTCTGAAGCAAAAACAGATATAAATGCGACGGAAATCAACTGAAAGATATTCCAGTTTATTTCAACCGTCCGGAAAAAAACCGATGAAGGCCGAGTGTGATGTAATTGTGTGACGTGTTTCCGGCTTTCCCACTAGAGGGCAACTTCCGGACGAAACAAGAAAATGCAGCACAGCTGCCGGACATGAAATCTTGGTTATGAAAATGACCTACTGACAGTAAAAAGCACAAGAGAACGTATACATTGTACCAGTATACTTTTAGTTAATTTTAATTTTGTTTTGTTTTGCAATTTGATAATTTTGCTATTAACGATTATCCCGTTCACTTAAAAGTTGCATTATTTTCACTATACAGCAACAACATACAACATTTGAAGGCCGAGTGTGACGTGATTGTGTGACGTAAAATAGTTGTTGTAGATGTACTCATCCCACTAAAGAATACGGCGAGTGATTACAGCGATTTCCATGAATATTTCTTTTGATAATTACTTAAGCATCAACGTAGCATCAACGTAGCATCAACGTAGTCTCATTGGTATAACACTTAATATGCAAACGGATTATCCGTGATGGAGAGCGCAGCTATACACAGGGGCCTAATAATTTGTTACAGCTAGTTAAAAGTAGTTTAGGACTTAAACTAGATGTTAGGTGAATTTTACACTTCTGGGGTTGGGGGCGGGGGTACATTTGTCGTGCATTTAGGAGGTTTGTAAAATAAAAATTATCCATCTTTCCAATGGTATCAAGCGTTTTTTCATACCTCAGGTAGAAATGTGATTTTTGATTAAAGAAATGTATGTGGGCTCGATTTTTCGACCTCGAAATCTGTCCACCCCTTAGCCTTAATGACCATTGAGCCTGTGCATGGGGGCATTTTTGTTGAAAATTGATCTAAACAAAATTTGCGTAATTGTGGTCAAAATATTTCTAGGTCCAGCATTATTCGTAAATGTTAAGTTTATTATTGATCCAATAGCATTGAATGAGTTTGGGATGATTTTATTTTAACAATGATCCCTCTACGTTATGGTTTTGCATTTTTTTAAATGATATTTCCTTTAGATGAGACTCTATATAGGCCTAGTTGTGTAACAAGTTGTGTCTAGCAGGCCCAATATCTGTAATGTACATGAGGACCAGCCTATAGCGCAGAACGCAGACTTATCGTTCCTTTGAAGGGTCATGTGACATCAAATACACGAGTCAGAAATTTCTCTTAGCCCACCCTTTTCCCGTGCATTATACTGCCAGATTTCAGTTGTGTTTCGTAGATTATTAAAATTAATGCAAAGCAAATATATTAGGCCTAAAGCAATATATCAAAGAACAGTCGATCTATTTCCAAAGTAATATATAATCTATGGCAATTTTACCTTTACATGTTTTCAGAATATTTTGTAACTGCTCCAACATGTCACTTCTCATTAATTGACTACAGTTTCTATGTAAGCTACTCATCTATCCCTTAAAAAGGTACCGAAACCTATTTTACGGGTATTTATTAATGCTGGTTTGCAATTCGGAACTCTCCTGTGTCGTTAGGCACCACGACAACAGTAACTAATGAAAGTGAAAGTGAAAATAGTGTAAGTTGAAGTCCAATGTTTAATTTACCGTGTTTTGTAAAATCATCTTCTTATATAGCATTTTAAAATATCTCATCAATAAAACCTAGCAATTTCAACATAATTGTTGAAACACTCCGTTTTTCTCGGTGCAATCCCATCGGAGAAACTGTAAACAATATGACGTCATTGGAATGTTGAAGTTGCAACAATGGTACATATCAATTCACAAATGAGCTGCAGAATGAGTTGCAGCATCTACCCCATTTGCGCTGGATACTCTGATAATTTTCTGGTCATGCACGCGATGCTTGGCTTCTAAAAATAGAGTAGCAGGTCACAGGGAACATAACAGAGTGCTTCCATAGGGGATCGAAACATCGATCAATAGGTTCTTCGTCGGACGCTCTACCACTGAGCTAAAGGGAAATACCCTCCAGCTCAAAGCTAGAAATTCTATGTAGAATTTCAATTTGCCATATGTATTGTATTTAGCGGAAAACCATGACATGTTCTTCTATTTCTTACATTATTTTGTTCACGACACACCATCATGACTTCATTTGAAAAGCGCGAGAATTTGAAGCGAATTTTTCGATGCCAGATTTTAGTGACGTCACGCTTGACACCCATAAGAGAGCACCATTTTGAATAGGTTTCTCACCGCAGTCATGCAAAATAAGAAAAGTATGTACATTTCCACTGCATTCAAGATATTTTTATCAAATGGATAATTATAGATTATCAACCTGTATTTTCAGGGTTTGTTGTGAGAACAATTTTCTCATCGCTAGCACCTTGATAAAATCGAAAGGCCCCTGCAGGTGGTCTCGAGATTTTATCCACGTATGGTTTTAATAACTCGGCTAATACAGAAATAACCAATCAATAATACTATAGTATTAAACAATGACCACCCATCGCCATATTAAACAGTATTAAACAATGATCTCCCATCGTCATATTAAACTGTATTAAACAATGATCTCCCATCGTCATATTAAACTGTATTAAACAATGACCACCCATCGCCATATTAAACAGTATTAAACAATAATCTCCCATCGTCATATTAAACGTTCATTAAACAATGATCTCCCATCGTCATATTAAACTGTATTAAACAATGATCTCCCATCGTCATATTAAACTGTATTAAACAATGACCACCCATCGTCATATTAAACTGTATTAAACAATGATCTCCAATCGTCATATTAAACTGTATTAAACAATGATCTCCCATCGTCATACTAAACTGTATTAAACAATGATCTCCCATCGTCATATTAAATTGTATTAAACAATGACCTCCAATCGCCCTATTAAACTGTATTAAACAATTATCTCTAATCGCCATATTAAACTGTATTCAACAAGGACCGCCATTTGTCATATTAAACTGTATTAAACAATAACCTCCCATCGCCATATTAAACTGTTTTAAACAAGGCCGCCCCATTGTCCTACGTTAGTTTTTTAAGTTAATGTTTTTTATTGAGATATCTGAATTTATTTTGTATAAGATTAAATATTAACTTAACAGGTATGGATTTATACACTATTTTTTTTTGGGGGGGGGGGGGGGGGGGGGGTAATTCATATCTTTATGTACATTGTATACATAAAAACATCACAACAAACCCTCACATTAACGCATTCATCATCATCATCCAAAACTAACTCAAACATCATCATCATCATCATCATCATCATCCAAAACTAACTCAAACATCATCATCATCGTACACTAAGAATTTCAATAAACAACATCATCATCATCATATAAAGACTAATGCAATATTAATAATCAACGTCATCATACATTTGGTTACGTAATCAGTATAATCATCTTACATTGACTAATACTACAGATCATAATCATCATCAACACCATCATACACTGACTTCATCTTCATTATTTTTTTTTAAATTAATAATAAAGAAATCCTAATCGTCCAACCAAAAGAATAATATGCAAAAGACATCTATGTTTACAAACATCTCTGAGCCCGTTTGACCTTTACAAGCATGAGCGGAACCTGTCTCGTGGATGTAAATAAATGTACATGACTTTCGAAGCCAAGTGACGGAGTTATCAAAACTGATGAAGCAAGATTATTATACTTATCTCCATTTGTTTCAAGTACATTAATGTATTCCTGAAATCATAGCACTTTCTTTACGTCACCTCTATAGCTGCAATTCGTGACGAGTTTAGTTTTATACTCCAGTTAATGCGCGTATCATATCGGCTTACACACGCGTACGTATCCCGGTAATGAAATGGGTCCATTTGTGTGCGAGCTCTCAATAATAATCCGTTTCTGACTGATTTGAAACAAAACAATTTCACTTGTGTTCTAATAATCCTAAAGCCTATCATAATTGTTTACAACGTATTTCGTAAATTAAACATCCATAGAAAGAAGTATTTGTGACATTAAACGTACCATGTTCGGGCCAGTTTGCGCAATTTTCGTGCTACATGTATATTTAACGTTACCGTCTTTCCCAAAAATTAAATTGACCACACTGGATATTGGCTACATACATTGTAATATCTAATGATTAAATACGGGTTCTTTTGTCTGAATGTATGTATTTTTTATACTGTATCTCTGTTAGGAAGACTTCGGCCCTCCACTCTTTCGTGTACCTATACCGTCCGCTATGTTCGGAACACACGTGCTCGGATCACGCGCTTACGCAAAGATAATGTATGAATCACAACGGGTGGAATAATAATTTGACGATATTTAATTTTTTAAAACTAATTATTAGCAGCGTTCGCTGAAACTTTCAATCAAGTGAAAGTGTAAGTTTAATGATATGATTTTAGGAAATGTTGCGTTTTTGAACAAAGATTTTTATCCGTCAAATCCCTTTAAACTGTAAAGTGAAACAAGGTCGACTCATCGATCTACAAAACTACGAAAAGAAGTCGCGCCGTCGCTTACTAAACTGTATAACAACTTCTGATATCAACTCCATTGGAATAAGCCGCCGACAATCTCGTTGCCAATTGTAATACAATCGTCCTGATGACGTCTAACATCATCGATTCAATTCGCAGCACCCGCTAAATTATTCACTCAAAAATTACTGACCTGGGCATGGATGGCTACCAGCAGAGCATTGCCTTAGTGACTGACAATGTTTCCGTGAAAAGGATATCAAAAGTCATTTGTATAATGCCAATCTATAGCGTAGATTCAACTGAAATTGGTATTGTGGTGTCATTCCTTGACATGGACTTGACAGATAGCACTAGTATTATTGCGAACCTTATCGTGCGCAGGCCAGCCATCACAAACTATGTATAGATCACCATAGTAGAGCAAGGACAATGCAACTAACATAAATGTTGAAACGGTGCATGTGATACATGTACGATCCACCAATAGGAACAGCTATATCTTCAACTGTAATGTAATACTCCATTGACGAGTAGGTGTCTATGTTGGACAATAAACAATTCTTACTCAATATCTGGTTTCATCTACTCAGCAAAATATCCCAAGCTGTACATTTACTGACACAGGTATCACAGACTGTACAGTTACTGACACAGGTATCACAGACTGTACATTTACTGACACAGGTATCACAGACTGTACATTTACTGACACAGGTATCACAGACTGTACATTTACTGACACAGGTATCACATAATGTACAGTTACTGACACAGATATCACCGACTATACATTTACTGACACAGGTATCACAGACTGTACATTTACTGACACAGGTATCACAGACTGTACATTTACTGACACAGGTATCACAGACTGTACATTTATTGACACAGGTATCACAGACTGTACAGTTACTGACACAGGTATCACAGACTGTACATTTACTGACACAGATATCACATACTGTACAGTTACTGACACAGGTATCACAGACTGTACATTTACTGACACAGGTATCACATACTGTACATTTACTGACACAGGTATCACATACTGTACATTTACTGACACAGGTATCACATACTGTACATTTACTGACACAGGTATCACATACTGTACATTTACTGACACAGATATCACAGACTGTACATTTACTGACACAGGTATCACATACTGTACATTTACTGACACAGGTATCACAAACTGTACATTTACTGACACAGGTATCACATACTGTACATTTACTGACACAGGTATCACAGACTGTACATTTACTGACACAGATATCACAGACTGTACATTTACTGACACAGGTATCACAGACTGTACATTTACTGACACAGGTATCACAAACTGTACATTTACTGACACAGGTATCACATACTGTACATTTACTGACACAGGTATCACAGACTGTACATTTACTGACACAGGTATCACAAACTGTACATTTACTGACACAGGTATCACATACTGTACATTTACTGACACAGGTATCACAGACTGTACATTTACTGACACAGGTATCAGAGAATGTACATTTACTGACACAGATATCACAGACTGTACATTTACTGACACAGGTATCACAAACTGTACATTTACTGACACAGGTATCACAAACTGTACATTTACTGACACAGGTATCACAGACTGTACATTTACTGACACAGGTATCACAAACTGTACATTTACTGACACAGGTATCACAGACTGTACATTTACTGACACAGATATCACAGACTGTACATTTACTGACACAGGTATCACAGACTGTACATTTACTGACACAGGTATCACAGACTGTACATGTACTGACACAGGTATCACATACTGTACAGTTACTGACACAGGTATCACAAACTGTACATTTACTGACACAGGTATCACATACTGTACATTTACTGACACAGGTATCACAGACTGTACATTTACTGACACAGATATCACAGACTGTACATTTACTGACACAGGTATCACATACTGTAAGGTTACTGACACAGGTATCACATACTGTACATTTACTGACACAGGTATCACAGACTGTACATTTACTGACACAGATATCACAGACTGTACATTTACTGACACAGGTATCACATACTGTACATTTACTGACACAGATATCACAGACTGTATATCTACTGACACAGATATCACAGACTGTACATTTACTGACACAGGTATCAGAGACTGTACATTTACTGACACAGATATCACATACTGTACATTTACTGACACAGGTATCACATACTGTACATTTACTGACACAGGTATCACAGACTGTACATTTACTGACACAGGTATCACAGACTGTACATTTACTGACACAGGTATCACAGACTGTACATTTACTGACACAGGTATCACATACTGTACATTTACTGACACAGGTATCACAGACTGTACATTTACTGACACAGGTATCACAGACTGTACATTTACTGACACAGGTATCACATACTGTACATTTACTGACACAGGTATCACATACTGTTCATTTACTGACACAGGTATCACAGACTGTACATTTACTGACACAGGTATCACAGACTGTACATTTACTGACACAGGTATCACATACTGTACATTTACTGACACAGGTATCACATACTGTACATTTACTGACACAGGTATCACAGACTGTACATTTACTGACACAGGTATCACAGACTGTACATTAACTGACACAGGTATCACAAACTTTACATTTACTGACACAGGTATCACAAACTTTACATTTACTGACACAGGTATCACATACTGTACATTTACTGACACAGGTATCACATACCGTACATTTACTGACACAGGTATCACATACCGTACATTTACTGACACAGGTATCACCGACTATACATTTACTGACACAGGAATCACAGACTGTACATTTACTGACACAGGTATCACCGACTATACATTTACTGACACAGGTATCACATACCGTACATTTACTGACACAGGTATCACCGACTATACATTTACTGACACAGGTATCACATACTGTACATTTACTGACACAGATATCACAGACTGTACATTTACTGAGACATTAAATCTTAGACTGTACATCTACTGACACAGGTATCACATTATGTACAGTTACTGGAACAGATATCACACACTGTACATTTACTGACACAGGTATCAGAGACTGTACATTTACTGACACAGGTATCACATACTGTACAGTTACTGACACAGATATCACAGACTGTACATTTACTGACACAGGTATCACAGACTGTACATTTACTGACACAGGTATCAGAGACTGTACATTTACTGACACAGGTATCACATACTGTACAGTTACTGACACAGATATCACAGACTGTACATTTACTGACACAGGTATCACAAACTTTACATTTACTGACACAGGTATCACATACTGTACATTTACTGACACAGGTATCATAGACTGTACATTTACTGACACAGATATCACAGACTGTACATTTACTGACACAGGTATCAGAGACTGTACATTTACTGACACAGGTATCACATACTGTACATTTACTGACACAGGTATCACAGACTGTACATTTACTGACACAGGTATCACATTTTATACAGTTACTGACACAGATATCACATACTGTACATTTACTGACACAGATATCACATACTGTACATTTACTGACACAGATATCACAGACAGTACATTTACTGACACAGGTATCAGAGACTGTACATTTACTGACACCGGTATCACAGACTGTACATTTACTGACACAGATATCACAGACTGTACATTTACTGACACAGGTATCACAAACTTTACATTTACTGACACAGGTATCACATACTGTATATTTACTGACACAGGTATCACAAACTTTACATTTACTGACACAGGTATCACATACTGTACATTTACTGACACAGGTATCACAGACTGTACATTTACTGACACAGGTATCACAGACTGTACATTTACTGACACCGGTATCACAGACTGTACATTTACTGACACAGATATCACAGACTGTACATTTACTGACACAGGTATCACAAACTTTACATTTACTGACACAGGTATCACATACTGTACATTTACTGACACAGGTATCACAGACTGTATATTTACTGACACAGATATCACAGACTGTACATTTACTGACACAGGTATCACAGACTGTACATTTACTGACACAGATATCATCGACTGTACATTTACTGACACAGGTATCACAGACTGTACATTTACTGACACAGGTATCACATACTGTACATTTACTGACACAGGTATCACAGACTGTACATTTACTGACACAGGTATCACAGACTGTACATTTACTGACACAGGTATCACATACCGTACATTTACTGACACAGGTATCAAATTATATACAGTTACTGACACAGATATCACAGACTGTACATTTACTGACACAGATATCACAGACTGTACATTTACTGACACAGGTATCACATAATGTACAGTTACTGACACAGATATCACCGACTATACATTTACTGACACAGGTATCACATACTGTACATTCACTGACACAGGTATCACATACCGTACATTTACTGACACAGGTATCACAAACTTTACATTTACTGACACAGGTATCACATACTGTACATTCACTGACACAGGTATCACATACCGTACATTTACTGACACAGGTATCACATACCGTACATTTACTGACACAGGTATCACAGACTATACATTTACTGACACAGGTATTACAGACTGTACATTTACTGACACAGGTATCACATACTGTACATTTACTGACACAGATATCACAGACTGTACATTTACTGACACAGGTATCACATACTGTACATTTACTGACACAGATATCATCGACTGTACATTTACTGACACAGGTATCACATTATATACAGTTACTGACACAGATATCACAGACTGTACATTTACTGACACAGATATCACAGACTGTACATTTACTGACACCGGTATCACAGACTGTACATTTACTGACACAGGTATCACAGACTGTACATTTACTGACACAGGTATCACAGACTGTACATTTACTGGCACAGGTATCAGAGACTGTACATTTACTGACACAGGTATCACATTATATACAGTTACTGACACAGATATCACAGACTGTACATTTACTGACACAGATATCACAGACTGTACATTTACTGACACCGGTATCACAGACTGTACATTTACTGACACAGGTATCACAGACTGTACATTTACTGACACAGGTATCACAGACTGTACATTTACTGACACAGGTATCACAAACTTTACATTTACTGACACAGGTATCACATACTGTACATTCACTGACACAGGTATCACATACCGTACATTTACTGACACAGGTATCACATACCGTACATTTACTGACACAGGTATCACAGACTATACATTTACTGACACAGGTATTACAGACTGTACATTTACTGACACAGGTATCACAGACTGTACATTTACTGACACAGGTATCAGAGAGTGTACATTTACTGACACCGGTATCACAGACTGTACATTTACTGACACAGATATCACAGACTGTACATTTACAGACACATGGATCACATACTGTACATTTACTGACACAGGTATCACAGACTGTATATCTACTGACACAGGTATCATAAACTGTACATTTACTGACACAGGTATCAGAGACTGTACATTTACTGACACAGGTATCACAGACTGTAAAACTACTGACACAGGTATCACATACTGTACATTTACTGACACAGGTATCACAGACTGCACATCTACTGACACAGGTATCACATACTGAACAGTTACTGACACAGATATCACAGACTGTACATTTCCTGACACAGGTATCACATACTGTACATTTACTGACACAGATATCACAGACTGTACATTTACTGAGACATTAAATCACAGACTGTACATCTACTGACACAGGTATCACAGACTGAACATTTACTGACACAGGTATCACAGACTGTACATCTACTGACACAGGTATCACAGACTGTACATTTACTGACACAGGTATCACAGACTGTACATCTACTGACACAGGTATCACAGACTGTATATCTACTGACACAGGTATCACAGACTGTACATTTACTGACACAGGTATCACAGACTGTATATCTACTGACACAGGTATCACATACTGTACATTTACTGACACAGATATCACAGACTGTACATTTACTGACACAGGTATCACATAATGTACAGTAACTGACACAGATATCACAGACTGTATATCTACTGACACAGGTATCACATAATGTACAGTTACTGACACAGATATCACAGACTGTACATTTACTGACACAGGTATCACAGACTGTACATTTACTGACACAGATATCACAGACTGTATATCTACTGACACAGGTATCACATAATGTACAGTTACTGACACAGATATCACCGACTATACATTTACTGACACAGGTATCACAGACTGTACATTTACTGACACAGATATCACAGACTGTATATCTACTGACACAGGTATCACATAATGTACAGTTACTGACACAGATATCACCGACTATACATTTACTGACACAGGTATCACAGACTGTACATTTACTGACACAGATATCACAGACTGTATATCTACTGACACAGGTATCACATAATGTACAGTTACTGACACAGGTATCACAGACTGTACATTTACTGACACAGGTATCACAGACTGTACATCTACTGACACAGGTATCACAGACTGTACATTTACTGACACAGGTATCACAGACTGTACATCTACTGACACCGGTATCACAGACTGTATATCTACTGACACAGGTATCACAGACTGTACATTTACTGACACAGGTATCAAAGACTGTATATCTACTGACACAGGTATCACATACTGTACAGTTACTGACACAGATATCACAGACTGTACATTTACTGACACAGGTATCACATACTATACATTTACTGACACAGATATCACAGACTGTACATTTACTGACACAGGTATCACAGACTGTATACCAACTGACACAGGTATCACAGACTGTATATCTACTGACACAGGTATCACATACTGTACAGTTACTAACACAGGTATCACAGACTGTACATTTACTGACACAGGTATCACAGACTGTACATTTACTGACACAGGTATCACAGACTGTACATTTACTGAGACATTAAATCACAGACTGTACATTTACTGACACATGGATCACATACTGTTCATGTACTGACACAGGTATCACAGACTGTACATTTACTGACACAGGTATCACATACTGTTCATGTACTGACACAGGTATCACAGACTGTACATTTACTGACACAGATATCACAGACTGTACATTTACTGACACAGGTATCACAGACTGTACATTTACTGACACAGGTATCACATACTGTACATTTACTGACACAGGTATCACAGACTGTACATTTACTGACACAGATATCACAGACTGTACATTTACTGACACAGGTATCACAGACTGTACATTTACTGACACAGGTATCACAGACTGTACATTTACTGACACAGGTATCACATACTGTACATTTACTGACACAGGTATCACAGACTGTACATTTACTGACACAGGTATCACAGACTGTACATTTACTGACACAGGTATCACAGACTGTACATTTACTGACACAGATATCACCGACTATACATTTACTGACACAGATATCACAGACTGTACATTTACTGACACAGATATCACAGACTGTACATTTACTGACACAGGTATCACAGACTGTACATTTACTGACACAGATATCACAGACTGTACATTTACTGACACATGTATCACAGACTGTACATTTACTGACACAGGTATCAGAGAATGTACATTTACTGACACAGGTATCACATACTGTACAGTTACTGACACAGGTATCAGAGACTGTACATTTACTGACACGGGTATCACAGACTGTACATTTACCGACACAGGTATCACAGACTGTACATTTGAATATTGAGTATTGTTAATAGTTATGATGACTTTAATAATCTATATGCGATTTTTAACAAAGAAATAAGTTTTTTTATTCCCACTTCTCATTTCAATATTGCGTCTCTGTTGCTGGCTGACCTCTCGTGTATACATACATCCGTGCTATACCTCTCTGTGCTTGACACTCGTATACGGATCGCGGTATTCCTGGCATGGTGTACTTTCCTGTTACACTTTGAGTATATAATCGCGCATAGCCAAATACACTGATTTTGATTTCAATGTTATATTTCCTTAAACATGTGCGTTAACCAAAATACTTGACCAATTTGTCGGTCGGAGGTATAAATTCGTAATTACAGTGAAAATCCGCCCCCTGGATATGATAATGTTATTGACGAGTTACTTCCCCTGATGGTCACTAACGCTTTGATATATACAATGTATATATATATATACTGAATGCACAAACTTGATCGATATTCTTACTTAATATTGTACTGAGTATACAATTTTTAATGAGACATTATCAGAACCTGCATAATGTACATATGAATTGGCAAAACACTTGATTTATTGAAAACAACACTTATACTTTTCTATGGCGAGCAAAAGCTCGTGGTTTTATAATTACGTCCTCTGTGCATCACACATCACTATACACTGTAGCAGGGACATATACGTCCCTGACTGTAGGTTCACATTTTTGTTTTAACGAAACTTTACCATAACCTGTATAGTGTACATAGCAATTGACACAATATAAGTTATTAAGAATAAAAAACCCTTATATTATTTCTCTGGTTTGCAAAAACGTTCATGGTGTACATTCCCGTAATTATGTGTGGTCCTTTATACATAGGTCACGGCCAACATACATGTAATTTTCCCTGCTTTGTAAATGAACTTGATAATTGATAATTAGGCCTAGAGATGTAAGTGAATATGATATATTTGCATACCATTATTTTGCTACACCTTGGTAAAGATGTCGTAATAGGCCGTCGTTCTTTTGGAACAACAATTTGACTATTTACTGTGACTTTTTATGACAAATTAGATTGTTCGAACTATCATTTGTAACGAGAGATATGTTTGCGAATCCTTCTATTTTTTATCTAACATCCATTGTGCTAACTACCAGCAGCGTATATTTCAATGATTCATTCACCTTCCTCCGAACGATAATGTTAATCTGAAGAGTTTTTTTATTGTGTTAAAAACTTCTTCATTCAGTTTCTTACATTGCATATGTAGGTTTCACGTTGTGCTTAGTTATGCCCGTTTGATTTCATACTGATGAGTAAAAACAAAATGGCGGAAAGGCGGCCATCTTTGATTAAGGCATTAAAAGATTGTTAACTAATTGACAACTACTAGAGGGATCTTTTTAATATTTCATATGTAGGTTCCTTGGTCCCTACTGTTGTGCCTTTTTGATTTTGTAACTGATCAGAAAAAAATGGCTGAAAATCAGCCATTTAGGACTTTGACATAGAAAGATTGAAATCACTGTAGAATGAAATGAAACGAAAAGTTTAAATTGCTACATTACATCCGTTTTCATTTGTAACAGGAAAGAAAATAGCATGCTTCCACCGGCAATCGAACCCTCGATCTTCAAGTTTCTAGTCGGACGCTCTACCACACAGCTAAAGGGAAATTCCCTTAGTTCGAAGCTAGGCGACCTAAATACATGTACAATTAAAATCTTCCACACTACTCCTCCTCCCTTTTTAAATGTATTCATCCCCGAGCACCACAACCCAGATTTAAACTCCACTGTCACCACAGGGAGGGCCATGGATACCATTTATAACAGGAAAAAGAATAGTGTGCTTCCACCGGGGATCAACCCTCGATCACTAGGTTATATATATAAACAATATGCATATATATCCTAATTATAACATTGTTATAGGAGTTACTCCCACCCCCTCACCCCAACCCATTCCCCTACCCTGTTCATACCCTATGATATTCCATTATTTGTACATAATTTGTTAATACATTTTTTTTATTACCTTACAATAACATACATTTTATTATGGAAACAAACCAGTATATGTCTCTGCCAATGCTCCTGTAATTAATAGTCATCTTGCATTTCCATCTAGATATCGGGTGTGATTTTTTGCTTTGTGTTATTTTGTGTCCAACACAATAATACCGTTTATTTAAGTGCATATATTAAAATAGTAACACATACAACAAAAACACTTCAATAGCTGTCGAAATAAACATACTATTGTTTAAAGTTTCAGCGTTTCAATACTTTCAGTACTTTGATTAATTTACATATACTCTGCAATCTGTCATACCTCATGTTGGATACCAGTTGTCGAATTATGCTACATTGATAACGCGTTTTGCTAGCAAAAACCACGTAAGGACTCGTAAATACTCGTTACTAACTTGTAACTATGTTAGGATCCGTGTAATTTTACGAATTTGTGCGATCCGTAACTTCGTGTATATATATGTAAATTCAGCTCAAGGTTGCACCGGATAGTGTGGCACCACAGCTGCCTTCTTTTTTGGTGCAACATAACACAAATTTCTTAAGTTTACACCAACGGTGTAATCTGAAATAAATTGGTGTTTAGTCGCACCGAAAAATGTGGTGTAACCTTACTCCCACAAGTTTAACGTGTGCTCTGGTTATTCAGAAGAAGACAATTAAATGTAGTTAGCCGACGTGACATTGAAAGTAGGTCAATGTCAATATGAGGAAACTTTATGGTTCCAGGTACATACGCTCGCCAAATATCAGTACTCTGAACCTTCAGATGATGCATTATTTTATTTGACCTCGAACGTTTTATGTGTAATAACCTTCGTCGTGCATTTGTTTCCAGAGCTCATTTTCCAGGATCACGTTTCACCATGAAGTAATAACCTGTTGCAATTGATTATAAAGTACAAACCGGTGAAGTATTCATAAAAATAGTTCCGTTGGATCCATTGATCTCCCGGTCAAATACACAGGACTGATAAATTAGCCCGTGTTTGTGGAGCAATAACTCATATTCTGGCTCAGCATCAATACGCCTAAACGGCATGCGAGAGCGCCGATTCGTGTAATACGGCTGCAACATACAATTTTCTACTATAGATAAGGATAATACACTAATTAATTGCGGCAGGTGTAGGGTTTAGACCACGTTGTTTTGTTAACTAATAAATAGCACGTATACGTGTTCTGTATGCGAGTTCACAATACCAGCAAGTGAAAGCGCTAGTGAATCTGGGTTTCTTCATATTTTCAAAAAATCTTTATAACCATAACTATGGATTTTAATTATATATAAATATATTTACACCTCTCCCTTTTTATGCTTAGTAAACTCTGACTGCGAATAAATTAGCGTATACGCAGTGAAAAAGGCTCGGCGGATTGATATTTGTTCATATATGGCGTCGTTCACGCTTTACAACAATAACTTTTCACTGACGGTTATTGTTTGGTTCCTATATTGAATATATTTCGTCTAATTATACAATAAATAGTTTCTGGCAAACTTTTGATTCCAATGATACGCATTCGAAATTCTTTGACGGTAACGCAAACATGGTGGCGCCCTGCAGTTGTGACGACTAACGTCGGGCCGCGTCACAACCAGATCACTATGTCAATGCGTGTAAATAACAACAGTTATAAATAAACAAATAAATTCGAAGTGCTAGTGATATTATTTAATACCAAAGAGGTATGGCGCATATTGGCTCGTTTCGACCTAACGGTGACCGTTTTCAAAATAAAAAAATAAACATCAAATGTGAGGTTTTGGATTACAAATATCAAATATGTAATATGTAAATGTTCTTATTTGCGGAAAATGAGTTCCGTCATTGCAAAGACAATTTCATTAAATGACCATAAAGTTGCATTATCGTGCTATTTGCAACTTTCGAGGGATGTTTTCCCAAATTAAAATCCGTTTTTGACATAGAGCCCATCTGACGACCAACTTTTATAAAGTCTTACTTCGTTTATGTACTAAAAGACTGCTTAAATCTTATTCTTAAAAAGTGGTCCTCTGATGCGCTGATATCAGAAAATGTTGATGAAATATTTTAATTTCGATATCAACTAGACTGACAACAAATCAAAATAAGAGTCCAAATCTGCCAAGTAGCTCAGATTGTTGAGCCGCCGTGTAGCAACCCAAAGGTTCGGAGTTCGAATCACGAAAGTGTCAGTTTTTTGTACATCTTAATGTTTGACGACACATAAAACAATTTTCTATCATGTTTTAAAAATATTTTTAAAATCTTCAAGAATATTTGATTTAGTATGAAATACAAAATTGTAAACGGAAAGGAGTAAATCCGTATCCATTCCGTGTAAAATGTAAACAAATAGCGACGTCGACTGAGACTTGCACACGTGCGTATATACAGGTAAAAACTCCCCTACATTACGACATTTTAGTATTCATCTGTTCTGTCAGTGAAACATATTAAATGAATAAAACGGGTTTTTTCCAATATTTATTTTAATTCTGTTCTTTCATATAAGATATAGAATGTGTTTGGGTTGGCCTTTCACACTAAAGCTATAACCAATGAACCTTGAAAATTTATTTTAGTACTTGAAGCAAGCGAGCGCGTAGCTTAGGTCGGTATAGCCTGCGGAAAGTGACCATACCTCTTTACATATCATGTAATGAAGAACAAGAGGCCAAGAGGGCCTGTATCGCTCACCTGGATACATTGGTATCTAGGTATTCATGATTAAATATTTTCCAAAAAGATCCATTCAGTACTTAGCTCAAAATCCTTTTTATCTTTAAGACAAGTAGTAATTTAAAAGGCTTTACCTATATTTCCCCTTTTGGGCCCCAAACGCGACACGTGTCCGTCTCTTGATAACGGGCTGTTCTGTCAATTCAACATACTGTAAAGTACAGGCGGTCACCCATCTACTGACCACGCTCACCGTTACTTAACTCGCGTGAACTGGTCCCCGGTAGCTTGCCAGTTAGGCAGTATTTCCCCCTCATATACCTAGCTGGACATTACATTACCAGTGTTTATTGGAGCTACAATTTGTTTGATGTAATGGTCGAAATTATTTTTGTAGTATGGTTGGAAGAGGAAATTTAAATATAAGATTTTAGAATTAAACTGCATTCTGTTTCTAGTTATAGGCGATATGAACGCCCACTGCATTACAGGAAAATAGTTTATGCTTTATTTTCCTAAGGCCGATTCATTCAAATAAGGGTTCAGCCAATGTCGTTACATCCATGTTAATAATTGAGCCCCGTATATTGGCAGGGACGTATATGTATTGATTTTCCTACCAAACATCCATGCCAGTATGAACGTTTAAACAAGAAGCCCAGAGGGCCTGTATCGCTCACCTGGAAACATTTGTATCTAGGAAACCTTGGTAAAATATTTTTTCAAAAAGATCCCATGGACAAAGAAAGACCCAAAGACTAATCGAGGAAGCTTATCAGTATAAATTAAAAATTTGGTTAATTGGTTGGTATCTCATCTATTCTCGAGTTCAACTGAGAAACTATTTGGTGTGTTATATCTTAACATCAATGCTACTATCATGATTGTCTCCCTTTATGGCCTGCAATGGTATATATAGTTTTGGAGTAGGGATTTTTGCAATCGTTTAAAAGTTATTACTCATGAGTTAAGTTTGTAAGGGCGTGGCAGACCTTGGGATCAAATCTTAAATCATGTTTGTGATCGTCTCTTTATGCCCAGCATAAACAGTATACAGTTTTGGGATGGGGATCTCAACCGTTGAATGCTACATGTATGACTCAGGCCCCGGTATAATTACTTTGACTAGAGTGCCGGGAATTCTGTCGAATCAAGGAATTGAATGACAACAATAAGTAATGATAAAACTAATCATAGTATATGAATTTATTTCTAATGATAAAATGGATAAACACCTGTGAAAGTTCCGAAATACACTCACAAATTTACCGGAACACAACAGCAAACTTTTCCGGAAGTTATTGTAAGCTCTGTGCATACGAATCACTTATCGCTGAAAACTTTGAGCGAACTACGGGAAATAGTTCATCGACCTGTGAAGCTTAGAGGACGTCTCATACAATTGTAAATGCTTGGCCGTATGACTTAATCGGATGTCTGACATGTATGTGCTACTCCAAGTTTATGAACTCTCGTCCTGTTCACAAGCCCATGTGACTGACCACGAGCTGGTAGCTTTATGTCTTTAACTGTCACATTTCATAATCGTAACAAATGTTGAAAATTGTATCGAGAATTGTTTATTGAATAAATTGACTTTTTTTAAGAACAATCACAATTTATACGGACGTTCTGCATGATTGTATAAAACGAACTTAATGTTCGTTTAAAAAAGGATATATAACATGTATAATATGTATGATTAGGTATAAAGTGCCTGAAGCATCCAATATAATATATTTCATTAAATGTACATTCAAATAGTGTATATGATGTTTAATGCTTATATTTACATTTTCCATTGGTTTTGATAATAAATTTATTAACTTTATATTTATATTCTACTTTTGTTCTAAAAAATTAAGGTAGATTTCTAGTAAATTGAGCAGCCAACAGCCAGTATCGTCTGGCTATTTCCAACGTTATGATTATGACGTCACAATCGTAATGACGTCATAATGACCACTCCAGTGTTACGCTCCCATAACACTGAACTGGGCTTGTTAGTGTTTTATAGTGGCAATGCAGAGCAAATGTAAATATAACAAATGTTTTATGCATGTCGCGAGTGACATTACACAAGCGTTGTCTGAGTACCTGGGTGCTTACTGGTACCAGATATAGGGTATGGTTGTTTATAACAAATAGGTATGCTTGTAGCACATTCGTACTTTTGCATTACATGTGTCCTTATTTTACACATTACATGAATAAGCCATTAACACATGTATAACAACATTATGTGTAAAACATATACTGTACACACGTATAGTTCATGTACATTTATCTGCAAACATGTATCTATGCACATGAAAAGCTATTTCTATACAGTTCTTGTAAAGCACATTTGTACATGTATAAAAAAATACATTTGCACATGTAAAACAGTTTTTCAAGTGTTTTACACATATGCACATGTAATAACCTTTTCATGTGAATAGCGTACATGTACATGTATACATCTGAAAAACACATATGAACGTGTATAATACACATAACAAATGGATTTACACGCAAGGCAAATCTATGCTCGTAGAAATATTCATATACACACCTAAAACGTATACAAGTGTATTTTACGTACCAAGCTAGGACTGTGTATAAATTAACATATTCACACCTAAAACGTATACAAGTGTATTTTACGTACCAAGCTAGGACTGTGTATAAATTAACATATACACACCTAAAACGTATACAAGTGTATTTTACGTACCAAGCTAGGACTGTGTATAAATTAACATATACACACCTAAAACGTATACAAGTGTATTTTACGTACCAAGCTAGGACTGTGTATAAATTAACATATACGCAATGCAAAAAGATGCTCGGTGGATGGATATTTCGTTTTCAAATAAGGCGCCGTTTCAGCTCCTGCAAGATAACTGTTTGGTGGCAGATATTGTTTGCTCCTTTATAACTACAAAAAAGTTTGATTTGATACAGAAAGAAGAATGAAAGAGCCCAACATTCCAAAAATAAAATCATATGAAGTATTTCTCATATATCATGTCAAATTTATGTATTCTCATAATTATGTTTTCAAAATGATTATGTGAAATTCATTCTTATAATAACAGAATAAAAGTGATTAAGATGGATTAAAATTGCTGTTTTGCTTTAATAATTTTAACCTAATTGATCATACCAAAATTTATTTGATTATCTCCCTTTACTGAATGGGCAATCTAGATATTCTGTTGATTTTGGCATGCATTAAATCTGTATTCTTCTTGAAAGATACCGCTTGAGTACAGGATGAATGATAAAATTTTATAAATGGATAAAGATAGCAACGGGTGATGAAATCATTTTTAAAAAACTATATTTTTTAAAATCAAGGAAATATTCACAATTTTGTTAATAAAAATAAAAAGGAAGCAAAAATATAGAAATAAAGGTTTAAAAAGGAGTTTGTTGCTGAATTGATTTGAAAAAAAAGTTTGCCTTTCATTCTAGGCGGAAAAAAGGAACGGTATTTCCACTGGCTGGGTAAAAATGTTTGATCCCGAAAAAAAAATCCCAGCCCTCCCTCAATGGTTGGTGCCTTATATTACTTTTAAAATGTTACCCTAGCACACATGACTATCGTAGTTACCACTATACGAACCTCGTAGTTACCACTATACGAACCTCGTAGTTACCACTATACGAACCTCGTAGTTACCACTATACCAACCTCGTAGTTACCACTATACCAACCTCGTAGTTACCACTATACTAACCTCGTAGTTACCACTATACCAACCTCGTAGTTACCACTATACTAACCTCGTAGTTACCACTATACGAGCCTCGTAGTTACCACTATACGAACCTCGTAGTTACCACTATACTAACCTCGTAGTTACCACTATACGAACCTCGTAGTTACCACTATACGAACCTCGTAGTTACCACTATACGAACCTCGCAGTTACCACTATACTTACCTCGTAGTTACTACTATACTAACCTCGTAGTTACCGCTATACTAACCTCGTAGTTACCAATATACCAACGTTGTTTTAATATCATTTGAACATCATTTCGTTCTGTAAACATAACAAGACAGACCTTCATTTGATGATGATACATTAATACGACCACGTGTACAGTTGACATTGAAAATATTCTTTATGACGCATTACAATGTATCATGGAGGACAAACGGAACGTAAAACCCAAAGAAGTATGTGAGACATGCAGTGACCACGTCATGGTCAGTGGGTATTTATTTTTACCTATCAAGGTAATTACCTGATTATTAGTACACATAGTAAGAATACACGGCTTTTCCCTAGAAATGTAACACGCCACAGTTGATGGTGATTGTAGTCAAGAACATATGGCTCTCCAAATAAACACAGCTAATTGATGCTCGGTTGTTCTGGTTCACGGCTACTCTGTGCTTGGCAAAGGTTTTAACCTACTACACGTGTATTGTTAACGTAAGACACGTGTATACACACTACCATATCGCCTGGTATGTGATAATCAAATAACGTCACACACCTTATTGATGTTTAAGATAACTTAACGGTTCCACCATAACTTTTCTCGATATTCCCATGTTGAGTTGAATTGTTAAGTATGAAGACAATTTGACTGAGGACACTCGTTTTGTCCAACATGTTAACAGTTCTTAATAAACATCTGGGCATAACACACACACCAACTAGGTCAAGGCCATGCATTTACATTTCTAGTGAACTGTCACTCAATATTCCTATCAAAGGTTATTTTTCAATGAAATTTTCATCTAAACTTTTTCAGATTGAATAATCGTGTTTGTGTTGTAGGGCCTACCGTTTTATACTTCTTGAGCTTAGTAAACTCTGACTGCAAATAAATTAGCGTATACACAATGAAAACAGGCTCGGCGGATTGATACAATTTATTTGTTCAAATATGGCGCCGTTCAGCTTTAGAAAATAATTATTCGCTGACGGCCATTGTTTGGTTCCTTCAAGACATAATTTCTTCTGATTATACAATAAATGGTTTCTAGCAAACTTTTCATCCAAATGATGCCTATTCGAAATTCTTGGACGGTAACGCAAACATGGCGGCGCCCTGTCGTTGTGATGTCCGACGTTCGACAAGATCACTATGTCGATGCGCGTACATACATGTATTAAAGAGATTAATTACATAACTGACCCGTTCAGTCATGTCATACGGTCATGTCATAAATATGGTATTACACACGTGTTATAATGCTAATGTGACGTCATAAACAAATGAAGGCTTTATGACGTCATATGATTGTCGCTGTAGTGGAAACCGTACAGTTAGAGAATGAATTTGAGAGTTTTTGTGTATTTCCTCATAGATATAAGTTATGTGATCAATATAATCTCACACTCGTGTCAATGTTATATGGAAATTATTGAACTCGTTTAATAAATTCCATATTACTTCGACACTCGTGTAAGATCCTCTATTTATCCTGCAACCACAACATATATTGGCCGATAACTACTGCCGGATAAAGCACTGCTTTATTCGTCAATACAAAATGCTTTATCTGTCAATACGATGCAAGTGTACTTTCCCGGTTTCGACGGGACTGCGAAATGTGAAAGTATTTCTTGATTGACTTATGAATTTTATCATGGCGTTAAGTGGTTGATTGTCGAAAATAAAATGAATTGGTGTAATATTTTCATACACATATGCATAAATGATATTACTCTCTGACGACTTAAAAAGAATAGAATAGAACTATATTGTATTGCGTCTTGACCTTCTGAATGTAGTAAATATACATGATTGGATATTTTCCTACGCGACAAAGCCGGCGCATGACTTCAGTGCAATAAAAGGTAAACAAATGGTGTTTTTGTTCTGTTTAACGTGAATACCGGGTATCTGTGTTAAATGATTGCAGGATAAACAGAATACAATGTAAGGATCATACAATACAAGGTTTACTTTGGCTCGGGACGAAAAGACGAAGATGGCTCCCCAGAGGTTCGCCATCTCGTCTGTTCTAACACCCGCCATCTCGTCTGTTCTAACACCTGCCATCTCGTCTGTTCTAACACCCGCCATCTCGTCTGTTCTAACACCCGCCATCTCGTCTGTTCTAACCCTCGCCATCTCGTCTGTTCTAACACCCGCCACCTCGTCTGTTCTAACACCCGCCACCTCGTCTGTTCTAACACCCGCCACCTCGTCTGTTCTAACACCCGCCACCTCGTCTGTTCTAACCCTCGCCATCTCGTCTGTTCTAACACCCGCCATCTCGTCTGTTCTAACACCCGCCATCTCGTATGTTCTAACACCCGCCATCTCGTATGTTCTAACCCTCGCCACCTCGTCTGTTCTAACACCCGCCATCTCGAATGTTCTAACACCCGCCACCTCGTCTGTTCTAACCCTCGCCACCTCGTCTGTTCTAACACCCGCCATCTCGTATGTTCTAACACCCGCCACCTCGTATGTTCTAACCCTCGCCATCTCGTCTGTTCTAACACCCGCCACCTCGTATGTTCTAACACCCGCCATCTCGTATGTTCTAACCCTCGCCATCTCGTCTGTTCTAACACCCGCCATCTCGTATGTTCTAACCCTCGCCACCTCGTCTGTTCTAACACCCGCCACCTCGTATGTTCTAACACCCGCCACCTCGTCTGTTCTAACACCCGCCACCTCGTCTGTTCTAACACCCGCAACCTCGTCTGTTCTAACCCTCGCCATCTCGTATGTTCTAACCCTCGCCATCTCGTATGTTCTAACACCCGCCACCTCGTCTGTTCTAACACCCGCCACCTCGTCTGTTCTAACACCCGCCATCTCGTCTGTTCTAACCCTCGCCATCTCGTCTGTTCTAACACCCGCCACCTCGTCTGTTCTAACACCCGCCACCTCGTCTGTTCTAACACCCGCCACCTCGTCTGTTCTAACACCCGCCACCTCGTCTGTTCTAACACCCGCCATCTCGTCTGTTCTAACACCCGCCACCTCGTCTGTTCTAACACCCGCCACCTCGTCTGTTCTAACACCCGCCATCTCGTCTGTTCTAACCCTCGCCATCTCGTCTGTTCTAACACTCGCCATCTCGTCTGTTCTAACACCCGCCACCTCGTATGTTCTAACACCCGCCATCTCGTCTGTTCTAACACCCGCCACCTCGTATGTTCTAACCCTCGCCATCTCGTCTGTTCTAACACCCGCCACCTCGTCTGTTCTAACACCCGCCACCTCGTCTGTTCTAACACCCGCCACCTCGTCTGTTCTAACACCCGCCATCTCGTATGTTCTAACCCTCGCCATCTCGTCTGTTCTAACACTCGCCACCTCGTCTGTTCTAACACCCGCCACCTCGTCTGTTCTAACACCCGCCACCTCGTCTGTTCTAACACCCGCCATCTCGTATGTTCTAACACCCGCCACCTCGTCTGTTCTAACACCCGCCACCTCGTCTGTTCTAACACCCGCCATCTCGTATGTTCTAACCCTCGCCATCTCGTCTGTTCTAACACTCGCCACCTCGTCTGTTCTAACACCGCCACCTCGTCTGTTCTAACACCCGCCACCTCGTCTGTTCTAACACCCGCCATCTCGTATGTTCTAACACCCGCCACCTCGTCTGTTCTAACACCCGCCACCTCGTCTGTTCTAACACCCGCCACCTCGTCTGTTCTAACACCCGCCACCTCGTCTGTTCTAACACCCGCCATCTCATCTGTTCTAACCCTCGCCATCTCGTATGTTCTAACCCTCGCCATCTCGTATGTTCTAACACCCGCCACCTCGTCTGTTCTAACACTCGCCATCTCGTATGTTCTAACCCTCGCCATCCCGTCTGTTCTAACCCTCGCCATCTCGTCTTTTCTAACCCTCGCCATCTCGTATGTTCTAACACCCGCCACCTCGTCTGTTCTAACACCCGCCAATTCGTCTGTTCTAACACCCGCCACCTCGTATGTTCTAACCCTCGCCATCTCGTCTGTTCTAACCCTCGCCATCTCGTCTGTTCTAACACCCGCCACCTCGTCTGTTCTAACATCCGCCATCTCGTATGTTCTAAACCTCGCCATCTCGTCTGTTCTAACACCCGCCACCTCGTATGTTCTAACACCCGCCACCTCGTCTGTTCTAACACCCGCCACCTCGTCTGTTCTAACACCCGCCACCTCGTATGTTCTAACACCCGCCACCTCGTCTGTTCTAACACCCGCCACCTCGTATGTTCTAACACCCGCCACCTCGTATGTTCTAACACCCGCCACCTCGTATGTTCTAACACCCGCCACCTCGTCTGTTCTAAACACCCGCCACCTCGTATGTTCTAACACCCGCCACCTCGTATGTTCTTACCCTCGCCACCTCGTCTGTTCTAACACTCGCCACCTCGTCTGTTCTAACACCCGCCACCTCGTCTGTTCTAACACCCGCCACCTCGTCTGTTCTAACACCCGCCACCTCGTCTGTTCTAACACCCGCCACCTCGTCTGTTCTAACACCCGCCATCTCGTCTGTTCTAACCCTCGCCATCTCGTCTGTTCTAACACCCGCCACCTCGTCTGTTCTAACACCCGCCACCTCGTCTGTTCTAACACCCGCCACCTCGTCTGTTCTAACACCCGCCATCTCGTCTGTTCTAACACCCGCCATCTCGTCTGTTCTAACACCCGCCACCTCGTCTGTTCTAACACCCGCCACCTCGTCTGTTCTAACACCCGCCATCTCGTCTGTTCTAACCCTCGCCATCTCGTCTGTTCTAACACCCGCCATCTCGTCTGTTCTAACACCCGCCACCTCGTATGTTCTAACACCCGCCATCTCGTCTGTTCTAACACCCGCCACCTCGTATGTTCTAACCCTCGCCATCTCGTCTGTTCTAACACCCGCCACCTCGTCTGTTCTAACACCCGCCACCTCGTCTGTTCTAACACCCGCCACCTCGTCTGTTCTAACACCCGCCATCTCGTATGTTCTAACCCTCGCCATCTCGTCTGTTCTAACACTCGCCACCTCGTCTGTTCTAACACCCGCCACCTCGTCTGTTCTAACACCCGCCACCTCGTCTGTTCTAACACCCGCCATCTCGTATGTTCTAACACCCGCCACCTCGTCTGTTCTAACACCCGCCACCTCGTCTGTTCTAACACCCGCCACCTCGTCTGTTCTAACACCCGCCATCTCATCTGTTCTAACCCTCGCCATCTCGTATGTTCTAACCCTCGCCATCTCGTATGTTCTAACACCCGCCACCTCGTCTGTTCTAACACTCGCCATCTCGTATGTTCTAACCCTCGCCATCCCGTCTGTTCTAACCCTCGCCATCTCGTCTGTTCTAACCCTCGCCATCTCGTATGTTCTAACACCCGCCACCTCGTCTGTTCTAACACCCGCCAATTCGTCTGTTCTAACACCCGCCACCTCGTATGTTCTAAC
Source organism: Mimachlamys varia (assembly GCA_947623455.1). Taxonomy (NCBI): domain Eukaryota; kingdom Metazoa; phylum Mollusca; class Bivalvia; order Pectinida; family Pectinidae; genus Mimachlamys; species Mimachlamys varia. The sequence goes on from OX392534.1 coordinate 26,042,878, forward strand.
CCTCGCCATCTCGTCTGTTCTAACCCTCGCCATCTCGTCTGTTCTAACACCCGCCACCTCGTCTGTTCTAACATCCGCCATCTCATCTGTTCTAACCCTCGCCATCTCGTATGTTCTAACCCTCGCCATCTCGTATGTTCTAACACCCGCCACCTCGTCTGTTCTAACACTCGCCATCTCGTATGTTCTAACCCTCGCCATCCCGTCTGTTCTAACCCTCGCCATCTCGTCTGTTCTAACACCCGCCATCTCGTATGTTCTAACACCCGCCACCTCGTCTGTTCTAACACCCGCCAATTCGTCTGTTCTAACACCCGCCACCTCGTATGTTCTAACCCTCGCCATCTCGTCTGTTCTAACCCTCGCCATCTCGTCTGTTCTAACACCCGCCACCTCGTCTGTTCTAACATCCGCCATCTCGTATGTTCTAAACCTCGCCATCTCGTCTGTTCTAACACCCGCCACCTCGTATGTTCTAACACCCGCCACCTCGTCTGTTCTAACATCCGCCACCTCGTCTGTTCTAACACCCGCCATCTCGTCTGTTCTAACACCCGCCACCTCGTCTGTTCTAACACCCGCCACCTCGTCTGTTCTAACACCCGCCACCTCGTATGTTCTAACACCCGCCACCTCGTATGTTCTAACACCCGCCACCTCGTATGTTCTAACACCCGCCACCTCGTCTGTTCTAAACACCCGCCACCTCGTATGTTCTAACACCCGCCACCTCGTATGTTCTTACCCTCGCCACCTCGTCTGTTCTAACACTCGCCACCTCGTCTGTTCTAACACCCGCCACCTCGTCTGTTCTAACACCCGCCACCTCGTCTGTTCTAACACCCGCCACCTCGTCTGTTCTAACACCCGCCACCTCGTCTGTTCTAACACCCGCCACCTCGTCTGTTCTAACACCCGCCATCTCGTCTGTTCTAACCCTCGCCATCTCGTCTGTTCTAACACCCGCCACCTCGTCTGTTCTAACACCCGCCACCTCGTCTGTTCTAACACCCGCCACCTCGTCTGTTCTAACACCCGCCATCTCGTCTGTTCTAACACCCGCCATCTCGTCTGTTCTAACACCCGCCACCTCGTCTGTTCTAACACCCGCCAACTCGTCTGTTCTAACACCCGCCATCTCGTCTGTTCTAACCCTCGCCATCTCGTCTGTTCTAACACCCGCCATCTCGTCTGTTCTAACACCCGCCACCTCGTATGTTCTAACACCCGCCATCTCGTCTGTTCTAACACCCGCCACCTCGTATGTTCTAACCCTCGCCATCTCGTCTGTTCTAACACCCGCCACCTCGTCTGTTCTAACACCCGCCACCTCGTCTGTTCTAACACCCGCCACCTCGTCTGTTCTAACACCCGCCCTCTCGTATGTTCTAACCCTCGCCATCTCGTCTGTTCTAACACTCGCCACCTCGTCTGTTCTAACACCCGCCACCTCGTCTGTTCTAACACCCGCCACCTCGTCTGTTCTAACACCCGCCATCTCGTATGTTCTAACACCCGCCACCTCGTCTGTTCTAACACCCGCCACCTCGTCTGTTCTAACACCCGCCACCTCGTCTGTTCTAACACCCGCCATCTCATCTGTTCTAACCCTCGCCATCTCGTATGTTCTAACCCTCGCCATCTCGTATGTTCTAACACCCGCCACCTCGTCTGTTCTAACACTCGCCATCTCGTATGTTCTAACCCTCGCCATCCCGTCTGTTCTAACCCTCGCCATCTCGTCTGTTCTAACCCTCGCCATCTCGTATGTTCTAACACCCGCCACCTCGTCTGTTCTAACACCCGCCAATTCGTCTGTTCTAACACCCGCCACCTCGTATGTTCTAACCCTCGCCATCTCGTCTGTTCTAACCCTCGCCATCTCGTCTGTTCTAACACCCGCCACCTCGTCTGTTCTAACATCCGCCATCTCGTATGTTCTAAACCTCGCCATCTCGTCTGTTCTAACACCCGCCACCTCGTATGTTCTAACACCCGCCACCTCGTCTGTTCTAACACCCGCCACCTCGTATGTTCTAACACCCGCCACCTCGTATGTTCTAACACCCGCCACCTCGTCTGTTCTAACACCCGCCACCTCGTATGTTCTAACACCCGCCACCTCGTATGTTCTAACACCCGCCACCTCGTATGTTCTAACACCCGCCACCTCGTCTGTTCTAAACACCCGCCACCTCGTATGTTCTAACACCCGCCACCTCGTATGTTCTAACCCTCGCCACCTCGTCTGTTCTAACACTCGCCACCTCGTCTGTTCTAACACCCGCCACCTCGTCTGTTCTAACACCCGCCACCTCGTCTGTTCTAACACCCGCCACCTCGTCTGTTCTAACACCCGCCACCTCGTCTGTTCTAACACCCGCCACCTCGTCTGTTCTAACACCCGCCATCTCGTCTGTTCTAACCCTCGCCATCTCGTATGTTCTAACCCTCGCCATCTCGTCTGTTCTAACACCCGCCAAATATAAACCTTGTATTGTAAGATACTAACCGTGTATTCTCTTTTAATTCGAAGTGCTACTAATATTATTTAAAACGAAATTTACGAATGATGTAATTCATAAAAATAGTGTCGTTCACTGTGTATTTTCTAAACTTTCCAATACATCGATGAAGATTCGTGGTACTATATTATCTTAGCAATCAAGGTCATCGCAGTAACCATCGTAGCAACCCGCTTCGAAAGTTTTTCTTTTCTTCGTAAAACACTTGAAAATTAACCATGATGTAAATATCCTTGATTGCACCTCATTTTGACTTCGTATACGGTAGTATGTCCGCAGTTGGCAACGGACATATTCACTATGGAGCGCTAGCGGGCACCATATACAATGTAATATGTTAGTTGCTATGAGTCTAGAGACTATTTTGTCTCAGCACTCCTTGAGAATCATAACCCATAAACCCATAAACAGAGCAGGATTCAATCCTTAAATAAACACACCAACTAGGTCCTGGCCACATGAACCCAAACCATATTTCTTTTTCAAGTCCGTCACTTTTTTAGGATTCATCTTTTAATCTTCCATGAATGGGATTTTGTGCATGATTATTCCGTATTGTACGGTTACCACAAACCCAAAGAAAGGGTGGTACTTGATCGAATTATTATGATTTCCGTGAAAATGCCAAATGGCAAACGACCAATTTCCTTGGCTATAACTATCATCTCATTTTTTATGCTATTTTTGTTTTCTATCCCTTTACCGTTTTGAGGCCGTGAAATTGCTTTGAATGGACTTTACTCTATATGACGAATGTACAAATGGACTCTAACGGAATATCTTGCATGGTATTATACACGTGTGTCGTATTTCAGCAATTGCTTTGTCATAAATTTATGAAATACATGTAGAAAGGACCTAACAAGACAGGATACTGCTCCTAGGAGAAAACTTTTATCTCGAATTATAAGGGAAGTTAAATATAGCATATGTCATCATATGTGTACTACCTTTGTCACTATGACATTATATCTCCTGTTTTTAAATTATTCATGTCATATTTTCATTCTGATTGTGACTTCTCTATTTGAATATACCAACTGAAAACAACAAACACTAGACTATGAATACAACATGAATACAGTTGGAATACATCCATTCTCGTGGATTCATTATGACGTAATATATTAATCTTGTTCAATGTGAGTCTTGTCCATCCGCTTCGGATAACACGGAGAAACGCCATTGCGTCAAACGCTCAAATGACTACGATTAATTATTTACGGCAATTTTTCTAAAGTTTGGACTGTTCCGCCAATGTCGTTTAAATGACAACGGAAAACAAAACGCACTTAATTGATTAATTATTTAAGAAATAATGAATTAAATTAAATAATTGTTCAATAGTACATTTTCATACCAGTATGAATGCAAATCGGTTACATCCATATTGACCATGAAGCCCTAGCGGGCTTCATGCAATATGGTTGTCAATATGTATATACATCATCTACAAATAGTGTCAGTTATAATCTTTCTTTAGATACCATATCTCTCGGCTACACGTCAAATAACGTCAGTTATAAACGTGCTTTAGATACCATATCTCTGGGCTACACGTCAAATAACGTCAGTTATAAACGTGCTTTATATACCATATCTCTGGACTACACGTCAAATAAGGTCAGTTATAAACGTACTTTATATACCATATCTCTGGACTACACGTCAAATAAGGTCAGTTATAAACGTGCTTTATATACCATATCTCTTGACTACACGTCAAATAACGTCAGTTATAAACGTACTTTATATACCATATCTCTGGACTACACGTCAAATAAGGTCAGTTATAAACGTGCTTTATATACCATATCTCTTGACTACACGTCAAATAACGTCAGTTATAAACGTGCTTTAGATACCATATCTCTGGGCTAAACGTCAAATAACGTCAGTTATAAACGTGCTTTAGATACCATATCTCTGGGCTAAACGTCAAATAAGGTCAGTTATAAACGTGCTTTATATACCATATATCTGGACTACACGTCAAATAACGTCAGTTATAAACGTGCTTTAGATACCATATCTCTAGGCTAAACGTCAAATAAGTTCAGTTACGCATATAACCGTGCTTCAGATAGCATATCTCTCGGCTACACGTCAAATAACGTCACTTATAAACGTCCTTTAGATAGCATATCTCTCGGCTACACGTCAAGAAACTTAAGTTTTCAATATGCTATAGACACAAACAAGAGGCCCAGAGGGCCTGTATCGCTCACCTGGATACATTTGTATCTAGGTAATCATGGAAAAATATTTTCAAAAAGATCCCATGGACAGGGATAGACTTGAAGACAAATCCTTGAGGCAAATCTATATAAATAAAAGTTTGGTTAGTGGGTGAGTTACTCGACTGTTTTCAAGTTCAACTAAGAAACTGGGTCCCTAAGGAATGTGACCAGACCCTGACATCAATGCTAATATCATGATAGCATTTGTCTCTTTATGCCCAGCAATTGTATAGTATTTGGTTAGGAAGTCTAGAAAGGCATGGTAGATCCTGGGATCAAATCTATATTAGGATTGTGATCGTTTCTTAATGCCCAGCAATTGTATAATATATAGTACAATTATATAGCTTTTGGGTGGGGATCTCGACCGTTTAAAAGTTATGATTCAGAAGTTGATTCTGCAAGGGCAGGACTCACCCCGGGACCAATCATAATATCATGATTGTGTTAGTCTCTTTTTGCCAAGCAATGGTATATATTGTAATGTTATAGGTGTCACGATCGCGTGTATACGTGTTGTATTTGTCGTGTTTGTTTGTGTTGATTGTGTCGTGTCGTTACTACCTGTATGGCACAACGGAGGTTCCGTAGATTGGAGGACAGGTAAACAAGAGCGCACAGGTAGGAGCCATGTTTTTGCTCCGTCAGGCCGTGTCGTCAAATTAGTGTTTCGCAACCATTACGGGCACAGAAAAAATACAATCTGTGGTAAGTACTAATTTGGGAGTTGTTGTAGTATATTTGTGGTTAATAATTGGTTATTTGGGGTTAAATATTGTTCATAACCTTGGAATGTCGTTCACGCATTATTCCAAAGTGCGGTCCACTCATGCATATCGTTTAATGTTTTGTAATTGTTTATAACAATTTTATGTACATTCTAACACTCGTACTTCCAAATATACACATATATTTTAGGTATTTGGAAGGTATTTAGGTTATATGTTCATTCTTTTTAACTTTATAATACTTCATTGTTAACTAAATTTTCATTGTATGGAAACGCATAGGGAGCATATGTTAGTTTTTGTATAAATTGGTAAGCATGTTGATCAGCACTTTTAAGTGTTAAAAAGAGTCAGTATTATATTTCCTTATATGTTTATTCACTTTATAAGTTCATGTCAAGCTATATTCGTGATCTTAACGATTAATTTAGGAATAATATTAGAAAGGATAACTTTGAATATTATGAAGTTTGCAACTAAGTGTGGATTGTGTGTAACAAATTTGTTTGCGTCTCCACAGCAAAACAATGCGGACTGAAGACCTGTCAAGTTGACTTTGTCAGCAGAACTGAGTCATGATACAGGGCCAGATGCTGTTCGACTAGACAGTGTAGAAGAACAACTGATGTTCATAAAGGAGGGCGACATCATGCCAAAGCAGAGTCGCTAGTGCAGGGGAAACGACGTTCCCGACTCTTACTGAGTAATTTTCACGTGTACGTGAATGACAGCCACCACACGGCTGTGCAGACAGACCTACAGGGATCTGTGGGGTTGTATGTAGTGGACACTTCACTTGTCAGTGGACACTTTAGGTGTCAGTGGACACTGTGTTTGGACAGACCACCAGTACAGGGTCTGTACTCTACCTCTCCGACAGAGCGGAGCTGCTGGACGCCAGAGTTTTGGGTGCAACAAGGAGACAGATGCAGATACATTATTATTTGTGTGGAAGGTGTGCGAGAGTGATATGAATAATTTGTTAGTATATATCTAGATTTCTTGTTAACTGTATATAAATTGTCTTTATGTTGAACTTACAGGTTATTGTGTTTTCTTTTCCCTAATTTGAGACCGACCTCGCTCGTCCCACGTTACAATAGGGTGGGGATCACAACCGAATCCCAAGTTAAACAAGCAGCGATTTAAAAAAAATTTCCCTTATTTCCCCTATTGGGCCCGCCCCGCCTGCCCCTGGGGGTCAGAAGCACCATTTATACAAAATCTGTTCACTTTCTCCAAAGGGTGTTTCTGACCTTTATTTATGACTACTAGGCATTTAAATGCTTTTCCCCCATTTCCCTATTGGACCCCGCACCAATTTAGTCCCAGGGGGTCAGAAGCACCATTTATACAAAATCTGTTCACTTCTCCCAAAGGATGTTTCTGACCAAGTTTGGTTCAAATCTATACAGTACTTTATGATTAGTAGGGATTTAAAATGCTTTTCCTCTATTTCCCCTATTGGGCACCGCCTCCGGCCCAAGGGGGGTCAGAAGCACCATTTATACAAAATCTGTTCACTTCTCCCAAAGGATGTTTCTGACCAAGTTTGGTTCAAATCTAAACAGTATTTTATGACTAGTAGGTATTTAAAATGCTTTTCCTCTATTTTCCCTATTAGGCCCCGCCCCTCTGGCCCCAAGGGGGTCAGAGTCTCCATTTATACAACATCTATTCCCTTCCTCCAAAGGATGTTTCTAACCAAAGTTAGTTCAAAACCATTCAGTACTTTATGACAAGTAGGGATTTAAATGTCGTTCTCTATTTCCCCTATTTGGCCCCGCCCCTTCAGCCCAAGGGGGTCAGAGTCACCATTTATACAAAATCTGTTCCCTTCCTCCGAAAGAATGTCTCTGACATCAAATAACGTCAGTTATATACCTTCCTTTTTTATACCATATCTCTCGGCTATACGTCAAATAACGTCAGTGAAAAACGTCTTTTAGACACCATATCTCTCGGCTACATGCTTCAGATACAATATTTCTCGGCTACATGTCAAATAACGCCAGTTATAAACGTACTTTATATACCATATCTCTGGACTACCCGTCAAATAACGTCAGTTATAAAAGTGCTTTATATAACATATCTCTGGACTTCACGTCAAATAAAGTCAGTAATAGACGTACTTTAGATAGCATATCTCCGTCGAAACGTCATACTAGTCACGTCAGTAATAAACGTGCGTTAGCTAAAGGTATATTAGATGTATGCTCATACATATCGCTTTACACAATTTCTACTACGGCCAATCAAGTCAGCTGTGTAAACCAGATCAAGTGGAGTATCTTGCTCAAAAGATACAACACAGTGCCGTGATTCGAAATCGAAACCCTTCGGTTTTGAGCCCGGTGCCCTTCCATAGCCACTAGACCGTCGTCATTTGAGCGTTCGACGCCGGGGCGTTTCTCCGTGACAAGACACTTATTGAATAAAATGAGTGTATTATGTTATAAATAGACGTGAATGCGTGTTGTGTCCCTAAAGAGAAAAAACAATTCCAGCGTAAAGAGCTATCTTCATAATTTTACAAGATAATGTATATCCCACTACAAAGCTGCTCAATGTACATCAGTAGTATGAACATCTGACATGGTCGTGTAGCACTTCTGCTATATTCAGATATGTGAGTGTACATTGTTGGAGCCTATGTGTACATAATTAAATATGTTCCTGGCCTTACTAGATTCGACGTCGTCCCCTGGCTACTGACTCAAGATATGTAGGAATAACAATGGCAGTATAGACGATCGACTCAGTGGCATTGAAACAGAATATACGAAAATGAGAGCCATACAGCCAGCGATTGATTCGATGTGTGTTGTTGACATACCCATTAATATCTGAACGGCCTACAGGTGGCGCTCGCTTAGTCAGTTTCCAATCCCAGATCAAGATAGTTCTAGCCTATATGACTAGACACAAGCAGTTGTATAATACGGTGATTCACTTACCGAAAGTGTGCTGATACACTGGGGATTACTATGACATGCGGGTTTTTGTTTATTACACGAATGCTGAACATTAAAGCGAGGAGAGAAGTTCATTAGGGTTTTTGGGTTACATGAGATTTTCGATTAGCATGAATTTATTCAGGGTTTGGGTAACAAGAATGTTGAACGTTACAAAATGGTGGTGCATTATACAGGAAGATTGTGTATTACACTAAAGGGTTGTAATGAACACAAAGAGCAGAGTATTGCTGGAAGGAAATTCCTTGCTTTTAAAATCTCCACATGGAAATTATAGAAGCTAAGGAAACTTCCTTAATTTAGGTCTCCCCTTCAACTTCGACATCATCGATATGCTTTCCTTTAAAGATTGTAAAGTTAAGGAATATCGTAATGTAAGAAACTTTCATAAAACTGAGGCCAGGCCTCGGTTTCATCAATGTTCCTTAACTTATTGAAATTCCTTAATTCAAAAATCTCCATAGGAATGCATTACATACAGGTAAGTAAAGAGGAAAACTTTAATTTAAGGGTTTCCTTAAAGTCTGTAATGCTTTACCATTGAGATTTTTTTCGGTCAACTGGGTCCAGACGTGTTATGAATGGTGAGATGAGTTATATAATAGTAGTAGGCGAGAGGGTTGATTATTACACGAGATTGGTATATACTGTGAGATTTAAATCTTAATAACAGATTGTCTGATTGGATTGACGTGCTTCCCGCCTTATCAGCAAGGTAATAATTAATTGTTATGAAGAAAGGTGTTTATATGATAGGTGGTTAACTTCATACATGAAACAATTTAGTTTCTCCATGTCTAACAGTTTTGATATTTTTACATAAACGAGCCCAATTTCAGTGATTTTATTTGGTACAACTATTTACGGGTTTTGACTTTCTGACCTCAAATGCAGCGCCTAAAATATACCATTTTTTCACTTACAAAATCGTATGATACCTCCCAATGTATTGCAGATGAGAAGAGTCAGTTTCTAGTTTCCACGATATGATAGTATAAAAGATATATATAATTTAAACTCGAGAAATAACAAATACAAAATGTGTTGGGATATGCTAAATTTTTCGCAATCCTGAAGATATATCGGTGACTAGACTCCGATTTCTGAATCTAAATATAACTTTTATGGAATATCCCCGAAGAATAAAACACAAAAAGGCCAGTGAACTTTTAAGGGAAGGAACCTTGATGATGAGTTTTAAATCTATGATGCCAAACTATTGAATTCAATCCGGATTTATTTACAACATTTGATTGTTTATAATATAAGCGTGATCTCCTCCCGGGTAATATCAGATCAGAATAAAAAAAAGTGTACAGGTACTGTACAGAGTGGAATCCATCTGTGTACGGGCACTGCACAGAGTAGAATCCATCTGTGTACAGGTACTGTACAGAGTAGAATCCATCTGTGTACAGGTACTGTACAGAGTAGAATCCATCTGTGTACGGGTACTGTACAGAGTGGAATCCATCTGTGTACGGGCACTGTACAGAGTGGAATCCATCTGTGTACGGGCACTGTACAGAGTAGAATCCATCTGTGTACGGGTACTGTACAGAGTAGAATCCATTTGGTACATGTACTGTACAGAGTAGAATCCATCTGTGTACGGGCACTGTACAGAGTGGAATCCATCTGCGTACGGGCACTGTACAGAGTAGAATCCATCTGTGTACGGGCACTGTACAGAGTGGAATCCATCTGTGTACGGGCACTGTACAGAGTGGAATCCATCTGTGTACGGGCACTGTACAGAGTAGAATCCATCTGTGTACGGGCACTGTACAGAGTGGAATCCATCTGTGTACGGGTACTGTACAGAGTGGAATCCATCTGTGTACGGGCACTGTAAAAAGAAACAAAATGGGATATAAAGGCTAGATATGTCAACTTCAAAATGTAAGTATACCCTGTAAACAATTTTGTGTATTCCAAGATGGGGAGAATGAATTGTTTTCTACACGTGGTAGAAAATGATGAGAGTAAATATAGTGGGGAGTATATACATATAGGATAAACTAATTGTGCGATACACAATATGTCGGACTGTCATATGTATTGCAGGTTCATGATCTTCAGAACCAACAATAACATCAGAATGGTGTAGGCGGTACACCAAACCACTAACTCCGTACTTTTTATACTATTGTACTAATCAGCGACAGCTGTCCTTATTGCTATGGTAGTTGCTCGGAGGCCTGCAGCAGATAAACTAATAGTGACTGTAGATGTATAGTAGCGATACCTGATATCCCGACAGCACGACGTGATGTACCACGGTAAACTACAAGTTACGGGCAAGGCACAATTTCAACATGTGTTTCATATCTGAAATATTAATCCATATGCATGTACTGCGAAGTGTGAAGTAATATAAGTCGTCTTATTTTATGTGTGTAACAGAATTACCGTATACCACCACACGGTACATATATACAACCACACGGTACATATACAATGTACCACCACACGGTACACGTATACCACCAAGAGGTACATGTATACCACCACGCAGTACATATATACCACCATGCGGTACATGTATACCACCACGCAGTACATATATACCACCATGCGGTACATGTATACCACCACACAGTACATATATACCGCCATATGGTACATGTATACCACCACGCAGTACATGTATACCACCATATGGTACATGTATACCACCACGCAGTACATATATACCAACATACGGTACATGTATACCACCACGCAGTACATGTATACCACCATATGGTACATGTATACCACCACGCAGTACATGTATACCACCACGCAGTACATGTATACCACCACACAGTACATATATACCGACATATGGTACATGTATACCACCGCCCGGTACATATATACCACCATACGGTACACGTATACCACCACATGTCAAATTCACTATCATCTGCTTGCTGTCACTGTCAAATCAACTATTATCTGCTTGCTGTCATTGTCAAATCGGCTATCATCTTCTACCTGTCAAATCCAATGTGCTATCTCGCACACTGTAAAATTCACTATCATCTGCTGCCTGGTACCCTGTAAAATCCCCTATCATCTGCTATCCGGTAGCCTATCATCTGCCACCTGTCAGACTGTAAAATCCACTATCATCTGCTACCTTTCAGACTGTCAAACCCACTATCATCTGCTACATGTCGGACTGTAAACTCCACTATCATCTGCTTCCTGGAACACTGTAAAATACATCATTATCTGCTACATGTACCTGTCAAATCCACTATCATCTGCTACCTGTCACCGTCAAATCCACTATTATCTGCTACCTGTCGGACTTTCAAATCCGCTATCACCTGCTATCTGTCGGACTTTCAAATTCGCCATCATCTGCCACCTCTCAGAATGTGGAATCCATTATAATCTGCTACCTGTCAGACTGCCGAATCTACTATCATCTGCTTGCTGTCACTGTCAAATCCACTATCATCTTCTACCTGTCAGAATGCCAAATCCACTATCATCTGCTAAATGTCAAAATGTCTAATTCACTAACATCTGCTTCATGTCACTGTAAAATCCACTATCATCTGCTCTCTGGTACACTGTAAAATCCACTATCATATGTTATCTGGTAAACTGTAAAATCCATTATCTTCTGATCCCTGGCACACTGTTATTCCACTATCATCTACTACCTGTGAGAATGTCAAATCCACTATCATTTGCTACCTATAAGACTGTCAAATCCACTATCATCTGCTACCTGGTAGACTATCATCTGCTACCTGTCACTGTCAAATCCACTTTCATCTGCTATATGGCACACTTTAAAATCGATTCCAACTGTTATCTGACTGACTGTTAAATCCACTATATTTACACCTCTCCCTTCTTGTGCTTAGTAAACTCTGACTGCAAATATATTAGCGTATACGCAGTGAGAAAAGGCTCGGTGGATTGATATTGTTCAAATATGGCGTCGTTCATGCTTCAGAATAATAAGTATTCGCTGTCGGCCATTGTTTGGTTCCTGCAAGATTTTGAAATATTGAACATATATGGAATCAATTTCCTGTGATTAAACAATAAACGGTTTCTAGCAAAATGTTGATTCCAAACGATGCGCATTCGACATTCTTTGACGGTAACGCAAACATGGCAGCGCCCTTCAGCTGTGACGTCTGACGTCGGACCGCGTCACAACCAGATCATTGTGTCAATGTGTGTACATAACGACCGTTATAAATAAAGACGACATGCTAGAAATATTATCTAATACCAAATTTACATATGATGTTATGAAGAAAAATAGTGTTGTTACTGTGTATTTTCTAAATTTATCAATATATTGATGAAATCCAATGGGAGTATATTATCTTAGCAACCACGGCCATCGTAGCTACCATCTTAGCAACCCGCTGCGAATGTTTTTTTCTTCGTATAGCACTTGAAAATGAATAATGGTGTAAATATAAGGATTATACCTCATTTTGACTGCGTATACGGTAGTATGCCCGCAGTTGGCAACGAACATATTCACTATGGAGCGCTAACGCGCACCATATAATATGTTCGTTGCCAACTGCGGGCATACTACCGTATACGCAGTCAAAATGAGGTACAATCCTTATATAATCTGCAATTTGGTACACTGTAAATCCACTATCATCTGCTACCTGTCAGAATGTCAAATCCACTACCATCTTATATTTGGCACACTGTAAAATCGATTCCAACTGGTATCTAACAGAATGTCAAATCCACTATCATGTGCTATCCGGCACACTGTAAAATCCACTATCATGTGCTATCCGGTAGATTATCATCTACTACTTGTCAGAATGTCAAATCCACTATAATCTGCTACCTGTCAGAATGTCAAATCCACTAACATCTGCTACCTATCAGACTGTCAAATCCACTAACATCTGCTACCTATCAGAATGTCAAATCCACTAACATCTGCTACCTATCAGACTGTCAAATCCACTAACATCTGCTACCTATCAGACTGTCAAATCCACTAACATCTGCTACCTATCAGACTGTCAAATCCACTAACATCTGCTACATGTACATGTACCTGTCAGAATGTCAAATCCACTATCATCTGCTACCTATCAGACTGTCAAATCCATTATCATCTGCTTCCTGACACACTGTAAAATCCACTATCATCTGCTACATGTACCTGTCAGAATGTCAAATCCACTATCATCTGCTACATGTACATGTACCTGTCAGAATGTCAAATCCACTATCATCTGCTACCTATCAGACTGTCAAATCCATTATCATCTGCTTCCTGACACACTGTAAAATCCACTATCATCTGCTTCATGTACCTGTCAGAATGTCAAATCCACTATCATCTGCTACATGTACATGTACCTGTCAGAATGTCAAATCCACTATCATCTGCTACATGTACATGTACCTGTCAGAATGTCAAATCCACTATCATCCGCAAATCCACTATCATCTGCTACATGTACATGTACCTGTCAGAATGTCAAATCAACAATCATCTGCTACATGTACATGTACCTGTCAGAATGTCAAATCCACTATCATCTGCTACATGTACATGTACCTGTCAGAATGTCAAATCCACTATCATCTGTCACATGTAGATGTACCTGTCAGAATGTCAAATCCACTATCATCTGCTACATGTACCTGTCAGAATGTCAAATCCACTATCATCTGCTACATGTAGATGTACCTGTCAGAATGTCAAATCCACAATCATCTGCTACATGTACCTGTCAGAATGTCAAATCCACTATCATCTGCTACATGTACCTGTCAGAATGTCAAATCCACTATCATCTGCTACATGTACATGTCAGAATGTCAAATCCAATATCATCTGCTACATGCACATGTACCTGTCAGAATGTCAAATCCAATATCATCTGCTACATGTACCTGTCAGAATGTCAAATCCACTATCATCTGCTACATATACATGTACCTGTCAGAATGTCAAATCCACTATCATCTGCTACATGTACATGTACCTGTCAGAATGTCAAATCCACTATCATCTGCTACATGTACCTGTCAGAATGTCAAATCCACTATCATCTGCTACATGTACATGTACCTGTCAGAATGTCAAATCCACTATCATCTGCTACATGTACATGTACCTGTCAGAATGTCAAATCCACTATCATCTGCTACATGTACCTGTCAGAATGTCAAATCCGCTATCATCTGCTACATGTACCTGTCAGAATGTCAAATCCACTATCATCTGCTACATGTACCTGTCAGAATGTCAAATCCACTATCATCTGCTATATGTACATGTACCTGTCAGAATGTCAAATCCACAATCATCTGCTACATGTACCTGTACCTGTCAGAATGTCAAATCCACTATCATCTGCTACATGTACCTGTCAGAATGTCAAATCCGCTATCATCTGCTACATGTACCTGTCAGAATGTCAAATCCACTATCATCTGCTACATGTACCTGTCAAAATGTCAAATCCACTATCATCTGCTACATGTACCTGTCAGAATGTCAAATCCACTATCATCTGCTACATGTACCTGTCAGAATGTCAAATCAACAATCATCTGCTACATGTACCTGTCAGAATGTCAAATCCACTATCATCTGCTACATGTACCTGTCAGAATGTCAAATCCACTAGCATCTGCTACATGTACATGTACCTGTCAGAATGTCAAATCCACTATCATCTGCTACATGTACCTGTCAGAATGTCAAATCCACTATCATCTGCTACATGTACCTGTCAGAATGTCAAATCCACTATCATCTGCTATATGTACATGTACCTGTCAGAATGTCAAATCCACTATCATCTGCTACATGTACCTGTCAGAATGTCAAATCCACTATCATCTGCTATATGTAAATGTACCTGTCAGAATGTCAAATCCACTATCACCTGCTACATGTACATGTACCTGTCAGAATGTCAAATCCACTATCATCTGCTACATGTACCTGTCAGAATGTCAAATCCACTATCATCTGCTACATGTACCTGTCAGAATGTCAAATCCACTATCATCTTCTATCTGGCACTCTGTAAAATCGATTCCAACTGTTATCTGACTGACTGTAAAATCCACTACCACCTGCTTACTGTCAGAATGTTAATCCACTGTCATCAGCTACCTGTTAGACTGTCAAATTCAATATCATCTGCAATCTGTCAGACTGTAAAATTCACTATCATCTGCTACCTGCCACAGTCCAATCCACTATCATCTGCTACCTGCCACAGTCCAATCCACTATCATCTGCTACCTGCCACAGTCCAATCCACTATCATTTGCTACCTGTCAGACTTTCAAATCCACTATCGTTTGCTACCTATCCGAATATCAATCCACTATCAACTGCTACCTGCCAGTGTCAAATCCACTATCATCAATTCCCCAAACGGAAGCGTTCGTGATCAATGGTTCATTACCCTCGCCATGATCATAATACTGGTAAATTATCAATTAATGAAATGAATACCTAGCGATAACGGTATGACACAGGTACATACACACTGTAACCTACAGGATGATAAATGAACAGGTAGAATCAGGACTGGTACTTACTTTATACCGAAACATAGCGATCGATATATTTTACCACGGTGAGCAATTACCGAGGGATGGGCAGAAAAGAAGAGAGAGAGAGGGTAAAAAGGGAGGACGGAGTGGGAAGGGGTCAAAGTGGTGGATAGTGCGAGTTTGGTGGAGAGGATTATATAGGTAGGATAGGGAAACGGATGGGGAGAGGGATTAGGTGCAGTCTCGGAGAGAATGGGAAGGAAGGGGGAAAGTATGGGATTAGTGGACGAGTTAGTGGAAGAGACAACATGGAGAGGGAGATAAAGGAATGATAGAAAAAGAATGTCAAGAGGATTTGGTGGGAAAAGGTGAAGTAGTAAGATGGATGAGAACTGGTAAAAATGAAGGGAAATGGTTGAAAGCAGAGCGGTCGCGTGGAGTTTTATTTAAAGTAAGGAAACAGGTAGAAAAGGAGGTTTAGAAGGAACAGGAGGCCCAATGGCCTTCTAATGATGCTGTAGACAATGTTTGTAGTGTGATGTTGTAAATGGGCCCTGTAATGACGCTGTATACAGTGTTTGTGGTGTGATGTTGTAGGTGGGCCTTGTCATGACGTTGTATACAGTGTTTATGGTGTGATGATGGTGGTAGGTCTTATAAAACAAATCAGAGAATACCAAAGCGCCAAAGCACAAGAGAATAAGACCAGGTGTTCCGGAAGAGTAAGCGTCTTCTGCTTCATCGACGTCACCCGCCATGTAAATCCTGGTCACATCCAAGTAAATATCAATCCTCAAAATGAGAACCGATTCATCATTGCCATTTTACAACAAGTAAACACACTAACAAGCAAACTCAAAAACGTCCATCTTCATATCACACAAAGATACAGAATATTTCTCGATGATATCAAGATGGCGACCATAAAACTTGCCCATAGTCTTCATCAACCTGCATTTCTCGAATCCCTGTGCCGTACGTTTGTTCTATAACGAAAATCGATGTTGTACTTTGGCCTTGTAATGACGCTGTAGACAGTGTTTTTGGTGTGTGATGTTGGTGGGCCTTGTAATGACGCTGTGGACAGTGTTTGTGGTGTGACGTTGTAGGTGGGTCTTGTAATGACACTGTAGACAGTGTTTTTGGTATGACGTTGTAGGTGGGCCTTGTAATGACGTTGTAGACAGTGTTTTTGGTGTGACGTTATAGGTGGGCCTGGTAATGACACTGTAGACAGTGTTTTTAGTATGACGTTGTAGGTGGGCCTTGTAATGACGTTGTAGACAGTGTTTGTGGTGTGATGATGTATGTGGGCCTGGTAATGACGCCGTAGACAGTGTTTGTGGTGTGGTGTTGTACTTGGGTCTTGTAATGACGCTGTGGACAGTGTTTGTGGTGTGATGATGTAGGTGAGCCTTGTAATGACACCGTAGACAGTGTTTGTGGTGTGACGTTGTAGGTGGGCCTTGTAATGACGCTGCAGACAGTGTTTGTGGTGTGATGATGTAGGTGGGCCTGGTAATGACGCTGTAGACAGTGTTTGTGGTGTGATGATGTAGGTGGGCCTGGTAATGACGCTGTAGACAGTGTTTGTGGTGTGATGATGTAGGTGGGCCTTGTAATGACACCGTAGACAGTGTTTGTGGTGTGACGTTGTAGGTGGGCCTTGTAATGACGCTGTAGACAGTGTTTTTGGTGTGACGTTGTAGGTGGGCCTTGTAATGACGCCGTAGACAGAGTTTTTGGTGTGATGATGTAGGTGGGCCTTGTAATGACGCAGTAGAAAGTGTTTTTGGTGTGACGTTGTAGGTGGGCCTGGTAATGACGCCGTAGACAGTGTTTGTGGTGTGACGTTGTAGGTGGGCCTTGTAATGACGCTGTAGACAGTGTTTTTGGTGTGATGTTGTAGGTGGGACTTGTAATGACGCCGTGGACAGTGTTTTTGGTGTGACGTTGTAGGTGGGCCTTGTAATGACGCCGTAGACAGTGTTTTTGGTGTGACGTTGTAGGTGGGCCTTGTAATGACGCCGTAGACAGAGTTTTTGGTGTGATGATGTAGGTGGGCCTTGTAATGACGCCGTAGACAGTGTTTTTGGTGTGACGTTGTAGGTGGGCCTTGTAATGACGCTGTAGACAGAGTTTTTGGTGTGACGTTGTAGGTGGGCCTTGTAATGACGCCGTGGACAGTGTTTTTGGTGTGACGTTGTAGGTGGGCCTTGTAATGACGCCGTAGACAGGGTTTTTGGTGTGATGATGTAGGTGGGCCTTGCAATGACGCTGTAGACAGTGTTTTTGGTGTGACGTTGTAGGTGGGCCTGGTAATGACGCCGTAGACAGTGTTTGTGGTGTGACGTTGTAGGTGGGCCTTGTAATGACGCCGTAGACAGTGTTTTTGGTGTGACGTTGTAGGTGGGCCTGGTAATGACGCCGTAGACAGAGTTTTTGGTGTGACGTTGTAAGTGGGCCTTGTAATGACGACGTAGACAGCGTTTATGGTGTGACGTTGTAGGTGGGCCTTGTAATGACGCCGTAGACAGAGTTTTTGGTGTGATGATGTAGGTGGGCCTTGTAATGACGCTGTAGACAGTGTTTTTGGTGTGACGTTGTAGGTGGGCCTGGTAATGACGCCGTAGACAGTGTTTGTGGTGTGACGTTGTAGGTGGGCCTTGTAATGACGCCGTAGACAGTGTTTTTGGTGTGACGTTGTAGGTGGGCCTGGTAATGACGCCGTAGACAGTGTTTGTGGTGTGACGTTGTAGGTGGGACTGGCAATGACGCCGTAGACAGTGTTTTTGGTGTGACGTTGTAGGTGGGACTGGTAATGACGCCGTAGACAGTGTTTTTGGTGTGACGTTGTAGGTGGGCCTTGTAATGACGCTGTAGACAGTGTTTTTGGTGTGATGATGTACTTGGGCCTTGTTTTGAAGTTGTAGACAGTGTTTGTGGTGTGATGATGTACTTGGGTCTTGTAATGATGTTGTAGACTGTGTTATGGTGTGGTGTTGTACTTGGGCCTTGTAATGACGCTGCAGACTGTGTTCTGGTGTGATGATGTTGATGGGCCTTGTAATGACGCTGTAGACAGTGTTTGTGGTGTGACGTTGTAGGTGGGCCTTGTAATGACGCTATATACAGTGTTTTGGTGTGTTGTTGTAGATGAGCCTTGTAATGACGCTGCAGACTGTGTTTTTGGTGTGAGGTTGTAGGTGGGCCTTGTAATGGCCCTGTCGACAGTGTTTGTGGTGTGATGATGTAGATCGGCCTTTTTATGGCGCTGTCGACAGTGTTTGTGGTGTGGTGTTGTACTTGGGCCTGGAAATGACGCTGCAGACTTTGTTGTGGTGTGATAATGTTGGTGGGCCTTGTAATCACGCTGTGGACAGTGTTTGTGGTGTGATGTTGTAGGTGGGCCTTATAATCACGCTGTGGACAGTGTTTGTGGTGTGATGTTGTAGGTGGGCCTGGTAATGACGCTGTATACAGTGTTTATGGTGTGATGTTGTAGATGGGCCTTGTAATGACGCTGTAGACCGTGTTTGTGGTGTGATGTTGTAGGTGGGCCTTGTAATGACGCTGTAGACAGTGTTTGTGGTGTGATGTTGTAGGTGGGCCTTGTAATGACGCTGTAGACAGTGTTTGTGGTATGATGTTGGTGGGCCTTGTAATGACGCTGTGGACAGTGTTTTTGGTGTGACGTTGTAGGTGGGCCTTGTAATGACGTCGTAGACAGTGTTTTTGGTGTGCCGTTGTAGGTGGGCCTTGTAATGACGCTGTAGACAGTGTTTGTGGTGTGACGTTGTAGGTGGGCCTTGTAATGACGCTGTGGACAGTGTTTGTGGTGTGATGATGTAGGTGAGCCTTGCAATGACACCGTAGACAGTGTTTGTGGGGTGACGTTGTAGGTGGGCCTTGTAATGACGCTGTAGACAGTATTTGTGGGGTGGTGTTGTACTTGGGCCTTGTAATGACGCCGTAGACAGTGTTTGTGGTGTGGTGTTGTACTTGGGCCTTGAAATGACGCTGCAGACAGCGTTTGTGGTGTGAGGATGTAGGTGGGCCTGGTAATGACGCTGTAGACAGTGTTTGTGGTGTGATGATGTAGGTGGGCCTTGTAATGACGCTGGAGACAGTGTTTTTGGTGTGACGTTGTAGGTGGGCCTTGTAATGACGCCGTAGACAGAGTTTTTGGTGTGATGATGTAGGTGGGCCTTGTAATGACGCTTTAGACAGTGTTTGTGGTGTGACGTTGTAGGTGGGCCTGGTAATGACGCCGTAGACAGTGTTTGTGGTGTGACGTTGTAGGTGGGCCTTGTAATGACGTCGTAGACAGTGTTTGTGGTGTGACGTTGTAGATGGGCCTTGTAATGACGCCGTAGACAGTGTTTTTGGTGTGACGTTGAAGGTGGGACTGGTAATGACGCCGTAGACAGTGTTTTTGGTGTGACGTTGTAGGTGGGCCTTGTAATGACGCCGTAGACAGGGTTTTTGGTGTGACGTTGTAGGTGGGCCTTGTAATGACGCCGTAGACAGTGTTTGTGGTGTGACGTTGTAGGTGGGCCTTGTAATGACGCCGTAGACAGTGTTTTTGGTGTGACGTTGAAGGTGGGACTGGTAATGACGCCGTAGACAGTGTTTTTGGTGTGACGTTGTAGGTGGGCCTTGTAATGACGCTGCAGACTGTGTTGTGGTGTGATAATGTTGGTGGGCCTTGTAATCACGCTGTGGACAGTGTTTGTGGTGTGATGTTGTAGGTGGGCCTGGTAATGACGCTGTATACAGTGTTTGTGGTGTGATGTTGTAGATGGGCCTTGTAATGACGCTGTAGACCGTGTTTTTGGTGTGATGTTGTAGGTGGGCCTTGTAATGACGCTGTAGACAGTGTTTGTGGTATGATGTATATGGGCCTTGTAATGACGCTGTAGACAGTGTTTTTGGTGTGACGTTGTAGGTGGGCCTTGTAATGACGCCGTAGACAGTGTTTTTGGTGTGCCGTTGTAGGTGGGCCTTGTAATGACGCCGTAGACAGTGTTTTTGGTGTGCCGTTGTAGGTGGGCCTTGTAATGACGCCGTAGACAGTGTTTTTGGTGTGCCGTTGTAGGTGGGCCTTGTAATGACGCTGTAGACAGTGTTTGTGGTGTGACGTTGTAGGTGGGCCTGGTAAAGACGCTGTAGACAGTGTTTGTGGTGTGATGATGTAGGTGGGCCTTGTAATGACGCTGTGGACAGTGTTTGTGGTGTGATAATGTTGGTGGGCCTTGTAATCACGCTGTGGACAGTGTTTGTGGTGTGATGTTGTAGGTGGGCCTGGTAATGACGCTGTATACGGTGTTTGTGGTGTGATGTTGTAGATGGGCCTTGTAATGACGCTGTAGACCGTGTTTTTGCTGTGATGTTGTAGGTGGGCCTTGTAATGACGCTGTAGACAGTGTTTGTGGTATGATGTATATGGGCCTTGTAATGACGCTGTAGACAGTGTTTTTGGTGTGACGTTGTAGGTGGGCCTTGTAATGACGCCGTAGACAGTGTTTTTGGTGTGCCGTTGTAGGTGGGCCTTGTAATGACGCCGTAGACAGTGTTTTTGGTGTGCCGTTGTAGGTGGGCCTTGTAATGACGCTGTAGACAGTGTTTGTGGTGTGACGTTGTAGGTGGGCCTGGTAAAGACGCTGTAGACAGTGTTTATGGTGTGACGTTGTAGGTGGGCCTTGTAATGACGCCGTAGACAGTGTTTGTGGTGTAGTGTTGTACTTGGGCCTTGAAATGACGCTGCAGACAGTGTTTGTGGTGTGATGATGTAGGTGGGCCTGGTAATGACGCTGTAGACAGTGTTTGTGGTGTGATGATGTAGGTGGGCCTTGTAATGACGCTGTGGACAGTGTTTGTGGTGTGATAATGTAGGTGAGCCTTGTAATGACACCGTAGACAGTGTTTGTGGTGTGACGTTGTAGGTTGGCCTGGTAATGACGCTGTATACAGTGTTTGTGGTGTGATCTTGTAGATGGGCCTTGTAATGACGCTGTAGACCGTGTTTTTGGTGTGATGTTGTAGGTGGGCCTTGTAATGACGCTGTAGACAGTGTTTTTGGTGTGACGTCGTAGGTGGGCCTTGTAATGACGCCGTAGACAGTGTTTTTGGTGTGCCGTTGTAGGTGGGCCTTGTAATGACGCTGTAGACAGTGTTTGTGGTGTGACGTTGTAGGTGGGCCTGGTAAAGACGCTGTAGACAGTGTTTATGGTGTGACGTTGTAGGTGGGCCTTGTAATGACGCCGTAGACAGTGTTTGTGGTGTGGTGTTGTACTTGGGCCTTGAAATGACGCTGCAGACAGTGTTTGTGGTGTGATGATGTAGGTGGGCCTGGTAATGACGCTGTAGACAGTGTTTGTGGTGTGATGTTGTAGGTGGGCCTTGTAATGACGCTGTGGACAGTGTTTGTGGTGTGATAATGTAGGTGAGCCTTGTAATGACACCGTAGACAGTGTTTGTGGTGTGACGTTGTAGGTTGGCCTGGTAATGACGCTGTAGACAGTGTTTGTGGTGTGATGATGTAGGTGGGCCTTGTAATGACGCTGTGGACAGTGTTTGTGGTGTGATGATGTAGGTGAGCCTTGTAATGACACCGCAGACAGTGTCTGTGGTGTGACGTTGTAGGTGGGCCTTGTAATGACGCTGTAGACAGTGTTTTTGGTGTGACGTTGTAGTTGAGCCTTGTAATGACGCCGTAGAAAGTGTTTTTGGTGTGACGTTGTAGGTGGGCCTTGTAATGACGCTGTAGACTGTGTTCTGGTGTGATGATGTTGATGGGCCTTGTAATGACGCTGTAGACAGTGTTTTTGGTGTGATGATGTACTTGGGCCTTGTTTTGAAGTTGTAGACAGTATTTGTGGTGTGATGATGTACTTGGGTATTGTAATGATGCTGTAGACTGTGTTGTGTTGTGGTGTTGTACTTGGGCCTTGTAATGACGCTGCAGACTGTATTCTGGTGTGATGATGTTGATGGGCCTTGTAATGACGCTGTAGACAGTGTTTGTGGTGTGATGTTTTAGGTGGGCCTTGCAATGACGCTGTAGACCGTGTTTGTGGTGTGATGTTGTAGGTGGGCCTTGTAATGACGCTGTAGACAGTAATTGTGGTGTGATGTTGTAAGTGGGCATTGTAATGACGCTGTAGACAGTGTTTGTGGTGTGATGTTGTAGGTGGGCCTTGTAATGACGCTGTAGACAGTGTTTGTGGTGTGATGTTGTAGGTGGGCCTTGTAATGACGCTGTATACAGTGTTTGTGGTGTGATGTTGTAGGTGGGCCTTGTAATGACGCTGTAGACAGTGTTTGTGGTGTGATGTTGTAGGTGGGCCTTGTAATGACGCTATAGACAGTGTTTTTGGTGTGTGATGTTGTAGGTGGGCCTTGTAATGACGCTATAGACAGTGTTTTTGGTGTGTGATGTTGTAGGTGGGCCTTGTAATGACGCTATAGACAGTATTTTTGGTGTGTGATGTTGTAGGTGGGCCTTGTAATGACGCTGTAGACAGTGTTTGTGGTGTGATGTTGTAGGCGGGCCTTGTAATGACGCTGTAAACAGTGTCTTTGGTGTGATGTTGTAGGTAGGCTTTGCAATGACGCTGAAGACCGTGTTTTTGGTGTGATGTTGTAGGTGGGCCTTGTAATGACACTGTAGACAGTGTTTGTGGTGTGATGTTGTAGGTGGGCCTTGTAATGACGCTGTATACAGTATTTGTGGTGTTATGTTGTAGGTGGGCCTTTCAATGACGCTGTAGACAGTGATTGTGGTGTGATGTTGTAGGTGGGCCTTGTAATGACGCTGTAGACAGTGTTTGTGGTGTGATGTTGTAGGTTGGCCTTGCAATGACGCTGTAGACCGTGTTTTTGGTGTGACGTTGTTGGTGGGCCTTGTAACGACGCTGTAGACAGTGTTTTTGGTATGACGTTGTAGGTGGGCCTTGTAATGACGCTGTAGAACGTGTTTGTGGTGTGACGTTGTAGGTGGGCCTGGTAATGACGCTGTATACCGTGTTTGTGGTGTGATGTTGTAAGTGGGCATTGTAATGACGCTGTAGACAGTGTTTGTGGTGTGATGTTGTAGGTGGGCCTTGTAATGACGCTGTAGACAGTGTTTGTGGTGTGATGTTGTAGGTGGGCCTTGTAATGACGCTGTATACAGTGTTTGTGGTGTGATGTTGTAGGTGGGCCTTGTAATGACGCTGTAGACAGTGTTTGTGGTGTGATGTTGTAGGTGGGCCTTGTAATGACGCTATAGACAGTGTTTTTGGTGTGTGATGTTGTAGGTGGGCCTTGTAATGACGCTATAGACAGTGTTTTTGGTGTGTGATGTTGTAGGTGGGCCTTGTAATGACGCTATAGACAGTATTTTTGGTGTGTGATGTTGTAGGTGGGCCTTGTAATGACGCTGTAGACAGTGTTTGTGGTGTGATGTTGTAGGCGGGCCTTGTAATGACGCTGTAGACAGTGTCTTTGGTGTGATGTTGTAGGTAGGCTTTGCAATGACGCTGAAGACAGTGTTTTTGGTGTGTGATGTTGTAGGTGGGCCTTGTAATGACGCTGTAGACAGTGTTTTTGGTGTGTGATGTTGTAGGTGGGCCTTGTAATGACGCTATAGACAGTATTTTTGGTGTGTGATGTTGTAGGTGGGCCTTGTAATGACGCTGTAGACAGTGTTTGTGGTGTGATGTTGTAGGTGGACCTTGTAATGACGCTGTAGACAGTGTCTTTGGTGTGATGTTGTAGGTAGGCCTTGCAATGACGCTGTAGACCGTGTTTGTGGTGTGATGTTGTAGGTGGGCCTTGTAATGACGCTGTAGACAGTGTTTGTGGTGTGATGTTGTAGGTGGGCCTTGTAATGACGCTGTAGACAGTGTTTGTGGTGTGATGTTGTAGGTGGGCCTTGTTATGACGCTGTAGACAGTGTTTTTGGTGTGACGTTGTAGGTGGGCCTTGTAATGACGCTGTAGACAGTGTTTTTGGTGTGACGTTGTAGGTGGGCCTTGTAATGACGGTGTAGACAGTGTTTTTGGTGTGACGTTGTAGGTGGGCCTTGTAATGACGCTGTAGACAGTGTTTTTGGTGTGACGTTGTAGGTGGGCCTTGTAATGACGCTGTAGATAGTGTGTTTGGCGTGACGTTGTATTTGGGCCTTGTATTGACGCTGTAGACAGTGTTTTTGTTGTGTGATGTTGTAGGTGGGCCTTGTAATGACGCTATAGACAGTGTTTTTGGTGTGTGATGTTGTAGGTGGGCCTTGTAATGACGCTATAGACAGTATTTTTGGTGTGTGATGTTGTAGGTGGGCCTTGTAATTACGCTGTATACAGTGTTTGTGGTGTGATGTTGTAGGCGGGCCTTGTAATGACGCTGTAGACAGTGTCTTTGGTGTGATGTTGTAGGTAGGCCTTGCAATGACGCTGTAGACCGTGTTTTTGGTGTGATGTTGTAGGTGGGCCTTGTAATGACGCTGTAGACAGTGTTTGTGGTGTGATGTTGTAGGTGGGCCTTGTAATGACGCTGTATACAGTATTTGTGGTGTGATGTTGTAGGTGGGCCTTTCAATGACGCTGTAGACAGTGTTTGTGGTGTGATGTTGTAGGTGGGCCTTGTAATGACGCTGTAGACAGTGTTTGTGGTGTGATGTTGTAGGTTGGCCTTGCAATGACGCTGTAGACAGTGTTTTTGGTGTGACGTTGTTGGTGGGCCTTGTAATGACGCTGTAGACAGTGTTTTTGGTATGACGTTGTAGGTGGGCCTTGTAATGACGCTGTAGACCGTGTTTGTGGTGTGACGTTGTAGGTGGGCCTGGTAATGACGCCGTAGACCGTGTTTGTGGTGTGATGTTGTAGGTGGGCCTTGTAATGACGCTGTAGACAGTGTTTTTGGTGTGATGTTGTAGGTGGGCCTTTCAATGACGCTGTAGACAGTGTTTGTGGTGTGATGTTGTAGGTGGGCCTTGTAATGACGCTGTAGACAGTATTTGTGGTGTGATGTTGTAGGTGGGCATTGTAATGACGCTGTAGACAGTGTTTGTGGTGTGATGTTGTAGGTGGGCCTTGTAATGACGCTGTAGACAGTGTTTGTGGTGTGATGTTGTAGGTGGGCCTTGTAATGACGCTGTATACAGTGTTTGTGGTGTGATGTTGTAGGTGGGCCTTGTAATGACGCTGTAGACAGTGTTTGTGGTGTGATGTTGTAGGTGGGCCTTGTAATGACGCTATAGACAGTGTTTTTGGTGTGTGATGTTGTAGGTGGGCCTTGTAATGACGCTGTAGACAGTGTTTTTGGTGTGTGATGTTGTAGTTGGGCCTTGTAATGACGCTATAGACAGTATTTTTGGTGTGTGATGTTGTAGGTGGGCCTTGTAATGACGCTGTAGACAGTGTTTGTGGTGTGATGTTGTAGGTGGGCCTTGTAATGACGCTATAGACAGTGTTTTTGGTGTGTGATGTTGTAGGTGGGCCTTGTAATGACGCTGTAGACAGTGTTTTTGGTGTGTGATGTTGTAGTTGGGCCTTGTAATGACGCTATAGACAGTATTTTTGGTGTGTGATGTTGTAGGTGGGCCTTGTAATGACGCTGTAGACAGTGTTTGTGGTGTGATGTTGTAGGTGGGCCTTGCAATGACGCTGTAGACCGTCTTTGAGGTGTGATGTTGTAGGTGGGCCTTGTAATGACGCTGTAGACAGTGTTTGTGGTGTGATGTTGTAGGTGGGCCTTGTAATGACGCTGTAGACAGTGTTTGTGGTGTGATGTTGTAGGTGGGCCTTGTTATGACGCTGTAGACAGTGTTTTTGGTGTGACGTTGTAGGTGGGCCTTGTAATGACGCTGTAGACAGTGTTTTTGGTGTGACGTTGTAGGTGGGCCTTGTAATGACGGTGTAGACAGTGTTTTTGGTGTGACGTTGTAGGTGGGCCTTGTAATGACGCTGTAGACAGTGTTTTTGGTGTGACGTTGTAGGTGGGCCTTGTAATGACGCTGTAGATAGTGTGTTTGGCGTGACGTTGTATGTGGGCCTTGTATTGACGCTGTAGACAGTGTTTGTGGTATAATGTTGTAGGTGGGCTTGCAATGACGCTGTAGACAGTGTTTTGCTGTGATGTTGTATGTTGGCCTTGTTGAGATCGCGTTATACAGAGCGTGTGGTGTAATTGTAGATATGACGAAGATAGTCTGTATGTTCCGGGTATGCAGCGAAGATTTCAGCTCGAGTTGGTAGATCAAGAGGCTGAACTATCATTGCGTGCGTATACAGTAGCCATACATACATCATCAAAATAATGTCTTATACCAAAATGGTGGTAACTACATGTTAAATCAAAATGATTATTTATGCATCGAAGTAATACTTTGCATATACATGTATACAATGTACATCAACGTCATAAATATACATTCTTTAAAGTAAAGGAAAAACATAAATAAAGTCGACAAAACGATTGTATCTTGGATATGGAATTTATTTCACTCGAGTTATTAATTTTTTTTTATAAAGTTAAAAAATGACACGAGTCTTTTTTAACTTTTAAAAATAAGTTATTAACGAGAGTGAAATGAATTCCACATCCAATAACCACGAGTCAGGTGACCTGTTTCTACCACAATCTCAGTAGGAAACAGCTCGAGTTAACCGGGGACTATGATATGCTCAAAACGTATCATGTCGTATATATTATTAAGATAAACTTTTCAACCAATCAAATGTCCAGAAGGTCATATACCACTAGTGGTATATAACATTTAGTTATCCAACGGTCAGCACGGTTATACAATGGTCTGATATTGGAAAAGCACGGGAGAAATGTAATTATTACACTATGTTTACCTACATGAAACCGAGTACCAATCAGATATTTTCATCATCAACGTTATATCACTCGTATTACCGAAGTCGTGCCCCATACCTTCTCTTCATGCAAAGTGGGAAACGGAAACACAAGACTGAGTTGTAACTCATGATTTTCATGGTGTCTGTTGTTTGTACAGAGGTGTATATTGTAGTGTAATAAGCGTGGTGGATAACGTCTTCCCCAGTCACTATTTGGGCGCTGGTACACCGAAAATGTATGTCGACAATGCACGGCATGTATTGTGTTCTGTCCGTAAAGTATGACGGGGTGCAGATTCACTTCTCTAAGACTAGTCTGGTACACATGGCACCGGTTACACACCCCTCATAATGTAAGCGAGTGATCGTCCCAATCAGAATAACACACACACTAACTCATATAACGTGCGTCCAGGTAACCACGACAACATGGCGATTGAAATTTCGATTAATACAATTGAAATCTACAACGTCTGCGAACCGACATGCAGGTTTTATGCCTGGTCAATCAACCTAATAGAAATATATCACAATATGTGTTTAGATTTAGAAGAAAAAAACACACTTGTATGGTATTTTGTGATATTTCTAAAGCCTAAGCAGAGTCTGGCACAAAGGTCTTTTGGTCAAGCTACGTTTGTATGGTATTTCCGGTTACAGATTTTCTTGGATAAAAACCTACTTTTGTATAGACAACAAAAAGTATTTATTAACAGCACTTCTTAGGATGTTGGTATGATAGGGGCCGGAGTTTCCCAGGGCTCGATTCTCGGGCCTCTTCTTAATTTTCATTTATATAAATGATATAGCAGATAAACTAGAATCAACAGCTCGTCTTTTCGCTGATGATACTTTCCTAAAAACATCTTCTTCTTGTCGAGAGATAGAACTAGTTTTAAATAAAGATTTAGGAAAAAAATGAATAGGTGGACAAACACCTAGCTAATTAATTTTAATCCACAAAAAAATGAGGTTATTTTTATATCAAATTCTGATGATGTTGATGATGGTCTTAATTAAATATTCGATGAAAATTTCTTAAATTTCAGTAGTTCCCATAGACATCTTGGGGGTCATTTTGAGTTCAAATGCAAAATGTTCTGATCATATTGATAAAGTTTATAAATCAGTAATGAAAAAAAATAAACGTCTTGAGAAAAATTAGGTATATGTTAAAGCGTGCTCTATTAAGAATTTATAAATCATTTATATTACCTGTCCTAGTACACGTATATATGTGTGAGGTTTGGGACGGTTGCTCTCGGGTAGATTCAGAAAAGTTAGAGCGGGATCAGCGAGAATAAAAACTGGATTACCTTCTTATGCGAAAAAAGAATTTTTTTATTGAATCAGGACTTGAACTACTTTCTGATAGAAGGTCCAGAAAACTACAATTATTATACAAATGAAGAGTAATTTGACTCTAAGCTATCTATCAAATCTATTACCCCCTCAGTAAGCGATAACAATCAATATGCATTAAGAAATAAGGAGAACTTCAGGATTCCAAATTACCGACTTTCTGCAACACACATATCTTCAAATCACGGATTACAATACCAGATGTGTGTTGTCGCGGGTAACTATATCTCTCGATTCTCTCCATCTCTACTCATTTTATTCCCAGAAGTATTTTTATTGATACAGTATATAACTTCAATTGAAAAATATATATCACAAATATCTGACGTATTGGAAAGACGATAAAAATCCCTACCTCTCCCATCTTTTAAACTAGCTCTCTCCCAAAAAGTTCCCAAACCTCAGCCCTGCTACTATAATTATGGGGAAAGAAAATTAAATATTATACATGCTAGGCTAAGACATCATTGTAGCTGTCTTAAAGATGATCTCTTTCATGCAAATCTAGTTCAAGACATGCAATCAGCTATATGTATACTGTGGGAAATTTTGTGAAAATGCATATCATTTCCTTTTTAAGTGTCAGTGTTTTTTCACTGACCGTTTAGAAAAGTTTCAAGCACTTAATTACTTGTATACGTAAATTAGTTAAAATTTGTTACTTTTTGGTCATGGATGTAAATAGTTATGTATTTGAACATGTGCAAGCCTTCATCAAGTTCAGCAAAATAATTCAAGCATGCATGCACTTCATGTCTATCTTTATATTACCATTTGCATAATTATGTAAAATTGACTTATTTGAACTTTGGATTTGTAAATGTCTATGTCATCACTTTTGTAAAATGTTTTATTGATAGGAGATGGCTTCATAAGTTGTCATAACTTGTGCCAAATCCTTGGCACCTATTTTGGACAATAAATACGTTTTAAGTATAAATAAGTGGAGTATATATGATGCACAGTTTGTACACAAGCATCAAGATAAACATCCCCCATCTCGATCTGCCTAGAACACACACACACACGCACGTGGTTTGGAGGTTGCCGAGCCACCTGGTTGGTATGAGGCGATGGAAGCCTTGTATATACGAATACAGCATTGTTACAACAACCTGCGTAGCTCTACCACATCACTTGTCCTTTGTTGAAAATTCTCGGTCAACTGGTGCATAGCAATATAACCCTTTCTCTTCTACGTCATTAACACACGTAAATCTATATGTATATTGATATGTTTTAAGCCAAGTTGGTGTCCATACTGATCACTTAAACCAAAAGGTGACCGCCAAACCTGTAGTGTTTTTAGCGCCCGTACGATCTTATGGTATTGGAGAGCAAGTGTGTGTCGATGCGAGGTAAATATCGACCCGAAACATTTTTATACATATATATAGATCTCTTGCCATTCGTCAGCGCGACAGCATTACGAATGCTGGGATATTTTTATATTCGCTGTAGGAACCGTACAGTGAAATAACAAGCATAATGATAAGATGCTGCTGACGCCATTGTGACCCGGTGATCTTTTGGTGTGATGTCACTCTGACGTCACTATATATATAGATGATGATGTATATTACCCTGTTGTCATGGACTTGTCAATTTAATTTCATCAGCTGTTACTATAGGAACCAAGTATATAACAGATTAATTAGCAACATGGATTCATAGCGTTGCCACATCAATATGTTTTGCAGGCACTAAACAAGAAAGTTATCACGTGACGCAAAACAACCCGGAATCGATCAAGATCATGCTATATATAGACAATTGTCAGGGAATGTCTTTCCTGATCTAGGTAGTTAAGGGATTGAACGATAATGCAGTCTCGTCGCTTTGAGTATACTTGCATAAATACCACATTTCGTTGTAGATTGTGTGTTTAGCGGTAGTTTTGGCATATGGCTACACAGACCGCGTGCATACATATCAGTACAACATAAAGCATGCCATCTTACACACAATGTAATAACAATATAAGGGCTAACCAGACTTCTTTGGTTATTAGGTCGGGATTGAGTATAATGATCATAGAAATGTCGTTGTCTTAAAATGATGGGATATATCCCAAAATATTAGCAATGCTGAACCCAAGTACGTGTATATAAATAGCTGTACGTATGTACTCTAGGCAATATGAGGGGTCGTGATATAAATATATATACATATATTGACTATAGTACTTACCCTAGCGTTGTCATGGTAACGATTGTGTACCAGAACGCTGCAGGAATACTGGTAAATCGCGTGTTGGTCACATTCTTTTCCATGTAGTACATCACTGTAGCAAATATAATTATAGCCATTGTTAGCGAAAAAAGTAAGAAGCCTAACTCGCTTGCACAACTTTTCAAAGTGTATCCAAGAATTCGTAATCCCTGTGAATGGCGAGAGAATTTAAAGATCCTAAAAACTCGGAATACTCTGAGTGTCACAAATGCGCCACTAACATCATCGTTGTCTGTTATAACAAGCCCAATGTAATACGGAAGAATTGCAACTACATCTATTACGCTCATGACACTCCGCATAAATTTGCAGCGGTCGGGTGCAGCATACAACCGGAGAAGGTACTCGGCCGTGAAGATCATCACACATGCAGTGTCCAAGCAGAAAAAAGCTATTTCAAAACGTTCTCCACATGACGGGGTTTCGTCTGTCCCCGGTTTCTGACCACATGGTATGGTTTCTACCACATTAGCCATAACTGAAACGGCGATAAAAAAGCCTGTGACATAATAAAATACCAAAGCTGCAGTCCCCACGTGGGGGTTCTCGAATGCCCTCCATAGCCGCCCCCTGAGGTTAGTGACTGGGTCAATGTCCGCGTTTTCTGAATTTTGATCATCTAAAAGTCTTTCCGTATTTTCACGCCGTCTGTCCCTGTAATCCTCATAACAGCAGTCACCGATGAGGTCCGGCATAATCCCAAAGAAAGCGAGTTCCTCATCGTAAGCTGATATGCATTCATGTTTTGGATAATGTAATTTCCCTGTTCTATAGTAGTTAAGTATGTGTCGAAAAAATTCAGGATCACGGTCGAAAAAGTAATCTTTTGAGTCATCATCGAAGAAAAATTCTTTTTCATTGGAACCCAGGAGAGTATCCGGATATTTTTCCACCGTCGTTCGCCAGGTTTCGAACTTTCTGCCACTGATATTGAGCGTGAGTTTCTCGTCTCCCCTCCTATTTTCCGCTCGCACCACTGGCTGGGGGAGGGGGTTCTGTGCCACGGGTACCCACCCGATGGCCGATGCTCGGGCAAATGGCAACCAGGCGGCAACAGAAGCCATGACGTTCGCCTTGGATGACGTAATAAAATCAAAATTCTGAAGGAATACAATTTTGAATATTTAAGGTGACCAGTATTAGACGAAAAAGGTAGAATAAATGAAGGACATACGTCGTTTTCAATCGTAAAGACAGTTTAAATTACTGTACAGACATCGTTTAGAAAAGCGTGATTTCTACAGGACCAAATACAATAGAATATATCCTAACCATACCTTGACAGTAGCTAACGCATGTCATTCTCTGTGTACAAGGTAGTACCGTACAGATCCCAGCTGCGTGTGTTCAGTAATGTATTCACATATCACTTTAGATCTATCTCTTGTTTACCCGGTAGCCATTGCTCTCCTCGAATGCACAACAATTTAAAACATATCTCCAAAGAATCGGTAGAATCACATGTATTTCGGGTTTAAGAAGTTGTTTGCATGCTGTCGTGTTTCTTAGTAGACCTCCCTACTGTTGATCTCGAATAGCCGCGTGCGTTCGTAGTCAGTATCCATTGCTAGCCTGCCGCTGTCGGAGAAATACAAGCGCTGAGAAACGGCGCTTCGCCGGTTGTCGCTGTTTCTCATTAAAACATCGTATGTGGAGAGCGAGCCATATAGAATTTACGATCAATATCCAGCGCCGTGTTCAAAGCCCGGCACGAGGCGGGATTGAGCTAGACATAATTAGTTTCCCTCATTCAAAATTCAACGAAGAGTAACAGTTAGATTCCTCTATTTCAACACATCTTTTGCCGAGAAATGTGTACAAATAATACTGAGGTAGCGACCCATGTTCCGCTAACAACCCTCCGTATTACAACACGTTAGCTAAGGCAATGTTTTTATTTCACTGCAGCAGCTAGGTTGGGATTGATTTTCTCTATTATATATTGTTCCTGAGCCAGGCAACATTTTCATGTACAAATCAATATTACAAAAGGCATAAAGGCTTGTGGATATTAAGGTACTAAAAGCATACTTGGATGGTCACTATCACTATAAAAACACAATGATATAGTAGGACTGGTTACTTACTGTCAGTGGTATATACCGTGTGAGGAAAATGATAATAGCATTAGTTGCTGTCAGTTATATGTACCGTGTGAGGACAATGATATTAGGACTATAGTGGTATATACTGTGTGAGGAAAATGACAATAGCATTAGTTGTTGTCAGGTACATGTATATGTGCCGTGTGTAGAAAATGGTAGTAGGACTGGTTGCTGTCAGTTTTATATACCGTACGAGGGAAAATGATTTATATCAGAACTATTTTAGTTATATTTTGTCCATTTTTAGGAGACCATTCCCATTTTTGTTACAATCATCCTCAATAGTAAAATAATTTGTTTTAATAGATTGTAATCGTTTAATGACATGGCAACATGTTGATTTCATCATTGAAATTGAGAATCATACCATAACACTGCTCAGGTGACTGCTTAGGCCCCTGGGCCTCTTGTATTACATTATATCTTATTATATTACGCAGGTAAATTTTCTCAGGTTTTGAATACAACACTTCACAAGAAAAACAGTATTTTGAGCAGTGTATATGATGTTTTATTACAGAAAGCACTAATCCTTGTTTTAATTGAGTCCATTCTGTGAAAGTAAGGTAGGTTTTTTGGGAAAACTGGCTTAGCCAATCTCTTTTAATGCTAAATTAATTTTGCCATGTGTACGACAAAGAATAGTTGATCAAGCACAACAGTATCTTAGAGGTTTATTAGAGAACTCTTCGAAATGTTTTTTAGTTATTTATCTTTTTGTTGTATAAGCATATTAAAAGTGATTTTTCCATTCAGTTTTATCAAACGAAATACATGCCTAAAAATATAAATCTGTCTAACAAAACTACGTATATGTATGTCGGTACTCTCATTGGCAATCGAAATAGGTCGTTACAAAAGCATTGAAAGAAACAAAGGAAATTTTGTCAGTTATGCAAGTCCTCTACTGAGGTAGAAGACGAATATCATTTTGTGTTAATTTGTAATATGTACAAGGACTCAAGACTTCGTTATATCAAAAACTACTATTGGCATAAACCGTCAATGCTCAAACTTATTCAATTACTGTCTGTTAACAATAAAAAAATGAATTAAACCGTCTTGGAAATTACATATTTGAAGCTAACAAGATCAGAGCTATACACATATCCGTATAACTCATTCTCCACTTTACTTAACATGTGTTGTCTTACTCAAACTAAAGTTTATGTATCATAAGTCAATTGTACTTATGGGCCGTAAAGCCAAAAGTTCATGAAATCAATTGGATTGACACTAATTGGAGCGTATAAACCTAATTTCGTTGATACATGAATTATATTTGAGCTGAGCATGTGTGTAAATTATCCAATATACAACATATATATATAACAAAAAGAAATTTTGCATAAAGTCTTATTTTTCAGGATAAACAAATGCATATACATATATGTCGTAACCACTGTGTATAACTTGTATCAACGATTACTACATTGTATGACTTAACGTTTGGTTATATATACATTGTATAGATAATGATAGTTAGACTGTTAACATTTGGTTATATATATATTGTATAGATAATGATAGTTAGACTGTTAACATTTGGTTATATATACATTGTATAGATAATGATAGTTAGACTGTTAACATTTGGTTATATATACATTGTATAGATAATGATAGTTAGACTGTTAACATTTGGTTATATATACATTGTATAGATAATGATAGTTAGACTGTTAACATTTGGTTATAATTATATTTTGTTTGAAACAAGCATTTTCATTGGTTTAAAAAGTTATGTCATCAGCCCATAACGTAAAAAATGACGTCGCCGTTTATAACGTCGCTTTTGATTGGTTAATGCTGTAGCGTACTAATTTGTAAGGGAAAATAGTCCACCAATAAAGTTTCTTTTCGCAGGGTATAGATTAAATTATAAGGATTAACTTAAATCTATTTTTTATGTTATGGGGTTATAACACAAAAAAACCGGAGTGTACTCTCATCATAACATAAAAAATAGATTCAAGTTAATCCTTAAATATATACATTGTGTAGGACTGTTAATTTTTTGGTTATATATAGATTGTGTAGACAATGATAGTAGGACTGTTTACTTTTGGTTATGTAGACATTGTGTAGACAATGATAGTAGGACTGTTTACTTTTGGCTATATATACATTGTGTAGACAATGATAGTAGGACTGTTTACTTTTGGTTATGTAGACATTGTGTAGACAATGATAGTAGGACTGTTTACTTTTGGTTATATATACATTGTGTAGACAATGATAGTAGGACCTTTGCTTTTGGTTATATATACATTGATTGTGTAGACAATTATACTATGACTGTTTAATTTTGGTTACATGTGTATAAATACATTGTGAAGACAATGATAGTAGTACGGGTTATTTTGCTTTTATATATATATTGTGTAGACCATGATGGTGTGACTGTTCATTTTTGGTTACATGTATAATAATTAAAACATAATCTTACATAATAATCAGAATAAGCTCGTGTTTGGACCAATTTCCAAATGAAATACATTTTCTGAAGGCAAATGTTATTCTAAGAAGGAAAAACAAGTACTCGGTTGTGCTAAATAACCAGAAAGTACCTTAAATGACATTTCCACTAAATTTGGCCAATTTCTGCTCAATTTCGCCGCCATCTTTTGACTAATTATAGGAATCTCAACATGGTACGAAATCTACTTGAAGTTTTCCTTTTACAATCAATATAATGTAACAGTAGAGGAAAAATGCATGGCCAGACTGGGGTTCGAACCCGGGATCTTCTGACCTGTCACCAATGCTCAACCAATTAGTCGATGAAATCGACCCTTTCTAGATCCGGTACACAACATAATTTATGAAGCATTAATGTTTAATGAATATAGAGTCTGAATATGATTCTATGTCATGGCTTTGTCTGTCTAGGCTGGTGCTGTTCTATTAAATAAATATAAAAAAGTGTTTATAAATAAATAAGAGAATACCAAAGCGTTAACAAAATCATAATCCAAACTCAAAATCGATTAAACCAGGGGCAAAATATGAACAAAGGAAATATTCACATGGAGACCATTGCAAAAGTACAAGAGAATAAGACCAGGTGTTCCGGAAGAGTAAGCGTCTTCTGCTTCATCGACGACACCCGCCATGTAAATGTTTGTCACATCCAAGTAAACAAGTTCTCAAAATGAGAACCGAATATCATTGTCAATCACAACAAGTTAACACACGAAGGAGCATACTCAAAAACGTCCATCTTCATATCACTGAAAGATACAGAATATTTCTCAATAAGACAAAGATGGCGACCGTAAAACTTGCCCATAGTTCTGATTAACCTGCATCTCTCGAATCCTGGTGTTGTTAGTTTGTTTGTCAGCAGTCGACATCAATCACCAAAATCCCAATATTTAGAGCAAGCCCTGGAATACCGAATCAACTGCGACATGTAAACACCATAGGTTGGAGAAGCAGGGATGTTACTATCAAGAAATGGAAAATTAACGATTCGAAAATTGAAATGATCCCGTTTATCGTATAGCTTAGTAGTAAGCTGTCCATGTTGGTCGTAGATTAAGTAGAGATCGAGGTAAGCAGCTGTTGTAGAAGAGTCTGTTGTGTCCTTTATTTCAAGTTCGGAAGGGTATATACGATCGACGTGGTCAGCAAACTCTGTGTTGTTTATATGTGTTTGTAACACATCGTCGATATATCTGAAAGTGAAATTAAAAGATTTGGCAAATTCAGCCTCATATGAAAACAAAAACAAGTCAGCTAAGAGTGGGGCACAGTTTGTTCCCATGGGAATGCCAACAGTCTGCTTGAAAATCTTTCCTCCAAACCAAACAAAAATGTTGTCGACCAGGAATTCAATCACCTTACTATAACTTCTTCAGTGTATTTCCTCTTAGCTTTTGTCTTGTTTTTGACAAAGTGTGCTCCAAGATTAGTCTGACTGTCTAACCAAATTCAGGTCTGCAGTTTTAAGTTCGAAGTGTTCTGACTATATATATCTGATTTGTAATGTATTGTGGATTTGTGCAAGCAGAGGGATGAGTTACAATAAAAGTTTAAGTCTACAGAATATGTGAGATATTCAATTATTGGCTTCAATATATGTATTTTCTTAAAGTTGAATTTTATTGCAGATAACTGTATGTAATAATATAAAATGGCAGAGAGTCTGTGTTTATAAAGACTCCTTAACATTTTATCAATACATTTTTATTGTAACATGTCCCTGTGACTGACAAGGGGTAGTTAAGTTGTTGGAGTCCTTGAGTTAACAAAATAAAGGGAGATATCTTATAATGTTTAAATTTCAGGTCTTATTGGTGTCAACACTGGAAAGATTGTGGACTTTGACTTAAGAACAAGAAGCTGTAGTTTGTGCCAGTATCATCTGGGAAGGTCCGAGACAGTTTCAAAATATGAATGCA
This sequence comes from Mimachlamys varia, assembly GCA_947623455.1. NCBI lineage: Eukaryota > Metazoa > Mollusca > Bivalvia > Pectinida > Pectinidae > Mimachlamys > Mimachlamys varia. The sequence continues at coordinate 26,080,821 of OX392534.1, forward strand.
ATGTTAATTGGACGGGTTTGTAGTGTTACTCAAAAATGTATATAGATCATTTTGCGTATCTATAAAACTGACTTGTACCAGTACATTCACTCTTAGTTTACTCTTATTACCATGAGACTGTGTGAAAAATATTTCATTTTAATTCAACTATATACAGTTAAACCTGTCTAAACCCAAAGTCACTGGGACCAAAACTATTAGTCTGTTTTTTAAACAAATGTCGGTTTGTAGAGGTAAGGTATAAGTTCTTAGAGTACTTGGCCATATTAGACAGGAATTCTTATTACACAGCAGCTGGTTTAGTCAATGTCAAGTGGTAGGGTAAGGGTGTTTGATAATTTTGCCTACTTTTGATCAATACCACATATTTTTTCATATTTTTTATTTTTGTATCGCAAAAGACAAATGGGAATTCGTAAATTATTTGCAACTCAATTATGACTTTTACAGGTTTTATTATTGGACCAAGTCTTTGGAAGCAAGAGAATCTTCTGCTGGGATGCAAAAGAATGAAGGATGCAGTTGGCTGAACAAGGTAAGTGTTGGCTTCATAAATACCCCCAGTTTAGTGCAATATCTGAAAAAAGTTGTCTCTGTATAATGTAGATCTTAAATTTGTTGTAAGATTTGTATTTATTTTTATACTGACTGATCATCACCTGAGCCAAAATTTCATTTGTAATTTTCTGAAAAAATTTGTCCGACTTTTACAAGATAAACATTTTATTATTGTCAAGAGAAATGTTAAAGTCAATACTTCTCTTTAGGTAATTAAGGGTCAAGGTCAATGTACATTTGCTTTAAGTACTCGTATAGCTGTCTATTATCAATTTTGGAGATGTATATATGTGAAAATTTGGAAACTGTATGTTGACAATGTTTTTATTTTTCTCAGGTGAATGAAAATGCCTTGCTTTTCCTGGAAGTGTAACTAAATCACATGTGGCACAGAGGGACTGGATAAGGAATAACACCAGTGCTATGAAATCTACATTTTTTTAAAAAACGAAAATGCATCTCAATAAAGGTAAACAATATGCAATTCAAATAAACTTGATCCAGGAATATTCTCCATGATATCCGAAGCACAGCAAGCTTAAAAGACTAAGATTGGACAATGTTAATGCAATGATGTCATGAATAGACCAGGTGTTACGTCAGAAGAGATTTTGCTTTCATACTCAAACAAGAGGCCCAATGGGCCTGCATCGCTCACCTGGTATCAATCTCTGACTTATATTATAGTGTAACCCTAAAGTCCCCAAAAATTCTTACTGTAAGACATTTAGATGAACATGTTCAGATTTAAACATATTTTACCCCTGTGACCTTATAAGACAACATCATTTTCATTTTCAAATTTTGTTTCGCTTCATCCCAGGATGCTACTAGCCAAATATCATGTCTCTAGGCATTTGGGTTTATCAGAAGAAGTCGCTAAAAGCTTTTAACCTATTTGAACAGTGTGACCTTTATATGGGTCAAGCTCAATTTCCTTCCCAAAGTTTGTCAAGCTTCATCCAAGGAACCTTTCAGCCAAATATCATGCTTCTTGGGCTTTTGGTATTTCAGAAGAAGTCGTTTAAATGTTTTAACAGATTTGACCCCTGTGACCTTGAATATAGGTCAAGGTCATTTCTTTTCGCAAACTTTGTCGGGCTTCATTCACGGAACATTTCAGGTAAATACCATGTTTCTTGGGCTTTTGGTATTTCAGAAGAAGTCGTTTAAAGGTTTTAACAGATTTGACCCCTGTGACCTTGAATATACGTCAAGGTCATTTCTTTTCGCAAACTTTGTCGGGCTTCATCCAAGGAACCTTTCAACCAAATACCATATTTCTTGGGCTTTTGGTATTTCAGAAGAATTCGTTTAAAGTTTTAACGGATTTGACCCCTGTGACCTTGAATATAGGTCGAGGTCATTTCTTTTCGCAAACTTTGCTTGGCTTCATCCAAGGAACCTTTTAGCCATATATCATGCTTCTAGGAGTTTTGGTACTTAAGAAGAAGTCATTTCAATGTTTTAACAGATTTGACCCCTGTGACCTTGAATATAAGTCATTTCCTTTTGGAAACTTTATCGGGCTTCATCCAAGGAACCTTTCATCCAAATACCATGTTTCTTTGGGTTTTGGTATTTCAGAAGAAGTTGTTTAAAGGTTTTAACAGATTTGACCCCTGTGACCTTGAATATAGGTCAAGGTCATTTCTTTTTGCAAACTTTGTCGGGCTTCATCCAAGGAACCTTTCAGCCAAATATCATGCTTCTAGGGCTTTTGGTATTTCAGAAGTAGTCGTTTAAAGGTTCTAACAGATTTGACCCCTGCTACATTGAATATAGGTCAAGGCCATTTCTTTTCGCAAACTTTGTCGGGCTGTATCCAATAAACATTTCAGCCAAATATAATGCTTCAAGGGTTTTTGGTTCTTCAGAAGAAGTTGTTTGAATGTTTTAACAGATTTGACCCGTGTGACCTTGAATCTAGGTCAAGATCATTTCTTTTCGCAAACTTTGTCGGGCTTCATCCAAGGAACCTTTCAGCCAAATATCATGCTTCTAGGGCTTTTGGTAATTTAGAAGAAGTCCTTTGAAGGTTTTAACAGATTTGACCCCTGTGACCTTGAATATGGGTCAAGGTCATTTCTTTTAACAAACTTTGTCAGACTTCATCCAAGAAACATTTCAGTTAAATATCATGCTTCTAGAGAATTTGGTATTTCAAAAGAAGTCGTTTGAAGGTTTTAACAGGTTGGACCCCTGTGACCTTGAATATAGGTCAAGGTCATTTCTTTTCCCAAACTTTGTCAGGCTTCATCCAAGAAACCTTTCAGCCGAATATCATGCTTCTAGGGCATTTTGTATTTCAGAAGAAGTCACTTAAAGGTTAAAATAGATTTAACCTCACTGTGACCTTGAATATTGGTCAAGGTCGTTTCTTTTCGCAAACTTTGTTTGGCTTCATCCAAGGAAGCAACCGGTCAAATATGAATTCTCTATGCCTGACGGTATATTAGAAGAAGTTGTTTGAAAGTTTCGACATTTTTGACCCCTGTGACCTTGAAATTAGGGTCAAAGTGATTTTTTTCGCAAACTTTGAAATCTGCCAGCCAAATTTCATGTCACTGGGCCTTTCAGTATTTTAGAAGAAGTTGTTTAAAGGAAAAAGTTGACGGACGCAGGACGGACGGACGGACGACGGACGGACGACGGACGGACGACGGACGACGGACGCTGCACCATCACATAAGCTCACTTGCCCTTCGGGCCAGGTGAGCTATAAATTATTCATTTTAACTGTATATGAAAGGAAGTCTTCTTGTATTATTTGCAGATTCCGAAAATAAGTACTTTACGACTGATAATTGGATTTTTTCTTTGTGAATATTGCATTTTGTGTTGAAAGGGAGATAAGAATTTACCTCCCTTGTATACAAAGAAACAGGGCACAATATAATATGCTACAGAGGACACCTAAAGGTATATATATGTACAAAACTTTTGAAAAAAAAAACATTGATCAGAATTGTTTTGCTTGAAACACCAAGCTTCTCCTTTGAAGGGAATTTTCTTCCAATGTTCTGTTCAAGACTCATAAATCAGGGAAACATTGACCACAGTTGCTTAAGTTTCTGGCAGTATGATAAAAAATGTTTATAAATTGTATATATGGAGCTGTGGCCCAATAAGAATGTAATGGCATTACTGTAATGGGAGGCTCATTTCACACATATACATTTATTATTTACAGACAGAAACTCAAGCAACTGTGCATTGACATACTTCTGACAAATACAATGTTAACATGATTTTTATGCTCCCACCATGAAATTGAGGGGCATATAGTGTTATCCATGTCCGTCCCGTTGCATCCTGTTCCATAGTAATGTAACCAGCTTATTTAAATAACTACTGAACCAATTGTCATCAAACTTTGCATACGTAATAATTAAGCATTAAGAACTAATTGAGGGAAGGGGGCATTTATGTCTCACAGACATTTCTAGTTATGAGGCTTGGTTTATTTTATTTTAAGTCCTAATATTTACGCCTCTAGAACATTGTCACTATATAACCTTACCAACAGTAGTTGAGCATTACCATCTTGTAAACTACCAACCGGTGCATTAATAATGTTGCCCAACAGCAGTTGCGGAAAAATAATAAAAAAAAAACCATTTTTCTTTTGAACAACTAGACGGACAGTTTATATTTTTTATTTTCATAATGTAAATTGACATCAAATATTTGTATTACATTGATTATTCTTATCTGGTTATCTATTGTTTTACGCACTAGTTTTTTACGTGGAACAACATGGTAGAGTTGTTAACGAGCTCACAGCCAAGAATGGCGGGGAAACTTGAATTCCATTAATTAGGCTATAGTGATTTTTTAAAATTGCAAGTGGTAAGTATAAGCATTGTATCGCATTCAGTTGGCAATTATGGTCTGATAATGCCAACTGGACAATGGCAAATTTAATGAAGAGCGCTAGCCAATAGCTGCCAACTGAAAGCAGTTCAATGCTTAATTAACAGCCAGGTTATTTAAGGAGGTTTTAGAGGTTGAGGAATTAAAGCCAGAGTACCCGGTGTAAAAACCACCGACCTACGGTCAGTACCTGGCAACTGCCCCGCGTTGTGTTCGAACTCGCAAGTTCCCAGGGGTGGAGAGCTAGTGGTAGAATGTCCAAACACCTTCAGGGAAAATTCTGGCTCTTAAAACCTATGGGACAATTTAAGGGATTTAATGAGATTAGTAAAATTTCTATGAGATTTATCTATATAAAGTAATACTATTTTGAAATTTTAATGAGATTTTCGGGGAAAATATGGGTAAAAATCCCCAAATCTCGCCCCAGAGTGATTGCTGCACCTTAACCACTCGGCCATCGCGAGGACTAGTTAAACCCATCGGTAAAAATATATAGCACCACTGTGTCATGATAAACCGGGAAGATGCAATTGACGGAATGAAGTCATCTATCAAAAAATAAATTTTCTCCTTAATGTTTCAGGTTGTGGGAGGGGGGTCATGTAGATATAGTTTCCTCGCCATCTGTCTGCCCACTGAAGTTTTTCAGCATTTCTTTCTTTCATGAATTTTCATCAAACTTTACATACTGTAAAAGCCAATATTATTTTGCGCGAGGATTTTTTTGCTTAGTCAGCCTCCAAACTGTTAGGAGTATGGAAATGTTTGTGCTGTCAGTTTTCTGTTTAGCAATGTGACATATGTATACTATCCACTGTAGAAATTGAATGGTATCAAATATTTTCCTCATGTGGATACAATGTACATAAAGGGCCTGTTTCCAGTAATGTTAATTCTCCATAGGAGCCTGCCCCCGTATAATTTCTTATCTAGCTCCACTACAGTTTTTTTCTTTTCCGAAGAATAATTTTACACCTTTCCGACACCCGGATTTCATAATTTCAGTGAAAATGTATTTTTATAAAGTTGTCATTTTGAGCTTTAAAGACACAAGGTCGTAAATAAAAGAAGGTTATCTCGAAATTGTAATTAGCAACATAGTATAAATTTTTTTTGATAAATATTTGCAAACCATCGTGTTTATTCATAAAACATAAAAAAAAAATTCTCGGATGAAAATGCTCTTGCAGAGACACAATTAGGGAAAAAAATGCCATAAAATTGCAATTTTCTCCCGTTATATAGTTTTGGATGCAAATTTCCATCACAAAATTGGATAGAGCTTAACTTGTTTCATATGTGTACCAAAAATCAGCTAATTCCATGTGGTGGAACGTTCTCATATCACCGCCTGAATGTGGTTGTAAATTGAAAGAAAAGGGGAAATGAGTAACAACCTTGTCTGAAACCCTATTATATAGCTTATTATATACCAAAATTTTATATTGAATATCAGAGCGATTATTTTCATGACAGTTTTATGATATCAAACAACTAAATAAACAGTATCGATATAAAGATTTACACTGAGGACACCCTGATACATGAATACTTTTCTATCTCAAGTTGTCCTCTTCTGAATTTTCTGATCGTGTGACCTTAAACATTTATCCGTATCTTCTTGTCTTTGTCTATACGTTTACGGAATCATTGACTCGACGCTAGCTATTCTTGTCTCACTTTCCTTGTTTTATTGTCCCATCTCCAAAGCGTTGTGGCTCTGTCAGGGTTGGGACCCTGACTTGTTTCACTTTCTTTGTGCCTGCCGACCACGCCACATCGATTAGATAGATTATCCATATGAAATACTTTATTTTGTTCTAAGTAATCAATCAATTCGTTATTATCACACATTTTCGCATAATTGTTCCACACTACTAAGTATTAGCTGTTTACAGCAATCATCGTTGGCTTGCTATTTTGTTACTTTATCGACGCTTCATAAACCAATCGTTATTGTTTCAAGATGGAGGGTAAATGTGTTGGAGAAGGCTGTCAACTATACTTCAAGAAACGTAGTGGCAATAAGAACAGAAGTGCACGCAATGTTAATAGTCCACAATATTAATGGCTCCTAGATACGCTGGTGCAACAAGGATTGTTGTCAGCAAAGGAACAAGCACTCATTTGCCAGAAGTGCTACATGAAGTATCTTCGGAACAAAAATCAGCCTGAACCTGAAACCGAGGAGAACCAGGAAATAGAGGAAGAAGACGACTCCCCGTCCCATATCCTGCCGTTGCTGACCCTTCATGATCTTTTGAATGGATCATCTTCACACAAAAAATGCTGTCTCTGTCTTGTTACCTTTGCAATAAATGGAACAGAATCAAAGACATCACCTGATCTATTCACACAATCTGTGGTGCCCCACTTCATCCCGCGTCTGCTCCATTCACCTTATTGGTAACGACTTAGATCCGTCTACAGAGGTAGTCCTTGATGGTAGAGGTTCCTTGGAATCTCAGTTACCATCAAAATCGTCCGAAATCATTAATGACCTCTTAGAAGTGTCGCACGTCCTTTCACAGAACCAGTTTGCGTTTGCAATAAGCTTTTCTTCTCTTGATGACTTGGCATGCATGGCCTGGACAGGTTGGTCCAAAGATCAGTTCCTCGAAATCCACTATCACTGTTCCCCATATCTTTCATCTGGTATATATACCAAGACTACACACGATGCTCTACTACTGTTCTGGGTTAAACTGAAAACCGACATTTCCTGGAGTCAGTGTTCTTCTCCTTTTGGAATTTCCAAGTCAAGTGTGTCCAAAACTTTCCACTCCATAGTACAGACATTAGACACATCGATAGACCCACAATTGCTGGGGCCGAATCACTTGACAAGAGAACAGTTGCTCGGGCACAATACTGTCTTTTCAGGAGCATTTTTTGGAGATAAAGCCACTGCCATATTAGATGGCACCTATATTTATATCCAGAAAAGCTTCAACCACAAGCTCCAGAGAATGTCCTAGCCAGAAGAAGAGAAACTATCTCAAATTCATGAGCATCGCCTTACTAGATGGCTACATTCTGGACACAGTAGGACCATTCACTGGCAGCGAAAATGATGCTACAATTACAAAAGATGTCATGGACAAGCTAGTTACTTGGCTACAACCAGATGACAATGTTGTCGTTGACCGAGGTTTTAGAGATGTCCTACAAGTTCTCGAAGCCTCTGGCCTCTATGCTAGCATGCCGTCATACCTGAAACACGGTCAAAGTCAACATTCTGACGTCCAAGCAAATCTTGACAGAACTATCACCAAATCGAGGTGGATTGTGGAATCCTATCATGGTCGTCTGAAACACTGGACGTTCTTCGACAGCTTTATCAATGGCATTGAGGCTTTGCTTCAAACCGTCACAGCCTGTCTGAATGGTTATAGAGGACCGATCTACCAGAGATCTCCAGAGAGAGATGCCAAAGATAGGCTAATGGCTGAACGTATGAAGGACCGTTTGACAACACCGAATGGTTTAGCTCAGAGAGTCAAGACAGATCTGGATCTATCTAGATGGGCAAGGTCCGATTTTGTCAAGATGGATGCATCTTCCGTACTGTTTCCCCGTCTCGATCTCGATTACTTGAGAACCATTACGTGTGGAACGTATCAGATATCTCTGGCTCCTGGTTACATCGCCGAACATTTAAGTGATGACGGAGACTATGAGGTGCGGCTTTACCAGCACTCCCCAGACCTTCTCCGATGTCAAATACATTCGCGATACAAAAGCCAAACGAAATATAACGCTTGGGTACGGTTCACCGTTTCACCTGATGATGAGGCCCCAATAAAAGACTATTACTGCCGTGCCCAGTTGGAGACAATTGTACCTTGGGTATTACAGGGCGTTGGAAAACCCTCGACCATTACAACCACAGGTAAAGAAATTCCGATAAAACTTGAAATAGTTTTCCATGCGGCAACATGTCAAAATGTCATATGTCAAAAGTATGTTTGGGGCTCGATATGAAAGATCCCCGTTACCATGTGATTCACCAAACTTATAAATATAGGTATTATACAATCGCCCATAGCTATGAACACTCTCGTAAATGCAAAAACCAACCAAAATCATAAGGAACACGTTTTGTGTGTTGTTTTGTCTATTTGTCAGCCAATGTCTTCAACCACGGGGACTTGTGAAGTAGCCATCTTGGATTTCTTTCATGAAAAAGTGTTTCTCTCACTTTTTTTCATATCTGTGTACATATTCTCAACATACCGAGCAAATACTCTCATGTTTTTGTTAATTATCTAAAGAAAGTCGAAAATCGGCAATTCAACCATAGGCTAATTCAACCCAAGATTTGAAAATGTTCCACCATTTACATTTTGATGATTTTTCCTCTCATCAATAGCATATTACGTACTGTTTGATAGGATAAAAATTGGTTTGCATCCAACGCCCATAAAAGGGTGTATTCTCTAAAAAACACAGTTTTTGTGTCTAAAATGTTATCATCGAAAATGGCATTTTTGAGATTGTTTCTTCCATAAAACAGCCAAATGGCGAAATGGAAACATGATTTTTTGTCACAATCATGCCATGAATGTATTCTTTACGGTGACTATCATTTGATTAGATTTTCATTAATATTTTACATAACATGCACATTTTATCAACACTTAGACAGTTTCTGAAAGGTACAACTTTGAGGAGCCATAACAAACAAACCAAGTGTCCTAAATCTTTATACTTTATAGATTTGTGACCACAACGGCATGGGCAATGCACCACCAACAGGAAATTTGAATCAGAGAAGGGGCCATTTTGGAAACAGGCCCTTTGAGAAAATTCATTGGCAGTGAAATAAACCAAAATGTCCACACCATTACATATTTCCCTTTTTAGTACATGCACAAAATCAATATATCTTAAGGGTTGTAAGGTCAAGGTCACAATTGCTATTTCTAGAAATTCATTGTCAGCACTCTTAGTGGCTTCATTTCTTCTTGAATTCCATCAAACTACACATAGTTAATAACAAAATCAAAATATCTTTGATGAGTTCGAGTTTTAGGGTTATCAGGTCAAGGTCAAGTTCACTGTGGCTATTTTTAGAAAATCATTGTCAGCACTCTAGTGGTTTCCTTTCCCAATGGATTTTCATCAAACAGCACAATCTTATACATATAGACTTAAAATATCTTTGACAAGTCGCAGATTCAAGTTTAAGGCAATACTTATAGCAGATTGAACTGAAGGACTCACACAACTAAATAATTTACTATATGTTATTACTAAGCTTTCGAGTTAATAACTTTAATATTTGAAGTTCAACACTTGTGACAACTGCCTAGATTCACGGATACATACATGACAAAGGCTTCAAAGGGCATTTTATGAGGAGTTTACTGGGATTTTAGCTCGCTACATGTGTCTGCTTCAGACAACCGGAAATTTACATGTCAAACCAGTGAAATGGGATGGGAACATTCTCCGACTTTTGACCCCATATCAATCCGCCATCACATATCAAAATCTACCAAAAGCATATATTTTTGTAAAGTACTATCCGTGTACTTGACCTATGGAACATTTCCTGTGTTTCTGGATATTTCTTTTTCGAAGACAGCCACTGTCATTGAGTGTTTGCACATTTTTTAAGTATGTAAATATATTTAATTCGACAAAAAGTCATAATTTTCTAAAATCTGGCTAAACATGGCCCTGTGTTGAAGCCTTTATTGTTGGACTGACCCTTATATTCACGTTTTCAATTAAGTTTGGTTCAATTAACTGTGATAATTGATCTGCATGCGTATTAACAAAACTTAACTGATATGTGTACCAGGTTTTAGCATCCAAGTTTTGATAGAACAAAGATCTAGTGTGCAGGTTTCCATCCATCCCCCCCCCCTTTCTAATTCTGCCCGGTCATTCTCAGGCTTCTTTCTTCATACAAATTGTAAATGTATGTGTGTTTTATAGCCAGAAGAAAGCAATACCTAGAACAATCACATAATAATATTGTACAAATATTGCACATGTGAGTTTATATGTGTATGTGTCACGTACATGTTTTGGTGGCTTTATCCAACTTATATTCCATATTTTCAGTAAATTGTAGATATTACTTTATTCCTGTCACAATATATACCTTGTTCAACATTTTGTTTATTGATTTAATGTGTTTGTGTACTTTGTTTACTCATACAACCAGCTGTTTATAGCATTATATCTCCCCTACCCCCAATATTCTCCCTGTAAAGTGGAGGCACCCCAGGGAGCTAGAAGTGCTAAATGTAAGCTGGTGTAATTGATAGATTAACAGTTAAGGTGGATATCTGATAACATTTTATGACTCATGTTTTCTGTAGAAGTTTGGGGTTGTGTGTGAATTCTAAGTGTGTTTTATTTTTAAAATTAAATAAAAAATTACTTAAAATAAAAATTAATTACTCCAGAGACTTTAAAATAAACAGAAACTGAGCTAACAAGATTTCTTTTCAAAAACAGTTGAGCGGTAAGCGTATTTGATCTTTGTGCAAAATATGAAATTGTTAATTGTGTGTTAAACTGAAGTGCTAGAGGTAAATGTTATGCAAAAGAAACGAGAAATTTCCCGTGCTAGCTCTGAATAGCAAATGTTCATTAGGTGCAATATATATAGGGCTGGGGGGTTTTACCGGTATACCGTGGTACAGTGTTTTTCCTGCGTATTTTGGGAAAATTCAATTTGCCAAATTGGGAAAAAAATTAGCGTGAACAGGTAATAAATTGGGAAAAATTTATACCCAACCACACTCATCAAATGTTCCATGCTGACCAATTTTACAGTGCACAGTGTATCATTTAGCTTAATGGTAAATGGTAAACAATAAAAACAAAGAACTGGGAGTTACATAGTGATTCTGAGTGACAGACTCACTCACTCACTGATATTTCTTTTAATTATTTTTTATTATTCATTATAACATCATGTGCCTGTCCTTTTTTTCCGGATTTTGAAAAGGCATAATAATTGGGAATTTTTTAGTTGATTTTGGGAAAAAATAACACTAAAACGCATTGGGAATGGGGTTGTTTGGCGTACCCAGTTATATAGGCAGGAAAAACACTGGTGGTATAAAGTTTTGAAGGTACATACCATGTTACATTAGTCCTGTACCGGTTTTTGGGGACTTTCATTTAACTTATCAATTTGAAAGAACTATTTGTTACATAGATCAATTGAGATTCCAATATGGTTTAATAATAATTCCCTATAAGTTTGCTGATCAACTAGGATAGACATTGCTTCACTCAAACAATATTAGAGGATAACACGACGAGAAACTTATGACAGGCCTCTTGTGGATTGGCTGCAGAACAAAAACAGCTCGATACCTTTATCTATGGCTCGAACATTCAACCAAGGTGGTATACCGTGGTACGTACCGCAGTATTTGCCTAAATACCGTGGTATACCGTGGTATGTTTGATTTTGTGGTACCCAGCTCTAGTGCAATAATTTGGGTTTTCTTCAAAATTTATTATTCAATTTCCACCAAACTTCACCACTTTACTCAGAATATATATACTTTCATAAAGTAACTTTATTTTAACACCTTAAAGGTTTAGGGCCCTTTAAAGGACTAACACAACTAAATCAGCCTATCATGAAGTATTTTATACGTTTGTAGTCACTACTGAAAATTTGCTCCGGCTAAGTACATGCAGTGAATCTGAGTAATTTAAATAGGTAACTGTTGACCTGCAGTTGAGTGTAAGCTAACCTTTACACCCAGTAGTGCACTACGTTTAAACTAGTAGTGCACTATACCCTGAACCCCATATAGGCCAAATACCCCTACAGGTTAATGGGCAGTCCCATCTACCTGTGATTCTTACCTGTACCTCACCTGTGTAGTACTTAGGAGCTGGCCTTATCATAAGTTAATATTTATAACTTTAATATATAAATGTATATATTAATGTTATGTAGTTATTTTTCTCAAACAACCTTCTTTCTTTCATTTCAAAACTATGAAGTTTAATTGTCATCATGATAATAATTACTGTAAGAGTTGTCCTAAACATTTCTTGCATACAGTACAAAATAAAAATAATTAATAATTTAACTTACAATTTTGATGTCTTATATTTTGTAGTTTAATAAACATACATCATTTACACCATTAACTTTGTTATATTTATTTACCAATTTACATTCAAGTATATAGAAAAATTGGAGTAATATCCATTGATAATTATTTGTTTAGGATATAAATTCCCCTTGAAGAATTAATAACTACTTAATTAAACTAAATATATATTTTTATTAAATACATTAATCCCACAATTACAAGGTGTATTAAATATGACTTGAAGGTTTATGTGTATATAATTATTTTTAAAAAAAAAACAATTAAAAACCAGGTCAGTTTAATGGAATCATTTCAATTAATTATATATATTCTAATTCCTAAACATACAACCACAGACTTTAGCCAAGTCTGTGATACAACAAATCAATAATATGCAGTTATATTAGCCTATATTAAAAATAAGTAGCCTATGCCAGTCACATTTATTGTACTTTTAAATTAACCTTATGACTTATATGATACATTTGTATCTAACTAACAAGAGGCTCAATGGGCCTGCATCGCTCACCTGGAATTAATCTCTGACTTGTAACCCTTAAGTGCCAAAATAGCCCCTTAGGGGTCAGAGTCACCATTTATGCAAAATCTGTTCCCCTTCCCCCAACGATGTTTCTGACCAAATTTGGACAAAATCTATTCATAACTTTATGACAAGAGAGACTTAAAGGAATTACCTCTATTTCCCTTATTGGGCCCCGCCCCTCTGGCCCCTTTGGGGTCAGAGTCACCATTTATGCAAAATCTGTTCCCCTTCCCCAAAGGATGTTTCTGACTACATTTGGCCAAATTCGAATCAGGACTTTTTGACAAGAAGAGATTTAAAGGAATTACCTCTATTTTCCCTATTGGGCCCCGCCCCTCTGGCCCCTTTGGGGTCCGAGTCACCATTTATGCAAAATCTGTTCCCCTTCCCCCAACGATGTTTCTGACTACATTTGATCAAAATCCAATCAGGACTTTTTGACAAGAAGAGATTTAAAGGAATTACCTCTATTTTCCCTATTGGGCCCCGCCCCTCTGGCCCCTTTGGGTCCGAGTCACCATTTATGCAAAATCTGTTCCCCTTCCCCAAAGGATGTTTTTCTGACTAAATTTGATCAAAATCCAATCAGGACTTTTTGACAAGAAGAGATTTAAAGAATTACCTCTATTTTCCCTATGCGGCCCCGCCCCTCTGGCCCTTTGGGGGTCAGAGTCACCATTTATGCAAAATCTGTTCCCCTTCGCCCAAGGATGTTTCTGACCAAATTTGGTTAAAATCCAATAAGGACTTTTTGACTAGTAGCGATTTGAAGAAAATGTTGACAGACGACGGACGGACGACGGACGAAGGACGCTGCGCCATGGCATAAGCTCACCGGACCTTCGGTCCAGGTGAGCTAAAAAAGGACAGATACAGATCAACAGGTAGAATCATTTACCCTCCAGGCATAATTATGTACTTGACCTGCCTGGGCCACAAATCATCCTCCCAGAGTTTAGGATAGGGGACACCCCTGTAGGCTGCAGCTGGCTGTAGTTAGCCAGGTGTAAATTTCTCACCTCCCTCTCCCCCAGGGCCATCACTGGCCAAGTTTGATTATAGGCTAGGGCCTTGCTGATTGATGAATGATGATCCAATTTGATAATTGATAACATTGTATTACAGTCAATTGGATTACATGCAAAGTACAAATGTATATTGGTTTTATGGTATGAAGAAGGAAATGGCTTTATGTTTATTTGTACATGAATGTATAATGAAACTTAATACCAATGCCAGTACATATAGGTATTATTGCATGGCTTCTTAATGTCAAATTCATTAAAGTTCTATACTATGCACAAAATCTGTTATTCTAATATCTGATCTTTTATATTTCAATCTGTTGTTTACTTTATTTCTTTATACACTTTTAGCAGGATAAACTATTTATAACATATATAGTACATGTACAATTTTAACCAAACACATACCTTTCGATTGAATTGTTGAATGTAAATATTTAAATAAAAAAGAATCATTGTTACTTATACCAAAAATTAACTTATATATAAGTTTATTTATTAAATATATATATGAGTGTATGTGTTTAATCTTGACATGCAGTGTATTAATTTAAAACAAGTTACTATGATGATTGAATATCATCTGGCATAAAATCAGAATTTTTCATTCTTGTGTTTAGTATATTAGGAACAAACTAAAGACTTCTTCAATAGTATACTATAAACATAAAAATACAGGTAAATCATATTACATTTGTACAGGTAAGGACACAGGGGGGACTTCCCCGAACACCAACTCTGCTCATAAAAACATGTTTACTTAGGTGGTCAGTTGTGATGATAGTGAGTTATAGTCTGTAGGAGAAATGTTTCAAGTTTCAAGTTTTATTCAAACTTTTGGCCATTTGACCAATCAGTATACAGTGAACAATGCATTTTACAAAATCATAGATGATAATCAAAGGAAATAATGGACAAAGTGAAAAGAGTGGAGACAGTGTTGATCAATTATGGTTATCTTAATATGTTAAAATTTGCCTCATAGATGAATTTACCCAGTAAACATAGTTCTTTAATATTGTGGACACTCAATAGCTGAACAACTATTGTACAGGTAAATTACACAGGTAAATCAACCTCTGATAACTAATCAGATACTCAATAACTAATGATATTTGCAAATAAATGATAAATAGGTACTGCATAAAACAGCTGCACATTTAGGAAAAATTATATGTAAATTATCATATTTATTGATATGTATATAAGTTTCAGATTTGTGTAAATTTTTGTCATATATTGATTAAACGTATAACCTTCTTTCAGATTTTTGTAAATAAACATAATTATTGTCATATATATTAAAGGCCCAATATACATAACTTCAGGAATTTTTTTCGGGATTCTGAAAAATTATGAAAAAAAGTCGAGTTGATAATCATGCAAAAATTAGTCTGAAACGAAGTAAACCTGAGCGGTAACTAACAAGAAACTCTTGACAGAAAAATCCAAAGAATTGAAAATAATTCAGGTGGGGCCCACTTCAACAACAAGCTGAAAGTAGAAGACAGTTCAAAATGGAGGCATGTTTACAAATACCAAGTTTATGTTATTTTGATGTAGATGGAGTAAGAAATTAGCAGTATCATGTTTTATCAATTAAAGGTCCCTTTCTCAATCACTCGCATACCTTTATTGTATTTTGAGAACTTCTTGGTTTTAGTTATTAAAATATGAATGCATTACTTATACATCTAGAATCTGTTAGTACTTTATATAAAATATATATGTACAGTATACGTATGAGCTAGTACGATTAGTATAGTTTAATTTACTTCATCTGACATATATCAAATACACCATTCAAAAACATCTAAATCAACATAACCTAAAAGATCATATATAGAAACAATATGTTTATTATAGGTTTGTCATTAAAGAAAAGAATGAGATGAGGATAAGAAGGCTTAGAGTAGAAGTTGATGCCAATGTTTTAGTTGGATAAAATAATTTGCCATTCACTGATTAGCCCAAGCAGGGATTGATGAAAGATCATCTTTTAGTATATCAGCAGGTGTATTAGGGTCATCATCACTATCTGCAATAACATATAGAGAAGTATCAACTGCAAACAAGTTAATATATGAAGTTACATCAGCTGTTTTATATCAATAAAGGATAGCAATAAAAAGGACCAAAGAACAGATCCTTGAGGAACTCCTGCAGATATGGATTAATGAAGTATTTGATTGGTATCCATCAATAATTTCCGTTTGGTTTTCTGCCAAATAATTTTTCTTTTTATACCATTTTTGTAAAGTTTACACAAAATATTTACATGCCGAACCCTGTCAAATGCCTTTATTTATATCACAGAATATAGTAGTTGAAGAGGCATCACGGTAAAACTATATTTTTTTATGCTTATTTTGAATTATTGTATATATGAATTAAATGTATACTCTTGTGGAAAATTAATGGGTGACTTACGCTGAAATATGTTCACAAAAATTTTAATTAATAATTAAAAAAGGGAATCACTATTCGTTGATCAACGATTTGGACATGTAAATTTTTTTGCATCACATATGATAACGCATGCGCATAACAAGCTACATCGGTAAACAAAAAATGGCGATCCGCGTGACCTACATGTAACTACCAAGCGAAAAGTGGCCGAATGGTCAAATTTTAACGTAAGGATTATATTACGGAAGCATAATGAGGGATGTGAAGTATTCAAGTGAGAGACTAACAGCCCAATTGTTTGCAATGTTACAGTTTTCTTCTGAATAGCCGGTGACACAGTTTTTATTTGGTTTTGGGGCCTCCCAAGGGATAACTCTTTCATTCCTCTGTTACATGAAATGTGTGTGTAAAACTTGAAAGCGTGTATTGTAATATTCCCTTTATAATATTCCAGTAAAACGGCATTATTGAATTATATTGCTGAAGAGAAAGACCTTTTCACATACAAGAAAAACCGTAGGGGGGGGGTTACGCTATAAAACGCCGGTATCCAGGGTGATTGAGTTTAATGTATACGGATTCAATTTGGACAAAATGAATAAATTTATGTCATCATGTGCGGATAAAAAAATCTTGTCATACCTAATCTATAAAATACGGATTGTACAAATATTATCGGGTTTGGACCCCGGTATTAAATTTGATATGAACCAAAATATATGCATTATATAAGTGAAGTCATTAATTCATAAAAAAAAAAATCATATATATGTACAACATGTATGTCCCATGTCTGCAGTTGTGTTAAAAATGTTAACGAACCTTTAAATTTACATAAAAAAAGAAAAGAATCATAACATTTATAAATGTATTAAGTATTGGACAATTATCTTCTCGACTAGTTCTAAATTTGAGATATATATTATACATGTATTCTACATGTTTAGTGCGTGGTGCGTCATATGAGTGCACGGACTTCCGTGATACATATATAATTGTAAGTGTTAAAGTATGTTGACGCTGAAATTTGGATAGATTTTAGATGGTTATATGGATAGTCTGAAAACAATCTTCAATACATCAAGTTGTATAAAAAAAAATCGGAATCATTTCATTTCATTTTTTTACTTTTCAATGCATGCACACTTTTGTGAAATGGTTCTAAATGAGGATTCGTGAAGATAACTTTTTACAGAAATTAAGGTTTGCCCTATGGTTGTCATCGTCGGAAACCCACATGACACTGTTAAACGTACAATGTAAGAGTGCAGTGTAGCTTTTATGACCATTGAGGGGGCATTTTTATCGAAAATTGATCTTAACCCCCCAAATGTGTAAAATTACTCTAAACATCCTATTTTAGGTCCAAAACTAGCTGAAACAAATTCTCAGGTCCCTGTGATTTGCATCGGTTTCAGTCAGGTACGTATACTGATGTCGATAAATGATGCAGAGATGTCGACATAAATTTATTCATATGCATATCGTGTGTAATTAACGTCTGATCATTAATGTGAATGTGATTCAATAAATTTATACACGGACTATGTGTCTGGTTCATCATCGGACCTGTACATTACGTATCCCCTCCCTATGGGCCCCTCGTCGACTTGCGACAAAATAGTCACGTGATTGACGCGTGATCAGCGCTATTTTTATTGGGCTTTCCCAAGGAATGCAATTTTGCAAGTGGCGAATAAACACATTTTGAGTGCGCTTTGAATATTGAAATATCAGGAAAATGTATCTGGTAGTGCAGACAGCATGTACATTCAAGAACTTCATTGTAGACTTCCCCGGGATGCCCCTTTAAACTTGTACAGATTTAATAGTGTTTAATTTGTGTGATATCAGTTTAGTATTATCTGTCTTCATTTAATGTTTTTCATTTAAGATACTGATGTCTAATAATTATCTTTCGGTGCTGTATTAAATATGTATTACTATAACATGAATAAAAACTTAATTTTATTATCAATATGCTTTAAATAATTGATTAAGGAGATTCATTTTTCAAGTAATGCATTTCAACTAGTATTTTTCATTTATTGAATCTAAATAAATAATATCTAATGATCATTTTCTATTACTTAAAGCTGTATGATATGGAAATTTGTATTAATTTCATTACTGGGTTTAGTATCATGTCTACAAATCAAATGAGTTGACATTCTTAGTTGAAACAGACTATAACTTAAACTTCAAAGGATTTCCTATATAAACACCTTTCTTTTAAGTTACCAGAGTTGGTGTTCGGGGAATGAGCCGACACAGGTAGGTATTGACATTCCCATTACCTGTGTGGGGGTTTTTGTAGTCTCACCTGACTGGGAGTAGTGCACTACTCATTTTAAAAACAAGTATTAGGGAACATGTTGTTACAATGATTATAGTCTATTTCGTTATTGTTAGTTTAATTTACCTGTATTTTACCTGTGTTGTTCACATGTGACAGAAATTTAGCTAAACATAATAGGTTAAGACTTTTAAAAACTAGAAATATGTCTAGAAGACATGAAAAGCTCATACCTCCTGAAGGTTTCACTTAAGTATTCGCGAATAAATAGTGAATTATTATTTCACAGATAAAAAAAAGTCTGATTCCTGTGAAATAATTGTAATCAGCACTGACATGACTTATATTGAATTTATTTACATGGTAGTGATTGTAGCACAAGCATTTTAACATCTTTTTTGAGCATTTGATTCTTAAGTTATTCATTTTTATATAGAATGTGACCTTTAAATAATAATGATGATATTTCAACTGATTCAATAAATGTATTTACATGTCTGTAAATAATAATACTAAAAAACTTTACACGTAATTTTACATTATGATGGCTTTGCAGCTGGAATTGAACACTGAAATTTATGCTCGTGGAATGCAAGAAACGAGTAACTTCCTATCAATATTCCTGTTGTATGTATGCTGTAAACACTTGAAATCAAATTTCAATGAATATCTTCGTTTATTGATCTTTTTGGCAATATGTTTTTGTCTACATAATGATACCAAAACGTCGTAATTTCTATCAATTTTTATCATATTGGCGATATCCAAAATAGCCAGAAATGTTCGTGTAGTATGTAATAGAAATTCGGTTTCGTTGTTCCATTTTGACCGTCGTCCTCATAACTGGTATGAAAATTACGTAATTTTTTCATTATTCAAAAAGTGTTTATTTGCCAGCATTCGATTTAGCCATACCTTATAACAATAAAATGAGTCCCCAGACGAACCGAGTAGCTGTCATTCAAGTATTACCAAGCGTTTCATCCAGCAAAACAGAGACGTCAAATTCATGCTTCTAAGATTCCGGAAGTTAAAAGTTATCGCCCCTAGCTGTCTGTCACCGAGGCGCTTAACAATCGTAACCCATACAAGCGCTGATAAGATATACCGCTTCAGCTTGTGCTGACCTACAAAATGTGGGATGGCCTTAATCCTATCCACCTATTGTACATTGGCGCAATGCTAACCGCGTAGATCACAACATATTTTTATCGGGTACATGGGCCTGATAACAACGGTAATGGACTTGCAACGAAGGGCGCAGCTGAGACCAACTAAACCGCGATTAACATAAAGTCAAATGAAGATGCATTTGAATATATGTACCGTTTTAACAAAATATGGATTTTTGTACAGACATTTAAACGTGATTTGATGTGTTCAATAAATTCCTTCCTAACCTTAAAAATATGGAAATGATTAAAAATAAAAAATACAAATTAAAGGCGATATATACATATGTACAAATGTATATATGAATGGAATTACTTTAATTTAAATCATATAAAGTTTTGTCGAAGAAATAGCGCTGCAGCGCTAATTTTACTTTGATAATATATGCATCTTTGAATAGAGTTTCTTGTATCTTGTATGTCATAAGGTGAATAGATGTAAGAAAAGAAAATACAAAGGAAACGACATACGGTGGATAGATGTTGGAATAGAGGATATATAGACAATGTACATTAGGTGGATAGATGTTGGAATAGAAAATATATAGATAAAACATTAGGTGGATAGATCCCAGAATAGAAGATATATAGACAAAGTACATTACGTGGATAGATGATGAATTAGAAGATATACAGACAATGTGCATTACGTGGATATATGTTGTAATAGAGGATATATAGACAATGTACATTAGGTGGATAGATGTTGTAATAGAGGATATATAGACAATATACATTAGGTGGATAGATCCCAGAATAGAGGATATATAGACAATGAACATTAGGTGGATAGATGTTGGAATAGAAGATATATAGGCAATGTACATTAGGTGGATAGATGTTGTAATAGAGGATATATAGACAATGTACATTAGGTGGATAGATGTTGTAATAGAGGATATATAGACAATGAACATTAGGTGGATAGATGCTGTAATAGAGGATATATAGACAATGAACATTAGGTGGATAGATGTTGGAATAGAACATATATAGACAATGTACATTAGGTGGATAGATGTTGGAATAGAAGATATATAGACAATGTACATTAGGTGGATATATGTTGTAATAGAGGATATATAGACAATGAACATTAGGTGGATAGATGTTGGAATAGAACATATATAGACAATGAACATTAGGTGGATAGATGCTGTAATAGAGGATATATAGACAATGAACATTAGGTGGATAGATGCTGTAATAGAGGATATATAGACAATGAACATTAGGTGGATAGATGTTGGAATAGAACATATATAGACAATGAACATTAGGTGGATAGATGTTGGAATAAAACATATATAGACAATGTACATTAGGTGGATAGATGCTGTAATAGAGGATATATAGACAATGAACATTAGGTGGATAGATGTTGGAATAGAACATATATAGACAATGTACATTAGGTGGATAGATGTTGGAATAGAAGATATATAGACAATGTACATTAGGTGGATAGATGTTGTAATAGAGGATATATAGACAATGTACATTAGGTGGATAGATGCTGTAATAGAGGATATATAGACAATGAACATTAGGTGGATAGATGTTGGAACAGAACATATATAGACAATGTACATTAGGTGGATAGATGTTGGAATAGAGGATATATAGACAATGTACATTAGGTGGATAGATGTTGTAATAGAGGATATATAGACAATGAACATTAGGTGGATAGATGCTGTAATAGAGGATATATAGACAATGTACATTAGGTGGATAGATGTTGGAATAGAACATATATAGACAATGTACATTAGGTGGATAGATGTTGGAATAGAACATATATAGACAATGTACATTAGGTGGATAGATGTTGTAATAGAGGATATATAGACAATGAACATTAGGTGGATAGATGTTGGAATAGAGGATATATAGACAATGAACATTAGGTGGATAGATACTGTAATAGAGGATATATAGACAATGAACATTAGGTGGATAGATGCTGTAATAGAGGATATATAGACAATGAACATTAGGTGGATAGATGTTGGAATAGAACATATATAGACAATGTACATTAGGTGGATAGATGTTGGAATAGAAGATATATAGACAATGTACATTAGGTGGATAGATGTTGTAATAGAGGATATATAGACAATGAACATTAGGTGGATAGATGTTGGAATAGAAGATATATAGACAATATACATTAGGTGGATAGATGCTGGAATTGAAGATATATAGACAATGTACATTAGGTGGATAGATGTTGTAATAGAGGATATATAGGCAATGAACATTAGGTGGATAGATGTTGGAATAGAATATATATAGACAATGTACATTAGGTGGATAGATGTTGGAATAGAAGATATATAGACAATGTACATTAGGTGGATAGATGTTGTAATAGAGGATATATAGGCAATGTACATTAGGTGGATAGATGCTGTAATAGAGGATATATATTCAATGAACATTAGGTGGATAGATGTTGGAACAGAAGATATATAGACAATGTACATTAGGTGGATAGATGTTGGAATAGAGGATATATAGACAATGTACATTAGGTGGATAGATGTTGTAATAGAGGATATATAGACAATGAACATTAGGTGGATAGATGCTGTAATAGAGGATATATAGACAATGAACATTAGGTGGATAGATGTTGGAATAGAACATATATAGACAATGTACATTAGGTGGATAGATGTTGGAATAGAACATATATAGACAATGTACATTAGGTGGATAGATGTTGTAATAGAGGATATATAGACAATGAACATTAGGTGGATAGATGTTGGAATAGAGGATATATAGACAATGAACATTAGGTGGATAGATACTGTAATAGAGGATATATAGACAATGAACATTAGGTGGATAGATGCTGTAATAGAGGATATATAGACAATGAACATTAGGTGGATAGATGTTGGAATAGAACATATATAGACAATGTACATTAGGTGGATAGATGTTGGAATAGAAGATATATAGACAATGTACATTAGGTGGATAGATGTTGTAATAGAGGATATATAGACAATGAACATTAGGTGGATAGATGTTGGAATAGAAGATATATAGACAATATACATTAGGTGGATAGATGCTGGAATTGAAGATATATAGACAATGTACATTAGGTGGATAGATGTTGTAATAGAGGATATATAGGCAATGAACATTAGGTGGATAGATGTTGGAATAGAATATATATAGACAATGTACATTAGGTGGATAGATGTTGGAATAGAAGATATATAGACAATGTACATTAGGTGGATAGATGTTGTAATAGAGGATATATAGGCAATGTACATTAGGTGGATAGATGCTGTAATAGAGGATATATAGACAATGAACATTAGGTGGATAGATGTTGGAACAGAAGATATATAGACAATGTACATTAGGTGGATAGATGTTGGAATAGAGGATATATAAACAATGTACATTAGGTGGATAGATGTTGTAATAGAGGATATATAGACAATGAACATTAGGTGGATAGATGCTGTAATAGAGGATATATAGACAATGAACATTAGGTGGATAGATGTTGGAATAGAACATATATAGACAATGTACATCAGGTGGATAGATTTTGGAATAGAAGATATATAGACAATGTACATTAGGTGGATAGATGCTGTAATAGAGGATATATAGACAATGAACATTAGGTGGATAGATGTTGGAATAGAACATATATAGACAATGTACATTAGGTGGATAGATGTTGGAATAGAGGATATATAGACAATGAACATTAGGTGGATAGATGCTGTAATAGAGGATATATAGACAATGTACATTAGGTGAACAGATCCAACAATAGAGGATATATAGACAACGTACATAAGTTGGATAGATTTTGGAATAGAAAATATATAGATAAAACATTAGGTGGATAGATCCCAGAATAGAAGATATATAGACAAAGTACATTACGTGGATAGATGATGAATTAGAAGATATACAGACAATGTGCATTACGTGGATATATGTTGTAATAGAGGATATATAGAAAATGTACATTAGGTGGATAGATGTTGTAATAGAGGATATATAGACAATATACATTAGGTGGATAGATCCCAGAATAGAGGATATATAGACAATGAACATTAGGTGGATAGATGTTGGAATAGAAGATATATAGGCAATGTACATTAGGTGGATAGATGTTGTAATAGAGGATACATAGACAATGTACATTAGGTGGATAGATGTTGTAATAGAGGATATATAGACAATGTACATTAGGTGGATAGATGTTGTAATAGAGGATATATAGACAATGTACATTAGGTGGATAGATGTTGTAATAGAGGATATATAGACAATGAACATTAGGTGGATAGATGCTGTAATAGAGGATATATAGACAATGAACATTAGGTGGATAGATGTTGGAATAGAACATATATAGACAATGTACATTAGGTGGATAGATGTTGGAATAGAAGATATATAGACAATGTACATTAGGTGGATAGATGTTGTAATAGAGGATATATAGACAATGAACATTAGGTGGATAGATGTTGGAATAGAAGATATATAGACAATGTACATTAGGTGGATAGATGTTGTAATAGAGGATATATAGACAATGAACATTAGGTGGATAGATGTTGGAATAGAAGATATATAGACAATGTACATTAGGTGGATAGATGCTGGAATAGAAGATATATAGACAATGTACATTAGGTGGATAGATGTTGTAATAGTGGATATATAGGCAATGAACATTAGGTGGATATATGTTGGAATAGAACATATATAGACAATGTACATTAGGTGGATAGATGTTGGAATAGAAGATATATAGACAATGTACATTAGGTGGATATATGTTGTAATAGAGGATATATAGGCAATGTACATTAGGTGGATAGATGCTGTAATAGAGGATATATAGACAATGAACATTAGGTGGATAGATGTTGGAACAGAACATATATAGACAATGTACATTAGGTGGATAGATGTTGGAATAGAGGATATATAGACAATGTACATTAGGTGGATAGATGTTGTAATAGAGGATATATAGACAATGAACATTAGGTGGATAGATGCTGTAATAGAGGATATATAGACAATGAACATTAGGTGGATAGATGTTGGAATAGAACATATATAGACAATGTACATTAGGTGGATAGATGTTGGAATAGAAGATATATAGACAATGTACATTAGGTGGATAGATGCTGTAATAGAGGATATATAGACAATGAACATTAGGTGGATAGATGTTGGAATAGAACATATATAGACAATGTACATTAGGTGGATAGATGTTGGAATAGAGGATATATAGACAATGAACATTAGGTGGATAGATGCTGTAATAGAGGATATATAGACAATGTACATTAGGTGAACAGATCCAAAAATAGAGGATATATAGACAACGTACATAAGTTGGATAGATTTTGGAATAGAAAATATATAGATAAAACATTAGGTGGATAGATCCCAGAATAGAAGATATATAGACAAAGTACATTACGTGGATAGATGATGAATTAGAAGATATACAGACAATGTGCATTACGTGGATATATGTTGTAATAGAGGATATATAGACAATGTACATTAGGTGGATAGATGTTGTAATAGAGGATATATAGACAATATACATTAGGTGGATAGATCCCAGAATAGAGGATATATAGACAATGAACATTAGGTGGATAGATGTTGGAATAGAAGATATATAGGCAATGTACATTAGGTGGATAGATGTTGTAATAGAGGATACATAGACAATGTACATTAGGTGGATAGATGTTGTAATAGAGGATATATAGACAATGTACATTAGGTGGATAGATGTTGTAATAGAGGATATATAGACAATGTACATTAGGTGGATAGATGTTGTAATAGATGATATATAGACAATGAACATTAGGTGGATAGATGCTGTAATAGAGGATATATAGACAATGAACATTAGGTGGATAGATGTTGGAATAGAACATATATAGACAATGTACATTAGGTGGATAGATGTTGGAATAGAAGATATATAGACAATGTACATTAGGTGGATAGATGTTGTAATAGAGGATATATAGACAATGAACATTAGGTGGATAGATGTTGGAATAGAACATATATAGACAATGAACATTAGATGGATAGATGCTGTAATAGAGGATATATAGACAATGAACATTAGGTGGATAGATGCTGTAATAGAGGATATATAGACAATGAACATTAGGTGGATAGATGTTGGAATAGAACATATATAGACAATGAACATTAGGTGGATAGATGTTGGAATAGAAGATATATAGACAATGTACATTAGGTGGATAGATGTTGTAATAGAGGATATATAGACAATGAACATTAGGTGGATAGATGTTGGAATAGAACATATATAGACAATGTACATTAGGTGGATAGATGCTGTAATAGAGGATATATAGACAATGAACATTAGGTGGATAGATGTTGGAATAGAACATATATAGACAATGTACATCAGGTGGATAGATTTTGGAATAGAAGATATATAGACAATGTACATTAGGTGGATAGATGCTGTAATAGAGGATATATAGACAATGAACATTAGGTGGATAGATGTTGGAATAGAACATATATAGACAATGTACATTAGGTGGATAGATGTTGGAATAGAGGATATATAGACAATGAACATTAGGTGGATAGATGCTGTAATAGAGGATATATAGACAATGTACATTAGGTGAACAGATTCAAAAATAGAGGATATATAGACAACGTACATAAGTTGGATAGATTTTGGAATAGAAAATATATAGATAAAACATTAGGTGGATAGATCCCAGAATAGAAGATATATAGACAAAGTACATTACGTGGATAGATGATGAATTAGAAGATATACAGACAATGTGCATTACGTGGATATATGTTGTAATAGAGGATATATAGAAAATGTACATTAGGTGGATAGATGTTGTAATAGAGGATATATAGACAATATACATTAGGTGGATAGATCCCAGAATAGAGGATATATAGACAATGAACATTAGGTGGATAGATGTTGGAATAGAAGATATATAGGCAATGTACATTAGGTGGATAGATGTTGTAATAGAGGATACATAGACAATGTACATTAGGTGGATAGATGTTGTAATAGAGGATATATAGACAATGTACATTAGGTGGATAGATGTTGTAATAGAGGATATATAGACAATGTACATTAGGTGGATAGATGTTGTAATAGAGGATATATAGACAATGAACATTAGGTGGATAGATGCTGTAATAGAGGATATATAGACAATGAACATTAGGTGGATAGATGTTGGAATAGAACATATATAGACAATGTACATTAGGTGGATAGATGTTGGAATAGAAGATATATAGACAATGTACATTAGGTGGATAGATGTTGTAATAGAGGATATATAGACAATGAACATTAGGTGGATAGATGTTGGAATAGAAGATATATAGACAATGTACATTAGGTGGATAGATGTTGTAATAGAGGATATATAGACAATGAACATTAGGTGGATAGATGTTGGAATAGAAGATATATAGACAATGTACATTAGGTGGATAGATGCTGGAATAGAAGATATATAGACAATGTACATTAGGTGGATAGATGTTGTAATAGTGGATATATAGGCAATGAACATTAGGTGGATATATGTTGGAATAGAACATATATAGACAATGTACATTAGGTGGATAGATGTTGGAATAGAAGATATATAGACAATGTACATTAGGTGGATAGATGCTGTAATAGAGGATATATAGACAATGAACATTAGGTGGATAGATGTTGGAACAGAACATATATAGACAATGTACATTAGGTGGATAGATGTTGGAATAGAGGATATATAGACAATGTACATTAGGTGGATAGATGTTGTAATAGAGGATATATAGACAATGAACATTAGGTGGATAGATGCTGTAATAGAGGATATATAGACAATGAACATTAGGTGGATAGATGTTGGAATAGAACATATATAGACAATGTACATTAGGTGGATAGATGTTGGAATAGAAGATATATAGACAATGTACATTAGGTGGATAGATGCTGTAATAGAGGATATATAGACAATGAACATTAGGTGGATAGATGTTGGAATAGAACATATATAGACAATGTACATTAGGTGGATAGATGTTGGAATAGAGGATATATAGACAATGAACATTAGGTGGATAGATGCTGTAATAGAGGATATATAGACAATGTACATTAGGTGAACAGATCCAAAAATAGAGGATATATAGACAACGTACATAACTTGGATAGATTTTGGAATAGAAAATATATAGATAAAACATTAGGTGGATAGATCCCAGAATAGAAGATATATAGACAAAGTACATTACGTGGATAGATGATGAATTAGAAGATATACAGACAATGTGCATTACGTGGATATATGTTGTAATAGAGGATATATAGACAATGTACATTAGGTGGATAGATGTTGTAATAGAGGATATATAGACAATATACATTAGGTGGATAGATCCCAGAATAGAGGATATATAGACAATGAACATTAGGTGGATAGATGTTGGAATAGAAGATATATAGGCAATGTACATTAGGTGGATAGATGTTGTAATAGAGGATACATAGACAATGTACATTAGGTGGATAGATGTTGTAATAGAGGATATATAGACAATGTACATTAGGTGGATAGATGTTGTAATAGAGGATATATAGACAATGTACATTAGGTGGATAGATGTTGTAATAGATGATATATAGACAATGAACATTAGGTGGATAGATGCTGTAATAGAGGATATATAGACAATGAACATTAGGTGGATAGATGTTGGAATAGAACATATATAGACAATGTACATTAGGTGGATAGATGTTGGAATAGAAGATATATAGACAATGTACATTAGGTGGATAGATGTTGTAATAGAGGATATATAGACAATGAACATTAGGTGGATAGATGTTGGAATAGAACATATATAGACAATGAACATTAGATGGATAGATGCTGTAATAGAGGATATATAGACAATGAACATTAGGTGGATAGATGCTGTAATAGAGGATATATAGACAATGAACATTAGGTGGATAGATGTTGGAATAGAACATATATAGACAATGAACATTAGGTGGATAGATGTTGGAATAGAAGATATATAGACAATGTACATTAGGTGGATAGATGTTGTAATAGAGGATATATAGACAATGAACATTAGGTGGATAGATGTTGGAATAGAACATATATAGACAATGTACATTAGGTGGATAGATGTTGGAATAGAAGATATATAGACAATGTACATTAGGTGGATAGATGTTGTAATAGAGGATATATAGACAATGTACATTAGGTGGATAGATGCTGTAATAGAGGATATATAGACAATGAACATTAGGTGGATAGATGTTGGAACAGAACATATATAGACAATGTACATTAGGTGGATAGATGTTGGAATAGAGGATATATAGACAATGTACATTAGGTAGATAGATGTTGTAATAGAGGATATATAGACAATGAACATTAGGTGGATAGATGCTGTAATAGAGGATATATAGACAATGTACATTAGGTGGATAGATGTTGGAATAGAACATATATAGACAATGTACATTAGGTGGATAGATGTTGGAATAGAACATATATAGACAATGTACATTAGGTGGATAGATGTTGTAATAGAGGATATATAGACAATGAACATTAGGTGGATAGATGTTGGAATAGAGGATATATAGACAATGAACATTAGGTGGATAGATGCTGTAATAGAGGATATATAGACAATGAACATTAGGTGGATAGATGCTGTAATAGAGGATATATAGACAATGAAAATTAGGTGGATAGATGTTGGAATAGAACATATATAGACAATGTACATTAGGTGGATAGATGTTGGAATAGAAGATATATAGACAATGTACATTAGGTGGATAGATGTTGTAATAGAGGATATATAGACAATGAACATTAGGTGGATAGATGTTGGAATAGAAGATATATAGACAATGTACATTAGGTGGATAGATGTTGGAATAGAACATATATAGACAATGTACATTAGGTGGATAGATGTTGTAATAGAGGATATATAGGCAATGAACATTAGGTGGATAGATGTTGGAATAGAGGATATATAGACAATGAACATTAGGTGGATAGATGCTGTAATAGAGGATATATAGACAATGAACATTAGGTGGATAGATGCTGTAATAGAGGATATATAGACAATGAACATTAGGTGGATAGATGTTGTAATAGAGGATATATAGACAATGAACATTAGGTGGATAGATGTTGGAATAGAAGATATATAGACAATATACATTAGGTGGATAGATGTTGGAATAGAACATATATAGACAATGTACATTAGGTGGATAGATGTTGTAATAGAGGATATATAGGCAATGAACATTAGGTGGATAGATGTTGGAATAGAGGATATATAGACAATGAACATTAGGTGGATAGATGCTGTAATAGAGGATATATAGACAATAAAAATTAGGTGGATAGATGCTGTAATAGAGGATATATAGACAATGAACATTAGGTGGATAGATGTTGGAATAGAACATATATAGACAATGTACATAAGGTGGATAGATGCTGGAATAGAAGATATATAGACAATGTACATTAGGTGGATAGATGTTGTAATAGAGGATATATAGGCAATGAACATTAGGTGGATAGATGCTGTAATAGAGGATATATAGACAATGAACATTAGGTGGATAGATGCTGTAATAGAGGATATATAGACAATGAACATTAGGTGGATAGATGTTGGAATAGAACATATATAGACAATGTACATTAGGTGGATAGATGTTGGAATAGAAGATATATAGACAATGTACATTAGGTGGATAGATGCTGTAATAGAGGATATATAGACAATATACATTAGGTGGATAGATGTTGGAATAGAACATATATAGACAATGTACATTAGGTGGATAGATGTTGGAATAGAAGATATATAGACAATGTACATTAGGTGGATAGATGTTGGAATAGAAGATATATAGACAATGAACATTAGGTGGATAGATGTTGTAATAGAGGATATATAGACAATGAACATTAGGTGGATAGATGTTGGAATAGAGGATATATAGACAATGAACATTAGGTGGATAGATGCTGTAATAGAGGATATATAGACAATGAACATTAGGTGGATAGATGCTGTAATAGAGGATATATAGACAATGAAAATTAGGTGGATAGATGTTGGAATAGAACATATATAGACAATGTACATTAGGTGGATAGATGTTGGAATAGAAGATATATAGACAATGTACATTAGGTGGATAGATGTTGTAATAGAGGATATATAGACAATGAACATTAGGTGGATAGATGTTGGAATAGAAGATATATAGACAATGTACATTAGGTGGATAGATGTTGGAATAGAACATATATAGACAATGTACATTAGGTGGATAGATGTTGTAATAGAGGATATATAGGCAATGAACATTAGGTGGATAGATGTTGGAATAGAGGATATATAGACAATGAACATTAGGTGGATAGATGCTGTAATAGAGGATATATAGACAATGAACATTAGGTGGATAGATGCTGTAATAGAGGATATATAGACAATGAACATTAGGTGGATAGATGTTGTAATAGAGGATATATAGACAATGAACATTAGGTGGATAGATGTTGGAATAGAAGATATATAGACAATGTACATTAGGTGGATAGATGTTGGAATAGAACATATATAGACAATGTACATTAGGTGGATAGATGTTGTAATAGAGGATATATAGGCAATGAACATTAGGTGGATAGATGTTGGAATAGAGGATATATAGACAATGAACATTAGGTGGATAGATGCTGTAATAGAGGATATATAGACAATAAAAATTAGGTGGATAGATGCTGTAATAGAGGATATATAGACAATGAACATTAGGTGGATAGATGTTGGAATAGAACATATATAGACAATGTACATAAGGTGGATAGATGCTGGAATAGAAGATATATAGACAATGTACATTAGGTGGATAGATGTTGTAATAGAGGATATATAGGCAATGAACATTAGGTGGATAGATGTTGGAATAGAGGATATATAGACAATGTACATTAGGTGGATAGATGCTGGAATAGAAGATATATAGACAATGTACATTAGGTGGATAGATGTTGTAATAGAGGATATATAGGCAATGAACATTAGGTGGATAGATGTTGGAATAGAGGATATATAGACAATGAACATTAGGTGGATAGATGCTGTAATAGAGGATATATAGACAATGAACATTAGGTGGATAGATGCTGTAATAGAGGATATATAGACAATGAACATTAGGTGGATAGATGTTGGAATAGAACATATATAGACAATGTACATTAGGTGGATAGATGTTGGAATAGAAGATATATAGACAATGTACATTAGGTGGATAGATGCTGTAATAGAGGATATATAGACAATATACATTAGGTGGATAGATGTTGGAATAGAACATATATAGACAATGTACATTAGGTGGATAGATGTTGGAATAGAAGATATATAGACAATGTACATTAGGTGGATAGATGTTGTAATAGAGGATATATAGGCAATGAACATTAGGTGGATAGATGTTGGAATAGAGGATATATAGGCAATGAGCATTAGGTTGATAGATCGCAGAAAAGAAGATGTATAGACAAAGATTTAAAGGATCAGTTGGTGCGGACAACTCCTATTAAACCGCTTGGCCAATTTCAATGAAATATCATACAGATTAAAGGACAATGTTTAGATGTGCATGCAACATTGCTTTTCTCAAAATTATGGTTACTATGGTAAGTGGTCACTATATAGAGGTTTTCTGTAGAAAAAATGTGTCCAGACAACTCCTCTTAAACCGCTTGGCCAATTTCCATGGAACTTCACACAGATATAAAGGACCATGTGTGGATGCGCATGCAACATTTTTTTGCTCAAAATTATGGTTACTATGGTAACTGGTATTTATATAGGGGTTTTCTGTAGAAAAAGTTTGTTCTGATAACTCCTCTTAAACCGCTTGTCAATTTCAATGAAACATCACACAGATAAAAGGACCATCTGTAGATGCGCATGAAACTTTTCATTTCTCAAAATTATGGTTACTATCGTAACTGGTCACTATAAAGAGGTTTTCTGAAGAAAAAACGTTTGTCCGGACAACTCCTATTAAACCGCTTGGCAATTTCACTGAAACATCGCAAAGATATAAAGGACCATCTGTAGATGCGCATGCAACATTTCTCTTCTCCAATTAATAGTTACTATGGTAAGTGGTCATGATAAACAGGTTGTCTGTAGAAAAACGTTTGTCCGGACAACTCCTCTTAAACCGCTTGGATTATTTCAATGGAACTTCACACAGATATAAAGGACCATGTGTGGATGCGCATGCAACATTTTTTTTCTCAAAATTATGGTTACTATGGTAAATGGTCACTATATAGAGGTTTTCTGTAGAAAAAGTGTGTCCAGACAACTCCTCTTAAACCGGTTTGCCAACTTCAATTGAACATCACACAGATATAAAGGACCATGTGTCGATGTTCATGCAACATTTCTTTTTTCAAAATTATAGTTATATTTACTATGGTACATGTAACTGGTCACTATGAACAGGCTTTCGGAAGAAAAAAGATTATCCGGAAAACTCCTCTTAAACCGCTTGACCAATTTCCATGGAACTTCAAAGAGATATAAAGGACCATCTGTAGATGCGCATGCAACATTTCTTTTTTCAAAATTATGTTTGTTATGGTAGCTGGTCATTATAAACAGGTTTTCTATAGAAAAGGTTTGTCCGGACAACTCCTCTTAAACCGCTTGGCCAATTTCAATTAATCCTCACACAAATATAAAGGACCATATGTAAATGTGCATGCAACATTTCTTTTCTAAAATTATAGTTGCTATGGTACATGTAACTGGTCACTATTAAGAGGTTTTCTGTACAAAACGTTTGTCCGGACAACTCCTCTTAAACCGGTTTGCTAATTTCAATGAAAATTTACACACATTTAATGGACCATAAATAAATAAATATACAACATTTGATATAGCGCCCTATCTAGCTAACATAAGCCACTCTAAAGTGCTTTACAGTACATAGATATACATTTCTCATACAATTAATACAATTAACACATACAGTTCTATCGTATACAATTCTGAGTAGTTCGCAAGAGCTGCCTTATTAGGCGCTAACTACTTGTCATATACCACCTGGCTAATATCTCCATATGTGTGTGTTTGTATGTGTATGTGCCGAATATGAATTGTGTTCTGTATGTAGTGGAACCGTGTTTCCAACGGCTTCTTTTAGAGTGCTACCTCACTTGAATGCTACATCACAGATACTGCAACACCCATCCAAGACCATTTTATACTCCACCTGGGTTGTTGGAGATGTGTGGGCAGCAGAAAAACACTTTCTGAATGTTCCATGCGTATGACGATTACGGGGATCGAACCCCAGCCGCCTGCGTGGAAGGCTGGAGTGTTAACCCCTCGACCAATCCGCCTATCAATGTATGCAACATTTCTTTTCTCAAAATTATGTTTTCTGTCGAAAAAAAATTGTCCAGACAACTCCTCTTAAATCACTTCACCAATTTCAATGAAAATTCACACACATATATCGTCTATATATATATATATAGTTCATTGTCTATATATCTTGTATTCTTGGATTTATCCACCTAATGTACATTGTCTATATATTTTCTATTCCAACATCTATCCACCTAATGTACATTGTCTATATATCTTCTATTACAGCATCTATCCACCTAATGTACATTGCCTATATATCCTCTATTACAACATCTATCCACCTAATGTACATTGTCTATATATCTTCTATTCCAACATCTATCCACCTAATGTACATTGTCTATATATCTTCTATTCCAACATCTATCCACCTAATGTTCATTGTCTATATATCCTCTATTACAGCATCTATCCACCTAATGTACATTGTCTATATATCTTCTATTCCAACATCTATCCACCTAATGTACATTGTCTATATATGTTTTATTCTAACATCTATCCACCTAATGTTCATTGTCTATATATCCTCTATTACAGCATCTATCCACCTAATGTTCATTGTCTATATATCCTCTATTACAGCATCTATCCACCTAATGTTCATTGTCTATATATCCTCTATTCCAACATCTATCCACCTAATGTTCATTGCCTATATATCCTCTATTACAACATCTATCCACCTAATGTACATTGTCTATATATCTTCTATTCCAGCATCTATCCATCTAATGTACATTGTCTATATATCTTCTATTCCAACATCTATCCACCTAATGTACATTGTCTATATATGTTCTATTCCAACATCTATCCACCTAATGTTCATTGTCTATATATCCTCTATTACAGCATCTATCCACCTAATGTTCATTGTCTATATATCCTCTATTCCAACATCTATCCACCTAATGTACATTGTCTATATATGTTCTATTCCAACATCTATCCACCTAATGCTCATTGTCTATATATCCTCTATTACAGCATCTATCCACCTAATGTACATTGTCTATATATCTTCTATTCCAACATCTATCCACCTAATGTACATTGTCTATATATGTTCTATTCCAACATCTATCCACCTAATGTTCATTGTCTATATATGTTCTATTCCAACATCTATCCACCTTATGTTCATTGTCTTTATATCCTCTATTACAGCATCTATCCACCTAATGTTCATTGTCTATATATCCTCTATTCCAACATCTATCCACCTAATGTACATTGTCTATATATGTTCTATTCCAACATCTATCCACCTAATGTTCATTGTCTATATATCCTCTATTCCAACATCTATCCACCTAATGTACATTGTCTATATATGTTCTATTCCAACATCTATCCACCTAATGTTCATTGTCTATATATCCTCTATTACAACATCTATCCACCTAATGTTCATTGTCTATATATCCTCTATTACAACATCTATCCACCTAATGTACATTGTCTATATATCTTCTATTCCAGCATCTATCCACCTAATGTACATTGTCTATATATCTTCTATTCCAACATCTATCCACCTAATGTACATTGTCTATATATCTTCTATTCCAACATCTATCCACCTAATGTTCATTGTCTATATATCCTCTATTACAGCATCTATCCACCTAATGTTCATTGTCTATATATCCTCTATTCCAACATCTATCCACCTAATGTACATTGTCTATATATGTTCTATTCCAACATCTATCCACCTAATGTTCATTGTCTATATATCCTCTATTACAGCATCTATCCACCTAATGTTCATTGTCTATATATCCTCTATTACAGCATCTATCCACCTAATGTTCATTGTCTATATATCCTCTATTCCAACATCTATCCACCTAATGTTCATTGCCTATATATCCTCTATTACAACATCTATCCACCTAATGTACATTGTCTATATATCTTCTATTCCAGCATCTATCCACCTAATGTACATTGTCTATATATCTTCTATTCCAACATCTATCCACCTAATGTACATTGTCTATATATGTTCTATTCC
The DNA here is from genome assembly GCA_947623455.1 of Mimachlamys varia. Lineage (NCBI taxonomy): Eukaryota > Metazoa > Mollusca > Bivalvia > Pectinida > Pectinidae > Mimachlamys > Mimachlamys varia. Next base: position 26,117,439 of record OX392534.1, read on the forward strand.
AACATCTATCCACCTAATGTTCATTGTCTATATATCCTCTATTACAGCATCTATCCACCTAATGTTCATTGTCTATATATCCTCTATTCCAACATCTATCCACCTAATGTTCATTGTCTATATATCCTCTATTACAGCATCTATCCACCTAATGTTCATTGTCTATATATCCTCTATTCCAACATCTATCCACCTAATGTTCATTATCTATATATCCTCTATTACAACATCTATCCACCTAATGTACATTGTCTATATATCTTCTATTCCAGCATCTATCCACCTAATGTACATTGTGTATATATCTTCTATTCCAACATCTATCCACCTAATGTACATTGTCTATATATGTTCTATTCCAACATCTATCCACCTAATGTTCATTGTCTATATATCCTCTATTACAGCATCTATCCACCTAATGTTCATTGTCTATATATCCTCTATTCCAACATCTATCCACCTAATGTACATTGTCTATATATGTTCTATTCCAACATCTATCCACCTAATGTTCATTGTCTATATATCCTCTATTACAGCATCTATCCACCTAATGTTCATTGTCTATATATCCTCTATTACAGCATCTATCCACCTAATGTTCATTGTCTATATATCCTCTATTCCAACATCTATCCACCTAATGTTCATTGCCTATATATCCTCTATTACAAAATCTATCCACCTAATGTACATTGTCTATATATCTTCTATTCCAGCATCTATCCACCTAATGTACATTGTCTATATATTTTCTATTCCAACATCTATCCACCTAATGTACATTGTCTATATATGTTCTATTCCAACATCTATCCACCTAATGTTCATTGTCTATATATCCTCTATTACAGCATCTATCCACCTAATGTTCATTGTCTATATATCCTCTATTCCAACATCTATCCACCTAATGTTCATTGTCTATATATGTTCTATTCCAACATTTATCCACCTAATGTTCATTGTCTATATATCCTCTATTCCAACATCTATCCACCTAATGTTCATTGCCTATATATCCTCTATTCCAACATCTATCCACCTAATGTACATTGTCTATATATCTTCTATTCCAGCATCTATCCACCTAATGTACATTGTCTATATATCTTCTATTCCAACATCTATCCACCTAATGTACATTGTCTATATATGTTCTATTCCAACATCTATCCACCTAATGTTCATTGTCTATATATCCTCTATTACAGCATCTATCCACCTAATGTTCATTGTCTATATATCCTCTATTCCAACATCTATCCACCTAATGTACATTGTCTATAAATGTTCTATTCCAACATCTATCCACCTAATGTTCATTGTCTATATATCCTCTATTACAACATCTATCCACCTAATGTTCATTGTCTATATATCCTCTATTACAGCATCTATCCACCTAATGTTCATTGTCTATATATCCTCTATTCCAACATCTATCCACCTAATGTTCATTGCCTATATATCCTCTATTACAACATCTATCCACCTAATGTACATTGTCTATATATCCTCTATTCCAGCATCTATCCACATAATGTACATTGTCTATATATCTTCTATTCCAACATCTATCCACCTAATGTACATTGTCTATATATGTTCTATTCCAACATCTATCCACCTAATGTTCATTGTCTATATATCCTCTATTACAGCATCTATCCACCTAATGTTCATTGTCTATATATCCTCTATTACAGCATCTATCCACCTAATGTTCATTGTCTATATATCCTCTATTCCAACATCTATCCACCTAATGTTCATTGCCTATATATCCTCTATTACAACATCTATCCACCTAATGTACATTGTCTATATATCTTCTTTTCCAGCATCTATCCACCTAATGTACATTGTCTATATATCTTCTATTCCAACATCTATCCACCTAATGTACATTGTCTATATATGTTCTATTCCAACATCTATCCACCTAATGTTCATTATCTATATATCCTCTATTACAGCATCTATCCACCTAATGTTCATTGTCTATATATCCTCTATTCCAACATCTATCCACCTAATGTACATTGTCTATATATGTTCTATTCCAACATCTATCCACCTAATGTTCATTGTCTATATATCCTCTATTACAGCATCTATCCACATAATGTTCATTGTCTATATATCCTCTATTACAGCATCTATCCACCTAATGTTCATTGTCTATATATCCTCTATTACAACATCTATCCACCTAATGTTCATTGCCTATATATCCTCTATTACAACATCTATCCACCTAATGTACATTGTCTATATATCTTCTATTCCAGCATCTATCCACCTAATGTACATTGTCTATATATCTTCTATTCCAACATCTATCCACCTAATGTACATTGTCTATATATGTTCTATTCCAACATCTATCCACCTAATGTTCATTGTCTATATATCTTCTATTACAGCATCTATCCACCTAATGTTCATTGTCTATATATCCTCTATTACAGCATCTATCCACCTAATGTTCATTGTCTATATATCCTCTATTACAACATCTATCCACCTAATATACATTGTCTATATATCTTCTATTCCAACATCTATCCACCTAATGTACATTGTCTATATATGTTCTATTCCAACATCTATCCACCTAATGTTCATTGTCTATATATGTTCTATTCCAACATCTATCCACCTAATGTTCATTGTCTATATATCCTCTATTCCAACATCTATCCACCTAATGTTCATTGCCTATATATCCTCTATTACAACATCTATCCACCTAATGTACATTGTCTATATATCTTCTATTCCAGCATCTATCCACCTAATGTACATTGTCTATATATCTTCTATTCCAACATCTATCCACCTAATGTACATTGTCTATATATGTTCTATTCCAACATCTATCCACCTAATGTTCATTGTCTATATATCCTCTATTACAGCATCTATCCACCTAATGTTCATTGTCTATATATCCTCTATTCCAACATCTATCCACCTAATGTACATTTTCTATATATGTTCTATTCCAACATCTATCCACCTAATGTTCATTGTCTATATATCCTCTATTACAGCATCTATCCACCTAATGTTCATTGTCTATATATCCTCTATTACAGCATCTATCCACCTAATGTTCATTGTCTATATATCCTCTATTCCAACATCTATCCACCTAATGTTCATTGCCTATATATCCTCTATTACAACATCTATCAACCTAATGTACATTGTCTATATATCCTCTATTCCAGCATCTATCCACCTAATGTACATTGTCTATATATCTTCTATTCCAACATCTATCCACCTAATGTACATTGTCTATATATGTTCTATTCCAACATCTATCCACCTAATGTACATTGTCTATATATCTTCTATTCCAACATCTATCCACCTAATGTACATTGTCTATATATCCTCTATTACAGCATCTATCCACCTAATGTTCATTGTCTATATATCCTCTATTACAACATCTATCCACCTAATGTTCATTGCCTATATATCCTCTATTACAACATCTATCCACCTAATGTACATTGTCTATATATCTTCTATTCCAGCATCTATCCACCTAATGTACATTGTCTATATATCTTCTATTCCAACATCTATCCACCTAATGTACATTGTCTATATATGTTCTATTCCAACATCTATCCACCTAATGTTCATTGTCTATATATCCTCTATTACAGCATCTATCCACCTAATGTTCATTGTCTATATATCCTCTATTACAGCATCTATCCACCTAATGTTCATTGTCTATATATCCTCTATTACAACATCTATCCACCTAATGTACATTGTCTATATATCTTCTATTCCAGCATCTATCCACCTAATATACATTGTCTATATATCTTCTATTCCAACATCTATCCACCTAATGTACATTGTCTATATATGTTCTATTCCAACATCTATCCACCTAATGTTCATTGTCTATATATCCTCTATTACAGCATCTATCCACCTAATGTTCATTGTCTATATATCCTCTATTCCAACATCTATCCACCTAATGTACATTGTCTATATATCTTCTATTCCAACATCTATCCACCTAATGTTCATTGTCTATATATCCTCTATTACAGCATCTATCCACCTAATGTTCATTGTCTATATATCCTCTATTACAGCATCTATTCACCTAATGTTCATTGTCTATATATCCTCTATTCCAACATCTATCCACCTAATGTTCATTGCCTATATATCCTCTATTACAACATCTATCCACCTAATGTACATTGTCTATATATCTTCTATTCCAGCATCTATCCACCTTATGTACATTGTCTATATATCTTCTATTCCAACATCTATCCACCTAATGTACATTGTCTATATATCTTCTATTCCAACATCTATCCACCTAATGTTCATTGTCTATATATCCTCTATTACAGCATCTATCCACCTAATGTTCATTGTCTATATATCCTCTATTCCAACATCTATCCACCTAATGTACATTGTCTATATATGTTCTATTCCAACATCTATCCACCTAATGTACATTGTGTATATATCTTCTATTACAGCATCTATCCACCTAATGTTCATTGTCTATATATCCTCTATTACAGCATCTATCCACCTAATGTTCATTGTCTATATATCCTCTATTCCAACATCTATCCACCTAATGTTCATTGCCTATATATCCTCTATTACAACATCTATCCACCTAATGTACATTGTCTATATATCTTCTATTCCAGCATCTATCCACCTAATGTACATTGTCTATATATCTTCTATTCCAACATCTATCCACCTAATGTACATTGTCTATATATGTTCTATTCCAACATCTATCCACCTAATGTTCATTGTCTATATATCCTCTATTACAGCATCTATCCACCTAATGTTCATTGCCTATATATCCTCTATTCCAACATCTATCCACCTAATGTACATTGTCTATATATGTTCTATTCCAACATCTATCTACCTAATGTTCATTGTCTATATATCCTCTATTACAGCATCTATCCACCTAATGTTCATTGTCTATATATCCTCTATTACAGCATCTATCCACCTAATGTTCATTGTCTATATATCCTCTATTCCAACATCTATCCACCTTATGTTCATTGCCTATATATCCTCTATTACAACATCTATCCACCTAATGTACATTGTCTATATATCTTCTATTCCAGCATCTATCCACCTAATGTACATTGTCTATATATCTTCTATTCCAACATCTATCCACCTAATGTACATTGTCTATATATGTTCTATTCCAACATCTATCCACCTAATGTTCATTGTCTATATATCCTCTATTACAGCATCTATCCACCTAATGTTCATTGTCTATATATCCTCTATTCCAACATCTATCCACCTAATGTACATTGTCTATATATGTTCTATTCCAACATCTATCCACCTAATGTTCATTGTCTATATATCCTCTATTACAGCATCTATCCACCTTATGTTCATTGTCTATATATCCTCTATAAGAGCATCTATCCACCTAATGTTCATTGTCTATATATCCTCTATTCCAACATCTATCCACCTAATGTTCATTGCCTATATATCCTCTATTACAACATCTATCCACCTAATGTACATTGTCTATATATCTTCTATTCCAGCATCTATCCACCTAATGTACATTGTCTATATATCTTCTATTCCAACATCTATCCACCTAATGTACATTGTCTATATATGTTCTATTCCAACATCTATCCACCTAATGTTCATTGTCTATATATCCTCTATTACAGCATCTATCCACCTAATGTTCATTGTCTATATATCCTCTATTCCAACATCTATCCACCTAATGTACATTGTCTATATATGTTCTATTCCAACATCTATCCACCTAATGTTCATTATCTATATATCCTCTATTCCAACATCTATCCACCTAATGTTCATTGTCTATATATCCTCTATTACAGCATCTATCCACCTAATGTTCATTGTCTATATATCCTCTATTCCAACATCTATCCACCTAATGTACATTGTCTATATATGTTCTATTCCAACATCTATCCACCTAATGTTCATTGTCTATATATCCTCTATTACAGCATCTATCCACCTAATGTTCATTGTCTATATATCCTCTATTCCAACATCTATCCACCTAATGTACATTGTCTATATATGTTCTATTCCAACATCTATCCACCTAATGTTCATTATCTATATATCCTCTATTACAGCATCTATCCACCTAATGTTCATTGTCTATATATCCTCTATTACAGCATCTATCCACCTAATGTTCATTGTCTATATATCCTCTATTACAACATCTATCCACCTAATGTACATTGTCTATATATCTTCTATTCCAGCATCTATCCACCTAATGTACATTGTCTATATATCTTCTATTCCAACATCTATCCACCTAATGTACATTGTCTATATATGTTCTATTCCAACATCTATCCACCTAATGTTCATTGTCTATATATCCTCTATTACAGCATCTATCCACCTAATGTTCATTGTCTATATATCCTCTATTCCAACATCTATCCACCTAATGTACATTGTCTATATATGTTCTATTCCAACATCTATCCACCTAATGTTCATTGTCTATATATCCTCTATTACAGCATCTATCCACCTAATGTTCATTGTCTATATATCCTCTATTCCAACATCTATCCACCTAATGTTCATTGTCTATATATCCTCTATTCCAACATCTATCCACCTTATGTTCATTGCCTATATATCCTCTATTACAACATCTATCCACCTAATGTACATTGTCTATATATCTTCTATTCCAGCATCTATCCACCTAATGTACATTGTCTATATATCTTCTATTCCAACATCTATCCACCTAATGTACATTGTCTATATATGTTCTATTCCAACATCTATCCACCTAATGTTCATTGTCTATATATCCTCTATTACAGCATCTATCCACCTAATGTTCATTGTCTATATATCCTCTATTCCAACATCTATCCACCTAATGTACATTGTCTATATATGTTCTATTCCAACATCTATCCACCTAATGTTCATTGTCTATATATCCTCTATTCCAACATCTATCCACCTAATGTACATTGTCTATATATCTTCTATTCCAACATCTATCCACCTAATGTACATTGTCTATATATGTTCTATTCCAACATCTATCCACCTAATGTTCATTGTCTATATATCCTCTATTACAGCATCTATCCACCTAATGTTCATTGCCTATATATCCTCTATTCCAACATCTATCCACCTAATGTACATTGTCTATATATGTTCTATTCCAACATCTATCTACCTAATGTTCATTGTCTATATATCCTCTATTACAGCATCTATCCACCTAATGTTCATTGTCTATATATCCTCTATTACAGCATCTATCCACCTAATGTTCATTGTCTATATATCCTCTATTCCAACATCTATCCACCTTATGTTCATTGCCTATATATCCTCTATTACAACATCTATCCACCTAATGTACATTGTCTATATATCTTCTATTCCAGCATCTATCCACCTAATGTACATTGTCTATATATCTTCTATTCCAACATCTATCCACCTAATGTACATTGTCTATATATGTTCTATTCCAACATCTATCCACCTAATGTTCATTGTCTATATATCCTCTATTACAGCATCTATCCACCTAATGTTCATTGTCTATATATCCTCTATTCCAACATCTATCCACCTAATGTACATTGTCTATATATGTTCTATTCCAACATCTATCCACCTAATGTTCATTGTCTATATATCCTCTATTACAGCATCTATCCACCTAATGTTCATTGTCTATATATCCTCTATAAGAGCATCTATCCACCTAATGTTCATTGTCTATATATCCTCTATTCCAACATCTATCCACCTAATGTTCATTGCCTATATATCCTCTATTACAACATCTATCCACCTAATGTACATTGTCTATATATCTTCTATTCCAGCATCTATCCACCTAATGTACATTGTCTATATATCTTCTATTCCAACATCTATCCACCTAATGTACATTGTCTATATATGTTCTATTCCAACATCTATCCACCTAATGTTCATTGTCTATATATCCTCTATTACAGCATCTATCCACCTAATGTTCATTGTCTATATATCCTCTATTCCAACATCTATCCACCTAATGTACATTGTCTATATATGTTCTATTCCAACATCTATCCACCTAATGTTCATTATCTATATATCCTCTATTCCAACATCTATCCACCTAATGTTCATTGTCTATATATCCTCTATTACAGCATCTATCCACCTAATGTTCATTGTCTATATATCCTCTATTCCAACATCTATCCACCTAATGTACATTGTCTATATATGTTCTATTCCAACATCTATCCACCTAATGTTCATTGTCTATATATCCTCTATTACAGCATCTATCCACCTAATGTTCATTGTCTATATATCCTCTATTCCAACATCTATCCACCTAATGTACATTGTCTATATATGTTCTATTCCAACATCTATCCACCTAATGTTCATTATCTATATATCCTCTATTACAGCATCTATCCACCTAATGTTCATTGTCTATATATCCTCTATTACAGCATCTATCCACCTAATGTTCATTGTCTATATATCCTCTATTACAACATCTATCCACCTAATGTACATTGTCTATATATCTTCTATTCCAGCATCTATCCACCTAATGTACATTGTCTATATATCTTCTATTCCAACATCTATCCACCTAATGTACATTGTCTATATATGTTCTATTCCAACATCTATCCACCTAATGTTCATTGTCTATATATCCTCTATTACAGCATCTATCCACCTAATGTTCATTGTCTATATATCCTCTATTCCAACATCTATCCACCTAATGTACATTGTCTATATATGTTCTATTCCAACATCTATCCACCTAATGTTCATTGTCTATATATCCTCTATTACAGCATCTATCCACCTAATGTTCATTGTCTATATATCCTCTATTCCAACATCTATCCACCTAATGTTCATTGTCTATATATCCTCTATTCCAACATCTATCCACCTTATGTTCATTGCCTATATATCCTCTATTACAACATCTATCCACCTAATGTACATTGTCTATATATCTTCTATTCCAGCATCTATCCACCTAATGTACATTGTCTATATATCTTCTATTCCAACATCTATCCACCTAATGTACATTGTCTATATATGTTCTATTCCAACATCTATCCACCTAATGTTCATTGTCTATATATCCTCTATTACAGCATCTATCCACCTAATGTTCATTGTCTATATATCCTCTATTCCAACATCTATCCACCTAATGTACATTGTCTATATATGTTCTATTCCAACATCTATCCACCTAATGTTCATTGTCTATATATCCTCTATTCCAACATCTATCCACCTAATGTACATTGTCTATATATGTTCTATTCCAACATCTATCCACCTAATGTTCATTGTCTATATATCCTCTATTACAGCATCTATCCACCTAATGTTCATTGTCTATATATCCTCTATTCCAACATCTATCCACCTAATGTTCATTGTCTATATATCCTCTATTCCAACATCTATCCACCTTATGTTCATTGCCTATATATCCTCTATTACAACATCTATCCACCTAATGTACATTGTCTATATATCTTCTATTCCAGCATCTATCCACCTAATGTACATTGTCTATATATCTTCTATTCCAACATCTATCCACCTAATGTACATTGTCTATATATGTTCTATTCCAACATCTATCCACCTAATGTTCATTGTCTATATATCCTCTATTACAGCATCTATCCACCTAATGTTCATTGTCTATATATCCTCTATTCCAACATCTATCCACCTAATGTACATTGTCTATATATGTTCTATTCCAACATCTATCCACCTAATGTTCATTGTCTATATATCCTCTATTACAGCATCTATCCACCTAATGTTCATTGTCTATATATCCTCTATTCCAACATCTATCCACCTAATGTACATTGTCTATATATGTTCTATTCCAACATCTATCCACCTAATGTTCATTGTCTATATATCCTCTATTACAGCATCTATCCACCTAATGTTCATTGTCTATATATCCTCTATTACAGCATCTATCCACCTAATGTTCATTGTCTATATATCCTCTATTCCAACATCTATCCACCTAATGTTCATTGCATATATATCCTCTATTACAACATCTATCCACCTAATGTACATTGTCTATATATCTTCTATTCCAGCATCTATCCACCTAATGTACATTGTCTATATATCTTCTATTCCAACATCTATCCACCTAATGTACATTGTCTATATATCTTCTATTCCAGCATCTATCCACCTAATGTTCATTTTCTATATATCTTCTATTCCAACATCTATCCACCTAATGTACATTGTCTATATATGTTCTATTCCAACATCTATCCACCTAATGTTCATTGTCTATATATCCTCTACTACAGCATCTATCCACCTAATGTTCATTGTCTATATATCCTCTATTACAACATCTATCCACCTAATGTTCATTGTCTATATATCCTCTATTACAGCATCTATCCACCTAATGTACATTGTCTATATATCCTCTATTACAGCATCTATCCACCTAATGTTCATTGTCTATATATCCTCTATTACAGCATCTATCCACCTAATGTTCATTGTCTATATATCCTCTATTCCAACATCTATCCACCTAATGTTCATTGCCTATATATCCTCTATTACAACATCTATCCACCTAATGTACATTGTCTATATATCTTCTATTCCAGCATCTATCCACCTAATGTACATTGTCTATATATCTTCTATTCCAACATCTATCCACCTAATGTACATTGTCTATATATGTTCTATTCCAACATCTATCCACCTAATGTTCATTGTCTATATATCCTCTATTACAGCATCTATCCACCTAATGTTCATTGTCTATATATCCTCTATTCCAACATCTATCCACCTAATGTACATTGTCTATATATGTTCTATTCCAACATCTATCCACCTAATGTTCATTGTCTATATATCCTCTATTACAGCATCTATCCACCTAATGTTCATTGTCTATATATCCTCTATTACAGCATCTATCCACCTAATGTTCATTGTCTATATATCCTCTATTCCAACATCTATCCACCTAATGTTCATTGCATATATATCCTCTATTACAACATCTATCCACCTAATGTACATTGTCTATATATCTTCTATTCCAGCATCTATCCACCTAATGTACATTGTCTATATATCTTCTATTCCAACATCTATCCACCTAATGTACATTGTCTATATATGTTCTATTCCAACATCTATCCACCTAATGTTCATTGTCTATATATCCTCTATTACAGCATCTATCCACCTAATGTTCATTGTCTATATATCCTCTATTCCAACATCTATCCACCTAATGTACATTGTCTATATATGTTCTATTCCAACATCTATCCACCTAATGTTCATTGTCTATATATCCTCTATTCCAACATCTATCCACCTAATGTACATTGTCTATATATGTTCTATTCCAACATCTATCCACCTAATGTTCATTGTCTATATATCCTCTATTACAGCATCTATCCACCTAATGTTCATTGTCTATATATCCTCTATTCCAACATCTATCCACCTAATGTTCATTGTCTATATATCCTCTATTCCAACATCTATCCACCTTATGTTCATTGCCTATATATCCTCTATTACAACATCTATCCACCTAATGTACATTGTCTATATATCTTCTATTCCAGCATCTATCCACCTAATGTACATTGTCTATATATCTTCTATTCCAACATCTATCCACCTAATGTACATTGTCTATATATGTTCTATTCCAACATCTATCCACCTAATGTTCATTGTCTATATATCCTCTATTACAGCATCTATCCACCTAATGTTCATTGTCTATATATCCTCTATTCCAACATCTATCCACCTAATGTACATTGTCTATATATGTTCTATTCCAACATCTATCCACCTAATGTTCATTGTCTATATATCCTCTATTACAGCATCTATCCACCTAATGTTCATTGTCTATATATCCTCTATTCCAACATCTATCCACCTAATGTACATTGTCTATATATGTTCTATTCCAACATCTATCCACCTAATGTTCATTGTCTATATATCCTCTATTACAGCATCTATCCACCTAATGTTCATTGTCTATATATCCTCTATTACAGCATCTATCCACCTAATGTTCATTGTCTATATATCCTCTATTCCAACATCTATCCACCTAATGTTCATTGCATATATATCCTCTATTACAACATCTATCCACCTAATGTACATTGTCTATATATCTTCTATTCCAGCATCTATCCACCTAATGTACATTGTCTATATATCTTCTATTCCAACATCTATCCACCTAATGTACATTGTCTATATATCTTCTATTCCAGCATCTATCCACCTAATGTTCATTTTCTATATATCTTCTATTCCAACATCTATCCACCTAATGTACATTGTCTATATATGTTCTATTCCAACATCTATCCACCTAATGTTCATTGTCTATATATCCTCTACTACAGCATCTATCCACCTAATGTTCATTGTCTATATATCCTCTATTACAACATCTATCCACCTAATGTTCATTGTCTATATATCCTCTATTACAGCATCTATCCACCTAATGTACATTGTCTATATATCCTCTATTACAGCATCTATCCACCTAATGTTCATTGTCTATATATCCTCTATTACAGCATCTATCCACCTAATGTTCATTGTCTATATATCCTCTATTCCAACATCTATCCACCTAATGTTCATTGCCTATATATCCTCTATTACAACATCTATCCACCTAATGTACATTGTCTATATATCTTCTATTCCAGCATCTATCCACCTAATGTACATTGTCTATATATCTTCTATTCCAACATCTATCCACCTAATGTACATTGTCTATATATGTTCTATTCCAACATCTATCCACCTAATGTTCATTGTCTATATATCCTCTATTACAGCATCTATCCACCTAATGTTCATTGTCTATATATCCTCTATTCCAACATCTATCCACCTAATGTACATTGTCTATATATGTTCTATTCCAACATCTATCCACCTAATGTTCATTGTCTATATATCCTCTATTACAGCATCTATCCACCTAATGTTCATTGTCTATATATCCTCTATTACAGCATCTATCCACCTAATGTTCATTGTCTATATATCCTCTATTCCAACATCTATCCACCTAATGTTCATTGCATATATATCCTCTATTACAACATCTATCCACCTAATGTACATTGTCTATATATCTTCTATTCCAGCATCTATCCACCTAATGTACATTGTCTATATATCTTCTATTCCAACATCTATCCACCTAATGTACATTGTCTATATATGTTCTATTCCAACATCTATCCACCTAATGTTCATTGTCTATATATCCTCTATTACAGCATCTATCCACCTAATGTTCATTGTCTATATATCCTCTATTCCAACATCTATCCACCTAATGTACATTGTCTATATATGTTCTATTCCAACATCTATCCACCTAATGTTCATTGTCTATATATCCTCTATTACAGCATCTATCCACCTAATGTTCATTGTCTATATATCCTCTATTCCAACATCTATCCACCTAATGTACATTGTCTATATATGTTCTATTCCAACATCTATCCACCTAATGTTCATTGTCTATATATCCTCTATTACAGCATCTATCCACCTAATGTTCATTGTCTATATATCCTCTATTACAGCATCTATCCACCTAATGTTCATTGTCTATATATCCTCTATTCCAACATCTATCCACCTAATGTTCATTGCATATATATCCTCTATTACAACATCTATCCACCTAATGTACATTGTCTATATATCTTCTATTCCAGCATCTATCCACCTAATGTACATTGTCTATATATCTTCTATTCCAATATCTATCCACCTAATGTACATTGTCTATATATGTTCTATTCCAACATCTATCCACCTAATGTTCATTGTCTATATATCCTCTACTACAGCATCTATCCACCTAATGTTCATTGTCTATATATCCTCTATTCCAACATCTATCCACCTAATGTACATTGTCTATATATGTTCTATTCCAACATATATCCACCTAATGTTCATTGTCTATATATCCTCTATTACAGCATCTATCTATCTACCTAATGTTCATTGTCTATATATCCTCTATTACAGCATCTATCCACCTAATGTTCATTGTCTATATATCCTCTATTCCAACATCTATCCACCTAATGTTCATTGCCTATATATCCTCTATTACAACATCTATCCACCTAATGTACATTGTCTATATATCTTCTATTCCAGCATCTATCCACCTAATGTACATTGTCTATATATCTTCTATTCCAACATCTATCCACCTAATGTACATTGTCTATATATGTTCTATTCCAACATCTATCCACCTAATGTTCATTGTCTATATATCCTCTATTACAGCATCTATCCACCTAATGTTCATTGTCTATATATCCTCTATTCCAACATCTATCCACCTAATGTACATTGTCTATATATGTTCTATTCCAACATCTATCCACCTAATGTTCATTGTCTATATCTCCTCTATTACAGCATCTATCCACCTAATGTTCATTGTCTATATATCCTCTATTACAGCATCTGTCCACCTAATTTTCATTGTCTATATATCTTCTATTCCAGCATCTATCCACCTAATGTACATTGTCTATATATCTTCTATTCCAACATCTATCCACCTAATGTACATTGTCTATATATCTTCTATTCCAACATCTATCCACCTAATGTTCATTGTCTATATATCCTCTATTCCAACATCTATCCACCTAATGTTCATTGTCTATATATCCTCTATTACAGCATTTATCCACCTAATGTTCATTGTCTATATATCCTCTATTCCAACATCTATCCACCTAATGTTCATTGCCTATATATCCTCTATTACAACATCTATCCACCTAATGTACATTGTCTATATATCTTCTATTCCAGCATCTATCCACCTAATGTACATTGTCTATATATGTTCTATTCCAACATCTATCCACCTAATGTACATTGTCTATATATGTTCTATTCCAACATCTATCCACCTAATGTTCATTGTCTATATATCCTCTATTACAGCATCTATCCACCTAATGTTCATTGTCTATATATCCTCTATTACAGCATCTATCCACCTAATGTTCATTGTCTATATATCCTCTATTCCAACATCTATCCACCTAATGTTCATTCCCTATATATCCTCTATTAAAACATCTATCCACCTAATGTACATTGTCTATATATCTTCTATTCCAACATCTATCCACCTAATGTACATTGTCTATATATCTTCTATTCCAACATCTATCCACCTAATGTACATTGTCTATATATGTTCTATTCCAACATCTATCCACCTAATGTTCATTGTCTATATATCCTCTATTACAGCATCTATCCACCTAATGTTCATTGTCTATATATCCTCTATTCCAACATCTATCCACCTAATGTACATTGTCTATATATGTTCTATTCCAACATCTATCCACCTAATGTTCATTGTCTATATATCCTCTATTACAGCATCTATCCACCTAATGTTCATTGTCTATATATCCTCTATTACAGCATCTATCCACCTAATGTTCATTGTCTATATATCCTCTATTCCAACATCTATCCACCTAATGTTCATTGTCTATATATCCTCTATTACAGCATCTATCCACCTAATGTTCATTGTCTATATATCCTCTATTCCAGCATCTATCCACCTAATGTACATTGTCTATATATCTTCTATTCCAACATCTATCCACCTAATGTACATTGTCTATATATGTTCTATTCCAACATGTATCCACCTAATGTTCATTGTCTATATATCCTCTATTACAGCATCTATCCACCTAATGTTCATTGTCTATATATCCTCTATTCCAACATCTATCCACCTAATGTACATTGTCTATATATGTTCTATTCCAACATCCATCCACCTAATGTTCATTGTCTATATATCCTCTATTCCAACATCTATCCACCTAATGTTCATTGTCTATATATCCTCTATTACAGCATCTATCGACCTAATGTTCATTGTCTATATATCCTCTATTCCAACATCTATCCACCTAATGTTCATTGCCTATATATCCTCTATTACAACATCTATCCACCTAATGTACATTGTCTATATATCTTCTATTCCAGCATCTATCCACCTAATGTACATTGTCTATATATCTTCTATTCCAACATCTATCCACCTAATGTACATTGTCTATATATTTTCTATTCCAACATCTATCCACCTAATGTTCATTGTCTATATATCCTCTATTACAGCATCTATCCACCTAATGTTCATTGTCTATATATCCTCTATTCCAACATCTATCCACCTAATGTACATTGTCTATATATGTTCTATTCCAACATCTATCCACCTAATGTTCATTGTCTATATATCCTCTATTACAGCATCTATCCACCTAATATTCATTGTCTATATATCCTCTATTACAGCATCTATCCACCTAATGTTCATTGTCTATATATCCTCTATTCCAACATCTATCCACCTAATGTTCATTGCCTATATATCCTCTATTACAACATCTATCCACCTAATGTACATTGTCTATATATCTTCTATTCCAGCATCTATCCACCTAATGTACATTGTCTATATATCTTCTATTCCAACATCTATCCACCTAATGTACATTGTCTATATATCTTCTATTCCAACATCTATCCACCTAATGTTCATTGTCTATATATCCTCTATTACAGCATCTATCCACCTAATGTTCATTGTCTATATATCCTCTATTCCAACATCTATCCACCTAATGTACATTGTCTATATATGTTCTATTCCAACATCTATCCACCTAATGTTCATTGTCTATATATCCTCTATTACAGCATCTATCCACCTAATGTTCATTGTCTATATATCCTCTATTACAGCATCTATCCACCTAATGTTCATTGTCTATATATCCTCTATTCCAACATCTATCCACCTAATGTTCATTGCCTATATATCCTCTATTACAACATCTATCCACCTAATGTACATTGTCTATATATCTTCTATTCCAGCATCTATCCACCTAATGTACATTGTCTATATATGTTCTATTCCAACATCTATCCACCTAATGTACATTGTCTATATATTTTCTATTCCAACATCTATCCACCTAATGTTCATTGTCTATATATCCTCTATTACAGCATCTATCCACTTAATGTTCATTGTCTATATATCTTCTATTCCAACATCTATCCACCTAATGTACATTGTCTATATATGTTCTATTCCAACATCTATCCACCTAATGTTCATTGTCTATATATCCTCTATTACAGCATCTATCCACCTAATGTTCATTGTCTATATATCCTCTATTACAGCATCTATCCACCTCATGTTCATTGTCTATATATCCTCTATTCCAACATCTATCCACCTAATGTTCATTGCCTATATATCCTCTATTACAACATCTATCCACCTAATGTACATTGTCTATATATCTTCTATTCCAGCATCTATCCACCTAATGTACATTGTCTATATATCTTCTATTCCAACATCTATCCACCTAATGTACATTGTCTATATATGTTCTATTCCAACATCTATCCACCTAATGTTCATTGTCTATATATCCTCTATTACAGCATCTATCCACCTAATGTTCATTGTCTATATATCCTCTATTCCAACATCTATCCACCTAATGTACATTGTCTATATATGTTCTATTCCAACATCTATCCACCTAATGTTCATTGTCTATATATCCTCTATTACAGCATCTATCCACCTAATGTTCTATGTCTATATATCCTCTATTACAGCATCTATCTACCTCATGTTCATTGTCTATATATCCTCTATTCCAACATCTATCCACCTAATGTTCATTGCCTATATATCCTCTATTACAACATCTATCCACCTAATGTACATTGTCTATATATCTTCTATTCCAGCATCTATCCACCTAATGTACATTGTCTATATATCTTCTATTCCAACATCTATCCACCTAATGTACATTGTCTATATATGTTCTATTCCAACATCTATCCACCTAATGTTCATTGTCTATATATCCTCTATTACAGCATCTATCCACCTAATGTTCATTGTCTATATATCCTCTATTCCAACATCTATCCACCTAATGTACATTGTCTATATATGTTCTATTCCAACATCTATCCACCTAATGTTCATTGTCTATATATCCTCTATTACAGCATCTATCCACCTAATGTTCATTGTCTATATATCCTCTATTACAGCATCTATCCACCTAATGTTCATTGTCTATATATCCTCTATTCCAACATCTATCCACCTAATGTTCATTGCCTATATATCCTCTATTACAACATCTATCCACCTAATGTACATTGTCTATATATCTTCTATTCCAGCATCTATCCACCTAATGTACATTGTCTATATATGTTCTATTCCAACATCTATCCACCTAATGTACATTGTCTATATATTTTCTATTCCAACATCTATCCACCTAATGTTCATTGTCTATATATCCTCTATTACAGCATCTATCCACTTAATGTTCATTGTCTATATATCTTCTATTCCAACATCTATCCACCTAATGTACATTGTCTATATATGTTCTATTCCAACATCTATCCACCTAATGTTCATTGTCTATATATCCTCTATTACAGCATCTATCCACCTAATGTTCATTGTCTATATATCCTCTATTACAGCATCTATCCACCTCATGTTCATTGTCTATATATCCTCTATTCCAACATCTATCCACCTAATGTTCATTGCCTATATATCCTCTATTACAACATCTATCCACCTAATGTACATTGTCTATATATCTTCTATTCCAGCATCTATCCACCTAATGTACATTGTCTATATATCTTCTATTCCAACATCTATCCACCTAATGTACATTGTCTATATATGTTCTATTCCAACATCTATCCACCTAATGTTCATTGTCTATATATCCTCTATTACAGCATCTATCCACCTAATGTTCATTGTCTATATATCCTCTATTCCAACATCTATCCACCTAATGTACATTGTCTATATATGTTCTATTCCAACATCTATCCACCTAATGTTCATTGTCTATATATCCTCTATTACAGCATCTATCCACCTAATGTTCATTGTCTATATATCCTCTATTACAGCATCTATCTACCTCATGTTCATTGTCTATATATCCTCTATTCCAACATCTATCCACCTAATGTTCATTGCCTATATATGTTCTATTCCAACATCTATCCACCTAATGTTCATTGTCTATATATCCTCTATTACAGCATCTATCCACCTAATGTTCATTGTCTATATATCCTCTATTCCAACATCTATACACCTAATGTACATTGTCTATATATGTTCTATTCCAACATCTATCCACCTAATGTTCATTGTCTATATATCCTCTATTACAGCATCTATCCACCTAATGTTCATTGTCTATATATCCTCTATTCCAACATCTATCCACCTAATGTACATTGTCTATATATGTTCTATTCCAACATCTATTCACCTAATGTTCATTGTCTATATATCCTCTATTACAGCATCTATCCACCTAATGTTCATTGTCTATATATCCTCTATTACAGCATCTATCCACCTAATGTTCATTGTCTATATATCCTCTATTCCAACATCTATCCACCTAATGTTCATTGCATATATATCCTCTATTACAACATCTATCCACCTAATGTACATTGTCTATATATCTTCTATTCCAGCATCTATCCACCTAATGTACATTGTCTATATATCTTCTATTCCAACATCTATCCACCTAATGTACATTGTCTATATATGTTCTATTCCAACATCTATCCACCTAATGTTCATTGTCTATATATCCTCTACTACAGCATCTATCCACCTAATGTTCATTGTCTATATATCCTCTATTCCAACATCTATCCACCTAATGTACATTGTCTATATATGTTCTATTCCAACATCTATCCACCTAATGTTCATTTTCTATATATCCTCTATTACAGCATCTATCTATCTACCTAATGTTCATTGTCTATATATCCTCTATTACAGCATCTATCCACCTAATGTTCATTGTCTATATATCCTCTATTCCAACATCTATCCACCTAATGTTCATTGCCTATATATCCTCTATTACAACATCTATCCACCTAATGTACATTGTCTATATATATTCTATTCCAGCATCTATCCACCTAATGTTCATTGTCTATATATCCTCTATTCCAACATCTATCCACCTAATGTTCATTGCCTATATATCCTCTATTACAACATCTATCCACCTAATGTACATTGTCTATATATCTTCTATTCCAGCATCTATCCACCTAATGTACATTGTCTATATATCCTCTATTCCAGCATCTATCCACCTAATGTACATTGTCTATATATCTTCTATTCCAACATCTATCCACCTAATGTACATTGTCTATATATGTTCTATTCCAACATCTATCCACCTAATGTTCATTGTCTATATATCCTCTATTACAGCATCTATCCACCTAATGTTCATTGTCTATATATCCTCTATTCCAACATCTATCCACCTAATGTACATTGTCTATATATGTTCTATTCCAACATCTATCCACCTAATGTTCATTGTCTATATATCCTCTATTACAGCATCTATCCACCTAATGTTCATTGTCTATATATCCTCTATTCCAACATCTATCCACCTAATGTTCATTGTCTATATATGTTCTATTCCAACATCTATCCACCTAATGTTCATTGTCTATATATCCTCTATTACAGCATCTATCCACCTAATGTTCATTGTCTATATATCCTCTATTACAGCATCTATCCACCTAATGTTCATTGTCTATATATCCTCTATTCCAACATCTATCCACCTAATGTTCATTGCATATATATCCTCTATTACAACATCTATCCACCTAATGTACATTGTCTATATATCTTCTATTCCAGCATCTATCCACCTAATGTACATTGTCTATATATCTTCTATTCCAACATCTATCCACCTAATGTACATTGTCTATATATGTTCTATTCCAACATCTATCCACCTAATGTTCATTGTCTATATATCCTCTACTACAGCATCTATCCACCTAATGTTCATTGTCTATATATCCTCTATTCCAACATCTATCCACCTAATGTACATTGTCTATATATGTTCTATTCCAACATCTATCCACCTAATGTTCATTGTCTATATATCCTCTATTACAGCATCTATCTATCTACCTAATGTTCATTGTCTATATATCCTCTATTACAGCATCTATCCACCTAATGTTCATTGTCTATATATCCTCTATTCCAACATCTATCCACCTAATGTTCATTGCCTATATATCCTCTATTACAACATCTATCCACCTAATGTACATTGTCTATATATCTTCTATTCCAGCATCTATCCACCTAATGTACATTGTCTATATATCTTCTATTCCAACATCTATCCACCTAATGTACATTGTCTATATATGTTCTATTCCAACATCTATCCACCTAATGTTCATTGTCTATATATCCTCTATTACAGCATCTATCCACCTAATGTTCATTGTCTATATATCCTCTATTCCAACATCTATCCACCTAATGTACATTGTCTATATATGTTCTATTCCAACATCTATCCACCTAATGTTCATTGTCTATATATCCTCTATTACAGCATCTATCCACCTAATGTTCATTGTCTATATATCCTCTATTACAGCATCTGTCCACCTAATTTTCATTGTCTATATATCCTCTATTCCAACATCTATCCACCTAATGTTCATTGCCTATATATCCTCTATTACAACATCTATCCACCTAATGTACATTGTCTATATATCCTCTATTACAGCATCTATCCACCTAATGTTCATTGTCTATATATCCTCTATTCCAACATCTATCCACCTAATGTACATTGTCTATATATGTTCTATTCCAACATCTATCCACCTAATGTTCATTGTCTATATATCCTCTATTACAGCATCTATCCACCTAATGTTCATTGTCTATATATCCTCTATTCCAACATCTATCCACCTAATGTTCATTGCCTATATATCCTCTATTACAACATCTATCCACCTAATGTACATTGTCTATATATCTTCTATTCCAGCATCTATCCACCTAATGTACATTGTCTATATATGTTTTATTCCAACATCTATCCACCTAATGTACATTGTCTATATATGTTCTATTCCAACATCTATCCACCTAATGTTCATTGTCTATATATCCTCTATTACAGCATCTATCCACCTAATGTTCATTGTCTATATATCCTCTATTACAGCATCTATCCACCTAATGTTCATTGTCTATATATCCTCTATTCCAACATCTATCCACCTAATGTTCATTCCCTATATATCCTCTATTACAACATCTATCCACCTAATGTACATTGTCTATATATCTTCTATTCCAGCATCTATCCACCTAATGTACATTGTCTTTATATGTTCTATTCCAACATCTATCCACCTAATGTTCATTGTCTATATATCCTCTACTACAGCATCTATCCACCTAATGTTCATTGTCTATATATCCTCTATTCCAACATCTATCCACCTAATGTACATTGTCTATATATGTTCTATTCCAACATCTATCCACCTAATGTTCATTGTCTATATATCCTCTATTACAGCATCTATCTATCTACCTAATGTTCATTGTCTATATATCCTCTATTACAGCATCTATCCACCTAATGTTCATTGTCTATATATCCTCTATTCCAACATCTATCCACCTAATGTTCATTGCCTATATATCCTCTATTACAACATCTATCCACCTAATGTACATTGTCTATATATCTTCTATTCCAGCATCTATCCACCTAATGTACATTGTCTATATATCTTCTATTCCAACATCTATCCACCTAATGTACATTGTCTATATATGTTCTATTCCAACATCTATCCACCTAATGTTCATTGTCTATATATCCTCTATTACAGCATCTATCCACCTAATGTTCATTGTCTATATATCCTCTATTCCAACATCTATCCACCTAATGTACATTGTCTATATATGTTCTATTCCAACATCTATCCACCTAATGTTCATTGTCTATATATCCTCTATTACAGCATCTATCCACCTAATGTTCATTGTCTATATATCCTCTATTACAGCATCTGTCCACCTAATTTTCATTGTCTATATATCCTCTATTCCAACATCTATCCACCTAATGTTCATTGCCTATATATCCTCTATTACAACATCTATCCACCTAATGTACATTGTCTATATATCTTCTATTCCAGCATCTATCCACCTAATGTACATTGTCTATATATCTTCTATTCCAACATCTATCCACCTAATGTACATTGTCTATATATCCTCTATTCCAACATCTATCCACCTAATGTACATTGTCTATATATGTTCTATTCCAACATCTATCCACCTAATGTTCATTGTCTATATATCCTCTATTACAGCATCTATCCACCTAATGTTCATTGTCTATATATCCTCTATTCCAACATCTATCCACCTAATGTTCATTGCCTATATATCCTCTATTACAACATCTATCCACCTAATGTACATTGTCTATATATCTTCTATTCCAGCATCTATCCACCTAATGTACATTGTCTATATATGTTCTATTCCAACATCTATCCACCTAATGTACATTGTCTATATATGTTCTATTCCAACATCTATCCACCTAATGTTCATTGTCTATATATCCTCTATTACAGCATCTATCCACCTAATGTTCATTGTCTATATATCCTCTATTACAGCATCTATCCACCTAATGTTCATTGTCTATATATCCTCTATTCCAACATCTATCCACCTAATGTTCATTCCCTATATATCCTCTATTACAACATCTATCCACCTAATGTACATTGTCTATATATCTTCTATTCCAGCATCTATCCACCTAATGTACATTGTCTATATATCTTCTATTCCAACATCTATCCACCTAATGTACATTGTCTATATATGTTCTATTCCAACATCTATCCACCTAATGTTCATTGTCTATATATCCTCTATTACAGCATCTATCCACCTAATGTTCATTGTCTATATATCCTCTATTCCAACATCTATCCACCTAATGTACATTGTCTATATATGTTCTATTCCAACATCTATCCACCTAATGTTCATTGTCTATATATCCTCTATTACAGCATCTATCCACCTAATGTTCATTGTCTATATATCCTCTATTACAGCATCTATCCACCTAATGTTCATTGTCTATATATCCTCTATTACAGCATCTATCCACCTAATGTTCATTGTCTATATATCCTCTATTCCAGCATCTATCCACCTAATGTACATTGTCTATATATCTTCTATTCCAACATCTATCCACCTAATGTACATTGTCTATATATGTTCTATTCCAACATCTATCCACCTAATGTTCATTGTCTATATATCCTCTATTACAGCATCTATCCACCTAATGTTCATTGTCTATATATCCTCTATTCCAACATCTATCCACCTAATGTACATTGTCTATATATGTTCTATTCCAACATCCATCCACCTAATGTTCATTGTCTATATATCCTCTATTACAGCATCTATCCACCTAATGTTCATTGTCTATATATCCTCTATTACAGCATCTATCCACCTAATGTTCATTGTCTATATATCCTCTATTCCAACATCTATCCACCTAATGTTCATTCCCTATATATCCTCTATTACAACATCTATCCACCTAATGTACATTGTCTATATATCTTCTATTACAGCATCTATCCACCTAATGTACATTGTCTATATATCTTCTATTCCAACATCTATCCACCTAATGTACATTGTCTATATATGTTCTATTCCAACATCTATCCACCTAATGTTCATTGTCTATATATCCTCTATTACAGCATCTATCCACCTAATGTTCATTGTCTATATATCCTCTATTCCAACATCTATCCACCTAATGTACATTGTCTATATATGTTCTATTCCAACATCTATCCACCTAATGTTCATTGTCTATATATCCTCTATTACAGCATCTATCCACCTAATGTTCATTGTCTATATATCCTCTATTTCAGCATCTATCCACCTAATGTTCATTGTCTATATATCCTCTATTCCAACATCTATCCACCTAATGTTCATTGTCTATATATCCTCTATTACAGCATCTATCCACCTAATGTTCATTGTCTATATATCCTCTATTCCAGCATCTATCCACCTAATGTACATTGTCTATATATCTTCTATTCCAACATCTATCCACCTAATGTACATTGTCTATATATGTTCTATTCCAACATCTATCCACCTAATGTTCATTGTCTATATATCCTCTATTACAGCATCTATCCACCTAATGTTCATTGTCTATATATCCTCTATTCCAACATCTATCCACCTAATGTACATTGTCTATATATGTTCTATTCCAACATCCATCCACCTAATGTTCATTGTCTATATATCCTCTATTACAGCATCTATCCACCTAATGTTCATTGTCTATATATCCTCTATTACAGCATCTATCGACCTAATGTTCATTGTCTATATATCCTCTATTCCAACATCTATCCACCTAATGTTCATTGCCTATATATCCTCTATTACAACATCTATCCACCTAATGTACATTGTCTATATATCTTCTATTCCAGCATCTATCCACCTAATGTACATTGTCTATATATCTTCTATTCCAACATCTATCCACCTAATGTACATTGTCTATATATCTTCTATTCCAACATCTATCCACCTAATGTTCATTGTCTATATATCCTCTATTACAGCATCTATCCACCTAATGTTCATTGTCTATATATCCTCTATTCCAACATCTATCCACCTAATGTTCATTGTCTATATATGTTCTATTCCAACATCTATCCACCTAATGTTCATTGTCTATATATCCTCTATTACAGCATCTATCCACCTAATATTCATTGTCTATATATCCTCTATTACAGCATCTATCCACCTAATGTTCATTGTCTATATATCCTCTATTCCAACATCTATCCACCTAATGTTCATTGCCTATATATCCTCTATTACAACATCTATCCACCTAATGTACATTGTCTATATATCTTCTATTCCAGCATCTATCCACCTAATGTACATTGTCTATATATCTTCTATTCCAACATCTATCCACCTAATGTACATTGTCTATATATCTTCTATTCCAACATCTATCCACCTAATGTTCATTGTCTATATATCCTCTATTACAGCATCTATCCACCTAATGTTCATTGTCTATATATCCTCTATTCCAACATCTATCCACCTAATGTACATTGTCTATATATGTTCTATTCCAACATCTATCCACCTAATGTTCATTGTCTATATATCCTCTATTACAGCATCTATCCACCTAATGTTCATTGTCTATATATCCTCTATTACAGCATCTATCCACCTAATGTTCATTGTCTATATATCCTCTATTCCAACATCTATCCACCTAATGTTCATTGCCTATATATCCTCTATTACAACATCTATCCACCTAATGTACATTGTCTATATATCTTCTATTCCAGCATCTATCCACCTAATGTACATTGTCTATATATGTTCTATTCCAACATCTATCCACCTAATGTACATTGTCTATATATTTTCTATTCCAACATCTATCCACCTAATGTTCATTGTCTATATATCCTCTATTACAGCATCTATCCACTTAATGTTCATTGTCTATATATCTTCTATTCCAACATCTATCCACCTAATGTACATTGTCTATATATGTTCTATTCCAACATCTATCCACCTAATGTTCATTGTCTATATATCCTCTATTACAGCATCTATCCACCTAATGTTCATTGTCTATATATCCTCTATTACAGCATCTATCCACCTCATGTTCATTGTCTATATATCCTCTATTCCAACATCTATCCACCTAATGTTCATTGCCTATATATCCTCTATTACAACATCTATCCACCTAATGTACATTGTCTATATATCTTCTATTCCAGCATCTATCCACCTAATGTACATTGTCTATATATCTTCTATTCCAACATCTATCCACCTAATGTACATTGTCTATATATGTTCTGTTCCAACATCTATCCACCTAATGTTCATTGTCTATATATCCTCTATTACAGCATCTATCCACCTAATGTTCATTGTCTATATATCCTCTATTCCAACATCTATCCACCTAATGTACATTGTCTATATATGTTCTATTCCAACATCTATCCACCTAATGTTCATTGTCTATATATCCTCTATTACAGCATCTATCCACCTAATGTTCATTGTCTATATATCCTCTATTACAGCATCTATCTACCTCATGTTCATTGTCTATATATCCTCTATTCCAACATCTATCCACCTAATGTTCATTGCCTATATATCCTCTATTACAACATCTATCCACCTAATGTACATTGTCTATATATCTTCTATTCCAGCATCTATCCACCTAATGTACATTGTCTATATATCTTCTATTCCAACATCTATCCACCTAATGTACATTGTCTATATATGTTCTATTCCAACATCTATCCACCTAATGTTCATTGTCTATATATCCTCTATTACAGCATCTATCCACCTAATGTTCATTGTCTATATATCCTCTATTCCAACATCTATCCACCTAATGTTCATTGCCTATATATCCTCTATTACAACATCTATCCACCTAATGTACATTGTCTATATATCTTCTATTCCAGCATCTATCCACCTAATGTACATTGTCTATATATCTTCTATTCCAACATCTATCCACCTAATGTACATTGTCTATATATGTTCTATTCCAACATCTATCCACCTAATGTTCATTGTCTATATATCCTCTATTACAGCATCTATCCACCTAATGTTCATTGTCTATATATCCTCTATTCCAACATCTATCCACCTAATGTTCATTGCCTATATATCCTCTATTACAACATCTATCCACCTAATGTACATTGTCTATATATCTTCTATTCCAGCATCTATCCACCTAATGTACATTGTCTATATATCTTCTATTCCAACATCTATCCACCTAATGTACATTGTCTATATATGTTCTATTCCAACATCTATCCACCTAATGTACATTGTCTATATATGTTCTATTCCAACATCTATCCACCTAATGTTCATTGTCTATATATCCTCTATTACAGCATCTATCCACCTAATGTTCATTGTCTATATATCCTCTATTACAGCATCTATCCACTTAATGTTCATTGTCTATATATCCTCTATTCCAACATCTATCCACCTAATGTTCATTCCCTATATATCCTCTATTACAACATCTATCCACCTAATGTACATTGTCTATATATCTTCTATTCCAGCATCTATCCACCTAATGTACATTGTCTATATATCTTCTATTCCAACATCTATCCACCTAATGTACATTGTCTATATATGTTCTATTCCAACATCTATCCACCTAATGTTCATTGTCTATATATCCTCTATTACAGCATCTATCCACCTAATGTTCATTGTCTATATATCCTCTATTCCAACATCTATCCACCTAATGTACATTGTCTATATATGTTCTATTCCAACATCTATCCACCTAATGTTCATTGTCTATATATCCTCTATTACAGCATCTATCCACCTAATGTTCATTGTCTATATATCCTCTATTCCAGCATCTATCCACCTAATGTTCATTGTCTATATATCCTCTATTACAACATCTATCCACCTAATGTTCATTGCCTATATATCCTCTATTACAACATCTATCCACCTAATGTACATTGTCTATATATCTTCTATTCCAGCATCTATCCACCTAATGTACATTGTCTATATATCTTCTATTCCAACATCTATCCACCTAATGTACATTGTCTATATATGTTCTATTCCAACATCTATCCACCTAATGTTCATTGTCTATATATCCTCTATTACAGCATCTATCCACCTAATGTTCATTGTCTATATATCCTCTATTCCAACATCTATCCACCTAATGTACATTGTCTATATATGTTCTATTCCAACATCTATCCACCTAATGTTCATTGTCTATATATCCTCTATTACAGCATCTATCCACCTAATGTTCATTGTCTATATATCCTCTATTACAGCATCTATCCACCTAATGTTCATTGTCTATATATCCTCTATTCCAACATCTATCCACCTAATGTTCATTGCCTATATATCCTCTATTACAACATCTATCCACCTAATGTACATTGTCTATATATCTTCTATTCCAGCATCTATCCACCTAATGTACATTGTCTATATATCTTCTATTCCAACATCTATCCACCTAATGTACATTGTCTATATATGTTCTATTCCAACATCTATCCACCTAATGTTCATTGTCTATATATCCTCTATTACAGCATCTATCCACCTAATGTTCATTGTCTATATATCTTCTATTCCAACATCTATCCACCTAATGTACATTGTCTATATATGTTCTATTCCAACATCTATCCACCTAATGTTCATTGTCTATATATCCTCTATTACAGCATCTATCCACCTAATGTTCATTGTCTATATATCCTCTATTACAGCATCTATCCACCTCATGTTCATTGTCTATATATCCTCTATTCCAACATCTATCCACCTAATGTTCATTGCCTATATATCCTCTATTACAACATCTATCCACCTAATGTACATTGTCTATATATCTTCTATTCCAGCATCTATCCACCTAATGTACATTGTCTATATATCTTCTATTCTAACATCTATCCACCTAATGTACATTGTCTATATATGTTCTATTCCAACATCTATCCACCTAATGTTCATTGTCTATATATCCTCTATTACAGCATCTATCCACCTAATGTTCATTGTCTATATATCCTCTATTCCAACATCTATCCACCTAATGTACATTGTCGATATATGTTCTATTCCAACATCTATCCACCTAATGTTCATTGTCTATATATCCTCTATTACAGCATCTATCCACCTAATGTTCATTGTCTATATATCCTCTATTCCAACATCTATCCACCTAATGTTCATTGCCTATATATCCTCTATTACAACATCTATCCACCTAATGTACATTGTCTATATATCTTCTATTCCAGCATCTATCCACCTAATGTACATTGTCTATATATCTTCTATTCCAACATCTATCCACCTAATGTACATTGTCTATATATGTTCTATTCCAACATCTATCCACCTAATGTTCATTGTCTATAAATCCTCTATTACAGCATCTATCCACCTAATGTTCATTGTCTATATATCCTCTATTCCAACATCTATCCACCTAATGTTCATTGTCTATATATCCTCTATTACAGCATCTATCCACCTAATGTTCATTGTCTATATATCCTCTATTACAGCATCTATCCACCTAATGTTCATTGTCTATATATCCTCTATTCCAACATCTATCCACCTAATGTTCATTGCCTATATATCCTCTATTACAACATCTATCCACCTAATGTTCATTGTCTATATATCTTCTATTCCAGCATCTATCCACCTAATGTACATTGTCTATATATCTTCTATTCCAACATCTATCCACCTAATGTACATTGTCTATATATGTTCTATTCCAACATCTATCCACCTAATGTTCATTGTCTATATATCCTCTATTACAGCATCTATCCACCTAATGTTCATTGTCTATATATCCTCTATTCCAACATCTATCCACCTAATGTTCATTGTCTATATATGTTCTATTCCAACATCTATCCACCTAATGTTCATTGTCTATATATCCTCTATTACAGCATCTATCCACCTAATGTTCATTGTCTATATATCCTCTATTACAGCATCTATCCACCTAATGTTCATTGTCTATATATCCTCTATTCCAACATCTATCCACCTAATGTTCATTGCCTATATATCCTCTATTACAACATCTATCCACCTAATGTACATTGTCTATATATCTTCTATTCCAGCATCTATCCACCTAATGTACATTGTCTATATATCTTCTATTCCAACATCTATCCACCTAATGTACATTGTCTATATATCTTCTATTCCAACATCTATCCACCTAATGTTCATTGTCTATATATCCTCTATTACAGCATCTATCCACCTAATGTTCATTGTCTATATATCCTCTATTCCAACATCTATCCACCTAATGTACATTGTCTATATATGTTCTATTCCAACATCTATCCACCTAATGTTCATTGTCTATATATCCTCTATTACAGCATCTATCCACCTAATGTTCATTGTCTATATATCCTCTATTACAGCATCTATCCACCTAATGTTCATTGTCTATATATCATCTATTACAGCATCTATCCACCTAATGTTCATTGTCTATATATCCTCTATTACAGCATCTATCCACCTAATGTTCATTGTCTATATATCCTCTATTCCAACATCTATCCACCTAATGTTCATTGCCTATATATCCTCTATTACAACATCTATCCACCTAATGTACATTGTCTATATATCTTCTATTCCAGCATCTATCCACCTAATGTACATTGTCTATATATCTTCTATTCCAACATCTATCCACCTAATGTACATTGTCTATATATGTTCTATTCCAACATCTATCCACCTAATGTTCATTGTCTATATATCCTCTATTACAGCATCTATCCACCTAATGTTCATTGTCTATATATCCTCTATTCCAACATCTATCCACCTAATGTACATTGTCTATATATGTTCTATTCCAACATCTATCCACCTAATGTTCATTGTCTATATATCCTCTATTACAGCATCTATCCACCTAATGTTCATTGTCTATATATCCTCTATTACAGCATCTATCCACCTAATGTTCATTGTCTATATATCCTCTATTCCAACATCTATCCACCTAATGTTCATTGCCTATATATCTTCTATTCTTGTACTCTATTACAAGAAATTTACATGTCAAACAAATGAAATGGGACGGGAATAATCTCTGACTTTTGACCCCATATCAATCCGCCATCACATATCAAAATCTGCCAAAAATATACATTTTTGTGAAGTTGAATACCTATAGATTTCATTCAATGCAGAATATGAAAACAATTACCTATTTAAGTTACTCAGAATCACTTACTTAGCCGGAACAAATTTTAGGTAGCTATATATATAGGGACTACAAACGTATGAAACACTTTGTGATTGGCTGATTTAAATTTAGTTGTGAGACCTATAACTTTTATTTCGACATATTTCGTCATACATTTCATTTACTTACCAATTAAACAGTAACATATGTTAAAGATATATATACATGTATATATGTATTTGATGAATATCTGATGTAACGAAAGTTAAATGCTCATCTGTTTGACAGTTGTTTGATTAAAATCGTAAAAAAAAAAAAAAAAAGTTTTCTTGCATCGTTTGAACTGATCCGTGTTTAGTGGGTCAATACATACATATTTTGTAATTGGGTTATTTGCCTGAAACTGGGGCATAATTTCTTGCTATGCTAATCTATGTTCTGCATGTTTTAGATGTTTAGCACACTTTTGAGCCTATGCAAACATGTACAATTGTATACATGTACTGTACATTGTATTTTAAGACAATTATGGCATTTTATGTGAGAACGGTTCCAGAATCAATGACTTCTATTACAAACAATTGACACACAGCATGGATGTAGGTCTTTATCGTTTTGTGACATAACACGTACAACAGTCATACAGAAAAAAAGTTTCTAATCTCGGGGTGCCGTTTCAGTTTTGGATTGATATATCACAATATCATAATATTTTACAAATTTTGTAAATTGTGTAGATTTATTACATAAAAACTATATCATAACTTTCACATTTATTTTATTGTTACAAAAAATGCCATAAGATAATAAATGCAGTTGTTCTAAATTATATACATATGGATATATAGCATACTGTTTCATTATGGTAACCAGGCCAATATAGTCGATATTATCATTACTTAGCCGGTTGTGATAAAGTCGCCAATAGACGGATAGGATATCGGGGCATCGACAAAATGTGTATCGTAGCATGTTCGACCGGACTTTCAGATAGAGACCTAGGTTATGTTTAATTTTTTCACATTCACAATAAGTAGATATTTGGTACGGAGTATTTATATACATTGTATGATAGTCTATTTCTGATGGCATGAGTGCACAAAAGTAAATTTTGCTTGAAACGTTAGCTAGGCAACCCTTACCTTCATTTCCGGTATTACATATGCGCAGCGGGTTCGTTTTTAGCGCTAAAACTACGAGTAGTTTTGGCGTCTATTGCTGCCACTATTCTGTGACCTTTTGACCCATGTCATTTTTTTCCCTCCCGCTCCGGAAAAGCTTGAATAACTACCAATCGCATGATATATGAACTATTTGAAAGCCTGAACATTAAAGGAAATGATGTTCCCATGGTATTGTTGATAATTATGACGACTTTAATAATCTATATGCAATTTGTAACAAAGAAATCAATTTTTCACTCCCACAGCTCATTTAAATATTACGTCTCTGGTCTTAGTTTGACCCCTCTGTGTAAACATAACCTCTCGGTGTATAGCGTATAACTGTATAACCTCGAGCTCTCGCGATCGGTGCTATATATACACTCGTATGTACGGATCGTGGTATGTCCCAGACACACCGCTAACAGGTGCGTGTGTACTGTCATGCAATTTGTATTAAACTTTGATTATATAATCGCTTCATAGCCAACAGTCCTGGTTTTGATTTGATTTCTGACCGACGGCCATCTTGGACATTTAGCTCACAGAATACCATATTTCAGTTGGTAATGCCTTTTCTTAAGAAGAAAAAAGAAAGGACAAAACCAACTTTTTTTAAAAACAAATGAAGATAGTCTATGGTGGGTACCAAGATCCTTCTTGGACCTATCGTTTAATGTTCATACATATATGTTTGACTTACTATGTATGTGCATACGTAAGTGTCTCTGATGCACGGAATATTCTTTATCCGATGTCTTAAATGTTTATAAGACTTAATAGTTTATATATATGTTCTAAAGTTAATGTCGCATTTGGTTTTCTACAAACGACATCATATCTTAAATCTTTTATGAGATATACATGTACATATGTATGATATAGAATGAAATGAAACGAAATGTTTCAATTGCTTCATTACATCCATTTTCATTAATCGTACTTTTAGGAGGTTTGTATGATATGTCTACTTCATAATGCAAACTGTTATTACCTTACAAACAAACATTTTATTATCAAAACAAACCAGTATATGTCGTTTCAACTTTGATCTGCCATTGCTCCCGTAATTAATCCTCAGCTTACATTTCCAACTGGATCTCGGGTGTGATTTTTTGTTTATATTTGTTTAAAGTGTTGCAGGGAAGGTTTATGAAATACAGCTTCATTTTGTGTCTAACAAACTAATACCGTTTATTTCAATGCATATATTAAAAGAAACACATTCGCTTCCCTGTAAATTGATCAATATTCATTTCAAAATAAAAAAATGATATTTTAGTCAAATTGTAAAAGCACTGCACTAGATTGTACATGTACGTTGAAAACAACTCGTCAATCTAAACAATTTGCGTGTAAATTATGTTTACTCTAAATACTTACTAACCTAATCCCTATTCTGAAACCTTCTGATATCGAAACTTAGTAACCCACACAACAAAATCACTTCAATAGCTGTTAAAAAATACATACTTTTGTTAGAAGTTTTAGCGTTTCAGGACTTTCAGTACTTTGATTGCACAGGGCCTCAGACCACAATTAATTCTACTAGATTTCTATATGTTACTACCAAAGGAAAAAAAATTAAAATATTTCAAAACTTTGCAAAGGATGTGGGACTTATTTTTTATTGTAGATCTATTCAAGCTGATCCTACAGTGAGCTGGAAAGTACCTCATGTGTTGCATTTAAGAAAGATAATTTCATTTGAATGTCACTACCCTTCAGTTTTAGGGGAAAATA
This sequence comes from Mimachlamys varia, assembly GCA_947623455.1. Lineage (NCBI taxonomy): Eukaryota > Metazoa > Mollusca > Bivalvia > Pectinida > Pectinidae > Mimachlamys > Mimachlamys varia. Next base: position 26,152,600 of record OX392534.1, read on the forward strand.
CCAAAAATCACAAAATATCAATGCGCAAGCCTCATGACTCATTGTGCCCTGCTGCTAATATAAACTTGATAAGTGTGTCAAACAAAAATTAATCTCTAGAATAGATATTGTTGAACAAGTATATGCAAAAAAACTGTACATATCTGTCATAAATAAGACAGGAAAAATTATTTTGTAACCCACATGAAATGTCCTTATGCACTACACATATACCAGAAAGAGGACACAGAGTGGAGCCGACCAATAACAATAAGTGCTTGCTCGCACTTAATTTCAATCATGTTCAAATCTCGTTTTGACCTCACGTGAGATGTGTTTGTAATATCTAACAATGAATTATCAATTTTGATAGCAAATATGCATCTGAAAAATGTAGCAAAAAATCAGATGTCTGTTGTTTGTAGAACTTTTTTAGAAGAATTTTAAAAAAATGGCAATAATGGCGGCCATTTTGAAAAAAGTATTTCTATGTATGTCTTGCCCTTCACGAATGGCCAATATTTTATGGTTTTTTTAGCTTGATTTAGGATTTAAAATCATCAGTGTGTCGCCATTTTTCATCATAGCAAGTTCATTTTGCTGTACAACTTCTTTATGTTCATTATAAAGTAAATGTTATGCAACAAAAATATTTTGTTTATATTTTTGCATTTTTTTCAGATATTTAGTGTAACTGAGGCTATTTTGAGTTTTGACTTAAGAATAGTGAAAAATAGCACATTTGATAATGGGACAAAAAAACAAGCACGCTACCCCCCCAGATTTTATGATTGCTTTAGAATGAGAAACCCATTATCTTTTGATCTGGAAAGTATCTAAAAAAGTTTGTCACCAGAATTTTTTTTATAGAGTATTAAATCTGCAAAATATGATGAAAAATGGAGTATTTTCTCATTGAAAAATAAGGGGTAGCTAAAATTTATTTTTTTCACATAAATCACATGTTTTGCTCGTTTTGGTATCTTTGACTGATCATAGCACAGAAACGAGTTCACTACCATATATTTCTTTTTGCATTTTCTGCTTATCAATGAACTCCCTTTTTCAAAAAAAGTACATCAGAAAAAAGTTAGTCGCCAGAAAATTTTGACTTTTCACAAGAGAAGATCCTTACAAATAAAAAATGAATATAAAGAAACACATATTTTTTTGTGATTAATTCCAAAACCATTTTTTAATTATCCTTTTGTTAGATAGATTTCGAAAAGGCTTTTGATTCTGTTTCATAGAAATTTAGAGATAGAACACTGGTTTTTGTTTGTTTCGGGAAAGTATAAGAAAATAGGTAAAACTTTTTCACTCAAATGTAAATTCAGTTATAAATCAGGATGGTAATCTATTAGCTTTATTTAAGGTCAAACCGAAAAGGTGACCCAATCGAGCCATATATGTTCATATTACTCATAGAAATATTAGCAATATGGTAAAGAAATAATAGAAATATAACGGGTATATAGATGATTTTCTAATTCCCCTTTCTCATTAAGCTTGATGGATCTGAAAAATCAAATCTATTTTTTCAATTTTTAGGCTTATGCATGAAATTCCTTAACTAAACTTTGATAAAAAAACGTATTTTGCTTAAATCTCTGATAAAGACGTGGAATAGAAGAATTTTAACTCCTAATATCAAAGTTCACATTTTCAAATTTCTTCAAATTAAAAAAAGATATTTTTGGTCAGATGTGATTAAATCTTTGGAGAGGTTGACTAATTCAGATGTTAATAGAAAGAAAATGTTCACTTTTGAAAATCCCTTTATTAAGATTGATACTCTAACGTTGTAAGATATTTAAAGATACACTACCCTCTCAGTCTATATCGCTATCCATCTTCTTTTTCTCTTGAAAAAAGGAAATCAAGTATATTCAAGGTATTGTTTAATAATAAAATGATTAATATTTTATGACACTGTTTCCATGTTACAGAACTTCTTCTTTTCATTCCTTTAAACATATATTTGATAATGAAAAAGGCGTAAGTAATAAAAGACATGTATATAATTCCCTCAAAATAATAAAGAAAACTCAACAGGTAGGGAAAAGTGGACTGAGCAGTTTGACTTTGATGAATCTGCTTGGGGGAGTTTTTTCTTTATCTTTCAAAATCACAAATAATTCAAAACTTAAGTGGTTTCAATTTAGAATTCTCATAATATTTTGGCAACCAATTCATATTTTTTTGAGGCAAACCTAGTTACAAACAGCCCATTGTGTTCACTCTGCAACTTAGAGAAACAATTGCTGCATAATGTAGGAATGTCAACAAGTTCAAAAATTTACTTCAAAGTTTTGAAATACTTCTAGATGCACTCTTAATTCTGTTCACAGTCAACAAAGATTAATTTATGTTTGGAACATGGTCTCAGAAATATGATTATAGTAAAATTGATAATGAATTATTGTAAATAATTAGAATAATCATAAAACATTTACAAATTAACTAGGTGTTCATAAAACTCTCTCATATTAAGTGCACTAGTTAAATCACAGACTAAGATAGCATCTAATCCAATTCCGTGGTTAAATTAATTAAAGATCACCATAAACATAAAAATGTATTAAAATGAGATTATCAACACTTTTGATAATAAAAAGCATTAGTACATATAGTATTAAATATTGAATTTGATAATATTATCTTAGTTTTCTTTCATGAAGTTTCAATAGTTTTAGGAGTAACCTATATAGGTGATATGTCTCAGGTAAACAGCACAGCTAGATTTACAGGTGAAATATCTCGGGTAAATATGATATAGACTATAATTTCCCTCCCTTTGATGTTCTACCCATTGTCCTAAACATGTATGCGTTCGGGGAACACACCTACTAGTTTACCTGTAGTTTAAATGTAGTGCACTGCTAGTTTAAACTCCTAGTGCACTAAGATGTAAAGGTTAGCTTACACTCAACTGTACATTGTATTCTGCATTGAATGAAATCTATAGATATTTAACTTTACAGAAATATATACCTTTGGTAGATTTTGACATGTGATGGTAAATTGATATGGGGTAAAAGAGGGTGTTCCCGTCCCATTTCAAGATCACTGGTTTGCCTTGTGAATTTCCGGTTGTCCGAAGCAGACACATGTAGCGAGCTAAAATGCCAGTAAACTCCTCATTAATTTATAAATGCCCCTTGAAGCCATTGTCATATGTATGTATCTGTGAATCTAGGAAGTTGTCATAAGTGTTGAACTTCAAATATTAAAGTTATTAGCACGAAAGGTTAGTAATAACATATAGATCTAGTAAATTATTTAGTTGTGCGAGTCCTGAAAGTTGAGGGTTAAAATTGGTGACATTCCATTAGGCCTAAATGTTATGTTTTCTCAACTGACGAGATAACCGGACACAAAGATAACATGTTATCCCGTCATTCCACTCCCAGTTTGAACTTCTATTACAACGTTTCTTCCATTGTATTTAGTTTAGCCACATTCAGCTGATACGTACACCGTACACCGTAAGATTATGTTCGGTACAGTAAAGCTTGTAACTAAAAATAATCTTACAAGTTACATAATAATAATTAGCTCGTGTTTGGACCAATTTTGAAATACATTTTCCGCAGTCTGTGACATTAACCTTTCAAAAGGATTTGTGCAACGAAAAATGAAAATTTTATATTTGGTAAAAGTCATGTTTTAAAACCGTATTCAAACACCCAATCTTGCAAGCGTGGTCTGGTTACTTTGTATTGACACGATTATAAGGTCATTTTCGCCGACCTCTAAATTATGCATATTTTGTGACCCAGAACGAGGCCACCCCCCCCCCCCCCCCCCCCCCACCCCTGTGACGTCATCTTTGTACAGGAAAATCAAGCTATCGCCATATATAACACTGTTTGCTTACACAAACATCGTATATGTATAACGTGTATAACAGCAAAATAGTGTTGTGATAGTTACATACTGATACATACAATACGTACAATATACTTTTTTAAAACAAAAGTCCATGCATACTTTTTAACTTGTATTCGTTATAATGATGTTTTGTGGGACATTTGAATGCTTATTTCGTTCGTCATCATGAAGAATATAGTAGTCAAGAGATCGACATCCTGTCGAAACATTACAAATCACGGGCGTGCCATTCACGAGGGATTAGTGATCTAACACAAGCGTGACACTAACTAGTTGATTGGTCAGTGAATTCACCCGGATAAGACAGGTAGATGGTAACATTTTACCTTTATACTGCTACATACTGACTTCAGTCAGGACGACGAAACCCATACCAGAGTCATAAAACGATACACAAGTACACCAGGCAACAAACTTTATATTTATACCAATTTGACGAAAATAACCAGAATTAATGTTTATCTCCAAATTATTTTCGCATTTTACGGTACGTGTAAAATGGTATGTAATCGGGGCCTAATTTGAACTTGTATTGTGTATTGAAAGTTCCGCGTAGAAGATTCCGAAAATAGGATGAAATGTAAATCCAACATTATTTAGTTTGATCGGAACGTCCAGGGTGGCTATATCCGAGTTACAATAATAAACCTTTTTTTAATATTATCATTAATGTGAGCTTTAGATATTTCATAAATTTTTCAGCTTCATCTTTGCTAGTTACCTAATGCAAATAACCCCTGAGGTCATCACAGGTGTGAAATGACTTACCTGTGATATCAAAGGGATGCGCGGCGGCCGGTAGAGGTAAAAAGACGATCGGTACATACTTCTGGTCAATTGACACATTAAGAAAGGTATACAATAGCTTGACACCCTGTCAAATTCTCTAAGATAATAATTAAATGCACATTGCGATGTACATTATTACGCCCACTATACATATATTTTGTATTCACTGGAAAAATATGAATTAGAAAACAATCGTTGGTAGTGCAATCGTTGCGATGGATAGGTAAAAACTGTCACCGACATGGAGCTTATATTATTAATAAAGAAGCAATATTTCCTTCTTCAAATTCCCGAATTATCACACGCAGAGATCGACAAGGGAATACTATCGAAAGTCCGGTTTTTCTGAAGCAAATCGAAGATAGGAATGTTCCGTACCACAACTAAAATAATCACATCTTAAAATTGTTTGCATTTCTGAGCTGACGTAAAATAAATGAAAGTAAGTACTTTCGTATTAACATTTATCTAGCGTGATCCTTGTAATTTAATTCCGTAAAAAGACATGATACATATTATTATTCATGGTGTGAATTCCCTGTCATAACTGTACCGTGATAATATATACATGATGTAATATATAATGTATATTTATGGGGTCCTGATTTCGTTTGTTGGTATTTAAACCGAATACATATAGAATTTACAATCGCATTTTTAGATAGTTAGATTGTATTTCACATTTTTTCGAGTCGAAGTAACATATGCGTGTTGACAATGTTTTCTATGCTGATGTCGCTTTCCCTGGTATGTCTACTTGTCCGTCTCTGAAAGCGACAAATAATTCTGTAGCTCTATAAGCATGTTTTTTTTTATGTGGATAAAATATCAAGGTAAACTCTAATACCAACTACATCACTATATGTATCTGGCATGCTGAATGTTGCCAAAATTACAGTATTTTAGGTCGGTAATCAGCGGACCTAATGTAAGAATGTAACCAGGTAAGGTTAGATTGAGGAGTCCTTGTACTAAGATAACGTCACGCGATCACGTGACCGACGAACTCATTATCTCTAGTTTCGCTTGAGAGGTCCAAAGCGTATGACCCGAATTTCGTGTCAATGCAAGAAAACCAGACCCCGCGCGATCTTCAGGGCATGTTATTATGGTTTTACAATAATACTTTTATCAAATATAAATCTTTCATTTTCCGTTGCACAAATCCTTTAAAGCACTAGTCCACACAAGTAAAATGCAATGTTTGTTATAACAAATTCTATTGAAATATCCACTCGAGTCCGAACCACAATCTGTATCTGTATATTTACAATGCAGGGTCCTTGTGGACATATAATGCATTGGGGGGGAGGTGCATGACACTTAAATTAATAATAGTGCTGGAGACCAGTTTACTAGTCCCGGCATAGGATTAGTGGCTAATGTCGAAGAGTGTTCCTGAGGGCAAATGTTATTCTAAGGAGGAAAATTAAGGTCTCTATTGTGTCAAATAACTTGAAAGTACCTTAAAACGGCATTTTCGCTTAATTTGGTGCTCGTCTGCTCAATTTCGCGGCCGCCATTCGACTAATTATAAGAATTTCAACATGGTACGAAATGAAACATATTGTACATTTTTGTAAAGTCTTGATTGCTTGGCATATTTAACAACAACATATTTCATTCATATCAATATATTTTTGTTGGCATTATTATGCCATTTTAATATTTGTATTATCATTTTAATATTTAAAAAAAAAAACATTCCTATTCTTTCTTGCAAATCGGCACAGAACCGGAAATTGTACTCGACACCGAAGTAATTAGAGTTATCTTTCCTGATTTTAAATTGATATTTCCGGGTAAAACACTAGGCTTCGATAGAAACCACTTAATCTTCGTCACAAAAAGGTCTATATTATGATGAAAGCAACTTGACAGTGACGGTGACATCATATTTCCGCATTTTTGTGCATTGGTACATGTTATAAGGTATATGAGCCGCCGGCTGGGATTTAGGTCCTTAAGTCATAAAAAAACGATTTTGTGTTTTTAATAGTTTCAGAATCTAGAGACATCACTGATTTCAAAAATGTAAATATTATGCCAATATGTCAATATTTGCCGATTTTACACGATATTGAATATCGATACAATTCGCTGTGTTGTGTAAATTTTGACGCTATTTGCGACGTCATAATTTATGACGTCGTAATTCATGACGTTGTTGTTTATCGATGCAAAAGGGAACGTCTGGTAACAAACCTTTACTTAGCTTCAGCTACCTGTATCAGGATGTAAGGGTACTATTCTAAATTGTAATTATCTTGTGTGGAAAATTTTTGTATGCATGTTCATGGAAGCCAATTTAACCAACTTTTATCTTGGAACAGTTATGTCGTGTGAATAAAATTGATCAAACAATGAACAACTCAAAGACAATATCAGAGAAAGAATGCACCTCAATTCTGGGATGTTTATTAATTTTGTTGGGTTATATCCAATTGCATCTCAATCATTTTTACTCATCCATCAAACACTAAAACATTCACACAGCATTTACAATATATATAACAATGTACATGAATGTAAAAAAAATAGAGAATACAAAATTGATTAGTAAAGAAACAGTAAAGAGTGCTCAAAAGTTGTTAAACAAAATATTAACATATTTCTTCTTGCATTAGTTTTTTAAAAGTCATTATTTTACCTGGTAATAAATCTTATATAATTCGAAAGTTTTGTTATTTTTTTCTAACAGAAATAAAACTCACCTGATTCTTATTCTGACCACCACAATTGTCTGCATTCAGGAAAACTGTCTTTTCTCCTTCTCCATGATGTTCAAAAAAGTGATGAAGTATGGAAACTACAGAACTAGCTGAATGACTGTTTACACCATCCTCACCCATGGACTGGTCTTCACCGAAAACATAGTTGGTCTGTATGGTACGGCCATCATTACACACACCAAACAGATTGGCTTTATAGGGTGACCTGAAAAAAGATAATCATAAGCTATTTTGGCACATTAGAAACATACTACATACTAACCTCTCTAAACTGGAAGTCATAGTGACCAAAACTTTTGGTCAGTTTACACAGGTGTCTGGTTTGCAGAGGTATGAGTTCAGAGGGAAATGCTTAAACCAAACAGTAAGGCCATACTATACAGGGATTGAATAACAAAGGGGCCAGTTTATTAAGTTAACCTTGGGTTATATTTTCAATAGTAAATTATAATAAAAAAGGATATTTCTAGTGGAATCATAAGTGCTTGCTGTGGACATGAATGAAATTATTTTTCATTAAAAATTAACAGAAAAATACGGTATTTCATAAAATAACATTCATTTCCACAAGCAGCTGTGGTAGGGATTACTTAGTTAAACACACTTTTTAGAATCAAACTTTTTTTCTGAGAGTTCACATAAATGCTATTGTTTTAATATAAAACTGTGTTAAACAGTTACTTAGCCAGTGTAATACAAGTTTTAAGTCCCAAGTTTGCCAGTAAATCAATTACCTGAAGTATAAAGCACCTTCTTGTCTACAATGGGTTGGAAGAAGTACACTCTGTGCAAAATCAAAAGTGTAGTGTACATCTGGAAGTTTCACTGAATCATGGGCTACAGGGACAGAGGACTTGGGGTGACCCTGGATACCAGTGATGGCAGCCTGGCATCTTTCCCTGTAGTAATCCCTCTCCTTCTGTGCTGAGGAAATGTGCTCAGCAAACTCTGTACTGGCCTCCAATTTGTCTGCCTCAGAAACTGCCTAAAATTTTAGAAATCACAGTTGGTAATTATGTAAACAATTTGAAATGAATTATTCAAAGGTTTAATATGCAAGATATTAAATGTATAGTAATAGCTCAGATAAATTGAGTTATTGATGGAAAGTTTTCATTTCCAAATTAAAAAAAATATGATGCATGACTTACTGGAATGAAATCTAGATAGCATTTAACTTGAACTTGATATAAATTGTACATTTCATCTTACAGTCAGGATATTTACCTTTTGTATGCGATTTCTGAAGAATTCACATTTGTGACAAACATCCGTCTTACAGGTCATGAATTTGATATGGGGCAGACACTGATGCCATATCCTTCTGAAAGTTGTCACCGAAAGGCATCTGCTTTGTGTTTCATTGTTTGGAACAAACAGAATTTATAATTACTATCAGAAACCAATACATCAATTCACACAATTAGCTGATACAGTATAATAACCGAGAGGAGAGAGACAGATTTTCTTCATTTTTTTTTCTTCATTTTTTTTTTAGTTTAAGTGTTAAATCCGAAAACAAAATAGTAGTTTGTTATAGTATTAATTTCAAAGTTTGCTTAAAACACATGTTTTCATTATAAATAATTTAATAATTTCATGAATCACTGATGCATGTGATGATGATGAAATTTGATTCAAACTAAGTTATATTTTTAAAGCATCCTGTCAGTATGATGTTACTTACTGGCACACTTGTGTATATTTGTGATGTACAGAAATATACGTTTCACTGCCAGGAAGGTAAATAGGGGAAAAATCATCCCTTCCTCGTGGTGCAGCAGGCTGCGGTAATCCTACCTCATCAGCATACCTATGTGACAAAAAAAAAAGAATTCAAGAAATCAAATTATTATCTTAAAATTAAAAAGATATGAGTAATATACCTGTATTTTCTGTATACATATACAGTGTGTATAGGCAACAGAATACATTGTATTTTCTGTAGCCATGTGAAGACATGAATATAAATTTGATGTCAGTCATGTATTATTTTATTGATACATTTGATAGTGTAATACTAATAGCTTGTGATTCGACTACAAACTATTAAACTTTTCACTTTCTTTTTTAGTTTTAATTTTTTTTTCAAAATTGATGAGATATTTGAACTTTTCAGGATAACATAATTCTTACTTTTATATTTTGTGTGTACATGTAGTACAGTATACTGTATGTGACAGAAAAAAATACATGTATGTCATTGCATACTTTGTTGAAAATAAAGGAATATACTGTATATGTAAATAAAATAAATTGCACATAGGATTATTCATTATAACTGTTAACTATAAATGGGTTCATTTTTTACATTTTTTTACATACCTTGCAATAAACTGTACAACTTGTTGGACATGTTCATATTTGACAGCATTCTTTGGTTTCTTTCCTACATTCCCATGTACCCGAGGGACTGCTCCGTTCTTTAGAAATTGTGCCCTGACATTCTTCAGATAGTGACCATTTATATTGTTTATGAAGAGGAAACAAGACATGCACACACTAGTATTCTGAAACTGGTAATCATACCGGTACCGATGTCGCTTTACATTTGAAGTAGCTGCCCCTCTGGCTGTTCCACATGCCTGAAGCTGACCAATAATGAGCATATCCTTCACATCTCTTTCCATCTCCTGGACATTCAACCTATTTTCTAAAACATCACTTTCCTTAAACTTAGTCAGACATTTCTTTTTACACTTACGTTGTGCCGTCAAAATGGGACCCCTCTCGATCGCGAGCTCGCCGTCATCATATTACCGTTATCATCATCATAATCACCGGGTGCTTCCACGTCGTTGTCAGACTCGTTATCTTCGCTCAAATCAGTATTTCCATCTCCAAGGAAAACCCCTATCCGAGAATGAATAATCGGTGAATGTATAAGGCCAGCATTTGAAACTGCATCTTCAACATCACTTCCGATATCGCTGTCATCATTTTCTCCGCACGCCCCTGTGATATGTGGGTCAACTTCAGTCCCGGAGTCTGTCTTATTGCCGCTGTGTTGGCTAAGTGGGAAGAAATATCTGAAGTCACCATCTATTTCTGCTGCCAGTTCACTACTGCATCCAACAACCCCGAAATTGGGAGGCAGTGACATCTTGTACTGCTCATCGAACGACTGTACTGTTTTATCTGTCAGTGTCATTTCTCGTAGCGAATGTAAACACAACAAATACCGGAAGTGTTTTGAATATCTATATTTTAATCATGGTTTTCAATAGGGAATGTTTACATTGTAACAATAATGGACTGTATAAGTACTTTTTATTGCACAGTACTTTTTGTCATATCTTCCTTTCAAACTGCCATATTTGGTCAAAATGTTCGATAGCTCCTTTTGGCCGGCTAAATTTGTCTCAATAATAATGAGCAAAAGAAATAGGTCTCACTTCATGTAAAGCATTAACAAAAAATGGTGCTATCTTTAAGTTGGCAAATATTTTCATAATACGGTTTTTTCCATTTAATTAATTAAATTTTATGATTTTAAGTTACCTTTTTCTTATGTAATTGCATTAAAAACTTCTCTTATTAAAATTATTTCATAATCCTCCCCATTTATATATTAATTACTTAAGACTTTTAATATCTTTTCATTCTTATTACCATCACTGTTAATCTTATCAATTAAGACATCAGGTTCTGGTAGCTTATCTTGTATCTTTCTTTTATTTGTGACATTTTATAAAACCTGAAATGATATGCAATGAGCATAGTTTCCTCATTGTTATGCTCTGTAATTGGAAGCCTTTCTTGCTATTGTTGTTTCTAAGTAGCAGCAAACCCTTCATTATTATAAAGGTGGATATTAGGGAGCTAGTCCTCACTTGATATGCTTTTGAAGAACAAGTTGTGCTTTGTCAGCAAAATAGGGATTTGTGGTGTAACATTTTGACATAAATGGGTTTTTTATCGAAGATGTCTTCATGCTTCATAGATATATGACAGAATATGGATTTGAATGCCTTTCATCGTGAACTTCAGTATTCCATTGACTTGTAAAGAACACTAACATACACTTCTTGTCAATCTCAAAGACTGAATGCACAAATGACAATCCGTATGGGAATACAGAGTTCAAGAAACTTCTGATAGCTTGTCTTTATGGTAGTGCTCGAAGACAAAGTATATAAAGTATACAACAATAAAGATTTTATAGTATTGCACTTGTTGTTACCTCCACAGAATCAGGATGCTAAATTTCTTTTATAAAGAGTTTAAAAATAATAAAATTGAAGACAGCTTCCTACTGCATGGAATTCATTTTGTCGTGATTATATCATTTATGGCCATGAAGCTTATGGACATTCAAGTCAGAACAATTTTCCGTTGTTAATTAACAAGTGAACAATGAGTAGTTAAAGCAAATAGACTACATATCAAATACATATACATGAAAAATCATGTCATTCCCTTGGCATTTCTTGCATTTAATTTGTGTTGTTGATATTTGTATTTCAAAATAACATCTGTTGCTCTTTGTGAATCTTTCAGTGTTGTATTGATCTTTTTGGTGAATTAAATGACAGGTTGTGCTCTTTGTAAACTGTATTTCTGTGATTCTTCCTTTTCCATATACAGGAAATAGATTTTATTTACTAATGTATTTCCTCTTTGAATTAATTATGTTCGTTCTCCTACAAACACTTTACCAGTCTCTGGAATCGTCCTCGTAACAAAAACTAATTATAAAATCTTTTTTTTTTTTATTTGACTGTAAATTCAAGCATGAATTTATAAGATGAGATTTGCATTTGCTGCAATATTGTTGCTGTATGTCCCTCATTTCAACATTTCATCATGTGGTACTATGATATTCTTCTTTTTGTCTCATGTTTACCTAATATCTTTTTTCCTAGTTCTCAGGTTTTATTTAACTTTTGCATGTTTTAATTAACGGTTATGTTTGGAAAATGTTAAACAATTTCTCGTTAACATGGTGTAATGTACACAGAAAGCTTAGTTCATTTTCACCTTTCTTTTTTGGTAAATTCCAAAGCTGACAAAATCACATTTGGTCTATGCTGTGCATCTACTATTGATATGGTGACACACATATTGTTCTGTTCCATACCAAGAAGCAAGCAGTTTCTTTGTTTAGTGTTTATAGAGTTTTGCTCCTTTAAGTAGAAATTTCATGAAAGAGGCAATTGTCATTTTTAATTGTAAAGTCGTGTTTCAGTAACCCATTGCTTTACAAAGAGAACAACCAATAATTGGTAGTGAATCTTTAGCAAATGTTTCTCTGTATGTTTTCCTTTTGGGCTGTGGGAATTTCAGATAGGACTGTTTTCTTCTTTAAAATTATATTAATTTATCAATGGTTTTGTATTCATAAATTAATCTATGTTGTCTTCATAAATCATTGTGTCGAGACAAATCTCCTACATTAAACTGTTCCCATTTTCTGCGTGAAATATCTTACATTGAGCTTGTATCACCGTCATTGTCATTTTCTTTTTAATATTATTTAAACATGAGATACTGATGAAACAACCTGCCTTTTCTAATGTTCTTATTTTCATCGGACAATTTGTTATGATGTGAGCGGATAGTTTTGAACAGAAAAAAACGAAATACCGGTTTTCTGCACCAAACATCGAACTTCACATTAATTTCATATTGTTATATCTTTATCATTAGCTGTAATTACCTACTTGTTATGTGTCAGAAAGGGCTAACTGGATCATGATAACTACCTCCCTATCAGGTGGCAAACTGTTCTGCCAGAAGGTGCTATGTCACACATAGCACTTTTGGCAGGCTAACAGTAGCAGATAACACCTTCTGGCAATCAGGTTTTGTGAAATACTCAGATAGCACCTTATTTAATTATCAATTAATTTCATTAATAACTGGAATTTTGTACCAATTTTTCCACAGAATAAGGGTAATGTATTATTAAATCAAATGAAGCAAAAAACATTTTTTGAACAAAACGGCAGATAGCACCTTCTGGCAATGAACCCTCGATATATATTTAATATTCACGTCCCTGTAATATATTTCTTTGCACTGCAGGGTTCGACACTAACACAAGACAAGTCCGTTAGTCCGAGACTAGTAAAAATTCTGAAGGACTAGTAAATATGCTCTGTTTATTAGTCCTGCGGACTAGTTGTATTTTCTATGTTGTTTTTGTATTCTAATCTATAACTTATTCAAAGGTACAAATTTAGTACTCGGGATACACCGAAACTCATTTCAGAGCATTTAGATATTATTTTTTTTTTTCTGTGGGAGACCCCCTCCTCCCATACCCTGGCCCCCACTTCTGCACTAGCCCGCCAGCTCATCGATTCGCGATTTGTTATTCATCACTTTTTGACTTTGTGTTTCAGCTGAGGCTGAAATCCCAAGGACTAGTGATAATACTCTGGACTAGTACCTTAAAAAATTTACTTGTCCTTTGGACTAATATATTGAAAAAGTTAGTTTCTAACCCTGCATTGTTATACCACGGACTTCGATATCATAGGTATATAAGGTAATATAACATTGAAATCAAATCAAAATCAGGATTGTTGGCTTTTGAGCGATTATATAATCAAAGTTTAATACAAATTGCATGACAGTACACACACACCTGTTAGCGATGTGTCTAGGACATACCGCGATGCGTATATGAGTGTAAAGCACAGAGAGCTCGAGGTTATACATGAATGTATGTGTACACCGAAAGGTTATGTATACACCGAGAGGTCAGACTAGGAGCAGAGAGGTAATATTTGAATGAGCCATGGGTGTGAAAAAATTATTTCTTTGTTACAAATTGCATATAGATTATTAAAGTCATCATAATTATCAACAATACCATGGGAACATCATTTCCTGTAATGTTCAGGCTTTCAAATAGTTCATATATCATGTGCGATTGGTAGCTATTCAAGCTTTTCCGGAGCGGGAGGGGAAAAATGACATGGGTTAAAAGGTCACAGAATAGTGGCAGCAATAGACACACTCGTAGTTTTAGCGCTAAAAACGGATCTGAAGTGCTGTATTTTTTTCACATCGACAAACATAAACATACAATACTTTTCTCGTAATTTATTAATAAGTAAACAAAGTAATATAAAACATTTCTGATTCAATTTTATTAACAGTACGTGTAGATTAAGCCTACCACAAATTTTTAATCTCTAGAAAACACAGCGTTTCTCATGAGTACACATAATCGTTAAGGCGTGACGATCAATGTTTTTTACAGCACACGATCGCCAGTGTTGTTTTTATATATCTTGAGAAGTTTTAACAATTACCGACCAATATTAAATTGAAATGGATATTTGAGTAGACAATTCTGAGTTGGTCACTCGTCATAAATTAAATATTATTCAATAAATATAGGTCTACTGTATTAATATTGTAATCCAATATTCGTTACCCATGGATGAAATTTTGAAATTTCACGTATATGTAGGCATCGAGAAGTTAACTATAGCAGTATTAAGAAAGAAGTATATTAAAGAACAAAATGACGACACACGTTATTTTTAGTGCATTTATTAGTACTATTGCTGGAAAATTAACCACTGGAATAGTCTTATGAAAGACCTTACAATTGTTAACTAGTCGCACAACTATGTATAGATACATAATATCTATATTAAAGATACTGACCACATCTTATCTGTTATAAGTTATATACTCTTCCACTTACTATACATTTATCTATACACTGTATATATCAAGTCATTTTTGTCTCGCCTCGACGATAGTCGAGAAAGCGAGACTTTGGTGTTTCTTTTCCGACGGCGACGACGACGGCGGCGGCATCATTTGCGTTATAGTCCACTTTTCACAGTGTTATAATTATCCAATTGAATTGAAAGTTGTTCACATTGTTCAAACCATCATACTTAATACCTTACCTCAATTTAAATGAAATCGTGTTACAGGTTTTGGTGTTTTGGGGCAAAAACATGGGAATTTTGAGAATTTGCGTTAAAGTCCACTTTTTATATTGTTACAGATATCCGATTGAATGGAAACTTTATGTAGTTACTGATATCATTATACTGAACACCGTTATGAGATTTGGAGGAAATTTATTAGCAGGTTCTGCTGTTTTGGGGCAAAAACATGGGAATTTTGAGAATTTGGTTTAAAGTCCACTTCTTATAGTGTGACTGATATCGGATTCAATTGAAACTTAGGGTAGTTACTAATATCATCATACTGAAGACCTTACTGAAAATTGGAGGAAGTTTTTGGGTAAAAACATGGGAATTTTGAGAATTTACGTTAGCATCCACTATTTATAGTGTTATTGATATGTAATTAAATTGAAACTTGGCTATGTTACAGATATAGTCTTTCTGTATGTATTTTGCCATACTAATTTTTACGTTGGGACTTAAACATTATCGGCAAAGCGGGAAAGGCGAGACATATAATTACGCGCTATTCTTGTAATTCTATATATACACAACTATTATAAGTATCATTTTAAGATTACCGGGGGGTATAGTTTCTTTCTTTGTGTTATAAACATGTATGAAGAGAAATTAATTCAGATTCCAACTATACAGTTACACTAAGAAAATGTAGATTCAATCTATGGACAATTCGTATATATCTATGAACTTGGTGATATTGTTTTATTTTATTCATATTTCGTGATATATATATATATAGTGGTATTTCCAGGGAGGTATACGTTTATGATATACTTGTATGTATCATATGAACTTAGTGATATTAACTGAGTATGTATAAAATTATAAACATGTCGGTGTATACTTATTGATATTTATTTGGTTTCATTCTATGTATATAAAAATGTTACTAAGTTAGTCACCTGTAAATTGAGACGAGGGATCTTGTATGTTTTGCGATCATGAGCAAGGTTTTCCTTACACTTGTTCCTTCCAAGAAAGCACAAACTCAGATTCCAACTTTTATTAAAATGCAAATTCAAATTAATTTTATTTCTCTTTTTACAAGATAATGCATAGAGAAAACATATTTACATAATGATACATACAACTTATTATTATTTCATTATACGTAGTCGATACACAGCACAGTTTCAAAATATTACATTTACATTTGTATCTTGGAGGACAAATCATGTTGTTAATTATTCTTATAACATTACACATGTTCATTAATGTTTTAATATTAGTTGTATTCATCATGCCATCAAACGTATGTACAATGAAACAATTTAGCTTTCATAACAAGAACTAATAAATCGTCATTAAAAAATAGCAGTAATGAGAAAACTTTATTATATTTGTCCTGTGTCAATCGTCATTGTACAAGGAAAGATGAATATAAGAACAACAGGGTGCCACATATATGTGCCTTCTTCTTTAGAATATTGTCGCACAGTTAGTACAATATGGAATCATTACACTATTTAAGTAAAAAAAAAAATACTCAATACAAAAAAAATATAGCCAGCTTCTATCTGACAGAGGAAAATAATTTTAAACGTTTAATTTCCAATAAAGCAGAAACATATAAATACAAATGCAATTTTTATTGCATTTTACATCTAAATAACATTGTATGGATCGAGCTGCAAGTGACACAAAGAAACATTCAAACGTACATATAGAAGACATATGCATACACATGTAAAGTATTGAAGTCATGCAATGATCATGGTTCATTACAATTGATATTGTAATACATGTGCATTTTAACTGTTATGTTATGTTACAAGCTATTAATCATGACTATTTAACATGTATTACTTAAAAACGTTTTATAAAGACTTTTACTGTGCCGAGTATTCCGGATATTAATATGTCTGTCGATGAATTCGGTAACATTATTAATAGATTCGTTCACATTGTTCTGGTAAGTAGGCCTTTTATATCCTTATTCAGGAGAAATGTCAGTTTGGTAAGTCTCAAAACATGTAAAATGAATTGTAACAGTATATATATAATCATCTGATGAAAAAAAAAATTAGAGCGAAACAACCTAGGGCGAATAGGATTTAGGGCGAAACGACCCTTGATAGGAACAGGATTTAGGGCAAAACAGTATGAGGGGGAGAAATCGCAAGATAATCACAGAAGTCAAAACAACCTGTTACCGTATATTGTTATCAAACCTCTGATTGGTTGAAGTTGTTAGCAGGTGAAATCTCACATATACGTCCCTGGCAAAACCATTCAATTTTTGTCATAGTTAATACCAAATACATGTAATTATATAAGATCTATACAGTGTATATGTATCTTTAGAAATGAAACTATAAGGAATGACCACATTTTTAGGGTTATACGGTATACCTGGTATACCAAAAAAACATGTGTACACTTTTTTGCATAAACCTCTTCGTGGATTTATGCAATGCCAGTGATAAATCTATGTGCACATCACGTATCTTGTACTCATATATTTTAAAAAGACCCACTGAATTTCCAGAAACGATTAAATTTAACATGGTAGGACCAATTGTTTTGGCAATACAAATGAAAAGGACCCATGAAAAATAATTGCAAATTGTTCACTGAAAGTGCACACATTTTTTTCGGTGTATACCGTATAACCCTAAAAAAATTGTGGTAATTCCTTAATTAAACATGTAATGCATTATCTGGCCCTGACACCACACTGGAGACATTTTGACAGATAACAGTTGCATGTCTGGTGTGGGGAATAATGCCGGAGAATGTGAGGCTAAGAAAATATATATATACAAAAGAGTACTGTAGAGGTCATTTTTATATGTTGTTTTACTGTTATTCTATTATTTATGTTATGAAATATCATGTTTTTAGTCACATATAGTATTCATTATTTGTCTTTTACTTAATTACAGACTTCCAGGCATTCTTCAAGGAAGTCTTAGGCTTGGGAAAGGTGTAGTATAATGCGTTGTGTTAAAAATTATTCAAATAGAACTTACACCAAGGAAAATTAACGTTCACAACACCATTTCTTTCGTATTCCATCTCAAGTTATGAAATCTCAAACACTAAGGAACAGGTGGTGTTCATTGATTAAAAGACAGGATGGGAGTGATGGTTTCAATTTAAAGACACCTACAGTGATATGTGATAAAGATTTTACTGCCCTGGACATCAACATTTCTCTGGTATCAAAGAAGTTGACTCTTAAAGATATGTGTGAGCCATCAATATTTACTTTATCACAAGACAAAACAGAGAGAAAAGTGCACTGAAACAGAGGCTTACTTTTCCTTTGCATGAAAACCCACTTGTATCTACAGATGGAAATCTTAACAAGGTAAATTGATTTGTATTAAAAAAATATATTACAGTATTATCTGTCTCAATCAGATGTCACTGGGACCAAAATATATGGCCAGTTAACAGGTGTCCGATTGTAGAGGTCGGATAGTGGGAAAATTGTGACCATTTCAAAAATAAAATTAACAAAAAATGAAAGGTACAAATTCATGGATGATTTAATTATTTAAAATTTAAAAAAAAAACCACAAAAACATACATCAGCATGCTGTCATGAAAATTGATGTTTTCTGTCATAGTTTTTTTTTAAGTTTGACACATGTTTCAAACATTATCATCTTTGATAATGCAAAAGTAAGATAAAATATAAAGGTCTCACACATTTTTTCAAGTGTTTGTTAAGATTATTGAATAATAAAATAAAATGGTTTGATTAGGTCATTTTTACAAGGAATCAGATTCAAAGTCTGGATTACACAAATTGTAACTACAATAAGGTAAGAGGTGCAATGTATTAAGCCGGATGCAACGGTTAAAGGACCCACAGAACTAAATAATTTACTATATGTTATTACTAAGCTTTAGAGCTAATAACTTTAATATTTGAAGTTCAACACTAGTGACAACTGCCTGGATTTGCAGATACATACATGGCAAAGACTTCAAATGACATTTTATCAGAAGTTTCGTGGCATTTTAGCTCGCTACGGGCGTCTGCTTCGGACAACTGGAAATTTACATATCAAACAAGTGAAATGGGACGGGAACACCCTCTGACTTTTGACCCCATATCAATCCGCCATCACATATCAAAATCTACCAAAAGTATACATTTTTTGTAAAGTTAAATATCTATAGATTTCATTCAATGCAGAATATGTCAACAATTACCTATTTAGATTATTCAGAATCACTGTACTTAGCCGGAACAAATTTTCGGTAGGGACTACAAACGTATGAAACACTTCGTGATAGGCTTTTTTAGTTGTGTGAGTCCTTTAAAGGGTCCCAAACCTTTAAGATGTTGAAATAAAGTTAACTATTTGAAAGCATATACATTTCCGAGTAAAATGGTGAAGTTTGGTTGAAATTGAATAATAAATTACGAAGAAAAACACAAGTTATTGCACCTGATGTACATTTGCTATTCAGAGTTAGCACCAGAATTTTTTCATTTCTTTTGCATAACATTAACCTCTAGCACCTCAATTAAGCACGCAATTAGCAATTTCATATTTTGCCCACAGATCAAATACGCATACCACTCAACAGTTTTGGAAAAGAAATCTTGTTATTTCACTTTCTGTTAATTTTACAGTCTCTGAAGTAATTAAATTTTTATTTTAAGTAAATTTTATTTAATTTTAACAATTTAACACATTTAGAATTCACACAAAACTCCAAAATTCTACAGAAAACTTGAGTCATAAAGGGTAATTAGATACCCATCTTAACTGTTTATCTATCAATTACACAGGCTTACATATAACACTTATAGCTCCCTGGGGTGTCGCCACTTTACAGGGAGAATATTGGGGGTAGGGGAGATGTAATGCCCCATATCAATCCGCCATCACATATCAAAATCTACCAAAAGTATACATTTTTGTAAAGTTAAATATCTATAGATTTCATTCAATGCAGAATATGTCAACAATTACCTATTTAGATTATTCAGAATCACTGTACTTAGCCGGAACAGTATGAAACACTTCGTGATGGGCTGATTTAGTTGTGTGAGTCCATTAAATCCGGAATCTATTTTCCAGATTTTAGAGCCTGTCTCGTTCCGTACTTTAGTATGTTCCCATGCAGTCTGCCATGTGGAAACGTCGCTGTCGTGCTAATGAAAATAACCTCTGTCGATCAGATGTTTCGGGATCCAGTCGTTTGACTGAAATGTTACAAAAACATACGGCTAAAGTTGAAAAGGCAAGATCTCGGATGAAATTTGCAAAAGAAGAAGCTGAAATGATCAAACAAGAGGCAGCTTTACAGGCAAGTAGAAAATTGTTAAATCTGAAGAGAGAATTAGAAGTCGCTGTGCAATTCACAAAGTTTTTGACTTTAGAACTTCAAATGCCAGTAATGCAAGTAAGCGAGGCAGTTATATGCAGGCGGAGACCGGTCCTCACGTCCTGTGCTATATAGAGGATAGTAAAACCCCAATAGCTGAAGATATTTACCAGGGCAAACAGGGAGATCCTACAAATTTTCTCCCGTTATATAGTTTTGGATGCAAATTTCCATCGTAAAATCGGATAGAGCTTAACTTGTTTCATATGTGTACCAAAAATCAGCTAATTCCATGTGGTGGAACGTTCTCATATCGCCGCCTGAATGTGGTTGTAAATTGAAAGAAAAGGGGAAATGAGTAACAACCTTGTCTGAAACCCTATTATATAGCTTTTTATAAACACAATTTTATATTGAATATCAGAGCAAATATTTTCATGACAGTTTTATGATATCTAACGACTAAATAAACAGTATCAATATAAAGATTTACACTGAGGACACCCTGATACATGAATACTGTTCTATCTCAAGTTGTCCTCTTCTGAATTTTCTGATCGTGTGGCCTTGTACATTTATCCGTATCTTCTTGTCTTTGTCTATACGTTTACGGAATCATTGACTCGACGCTAGCTATTCTTGTCTTACTTTCCTTGTTTTATTGTCCCATCTCAAAAGCGTTACGGCTCTGTCAGGGTTGGGACCCTGACTTGTTCCACTTTCTTTGTGCCTGCCGACCACGCCACATCGATTAGATAGATTATCCATATGAAAAACTTTATTTTGTTCTAAGTAATCAATCAATTCATTATTTATCACACATTTTCGCATAATTGTACCACACTACTAAGTATAAACTGTTTACAGCAATCATCGGTGGCTTGCTATTTTGTTACTTTATCGACGCTTCATAAACCAATCGTTATTGTTTCAAGATGGAGGGTAAATGTGTTGGAGAAGGCTGTCAACTATACTTCAAGAAACGCAGTGGCGATAAGAACAGAGGTGCATGCAATGTAAATAGTCCACAATGTAAATGTCTCCTAGATACGCTGGTGCAACAAGGATTGATGTCAGCAAAGGAACAAGCACTCATTTGCCAGAAGTGCTACATGAAGTATCTTCGGAACAAAAATCAGCCTGAACCTGAACCCGAGCAGAACCAGGAAATAGAGGAAGAAGACGACTCCCCGTCCCATATCCTGCCGTTGCTGACCCTTCATGATCTTTTGAATGGATCATCGTCACACAAAAAATGTTGTCTCTGTCTTGTTACCTTTGCAATAAATGGAACAAAATCATCAGTCTTACCAAAACGTGCAAGACATCACCTGATCTATTCACACAATCTGTGGTGTCCCACCTCATCCCGCGTCTGCTCCATTCACCTTATTGGTAACGACTTAGATCCGTCTACAGAGGTTGTCCTTGATGGTAGAGGTTCCTTGGAATCTCGTTTACCATCAAAATCGTCCGAAATCATTAATGACCTCCTAGAAGTGTCGCACGTCCTTTCACAGAACCAGTCTGCGTTTGCAATAAGCTTTTCTTCGCTTGACGACTCGGCGTGCATGGCCTGGACAGGTTGGTCCAAAGATCAGTTCCCCGAAATCCACTCGCACTGTTCCCCATATCTTTCATCTGGTATATATACCAAGACTACACACGATGCTCTACTACTGTTCTGGGTAAAACTGACAACCGACATTTCCTGGAGTCAGTGTTCTTCTCTTTTTGGAATTTCCAAGTCAAGTGTGTCCAAAACTGTCCACTCCATAGAACAGGCATTAGACACATCGATAGTCCCACAATTTCTAGGTCCGGATCACTTGACAAGAGAACAGTTGCTCGGGCACAATACTGTCTTTTCAGAAGCATTTTTTTGGAGATAAAGCCACTGCCATATTAGATGGTGCCTATATTTATATCCAGAAAAGCTCCAACCACAAGCTCCAGACTAACCAAACTTATAAATATAGGTATTATACAATCGCCCGTAGCTATGAACACTCCCGTAAATGCAAAAACCAACCAAAATCATAAGGAACACGTTTTGTTTGTTGTTCTGTCTATTTGTCAGCCAATGTCTTCAACCACGGGTACTTGTGAAGTAGCCATCTTGGATTTTTTTCATGAAAAATTGTTTCTCTCACTTTTTTTCATATCTGTGTACACATTCGCAACATACCGAGCAAATGCTCTCGTGTTTTTGTTAATTATCTAAAGAAAGTCGAAAATCAGCAATTCAACCATAGGCTAATTCAACCCAAGATTTGAAAATGTTCCACCACTTACATTTTGATGATTTTTCCTCTCATCAATAGCATATTACGTACTGTTTGATAGGATAAAAATTGGTTTGCATCCAACGCCCATAAAAGGGTGTATTCTGTAAAAAACACAGTTTTTGTGTCTAAAATGTTATCATCGAAAATGGCATTTTTTAGATTGTTTCTTCCATAAAACAGCCAAATGGCGCGATGGAAACATGATTTTTTGTCACAATCATGCCATGAATGTATTCTTTACGGTGACTATCATTTGATCAGATTTTCATTAATATTTTACATAACATGCACATTGTATCAACACTTAGACAGCTTCTGAAAGGTATAACTTTGAGGAGCCATAAAAAACAAACCAAGTGACCTAAATCTTTATACTTTATGGATTTGTGACCACAACGGCATGGGCAATGCACCACCAACAGGAAATTTGAATCAGAGAAGGGGCCATTTTGGAAACAGGCCCTTTATTATGTTACAGTCAATGTGGATAAAATAACAGGCCAAGCCTATAATAATTCTCTCCACAAGACGGCCAAAGTAAACTTATAAAATTAAATCAGATGTGATCTGATGACTTAAGAAAAAAATGAAATGAAAAGCTAGTACAACACAGGGTAAAGGGTCATTTGAAAAAAAATCATATATTTAATATGTACATGCATTGATCATCAGCCATGCTTAACGAGTATTCATATATGTCTCTTTAAAAAGACAATAAAATTGAGTAAAAGAAGTATTTGATACATATTGGCTTCGTAAGTCATATATCAATTAAAGCGATGGGATTTTCCAATGAAGAAATGAACAGCCTCAAGTATTATTCACAATCAGGACAGCCTTGGAGTAGCACATTTATATTTATATGATCATGATAACCGTGGCTATTAAGAGAAGAAAATAATGTCATTCTTTGGTAATCATACATGGGACATCCCAGAAAGTAATTAGACACTGTTTCATTTGCAGCTGAACAGTTACAAGCAGGACTATTAGTTAAATGATCACAATATAAATCAAAATTTAAGTTACTACACGAGTTTCGCAGTTGACAAAGAGTGATATAAGCTAGTCTGTTACCTTCAGTTTTAAAGATTATAGAGGATTCCTTCTCAGAAATAATATTCAGATAGTTTTTCTGTGCAGCAGGAGAGGGAGAGTTGAGAAGATCAGTACTAACATTGTTAATTGTGCGATACATATAGGGAAAGAAGCTGTCGAAGTAATTATTAGTTCTACATAATGGTGGAGTAAAAAGCCTAGATTATCTGAGAGGGTAGGAGGTGGCATCTTGATTGTAAAGGGCTCTAAAATATAGCTTAGAATATATTATTGTCAAATACTGAGAAGAACATGTTCATATTTAAACATAAACAAGGTCATCTTCATTCGCAAAATTTGTTTGGTTTCTTCCATGGAAGACCAGCCAAATATTATGTCTCTGGGCCTTTTGGTCATTTCAGAAGAAGTTATTCAAAGATTTTAACAAAATTTGACACTTATGACCTTGAATATGGGTCAAGTTAATTTATTTTACACACTTCAGTGTTCAGTCATATGGTGGCAGTGAACAGAAGGCTTTTGTGGCCATGGGTGATATTTTTGTACAATGAATAACCCCTATAATAGCATGCCTATGAAAATCTAAAAAAAAAATAAGGAGTAAAATTGGCTTAAGCATGATAAAGCGGACTTTGTGGACTTCACATTTGTAAAAAGAGAAAAAAAAATTTTGGTCAGAGATTAAAATTTTGACCCTTCCGAAATGGGTGTCTACACATGAAAAGCTAGCTTTACAGGAAATGAAATTTTTCACAACTTCTGAGAGTCACTGTCATTTCTCAGTGAAGAAAAAGGAAGCAAACTTTACTTTGGTATTATTTGTCTGTTATTTCAGTATCTGACATTTCCACAGTGTTCGTCGGCTAGGACAGATGTGTCTGTTGCCAGAGTGTTGTTGTGATGGGTTTCCTGGTAGCCATTTTGATCTCAGTAAGTATTGATGATGTCATACATACCCTTTGATGACGTCACAGTTTTGATAACATCACAGTAACTATGACGTCATAAAATAAGGTAAAAAAATAACATCATCACTAAACAGTCTTGTTTTTCCCATGCATAGGATCTCAAAGCGTCCAATTTCACCCATACTGGAATTTTATTGATGAAAACTACAAACTTATTGAAGTTTTCATTTTTCAGATTATCTCCCTTTATTGATAGTCTGAGAACAGAATTGGTAAAAATTCACCTTTCAGGGAAATTCATTTTACTCGGTAACTATTCAAGGGAGAAAGGAAACGGATACATCATTTTGTTCATTGTGTCATTTTCCAGACTTCTAAAGGGTTTTGATTAAAATTAAAGGAATAGAAAGTGATGTATAAGGTGGCAGTGTACAGAAGGCTTTTGTGGCTATGGGTGATATTTTTGCACAATGAATAACCCCTATAATAGCATGCCTACGAAAATCTAAAAAAAAAAATAAGGAGTAAAATTGGCTTAAGCATGATAAAGTGGACTTTGTGGACTTCTCATTTGTAAAAAGAGAAGAAACAAATTTGGTTAGCGATTAAAATTGTGACCCTTCCGAAATGGGTGTCTACACATGAAAAGCTAGCGAAATTTCGACAACAGCACACGAGGGAAAATAGCGGAAAATCTAAACGTACGACCTATGCTGGGACAGATATAATGCTGCAACCAAGTTAGTAAGCTTTAATTTTAGATAGAACTATAAGGACTACCACGAAGCTTGTACGCCCGACTTTTAACATGTTGTATGTCATCGTAGTAAATAAATCGTGCGACTACCGGCCGTGGCCTACCATGTTTAGCCCTTCCAAAACGATGGACGCTGCCAAACTCAACATGGTGTTCGACTCCTAATTCTCCGTGAAGGAAATCTCTCAACACTGCCTCGGTGTTCTCGTCCTTGTGCTCCCCGTGCAAACCATTAAAAATCAAGTTATTTTTCATAGAACGGCAGCGAAGGTCGAGAATGTCGTCGGTCATTTTCACTTTCTCCCTTGTAAGAGAACTCAGTGGCAGTATTGTTTTGGACGTCATTTACAGAAGCCTTGTTTGCGTCAACTTGGTTCTTAACCGAATCAAAAATATCGCTCAGTGATTGAGTGCTCTTCTCAAAGTCACGGGACCTGGAGTCTATAGCATTTACCTTGTTTTCGAGCTCCTTGTTTTTAACTTTCACATTGCCCAGCTCGTGTTCTAATTGATTGACCTTTGCAGAAAGTGCAGACAATGTACTCTGGACTTTGTCAATTTTTTTCATTCAAACGGATATCCATCTTTTAAAAAGATTCGCTATAACGTCCAACTTATGTTCAGTGCCGTTTTTCCCTTGCCCATTAGTGTATAACACGTTATGGGCCTCCTCAACTACCCTAGCAGTTGACTTAACTTGGACATTATCAAAGTTCATACAAAAGGAGAGCGAACTCCCGTGGTGAGCCCCACTATAGGTAAGCAGCACAGTGTCAATTTAATGTGTAAGCGGCTTGGTGACGCGCGACACACCAATATGGTAACAGAGCGTGACGAAATTTTGGCCGTCGATTACACTGTTATGTTCTCAGCTCTATATATAGACATACTAAACATATCGGTATATATATGTCAATGAGTAGTATAACAACGAACATTTGTAACGACAAATAGTCACTTTCCAATTAACCAAAGCATCAAAACACTAGCGCGGGATGTTCTTTACACTTACTAGATTACCTCTCGTTGAACAGAATCTTATTTCAATGTAGTAAGTATGGTGTTCTTTTTAAATCATCTTTCAGTCGTCAGAGCAAACTTCAAAACATCCGCCAATTCCAAAGGGGCACAACTCTATCGAACTGACTAGGTAGATTATCCCGCTAATCCGATTACGTAATATAATGGACACTAACATGTGATGTACAATATTTAAAAGGTATTATTATAAGAGTCACTCTTGAATCATTGGATAAATGTAATATATAACTGACATTATAAATGACACAGAGTATGATAGCGTATATATATATGTGTGTGTCCATTAAAA
The DNA here is from genome assembly GCA_947623455.1 of Mimachlamys varia. NCBI lineage: Eukaryota > Metazoa > Mollusca > Bivalvia > Pectinida > Pectinidae > Mimachlamys > Mimachlamys varia. The sequence goes on from OX392534.1 coordinate 26,179,532, forward strand.
TGAATTTGAACAAGCAATAAACACTAAATTTATGAAAGGTTCAAAATAAAGATTGTTCTCCCGACCACCATATTATGGTACGTCCCTTATTTTCATTGTATAATACATTTTGAATCATTAATCAACCAAACGTACTTATTACTATTATATAGAGACATAGGACCCAATTTCTTTTGTTTCCGTTGTGACGTCACCAATACGTGTGCACAACTTTCAGTGGTTCGCGGTGCGCTTGATTAGCTTGTGGCAAAACAGGTAAAAAACCAAACTTCAACCTGCCGTAACTTTGTAACCGGTCGGCCGATTTCGATGCGGTTTTCGAAAATGAATTAATGCCGGCACAACGCGTCTGATTATTACAGTTTCTATTTTCACTACAGTTACTCTTTAAAGGATTTGTAAAACGAAAAATGAAAAATTTTGTATTTGGTAAAAGTAGTATTGTAAAACCATAAAAACATGTCCTGACGATCTCGCGGGGTCTGGTTTTCTTGCATTGACACGAAATTCTGGTCATACAGTTGAGTGTAGACTAAACGTTACAAAAAGTGCACTCCGAGTGCACACCGTTTGGACTTGGAGTGCACTCCGTTTGGACTCCAGGTAAACTTGGAGTGCACTCCAGGTCCACTCCGAGTCTACCTGAAGTCATATCAGGCATTAATACCTCTACATATAAGGGCCACATATAAATGTATCATATAAATCAATCAATATTTATTAATGCATATTTTTGTTGCTGTAGATGCTTATATTAAAGGTTCCTTATTTAGTTGTTTAACAATGCCTATGCCTATGCCTGTTTAATCTTTGTGTGACGTTTACGGGGTCCGTACCAGTCACTACTGATGATCTTATTACTATCTACACTAAAATTATATTAAATCAGGATTACTCAAAACCTCATGATGATAAATGCAAATATATACAGATATATCTATCCAGCTAGCCTAGCTGTATTCATGTACAAACCGTAGCAAAAACTATGGCTATAATTCCTACATACAATATATAAAATGAGTACTCAGTTCCTCTGAGTTATCATACAGCTACATGGATATAATTGGTCAAAACAGCTATAAATTATACAGACCAGTATATGAAAACGGAGTTCTCACTAGCCAACGAAATTAACTATCCCTATCTGGGTTTAATCATATCCTAAATCTACCAAATATTACGATGAATATGTACAATACAACTGAACTATCATCAACACAGTAGACTTGATAAATACCGAGCGCTCACCGATATAATACCGAGCACTCCGAAATACCGAGTACTCAAAACTACCGAGCACTCAAAACTACCGAGCACTCAAAACACGGAGCACTCCCTGACACCCACACTACCGGTATGTCACACCCGTCGAACAGACACAAGGCCAGATAAATCAACTACCAACATAATACATAGGGAAGCCTTATTCAGGCACGTCTATATATCTTTAGTAAGTTACCTTGCTTGTCTTTACCGTTCGCTGGTCCGTGCAGTAATGAGAAAAACTCGGCCCTGGCAGCCGCCTTTTATACCCGGCGAATATTACAACTAGCGCCCTCTTTTTGTATTATCAAGGTCTTTAAAACACTTCTATGACCAGTACAAGTATTTACATTACAAGCGCCTATACGACAGGCATGCTAATAAACAAAACGGAGGACGGAGATTCCGGAAACTGGGTAACAAACGTAATTCATCACACTACCCACGCCTCCGAGTAACACGTGTCCTCACGTGCTGATAAAAGTAAAACTTAACCAACAAATAACACTCAATGATTTATTCCGTAAGATATAAAGAAATTGAAGAAAAGTTCAGCCCGAGCGATGCTTATCCTCGGGTTCCAAGAACTCGGAGAACTCAACGATCTGGATCTCACGACCGGCCTCATGGTAACGGATCGTCTTCGTAACTGTGCGCCTGTTAGCTGGAGGTTCCGGGTCTGTCTGGACACCGACGTCAACCAACTTGCGTACCTTCTTGCAGCTGGCCATGGTCGTAGGGTTAGTAACCGGCAGTCTCGGAATGGCACTTACGACTGGCTGTGGTACCATATTAACTGGATCCTTGGGATGGGGCTTATCACAAGTGATAGCCTCTGCCTTCCGCTTCGGAGCCGATACCGGTGCTGGTTGGGTAGGCTTCCGTACGGTGCGGCCTATCAGTAATTCCGCTCCCTCATCCTCGGAAGATGAGCTATCAACATCAGAAGATTCAGAGACATCGCCTAACAGATCACCAGGGTCCTGCTCATTCCAGCTCTCTACATCAGTATGTACCGGCTGAGAGGAGGTCGATGGCTGATTCTCCTTCTGACTCTTTCCTGCAGTCTTCTTGACAGGGTCTGTATCAGTCGGCATGACTGCAGAGTGCTCATGGCGCTTCTGATGCCTAGCCATGTTGGCAGCTCGGAAGGTTCTGTATTTACACTGGGAGCATGCCAACGTCTTCTTTTCCATGGTCTCAATACCGCACTTCAAGAGATGCTCCTTCATTGCGTCTAGACTGGTCGCCCTATAGGCACACATAGGACATAGCTTAACTGGGGTATTCTTAGTCTTCACCATAATGTAGGTCTGGAACGACAAAGAGGGATGGATTACAAAACAGAAATGATCACTCTAATATCGTGAAGTATAATCTGAATGCCAACGCGGTTTACGTCGCGTTCGCCTTGTGTTTGTTCTTTCAGATTCACCCTCACTCTCAATGTTTAGTTTCTCATCTGATTCACTGCCTTTTGCATCACTTTCCTCTACTCTATCTTGCTGATAAGGTACAAAACATGACTCATCGACTTGAACTTGCACACTCTTTCGTTCAAGTGTATCTGCTCTGCTCTCACCACGCAAAATCTGAGGATGTCTCAGTCTCATGCGATCAGCATGGATTACTTTAGACTTTCCCTTGTACCCACATGGTACCCTGTAGGTAACCTCGGTCAATCTGGCTTGTATCTTGAATGGTCCCCGCCACCGACTTGCCAGCTTGTGCGTGGTCCCTGCTGGGACATTCGGGAAAAAGACTTACACCGAATCACCGGGCTCGAATTTGGTCCAAGACAGTTTCTGGTCATGGTAACGCTTCTGTCGGAGCATCGCTCCCTTTGAGTGTTTTCTCACCAGCTCGTGTGCAGTTTCCATTCTCTCCTTTAACTGCCAAGCCCACTGATTCTGGGGAATAGTCTTTATATTCCTGGGCATTTCATACTGAATGTCTATAGGAGTACTCGTTTCCCTCCCTAGCATCATGGCGTTAGGTGAACTTCTGGTCGTTTCATGTTCCGTAGACCGGTAAGCCATCATTACGTACGGTAGGTGTTCATCCCAATCGGTCTGATGTGTATCTACGAAAGCACTGAGCATATTCACGAGAGTTTTGTTGAAACGCTCGACCATCCCATCAGATTTTGGATGATATGGGGTGGTATGTGTTTTGTTGATTTGGAGCAATAAACACATTTCCTGGAACAATGCGCTTTCAAATTGGGATCCCTGATCCGAATGGATGTTGTAAGGAACACCAAACCTAGCAATTACTTCTTCTACCAGAATCTTGGCCACCGTCTGTGCTTCCATATTCGGCATCGCGAAACTCTCTGTCCACTTGGTATAGTAGTCAGAAACTACCAAGATGTGTCGATTACCTTGCTGTGTAATCGGGAGTTCACAGAGGATATCTGTAGCTATCCTCTCCATAGGGAAACCTGACTCTACCATCTGCATAGGAGCTCGCTTGGTTTTATTTGAACTCTTTCTTTTACTACACTGCGGACATCCGATCACATATTGCTTTACATCTGCCTGCAATCCCGGCCAGTAAAAACTCTGTCGGATTTTAGCCAACGTCTTTTTCATTCCTAAGTGTCCAGAGCTCCGATTGTCATGACTGTGAGTCAACACAGTTCGTCGTTCTGATGCAGGTACGATTGCCTGTAGATTAGCTTCTGAATGGGGGTTTTTCCGATACAGCATATCCTCATGTATCACCAGGGATTCAAATTGGGCCCACAATGTCTTTACGACCATGCTGTGGCCACCAATTTCTTTGTAGGACGGTTTTACCCATTGAACCACTACTGCAATATCAGCATCATTCCCTTGCTTCTGCTGAAGCGATGACGACTCTATCTCTAACTTGGGGCATTTTGAATCCCCAACTGCTACTGGACTGCAGTTCTCAACGGTTGGAGTCTTATCCTCTGAACTATTTTTCTCCCACATGGGATCAAACCCGCACTGTCGACATGGTATCCGACTCAAAGCATCAGCATTACGGTGCTGAGTTCCTGGCCTGTGCTTTATGTCCATATTGTATGAACTCAAAACCTGAAGCCATCTGGCCATTTGTCCTTCTGGCGATTTAAAATTGAGCAGCCAGCGCAGGGAACTGTGATCTGTTCTCACCGTAAACTTTCTTCCGTACAGATAGTGCTTAAAGTGTTTCACGAAATGTACAACTGCCAACAACTCTTTCCTTGTTACGCAGTAACTCCGTTCAGATTTCGTCAGTGTTCGGCCTGCATATGCGATAGGTCTCTCATTCCCATCTATGTTTTGAGAGAGAACAGCACCAATGGATGTGTCGCTGGCATCGGTATCTAAGATGAATGGGTGTGTAAAATCTGGGTGAGCCAGTATGGGAGCATTGATCAAGTGCTGTTTCAGGGAAGTGAATGTTTCTTGACATGCATCAGTCCACTCAAACTTCCGGTCTTTCTCAGTCAGTTTGTGGAGACAACTTGCAATCTGTGAGAAGTTTTTGACGAATCTTCTATAATACCCACAGAATCCAGGAAATGACCTAACCTCTTTGGTATTCTGTGGGACAGGCCATTGTTCTACGACTTTCACTTTTTCGCCATCAGTAGCTATCCCTTGCTCGGATATCACATGTCCAAGATAGATCACTTCTTTTCCAAACAATTGACATTTCTTGCTCTTCAATTTCAGACCAGCAGCCAGGAGTCTATCAAACACAGCTTGTAAATTCTGCAGCATGTCCTCAAAATCTTTCCCTACAACGATCACGTCGTCAAGATAAATGAGGCAGATTTGCCATTGAAGTCCGGCTAAAACAGTCTCCATTAGCCGTTCAAATGTAGCTGGAGCAGATGTCAGTCCAAATGGCATCACTTGGAACTCGTATAATCCTGTCCTGGTTGAAAAAGCAGATTTGGGACGAGACTCACTCTCAAGCTCGACCTGCCAGTAGCCCGCATTCAGGTCAAGTGTAGAAAACCATGTGCAGCCTGACAGGTGGTCTAGTGCCTCATCAATGCGTGGTAATGGATAGACATCATGCATGCTCACAGCATTGAGTCGCCTATAATCAACGCAGAATCTGAGACTCCCGTCTTTCTTTTTAACCAACACAATACCAGATGACCATGGACTGGTAGACTTCTGAATTACTCCGCGATCCAGCATATCTTTCACTTGCCGATCGACTTCTGAGCTCAAATGTGCTGGCACCCTCCTCAGTGGCTGCTTGATTGGAGGAGCATCACCAGTTTCTATCTTGTGTTTTATAACTGTTGTTCGTCCCAAGTCACTATCAGTAGCTACGAAAAGGTTCTGATAGGTGGACAGCAGAGTCTTTACTTGCTCGGTCTGTTCTGAAGTCAGATGTTTTTGGGACCTCTCCAGTAGTTGATTCAAATCAACTCTGAGCTCGCCATTTGGCGGATTATCAGTCAATTCGGTTGTCTCAATGACACTGGTGACAGGACTAGCAAGTGCAACATTTGTACCGGGATAGACTGTCTGTGGATCCTCTTGCAGGTTCATGAGTCTCACAGGAATGGAAGTCTCGTTACGTACTAAGGAGCGGGCTACTAGAGCCCTATCAGTTTTCAGGAAGGATTCTGCTCCTTCAACAAGAAGGGACTCACCCCTCATTTGTTTACCCGAAGGAGAATGTACCTGTCCAGCAATAACCATCTCACTCTTAGCAGGAATGGTTACTTTTTCCAAAGCGACAACTCGAAAGCATCCTAGGGTACCCTCATACTTAGTGTTAACTGGCACATCATCCAATATGAGAGATCCTCGCTTAAGATCAATCAAGCCATTCCTGGATTTCAGGAAATCAAGACCAAGGATTCCTTCGGTACTAATTTGAGCTACCAAAGCTTCAAAGTACACCTCTCTGCAGCCTTCAGGTTTTATCATAAAACTTGTAAGTCCCAAGACTTTCAGCTCACTACCATTAGCAGCTAGGACATCCTTCCTAACTTCTCTCAGTTTTGGTCTTCGCTCTTCTGGGATTCTCTCATATATGTCCTGCGACAAAATTGTCACAGTGGCTCCAGTATCTACCAATAGCTTAACATTGGTATGCTGTACCTCTGCCTTGATGTACAATCCAGCCTCTTGAGCAGCAGAGGAAACTCCAATCCCAGCAGATTGTTTATGAGTGCTCTTCTTTGTCCTCGTCCTCACTGGGCTAGCTACTGCCTTTGGATTCTTCTGAGACTCCCTTTTCAGCTGAGGACAGTCCCTCCGTAAATGTCCAGTCTCGTGACACTTATAACACCGCCGATCAGTGTTTGTACCTATCACATCTTTCCCTTGTTGAGATTGATGATTCTGTGTTTTCCTTCTAGCCTGAAGCTGGCTGATATCAGCTTGCATCTTTTCAAACTTCTGCTGGATGTTGCTCAACATGGATTCCATTCCAGATTTCTCAGAGTCTGTTGGTAGCTTTGAATCAGCACCCTCAGTACTTGTAGCTCTCAGGTATGAGTGACCTTCATTTCCATGTTTTTCAGCTTTCTTGTAAGCCTCCAGTTCTACAGCCAAATGGATCGCATCTGTAAGATTCTCAGGCCTAGCTTGTTTAATGCGAATACGCATGTCCGAGTCTGCAAGTGATTCCAGAAACTGTTGTTTGGCCAATGTTTCTCTAACTCCAACTTCAACAGTAGGATAGGTCAAGTTAACAAGCCTTCGAATAGCTTGACCCAATTCTGGAAGTGTTTCACTTGCTCTTTGCCTCCTTTCCAGCAACTGAACTCGATAAAGCTCGGTTTGATTTGGTGGGGCAAACCTTTGTTCAAGAGCACTCACTAAAGAAAAATAATGCTCCTGCTTACCGGCAGGTAAGTCGCCAAGTATACCCTGAGCTTGTCCTCTCAAACTCACAGCTAGGTATAAACCCATATCCTGTTCTGTCCAGCGATTGATTCGAGCGCATGCCTCAAAATGAGACTTATAATCTCTCCAAGGTGCTGTGCCATCATATGTAGATGCTTTTACTGACACATGGTTTCTTCTCAATGTTTGTTTCTCAAAATCAACATCACCCATGTCAGAAAATGACCTGGGATTCATTCCCTGCAGCCGAGGAGAACTATAGCTTGATACAACATCATTCTCGCTTAATCGAGCTGAACTTCTTTGCTTTCCATCTCGATAAGTAATGTTGCCCAAGTCTGCTCTATCGCTATCAAACCGGGTTGAATAGGTACTTTCTGAGAACCTAACCTTGGGATTGCTTGCTGGTTTGTTTTGGAATCCATAATTATCTGTATAAGATGCCAACTCATTCAGTTTTTTACTTGAGGACTCTCGCAGGCTCTGGTTTTGAACATCTAATTGACGTAACTGCCTCTTCATTTCCTCTATCTCCTTATCAATCCCATCTGTGGATATATCTTCAGGATTGCTCACTTTACTACTATAGAGTTCAGCCATGTCCTTCTCCTCCGAAGATGTTTTGTCAACTCCATATACAGACATAAAACCAGAATCTCTATGATGAGTTATCCCTTTCGACATATTTGGTTTTGGTGTTGAGTGATAGCCTTGTCCACTATCCTCACCAAAATACATCTCAGATTTTCTCAAACCAGCGCGAGATGTCTCATCAGCATGAGCCATATTGATTTATAACAAAATAACAATAAAATTCTATCAGATTTTATTTAAACCTGAGTTATCGATCAAATCTAAATTGTAGACAGAATGATCACCACCGCTGCCACCAAATTATGTGACGTTTACGGGGTCCGTACCAGTCACTACTGATGATCTTATTACTATCTACACTAAAATTATATTAAATCAGGATTACTCAAAACCTCATGATGATAAATGCAAATATATACAGATATATCTATCCAGCTAGCCTAGCTGTATTCATGTACAAACCGTAGCAAAAACTATGGCTATAATTCCTACATACAATATATAAAATGAGTACTCAGTTCCTCTGAGTTATCATACAGCTACATGGATATAATTGGTCAAAACAGCTATAAATTATACAGACCAGTATATGAAAACGGAGTTCTCACTAGCCAACGAAATTAACTATCCCTATCTGGGTTTAATCATATCCTAAATCTACCAAATATTACGATGAATATGTACAATACAACTGAACTATCATCAACACAGTAGACTTGATAAATACCGAGCGCTCACCGATATAATACCGAGCACTCCGAAATACCGAGTACTCAAAACTACCGAGCACTCAAAACTACCGAGCACTCAAAACACGGAGCACTCCCTGACACCCACACTACCGGTATGTCACACCCGTCGAACAGACACAAGGCCAGATACAATCAACTACCAACATAATACATAGGGAAGCCTTATTCAGGCACGTCTATATATCTTTAGTAAGTTACCTTGCTTGTCTTTACCGTTCGCTGGTCCGTGCAGTAATGAGAAAAACTCGGCCCTAGCAGCCGCCTTTTATACCCGGCGAATATTACAACTAGCGCCCTCTTTTTGTATTATCAAGGTCTTTAAAACACTTCTATGACCAGTACAAGTATTTACATTACAAGCGCCTATACGACAGGCATGCTAATAAACAAAACGGAGGACGGAGATTCCGGAAACTGGGTAACAAACGTAATTCATCACACTACCCACGCCTCCGAGTAACACGTGTCCTCACGTGCTGATAAAAGTAAAACTTAACCAACAAATAACACTCAATGATTTATTCCGTAAGATATAAAGAAATTGAAGAAAAGTTCAGCCCGAGCGATGCTTATCCTCGGGTTCCAAGAACTCGGAGAACTCAACGATCTGGATCTCACGACCGGCCTCATGGTAACGGATCGTCTTCGTAACTGTGCGCCTGTTAGCTGGAGGTTCCGGGTCTGTCTGGACACCGACATCAACCAACTTGCGTACCTTCTTGCAGCTGGCCATGGTCGTAGGGTTAGTAACCGGCAGTCTCGGAATGGCACTTACGACTGGCTGTGGTACCATATTAACTGGATCCTTGGGATGGGGCTTATCACCAGTGATAGCCTCTGTCTTCCGCTTCGGAGCCGATACCGGTGCTGGTTGGGTAGGCTTCCGTACGGTGCGGCCTATCAGTAATTCCGCTCCCTCATCCTCGGAAGATGAGCTATCAACATCAGAAGATTCAGAGACATCGCCTAACAGATCACCAGGGTCCTGCTCATTCCAGCTCTCTACATCAGTATGTACCGGCTGAGAGGAGGTCGATGGCTGATTCTCCTTCTGACTCTTTCCTGCAGTCTTCTTGACAGGGTCTGTACCAGTCGGCATGACTGCAGAGTGCTCATGGCGCTTCTGATGCCTAGCCATGTTGGCAGCTCGGAAGGTTCTGTATTTACACTGGGAGCATGCCAACGTCTTCTTTTCCATGGTCTCAATACCGCACTTCAAGAGATGCTCCTTCATTGCGTCTAGACTGGTCGCCCTATAGGCACACATAGGACATAGCTTAACTGGGGTATTCTTAGTCTTCACCATCATGTAGGTCTGGAACGACAAAGAGGGATGGATTACAAAACAGAAATGATCACTCTAATATCGTGAAGTATAATCTGAATGCCAACGCGGTTTACGTCGCGTTCGCCTTGTGTTTGTTCTTTCAGATTCACCCTCACTCTCAATGTTTAGTTTCTCATCTGATTCACTGCCTTTTGCATCACTTTCCTCTACTCTATCTTGCTGATAAGGTACAAAACATGACTCATCGACTTGAACTTGCACACTCTTTCGTTCAAGTGTATCTGCTCTGCTCTCACCACGCAAAATCTGAGGATGTCTCAGTCTCATGCGATCAGCATGGATTACTTTAGACTTTCCCTTGTACCCACATGGTACCCTGTAGGTAACCTCGGTCAATCTGGCTTGTATCTTAAATGGTCCCCGCCACCGACTTGCCAGCTTGTGCGTGGTCCCTGCTGGGACATTCGGGAAAAAGACTTACACCGAATCACCGGGCTCGAATTTGGTCCAAGACAGTTTCTGGTCATGGTAACGCTTCTGTCGGAGCATCGCTCCCTTTGAGTGTTTTCTCACCAGCTCGTGTGCAGTTTCCATTCTCTCCTTTAACTGCCAAGCCCACTGATTCTGGGGAATAGTCTTTATATTCCTGGGCATTTCATACTGAATGTCTATAGGAGTACTCGTTTCCCTCCCTAGCATCATGGCGTTAGGTGAACTTCTGGTCGTCTCATGTTCCGTAGACCGGTAAGCCATCATTACGTACGGTAGGTGTTCATCCCAATCGGTCTGATGTGTATCTACGAAAGCACTGAGCATATTCACGAGAGTTTTGTTGAAACGCTCGACCATCCCATCAGATTTTGGATGATATGGGGTGGTATGTGTTTTGTTGATTTGGAGCAATAAACACATTTCCTGGAACAATGCGCTTTCAAATTGGGATCCCTGATCCGAATGGATGTTGTAAGGAACACCAAACCTAGCAATTACTTCTTCTACCAGAATCTTGGCCACCGTCTGTGCTTCCATATTCGGCATCGCGAAACTCTCTGTCCACTTGGTATAGTAGTCAGAAACTACCAAGATGTGTCGATTACCTTGCTGTGTAATCGGGAGTTCACAGAGGATATCTGTAGCTATCCTCTCCATAGGGAAACCTGACTCTACCATCTGCATAGGAGCTCGCTTGGTTTTATTTGAACTCTTTCTTTTACTACACTGCGGACATCCGATCACATATTGCTTTACATCTGCCTGCAATCCCGGCCAGTAAAAACTCTGTCGGATTTTAGCCAACGTCTTTTTTATTCCTAAGTGTCCAGAGCTCCGATTGTCATGACTGTGAGTCAACACAGTTCGTCGTTCTGATGCAGGTACGATTGCCTGTAGATTAGCTTCTGAATTGGGGTTTTTCCGATACAGCATATCCTCATGTATCACCAGGGATTCAAATTGGGCCCACAATGTCTTTACGACCATGCTGTGGCCACCAATTTCTTTGTATGACGGTTTTACCCATTGAACCACTACTGCAATATCAGCATCATTCCCTTGCTTCTGCTGAAGCGATGACGACTCTATCTCTAACTTGGGGCATTTTGAATCCCCAACTGCTACTGGACTGCAGTTCTCAACGGTTGGAGTCTTATCCTCTGAACTATTTTTCTCCCACATGGGATCAAACCCGCACTGTCGACATGGTATCCGACTCAAAGCATCAGCATTACGGTGCTGAGTTCCTGGCCTGTGCTTTATGTCCATATTGTATGAACTCAAAACCTGAAGCCATCTGGCCATTTGTCCTTCTGGCGATTTAAAATTGAGCAGCCAGCGCAGGGAACTGTGATCTGTTCTCACCGTAAACTTTCCTCCGTACAGATAGTGCTTAAAGTGTTTCACGAAATGTACAACTGCCAACAACTCTTTCCTTGTTACGCAGTAACTCCGTTCAGATTTCGTCAGTGTTCGGCCTGCATATGCGATAGGTCTCTCATTCCCATCTATGTTTTGAGAGAGAACAGCACCAATGGATTTGTCGCTGGCATCGGTATCTAAGATGAATGGGTGTGTAAAATCTGGGTGAGCCAGTATGGGAGCATTGATCAAGTGCTGTTTCAGGGAAGTGAATGCTTCTTGACATGCATCAGTCCACTCAAACTTCCGGTCTTTCTCAGTCAGTTTGTGGAGACAACTTGCAATCTGTGAGAAGTTTTTGACGAATCTTCTATAATACCCACAGAATCCAAGAAATGACCTAACCTCTTTGGTATTCTGTGGGACAGGCCATTGTTCTACGACTTTCACTTTTTCGCCATCAGTAGCTATCCCTTGCTCGGATATCACATGTCCAAGATAGATCACTTCTTTTCCAAACAATTGACATTTCTTGCTCTTCAATTTCAGACCAGCAGCCAGGAGTCTATCAAACACAGCTTGTAAATTCTGCAGCATGTCCTCAAAATCTTTCCCTACAACGATCACGTCGTCAAGATAAATGAGGCAGATTTGCCATTGAAGTCCGGCTAAAACAGTCTCCATTAGCCGTTCAAATGTAGCTGGAGCAGATGTCAGTCCAAATGGCATCACTTGGAACTCGTATAATCCTGTCCTGGTTGAAAAAGCAGATTTGGGACGAGACTCACTATCAAGCTCGACCTGCCAGTAGCCCGCATTCAGGTCAAGTGTAGAAAACCATGTGCAGCCTGACAGGTGGTCTAGTGCCTCATCAATGCGTGGTAATGGATAGGCATCATGCATGCTCACAGCATTGAGTCGCCTATAATCAACGCAGAATCTGAGACTCCCGTCTTTCTTTTTAACCAACACAATACCAGATGACCATGGACTGGTAGACTTCTGAATTACTCCGCGATCCAGCATATCTTTCACTTGCCGATCGACTTCTGAGCTCAAATGTGCTGGCACCCTCCTCAGTGGCTGCTTGATTGGAGGAGCATCACCAGTTTCTATCTTGTGTTTTATAACTGTTGTTCGTCCCAAGTCACTATCAGTAGCTGCGAAAAGGTTCTGATAGGTGGACAGCAGAGTCTTTACTTGCTCGGTCTGTTCTGAAGTCAGATGTTTTTGGGACCTCTCCAGTAGTTGATTCAAATCAACTCTGAGCTCGCCATTTGGCGGATTATCAGTCAATTCGGTTGTCTCAATGACACTGGTGACAGGACTAGCAAGTGCAACATTTGTACCGGGATAGACTGTCTGTGGATCCTCTTGCAGGTTCATGAGTCTCACAGGAATGGAAGTCTCGTTACGTACTAAGGAGCGGGCTACTAGAGCCCTATCAGTTTTCAGGAAGGATTCTGCTCCTTCAACAAGAAGGGACTCACCCCTCATTTGTTTACCCGAAGGAGAATGTACCTGTCCAGCAATAACCATCTCACTCTTAGCAGGAATGGTTACTTTTTCCAAAGCGACAACTCGAAAGCATCCTAGGGTACCCTCATACTTAGTGTTAACTGGCACATCATCCAATATGAGAGATCCTCGCTTAAGATCAATCAAGTCATTCCTGGATTTCAGGAAATCAAGACCAAGGATTCCTTCGGTACTAATTTGAGCTACCAAAGCTTCAAAGTACACCTCTCTGCAGCCTTCAGGTTTTATCATAAAACTTGCAAGTCCCAAGACTTTCAGCTCACTACCATTAGCAGCTAGGACATCCTTCCTAACTTCTCTCAGTTTTGGTCTTCGCTCTTCTGGGATTCTCTCATATATGTCCTGCGACAAAATTGTCACAGTGGCTCCAGTATCTACCAATAGCTTAACATTGGTATGCTGTACCTCTGCCTTGATGTACAATCCAGCCTCTTGAGCAGCAGAGGAAACTCCAATCCCAGCAGATTGTTTATGAGTGCTCTTCTTTGTCCTCGTCCTCACTGGGCTAGCTACTGCCTTTGGATTCTTCTGAGACTCCCTTTTCAGCTGAGGACAGTCCCTCCGTAAATGTCCAGTCTCGTGACACTTATAACACCGCCGATCAGTGTTTGTACCTATCACATCTTTCCCTTGTTGAGATTGATGATTCTGTGTTTTCCTTCTAGCCTGAAGCTGGCTGATATCAGCTTGCATCTTTTCAAACTTCTGCTGGATGTTGCTCAACATGGATTCCATTCCAGATTTCTCAGAGTCTGTTGGTAGCTTTGAATCAGCACCCTCAGTACTTGTAGCTCTCAGGTATGAGTGACCTTCATTTCCATGTTTTTCAGCTTTCTTGTAAGCCTCCAGTTCTACAGCCAAATGGATCGCATCTGTAAGATTCTCAGGCCTAGCTTGTTTAATGCGAATACGCATGTCCGAGTCTGCAAGTGATTCCAGAAACTGTTGTTTGGCCAATGTTTCTCTAACTCCAACTTCAACAGTAGGATAGGTCAAGTTAACAAGCCTTCGAATAGCTTGACCCAATTCTGGAAGTTTTTCACTTGCTCTTTGCCTCCTTTCCAGCAACTGAACTCGATAAAGCTCGGTTTGATTTGGTGGGGCAAACCTTTGTTCAAGAGCACTCACTAAAGAAAAATAATGCTCCTGCTTACCGGCAGGTAAGTCGCCAAGTATACCCTGAGCTTGTCCTCTCAAACTCACAGCTAGTTATAAACCCATATCCTGTTCTGTCCAGCGATTGATTCGAGCGCATGCCTCAAAATGAGACTTATAATCTCTCCAAGGTGCTGTGCCATCTTATGTAGATGCTTTTACTGACACATGGTTTCTTCTCAATGTTTGTTTCTCAAAATCAACATCACCCATGTCAGAAAATGACATGGGATTCATTCCCTGCAGCCGAGGAGAACTATAGCTTGATACAACATCATTCTCGCTTAATCGAGCTGAACTTCTTTGCTTTCCATCTCGATAAGTAATGTTGCCCAAGTCTGCTCTATCGCTATCAAACCGGGTTGAATAGGTACTTTCTGAGAACCTAACCTTGGGATTGCTTGCTGGTTTGTTTTGGAATCCATAATTATCTGTATAAGATGCCAACTCATTCAGTTTTTTACTTGAGGACTCTCGCAGGCTCTGGTTTTGAACATCTAATTGACGTAACTGCCTCTTCATTTCCTCTATCTCCTTATCAATCCCATCTGTGGATATATCTTCAGGATTGCTCACTTTACTACTATAGAGTTCAGCCATGTACTTCTCCTCCGAAGATGTTTTGTCAACTCCATATACAGACATAAAACCAGAATCTCTATGATGAGTTATCCCTTTCGACATATTTGGTTTTGGTGTTGAGTGATAGCCTTGTCCACTATCCTCACCAAAATACATCTCAGATTTTCTCAAACCAGCGCGAGTTGTCTCATCAGCATGAGCCATATTGATTTATAACAAAATAACAATAAAATTCTATCAGATTTTATTTAAACCTGAGTTATCGAGCAAATCTAAATTGTAGACAGAATGATCACCACCGCTGCCACCAAATTATGTGACGTTTACGGGGTCCGTACCAGTCACTACTGATGATCTTATTACTATCTACACTAAAATTATATTAAATCAGGATTACTCAAAACCTCATGATGATAAATGCAAATATATACAGATATATCTATCCAGCTAGCCTAGCTGTATTCATGTACAAACCGTAGCAAAAACTATGGCTATAATTCCTACATACAATATATAAAATGAGTACTCAGTTCCTCTGAGTTATCATACAGCTACATGGATATAATTGGTCAAAACAGCTATAAATTATACAGACCAGTATATGAAAACGGAGTTCTCACTAGCCAACGAAATTAACTATCCCTATCTGGGTTTAATCATATCCTAAATCTACCAAATATTACGATGAATATGTACAATACAACTGAACTATCATCAACACAGTAGACTTGATAAATACCGAGCGCTCACCGATATAATACCGAGCACTCCGAAATACCGAGTACTCAAAACTACCGAGCACTCAAAACTACCGAGCACTCAAAACACGGAGCACTCCCTGACACCCACACTACCGGTATGTCACACCCGTCGAACAGACACAAGGCCAGATACAATCAACTACCAACAGAATACATAGGGAAGCCTTATTCAGGCACGTCTATATATCTTTAGTAAGTTACCTTGCTTGTCTTTACCGTTCGCTGGTCCGTGCAGTAATGAGAAAAACTCGGCCCTAGCAGCCGCCTTTTATACCCGGCGAATATTACAACTAGCGCCCTCTTTTTGTATTATCAAGGTCTTTAAAACACTTCTATGACCAGTACAAGTATTTACATTACAAGCGCCTATACGACAGGCATGCTAATAAACAAAACGGAGGACGGAGATTCCGGAAACTGGGTAACAAACGTAATTCATCACATTTGTATACTTTGTGTAATAAATTAGTTGAAGATGATATAAAAACCTTAAAATGTATACTTACATTACTGTATTTGAAACTTTGAATGAAAATAACAGATACAAAATAACTGAATAAATCTCGAGGATTTACAATTCAATGAAGGATTTTGGAACAAGCACAACATATATTTGACTTGTCCTTTGTGGCCTTACAATATGTGAAGTCTAGATCTGTGTGTGTATTTTAAATGTCGTGTAGTGATAAATTCAATTATAATAAAATATAATGTTATATAAGGAAGTTATATTTTAATTAAAACATTAGACATTCAAGTATACTGTTTCACATTTGAAAGTTTTCAAACAACAACTTCAAAACACAATAAATAATGAATGGCTTTTGATAATTGGGTGTTGCCCGTCCCCTCCCTTTTCAATGTTTTGTCTGTATCAGGTCATATCAGATTTGAAGATTTGGACAGACTTACACTTGGCCATCTCATTAGATAATGACCCCCTCAGGCCTCAACCCCTCTTAGTCAAAATTTACCTGTATCAGGTCTGGTACAAGGTGTGAAGATCTGGAGATGATAACCCCGGGGCCCCTGATTGTTAGTTGGGAACAGGTCATCACACCTTATACATGTGTGACCTTTATGTATAATTGCAGGTACATGCTGCTGACAGTCTAGACCCTGCAGGGTTCATATTACCTGTATTTTTACCTGGACAAAACCGAGTATAGTCTTTCAATATTTACAGGTCTTATAATTACCTGTTCATTTATTTCAAGTTAAACTTACGTAGCCTTCAATAGAAAATACTTTTTACTTTACAAAATGAAAAATGTTTTAATAAACATTGTAAAAGGGAATGAATTAAATACGATGAAGAATTCCACAGGTGAGTTGTTACCTGAGAATTATAGTTACTTTTCAAAAACAGGCTATACTATAGCCTTATCTGTAATTAGTACCCATTGTTCTCACCCTGTACCTGTGTCCTATTTACTAAAATACAAGGATTTATATAATATTGGCTGAGTGGGACATTTTCCAAAACCTCTGACTATGGTGTTGCTGGTATCTGCAGTTATGCGGCCGTCAGCAAAACCATAATTTATTATAATTAAGCAGAACTTCGATAATTATAGATTCCGAACCCTATATGGACTAAATTATATAATATGAGAAAACACCAGACCTTTAATTGTATCTTCTATGAAACCTTAATACAAACACATACATATAATAGATAATATAATAGCCACGACGAAAGTAATATTCTAAATAACATACCACAAACGGTACATGGTTTAATTCTAATTGATCTAAAACTGATCAACATACATTGCATTATGCAATATATCAATACTCTGGAATATCAGGTATTATTTGACTTATATGGAACATATTTTATTAGCCGTGGTTGCATAATAAAATATCATAAAAATAAATAAATATAACTTTAAAGTATGACTCTTCTAATATTTAGAAATGTCAGTTGCCAATATAATTATAACAGATTGACACATATTAGTTTCATCCCAATATGACAAGGCTTTTCATCAATTTGAAAGTCTATAACTTGATGGTCTTGATTACCATTGTAAAATTTTACTCATACTTGTATTTGTAACATGTGAAGTACTGCGTGACACTATCTTCAGTCAAAAAACTGTTGGTGCTCAAATGCCATACAAGCAAATAAAATATACACTGGTCTGAGACAAGGCTCTCCAATGTCAGTCATGTTATTTTAGTTTAGTTTACTAATAGCCAGAACCTGATTTGCATCATTCTCATATATCTACATATATTACCAAAATTATGGTTCAATATCTCTATCCATGGAGGAAATAATTAGTAGAAACGAAATTTTGACATAAAGATGGAACACGGGATAAAATTACTAAATCAGGAGAGAATTAAAGGTAGATATATATATGGTACCACGGAATTATATTAGAGCTCTGATATCTAAGTCTGTGATGGTACTTGAAGAGATAATTAATTAAAGTTACATTTTATATACTGATTTTATTCTGAATGCATGATACATGTAGCTATAAAATAACATGAATGTCAAAGCACCGACAAAACATGAGATCTGTACAGTCACGGAGTTGTCTAAGTCCGTGATACAGTGTAACTCTGTGGTCAAAGTCATACTTTAAGATTTTTCATCATTACACGGACTGCAAACCCGGTATACTGTACATGCAGTGCCTGTATCAGTACTTGGCTATCAAGTCACTCACCTGGAACAAATCTCAGGTGTGACAGACCATAGTCAGCCATGCATGGCCACTACAGATAATTGACACTTATATTGGGTAGTAACACATCCATACACATACTGTAGTGTGGGTACAATCTACCATGTAAATATCTTAAAAATGTAATTAGCGAAGGGGTTTTAAGCTTAATCATATAAGCTACACATGTAAACTTATTTTAATAGAAGTTGAAGTTAAACCTTTCTTCATTACAATAAATTTGTCCTTTGGTGTAAAAAACTAAAATAAAAAAGCTGAAATAACATACTTTTTCATTCATTGAAAATTAAATAAGTGTAATCAATACTTGTTTAATTACAATTTTCAAATGGATAAATAATAGCATATACATGGACACATAGACAAAAAACTTTTTTTGACATTCAGATGCACAATAAAAATGTTTTATTTATTTTTGTTTCAATATTATCAATATCATTTTAAATATTATGCAATTAACTTTCATAAAAAACTTGATATTATACTGTCTTTTATACATCTTTATATACATGTAGGTTAATTGGTTCAATGTGTTCACAACGCAAGTGTATTATAAAGTTATGTAATAGAGGTCCAGATATTTATTCCTTGTACACGAAACAACAAAATTTAATGTTGATTCTAATATCTATCTTTTATCTATTGTAAACAGAACTACATGTCTTATATAGTGTTTTATGTAATTTGAATGTGAACCCCAAGTAGATTTGAATTTCATGTCCTTAAAAATAGGACTCCAGGTAGACTCAGAGTGGACCAGGAGTGCACTCCAAGTTCATATGGAGTCCAAACGGAGTGCACTCCAAGTTTACCTGGAGTCCAAATGGAGTGCACTCCAAGTCCAAACGGAGTGCACTTGGGTGTAACCTTTAGTCTACACTCAACTGTACGCCTCGGACCTCTCAAGCGAAACTAGAGATACTGACTTCGTTGGTCACGAGATCGCGTGACATCATCTTAGTACAAGGACTCCTCAATCTAACCTTACCTGCTTACATTCTTATATTAGGTCCGCTGATTACCAACTTAAAATACTGTAATTTTGACAACATTAAGCATGCCAGATACATATAGTGATGTAGTTGGTTACATTAGAGTTTGCCTTGATATTTTATCCACATAAAAACATGTTTATAGAGCTACAGAATAATTTGTCGCTTTCAGAGACGGACAAGTAGACATACCAGGGAAAGCGACATCAGCACAGAAAACATTGTCAACATGCATATGTTACTTTGACTCGAAAAAAAACGGGAAATAAACTATCTAAAAATGCTATTGTAAATTCTATATGTATTCGGTTTCAATACCAACAAACGAAATCAGAACCCCATAAATATACATTATATATTACATCATGTATATATTAACACGGTACAATTATGATAGGGAATTCACAACATGTATAATAATATTTATTATGTACTGTTAATCCAAGTTATAGTTTACAAAACTTTAAGTGTACACGTTCGATTGCTTTGAGGTTGGTAAAACCCCAAACTTCACAACCATACAGTAAAATTGGTTTAACAATCTTTTCAAATAAATCATATATACATTGAACCGATAAGTTATGTTGTCTGCCTTTTTTAATAACATCATACATTGCTATAGTACCCTTTTTGATATTGTACTTTTTCGTTTCATTAAAAGAACCTGTACGACTAAATATCGTGCCCAAATAGGTAAAATTATCCACATATTCAATCACCTCATTATTAAATAAAAAAGTAGTTTTATTGCTTCGGCGTCCTTTATCAAAAACACGTATTTTGTTTTTTCTATATTAACTTTTAGCTTCCATTGCTTACAGTATTCATTGAAAACATCCAATTGCAATTGCAAGTCAGCTGGACTGTCTGATAAAAGTAAGGTATCATCAGCATAGAGCAAAATAAAAAGCTTTAAAGGGGCATCCCGCGAAAGCCTAAATGCCAGTTCTTGAATATACATGGCGTCTGCACTACTAATTATACTTTCCTGTTATTCACATATTCAAATTCCGCTCAAAATGTCTATATTGACCATTTGCAAAATCGCATTCCTCGGGAAAGCCCTGATAAAAATAGCGGTGATGACGCAACGTGACAGGTGTGCCGCAAGTTCCCTGATCGGTTTGACGGAAGAGAGGCCATACGGGAGGGGACGCGTAATGTATACGGCTGATGAAACAGAGACAAAGTCCGTGTATAAACTTATTGAATCACATTCACATTAAAATCAGACATCAATTTCACACATACCGATATTCAAATGAAGAATAAATGTCGGCATATCGGCACCATTTTTCGACACCAGGAATTATCTATATTACATATATTTACCGAGACCGAGACCGGTACACATGGGTACGGAATACGGCCATGGTACAAACCTTAATTTATGTAAAAGGTAATATTCACAAATCAAACTTTTCAGATGATTGCATAAAAGGTATGTACAGGGACGTATATGTGAGATACGTCCCTGGTATGTAGTATCCAAAATAAAATGACATCAAATTTTTTTTTTCAATTCAATGTCTTGGAGATTTTTTTTCAGACTATCCATATATATACAATGTACATTCATATTCATTTAAAATCTATCAAACTTTCAGCGTCTTCATACGTTAACACCTATCACAGAATGCGAATATTAAAGTCCATACACTCATATAACACACCACACACCAAACATGACTACATGCATATCAGATTTGGAACTGTTGAAATACGGGTACATATAACTACCAGTTATGATTATGTTACGATAATTCCGCTTTCTTTTTACATGTTTTTTATCGTTTTGTAAAGGGACGTTGACCTTTTCAAAAAAAAAACCTGCAGGCATGGGAAATACATATAAGTATATGTTGTATAATGTTTGTTGTTTTTTTTTATTTTATTTTTTTTTCCGTTATGTATATATTTTCGTATCAAATTCAATACCGGGGTCGCAACCCAATGATATTTGTACCTTCACTAATTTATAGATTAGGTATGAATATCACTTTTTTTACGCGCGAAGACGTGTTTTTTAATTCCTTTTGTCTAAATTGAAGTCATATGTACCTCGGTCGCACGTCCCGTTTTACAACGTAATCAAACGACTTTTTCTGTTACGGTATACATTGTATTTGAAAAGGTCTTTCTATCCAGCAATATAATTAGATCATACCGTTTTACTGGAGCATGAGATATTATAAAGGGAAAATTATAAAACACACTCTTAAGTTTGATTATACACGCATTTTATGCAACAGCGGACTGAAACAGTTTCCCCTTGGGTAGCCCCAAAACCAAATCAAAGTGTTATTTGTGAGAGTACTGCTACACAAAAGAAATATGTAACATGCACACAATAGATCAGTTAGTTTCTCCTTTTAATACTTCCCATCTCTCAATATGACTCTGTAACGCAGTCTTGCGTCATATTTTGACCATTCGGCAACTTTTCGCTTAGTAATTAGGCCTTATCGCGGTGTAACGGTAATACCAGGTAGAGTGTTTACAATGGAAACGGCGCTCGGCTGCGCATGCGTTGGTAAGTGGAAACCCCAAGCTGAAACGTCTGGCTAGACCGATAGAAATTCCACTAGTTATTTTGAAATTATTAATTTTATGAATACATATCAGCAAAATCCGTTCGTCAAAGTCCATAAGAATACCCACTCGATATATGTATGTTATATTTTGAAAAAAATGATGAAAAAAAACTTAGTTTCGCGGGATGCCCTTTTATGTTAATATGCAAATCATTTTCTAATTTAGCACTGACATTTTTCAAACCCTGAATGCCATTTTTGGCCATAAACTCTTCAAGATCATTCAGGTATAGACTAAATAAAAAAGGAGATAGATTTTCCCCTTGTCTCAAACCATTTTCACATAGGAAGTAATTAGAAAACTCACCATTAAAAGTCACGTTTGATTTAATGCCTTGATACATATTGAAAATTACCTTAAATATTTCCCCATTAATTCCACTCATTAACATTGTGTTTTGGTGTATGTGTGTACGGGCATGGGTACCTATATGTACCAATGAATATACTG
Organism: Mimachlamys varia; assembly: GCA_947623455.1. Classification (NCBI taxonomy): domain Eukaryota; kingdom Metazoa; phylum Mollusca; class Bivalvia; order Pectinida; family Pectinidae; genus Mimachlamys; species Mimachlamys varia. The sequence continues at coordinate 26,201,893 of OX392534.1, forward strand.
ATATTTGCATGCATTTTTTGCAGGGTTTTTAGTTTGCAAGAATATCCATGGTGTGTTTGTACGAAAGTGGGTATTCAAATATGTCTATGTCTGATGTGTGAGACTTTGTTTACGAGTGAACGATACATATGTATGTTGGTAAGTATACAAGTATTATGAACAAATGTTTTGTGCGATCTGAGCGGAGGTGATGGTGTACATGAATGTGTTATAAAGTGTACGTAAGAACGAAACTGAAACACAAAAAAAATTGTGCCAGACTAATCAAAGCGTGCAGAACAAAAATATTATTAATCGTCGAATAATTTTTACGGAAACCTAACTGGTTTTCACATATTAAACTGACATCCTCTGAATATTTCTGAAGCCGTTGGTTAAGTATAATAGTGAACAGTTTCCCCAAACAACTTACAATTGTAATTGGCCTATAACTTTTAGGTTCTGCAGATGAACATTTATTTTTAAAAATTGGAACAATGCTACCTGTAAGACATTTTGCAGGGAAATTGCCACTATTAAAAACAATATTAAATATTTTAACATACAAGTCCGTCATTTTCACAGCTGGATATCTAATATATTCATTTATAATATTGTCATTAGAACATGATTTATTATTTTTCAGCGACCTAATAGCGTTTTCAACCTCATCCTTTGTTATATCAGAATTCAGAAAATCATTATTAGAGTCACCAAAACTTACAGGTACATCAATATTACAACAACACTTCATCAACACTTGCATTGAGGTCTTTATAAAATTTAAAGAAAGCATCAATTGGTATTGTTCCTTTCTGTTTTCTTTTCACATCACCTTTCAGTAGCTTCCAATAATCTCTTGGATTTTTACTTTTTCATAACTTTCAACTTTTTTCGAATATAATATCTAAAAGATTTAATACTTTTATTCATAATATGTTTGTAAGCCTTTTCAGAGACTTTATATTTACTATGAAAATACTCATTTCTATGTCGTCTGTACTGGCCTTTACAACGCCGGTATGTTTTTCTAGCATTTTTACAATTAAAATCAAGCCAAGGTTTCTTGGAAGCAACTGATTTCTGCTTATTTACATTTTGCTGTTTAACATTAGTGCCAAGTGAGATTTTGGCTGCATTCAGTAATATATTACAACAATTATCAACCAACTGATCAACATTAAGTTCATGTTGGTCATTACATTTATCAATCAAATCAAGGATATATTTTATTGAATCATCGTCAATATTATCTACAAAAGTAGCTGTTTTCTCAGAGTTTCATTTATCAATTCCCTTCTCAAATCCCGAGGGTTGATCATACATAACATTAGTTTTTAAAATATACGGAAATTCAAGGGTTAAGGAAATTGGACAATGTGTATCAGACAGTAGGGACTGAAAATCTAAGATTTCAAATTCACTGACACTTTTATCAAGTCGTGATGAACAAAGTGCATAATCAACAACACTGGCGTTTTTACATGCGAGTTTACCAACCCTTGTGTCGCAGCCAGTTCGACCACTACAAATAAAAAGGTCATTAAATTTACAAAAATCTATTAACCAATTACCTGAAGTGTTCTTTTTACCATCACAACTTATATATCTTATCTCTATATCTGAGAAAAGTAGAATCATTAAACACCAGTATCCTTAGCGCCATTCAGAATTTCAGCTGTTATGTCAATGTTATTTTCTATTTCATGTGCATCAATAAAATCACTTGCATTTGAAGTTCGTGCGTTAAAATCACTTAGGATGCAGACATAATTATAGTTACTCGAAAAATGTAAGTACCCATCTTCTAGTTCTGAATATGGGTCACCTATATGATACTTTAAATTTTCAGGTGATATGTAGACTATTTCAAACAACAAATCTTCATCACAATGACAAACGTTACGATTTATCTTAAACCAACTTAAATACTTACTATCACTTTCTCTAGTATTGATATAGTTTTCCATGCCACACTTAAAAGTGAGTGTTATTCCGCCAGCCTTGACTTTTTGTATATGAAAACGGTTTTTCATGTTAAAAAACCAGGTAAGTTAATAATATCTAGAATGTTACCATCTACCTGTCTTATCCAGGTGAATTCACTGACCAATCAACTAATTAGTGTCACACTTGTGTTAGATCACTAATCCCCTGTGAATTGCACGCCCGTGATTTGTAATGTTTCGGCAGGGTGTCGATGTCTTGACTACTGTATTCTTCGGGATGACGAACGAAATTAGCATTCAAATGCCCCACAAAACACCATTTTGTCCAAAACAAGTTAAAAGGATGCATGGACTTTCGTTTTAAAAAGTATATTGTATCAGTAGGTAACTATCACAGCAATATTTGATGTTATACACGTTATACATATACAATGTTTATGTAAGCAAACAGTGTAATATGGCGATAGCTTGATTTTCCGGTACTAAGATGACGTCACAGGGGGAGTGGCCTCGTTCTTGGTCACAAAATATGCATAATTTAGAGGTCGGCGAAAATGACCTTATAATCGTGTCAACACAAAGTAACCAGACCACGCTTGCAAGATTGGATGTTTGAATATGGTTTTAAAACATGACTTTTACCAAATATAAAATTTTCATTTTTCGTTGCACAAATCCTTTAAGTATCAAGGTTCTAGACCTTTTGGTTTATCATAAGAAGTTGATAAGGTTTGAACAAATTTGACCATTGTGACCTTTAATATGGGTCAAGGTCCTTTTTTCGCAAACTTTGTCGGGATTCATCCCAGGTACCTTTCAGGCAAATATCCAGGTTATATGCCTTATGGTTTATCAGAAGAAGTCGCTTAAAACATAAACAGATTTTAATCCTGTGACCTTATATATGGGCCAAGGTAATTTTTTTCGCAGGCTTTGTCGGGATTCATCCACGGATCCTTTCAGTCAAATATCAAGGTTCTAGACCTTCTGGTTTATCAGAAGAAGTCGTTAAAATGTTTTAACAAATATGACCCCTGTGACCTTGAAAATGGGTCAAGGCCATTGTTTTTGGCATACCTTGTTGGGATTCATCCTAGGTAAGTTTCAGCCAAATACCAAGGTTCTATGAATTTTGGTTTATCAGAAGTCGTTGAAATGTTTTTAATAGATTTGACCCATGTGACCTTGGATAAGGGTCAATGTCATTTTTTTCCTTTCCAACTTTGTTTGGATTCATCTAACGTACCTTTCCCTCAAATATCAAGGTTCTAGGCCTTTTGGTTATTAAGAAAAGTCGTTTAAATTGAAAAGTTGACGCCGGACGGACGACAGCATAAGATGGCCTTCGGGCCAGGTGAGCTAAAAATGGACTGAGCATTTTGACTTTGGTGAGTCTATTCGGGAAGCATTTCTCATTTCCTTCAAAATCACAAATTATTCAAAACTTCTTTGGTTTCGATTTAGAATTCTTCATTATAATTTATGCAAAAATGTTCCCCTTCCATAAAGGATGTTTTTGCCCAAATGGGGTTTGGTTAAAATCAATACGATTATTTAACAACTGGTAGCAATTTAAAAGAAATTACCTCTATTTCCCCTATTGGGCCTCGCAACTCTGGACCATTCAGGGTCAGTGTCACCATTTATGCAAAATACGTCCCCCTACCTCATGTTTCTCACAACATTGGGTTCAAATCAATTCAGTGCTTTATGACTAGTAGTAGTAGTATTTTGATGCTAATAAACCAACTTTTTGGTGTGGCATAGTCTTACCACATTTTTAACAGTCTAACCACATTTTTATAAAAGTGTGGCAAAGGCTTACCACATTTTGCATTATATATCACTATAAAAGTGTGGCATAGGCTAACCACATTTTGCATTATAGTATGGCATAGGCTTACCACATTTTACATTATATCACTATAAAAGTGTGGCATGAGGTAAAAGTTTTGCACTAAGCAACACGAAGTAATCGCAATTTGTATTATAAAATTATACTATTACCACATTCTACATTGTATGTCACTGTAAGAGTACACGTCAGATTGTGAACAGATGGTGTTTTTCCATGACAAAGAGACCACTACAATTGATACACAGCTTGAATCTCGCAAATTGGTCGAGCTGTGAATGTAACAATAAAGATATGTAGAACTGTAACACCTCTCAGCATATACAGTATATGTAGTTACCCATGCGATTGTGATAAATTGAAATAGGACAGCACTCCCGCCAACAAAAAGTTATATTGTTATTATATTTTATAGAAAATAGTTGAGCAATGATTAACTTGAGCTGCTTAAAGTTTCTTACAACGGAATGTTTTGGCTATGTATGCCCATGATGTCAGTCTATAGCAACAAAGAAAGATAATTTTTATTAGAAGTTACTGAAAGAAATTTAAGCGATGGAAATTTCGGGATACAATGAATCGAAGTAAACCTGTTGGAATTTAATTCGTGTCCATACAAAAGAAAGGTATTCAATTAAACATTTGCTACGTCTTTGAGAACGAGACAAAAAAAAAAAAAAAAAAAAAACAAACGACAAACGTTAAGGTGTAAGTGTATGAAGTCAGAGAATTTATGCCAACTCTTTTAGTATTGAACTGGATAACGATGTCATAAAGGTGGCATCCATCAACAAAACTCTCTCTCACACACACACACACACACACATCAATCTAAGGTAAAGTAATTCCCTCCACTTATCACTTCTTGAAGATTTCACACGCACAGCTTGAATCTCTTAAATTGTTAAGGTGTCAATGGAACTGTAAGTCTATAACACAGAAGGTAATGTTCACACTCACTGGGAACTTACTTCATTACGTGATATCAAATCTACACAGATTGCACCATTTGAAGTGGTATTAGAAAATTCTCCCAGTGACATGATGTCATAAACATCTCGAGTTGTCATATTTAATGCTATAAGAATTGTAATTAGTTTTAGGTCTATACTGATATTCTTAGTATGTATTGTGATACTACATCATTTGCCAAGATCTATATTGAGACGCAAATGGGTAGACTAGATCTCACACCATTATGAAAAGGTAAGACTGATACCTACATTTTTAATATGCTATACATAATTCTAATAGTCACCATAAAGTATTACCAAAGAACAGATATCTAAGCAACCACACCAACAACTATTAAAAGATGAGAACAACATTTATTTTTAATCATAAATTGATATACTAAACACAGTCTAAGAGTCAAGTAAAAACATGAATCATGATATAATTTCAAATGATTAAAACTAGGAGCCATCATTTACCGTACAAATATTGCTATTGAGACATTCATCTTAGTGTGTACATGTACAATAGATTTTCTAACAATTCAGTTTTAAAATATGAAAAGCGTTTCTAGCTGATTGCTTATCTACTGCAAGAAAACTGTCCATTCACCGACTGGACAAACGGCGCAACAGGCACAAAGCCTCGACAAACAACACAGAAGACACAAAGCCCAAAATGGACCAATCAATATCTATTGTCAACTGCTTGTGATCTACCGTGAGAAAATAAACTATTGACAAGGTAGGACCGCGATAGATCCGACAGAAATTTATATTAATACAGAAACCTTTGTCGACATCAAAGGAGTTTAAGTCCCGAAAGTCATTTACTTTGAAACAACCAAAACATAGATACAATGTTCGAAGCAGTGACATGTTCGAATTTAAGTAATATAATGTATTTCCACTTTAAAGTATAACATGCTTAACGACTCAGGCACTATGCCACTCTGCAAGCGTTAGGTGTCAATCATCTAGAGACAGCTGTCAGTCATAGGTAGTGACCACTAATCATAGGTAGTGACCGCTTACCATAGGTAGCGGTCACTACCTATGTTGTGACTAGTGAGAACTACTCATCAGTGTACTATCGGAAATATCGCATTAGAATGTCTCAACATATCATTCTGCCAGAGGATTGTACTTCCTTTACACATACATTTCACAAAAGAGCTGGAAACGACTTGGTTAATGTGGAAGTTGATATAGTTAAAGAGACTCATACAGTCAACATAAAAGTTACTTTATGCCAAAAGCCTATCTTTCTAGAGGAGGAGGAGGACACCACTGCTAACAATTGTGAATATAAGGAATGTTTTGCTGTCGAGCAATCATACCAGTATTAAGGTAGGTAGTTATCAAATTGGATTTTGAGTGACAACCTAAGCTACAACTAAAGCACATCTAAACTATTCTAACTACATAAAAGCTATATATATATATAATATATAAAGGTGAAGACTGTTTAAACGTAAAGTTTTATGAAAATACTCTTAATATCTGTTCTACTATAATCTTTTTTGGAAGCATGACATTTTGAAACACTGCAAAATTTAGATATACCACACTGTGTATATAAATATTGAGCTACATTTTAAAACCATAAGAATTGAAACTAACCCCAATAAGTTCGCTGCAGTAATCATACAAGTATTGTAGAAGGTGAATTTTAGAACTAAACAATAATGTATCAAATCATAAACTAGATCTAACTCATCTAGGAACTATAATAGATATACTAAATGCAAATTCAACACATGTAGCACCAGAGTACAAGTAAACTTTTGTCATAGAACAAACATTTAGGTAAATGAATTTTAATGTAATACAGCAATCACACTTCAACACTGATGTAATCAATTGAACACTTTTAACTATTAGATATTAAAAACATGACATTTTTCTTCAAAAAATACTGTTAAAGCATTTATAACATTTCGGAATGCTTGACTGCATAAGAAACAAACAAGTACTGAGGTAGATTATAATATATATAAGAAATGGATTGCTGCTGTCACAACCTAAACAGACCCTGAACATCAACTATCATAAAAAAAAAAACTCCAACATGATGTCATACATAGTCAATAACACACGTAAAAATGAGTATTATCAAAAATCAATTATCATTGGCACATGGTATACAACAATCAAACTCAATTTTGCATCATCTTTTATAAAACAAAAATCTTAACAACATAACTAACGTTTTGTCATAATCATAACACACGTAAAAATGAGTATTATCAAAAATCAATTATCATTGGCACATGGTATACAACAATCAAACTCAATTTTGCATCATCTTTTATAAAACAAAAATCTTAACAACATAACTAACGTTTTGTCATAATCGAACAAGTTGGGTCTAATGATACCTGCAATATTAGAACATCAGAATGAAATATAATTACCATGAGTTGTTTAAGGTAATCATCTGCAATATATTCAAATATGCTGTCTAGGACCCTTTTAAGTAAGTGCAGTCAAAGGGAGATAATCAATGTTTCAGACACTGACTCAAGTACACTTGTGAAATTTTGGAATGTTTGACTGTAGAAATTTAGGAATGCTTGACTGCATAAGAAACAAACAAGTACTGAGGTAGATTATAATATATATAAGAAATGGATTGCTGCTGTCACAACCTAAACAGACCCTAAGCATCAACTATCATAAAACAAACTCCAACATGATGTCATACATAGTCAATAACACACGTAAAAATGAGTATTATCAAAAATCAATTATCATTGACACATGGTATACAACAATCAAACTCAATTTTGCATCATGTTTTATAAAACAAAAATCTTAACAACATAACTAACGTTTTGTCATAATCGGACAAGTTGGGTCTAATAATACCTGCAATATTAGAACATCAGAATGAAATATAATTACCATGAGTTGTTTAAGGTAATCATCTGCAATATATTCAAATATGCTGTCTAGGACCCTTTTAAGTAAGTGCAGTCAAAGGGAGATAATCAATGTTTCAGACACTGACTCAAGTACACTTGTGAAATTTTGGAATGTTTGACTGTAGAAATTTAGGAATGCTTGACTGCATAAGAAACAAACAAGTACTGAGGTAGATTATAATATATATAAGAAATGGATTGCTGCTGTCACAACCTAAACAGACCCTAAGCATCAACTATCATAAAACAAACTCCAACATGATGTCATACATAGTCAATAACACACGTAAAAATGAGTATTATCAAAAATCAATTATCATTGACACATGGTATACAACAATCAAACTCAATTTTGCATCATGTTTTATAAAACAAAAATCTTAACAACATAACTAACGTTTTGTCATAATCGGACAAGTTGGGTCTAATAATACCTGCAATATTAGAACATCAGAATGAAATATAATTACCATGAGTTGTTTAAGGTAATCATCTGCAATATATTCAAATATGCTGTCTAGGACCCTTTTAAGTAAGTGCAGTCAAAGGGAGATAACTAACTCTATAAAATTCAGAAATTGACAGAAATATAATTACCATGAGTTGTTTAAGGTAATCATCTACAATATATTCAAATATGCTGTCTAGGAAATAGGACCCTTTTAAGTAAGTGCAGTCAAAGGGAGATAACTAACTCTATAAAATTCAGAAACTGACAATCAGCAGACATACCATATTAGGGTAAATCTTACATGTCTTTTTTTTGTTTTGCAATAAGTTTAAAGATAAAAGTTAAAAACAGTCATTTTGGTTTTTGGTGTGAGTCCTATTCTTTTTTAATGCGCGATCGGAATCTGAATGAGGCCAAGTCTAACGACTCATCCGATATTGCTGCTGCAATCTGTCGCTGTCCAAGAAAGGCGCTACAATCTAGGCTCTGCAGAGGCGTAACCTTCAACTCGATGGATTCAAAATCACTACCTGGCATTGGCGGTGTTTTCACGAGCGTCTGCTCACCATCTATAGGATTCTCTGGATCTGAGACCACGTTGTTCGCCCTCCTGCCTAAAGAAGAAACAAAAACTTTTTTTTAATAAAACACATTTGAATATAGATTAAAAAAAATAAAACAAAATATTTGAATAAATAACGGTCCAACTGTTAATCAAAATTATTTTAAAACAACATTTATTTAAAACTATTTACCTATCTATTTCGAGGTCTTAAATTATATCTTTGCTGATTATTATGTCTCAAGTCATACGGCTGTCTGTCAGGTTGGTCCTGTAGTCGTCGTGGCCGTTGTCTGGCTTGTCTTTGTTGTAGGCGTTGCTGTTGTTGCTGTACACGAGGTTCAATAAGGTCAAGTCTCCTTAACAGTCGCAATATCATTTGGATGACAACTGCACCTATGATCCTTTCTATGTAAAGATAAAAAAGTAATTACCTTTATATAGCTTACAACACAGCAGTACAGCACATATTGCAATTACAACACCCAAAACACTGTAACCTGTAACATAAAGTAAAAAAAAAAAAAAATCTTTAAATAAATAATAAAGGCTTTATAGTATATACAAGCATCTCATATCTTAAAGGATTTATTTGTTCAAATGTGAAATGAAAAGCAGGCGGATATCAAACATATTTAACTTCTAATGATAATTGGTAGTCTATAGCATTACAACCTATGCTTGATAAATTCTTTTGAGCCTTCGTATGCACATTTGGTATATTTGTGTATGGTTTTTATTACTTAATCACCCGATCAAAGTTGGTTATAAATTTAGGAATTTCCTTACAGTTTAAGGAATACAGAACTTCAGTTTTATGAAAATAAATTCAGAATGTAAACAACATATAACAGATTACCCCTTTAAAAACAATTACCTATAACCAGCCATAGCTTTGATGGAGTATGAACATAGAAGGGTCTGGTTGGCTGCTCTGTCGTGCTGGACTCTTCCATTGTAGACCTAGTTGTCGGATTGATGTCTGATGTAGATTTTTCTGTCATCGATCCTGTAGAGGTTATGGGTCTCTCAGAGGTTATGGGTCTCCCAGAGGTTTCGGATTTTGATGACGAGGTTGTAGGTCTGGCAGATGTTGTGCTTTTTGTAGTCACCAACTAAAATAAACAGAAATTATACATAGATCTATATAATGCAAAAATAGTGTGGTTTAGATGAACAAAACACCACCAATTTAAAAATCGACTAAGGTTCAAAAGGTAATTTTTAGATATAACTTTCGCTAGTTCTCGAAGAGTTATCTACTATTGTATAACATTGCTACTGCTGTAAACCGTTTCATGTCATTTAATGCTACTTACGCAATTCTTTGTAATGGAGGGGACTTTGCGGCAGTCTGCACTTCCTCTCGGTAGAAGTTCAATTGTCTGTAATGCTGGACACCGATCTCCAAGTGTAAGGCTATAGGCCCTCCGCCAATTCTTTACAATCAGGCGGGTCACGCTGAACTGCATGTTCTTAACTCCCGTACACAACTCAAATGAAGTTTCATCTGTGTCCATTGTACACACGAAAGTTTGCGCTGTCGAATCGTCCAATGAGCGATCGCACTCCCATTGGAATTCAATGCAATTGATGCAACTGATTGAGAAAAGAGTCGCAAATAGGACAACTTTCGTCACTGGCGCCATTTTTTTTTTCTTGTTATGTAAGTTACCGGAAGTAGGTGTTGCTGCATACTGTCAGGATTTGACAGCGATTTGACAGGATTGAAAACGTTTTGGGGTTGTATACCAACAGGATTGGGCAGGGTTTGACACATTATGAACAAAACACTAAATTAAAATTTGATTTGATTTATATTACATTTAAGCAAAATGACTTATGTGAAATACTCTTTTTTGTAGTGATGTTAGGATTGCATTTTTAATGACCATAGCTAGCCAGACTCAATGGGTGATGCCGGCGTCACGTTTTTTACCGTATAGAAATATTCACACCTTGCGCGAAGGTCTGATTTAAATGCTACGATTTACAAAACTCTCGGCGAGCTCACAGTGTGATGCGGACCAATCAAATTTGTAACAATGTAGATGTTAGACTATTCAAGTCTGAAGGGACGTTTTGTTATCTGAAAATTCACATTAAGGGTGTATGACTACTCGCGTTAAAATCTATTCGCTTTAATTAACATGAATACAATTATAAACGAATTCGACACTGTAGGATTTATTCATAAAATGGAATTAAATAATGACTGTTCTATAAGGAGCTATGTAACAATCAAAAGGGTTGGACGGTTATTAAATCTGGATGTACTTGTAAAGCTTCAGAAAAATTGTGAGGAGAAAGAGTTAACCAAATTTGAATTTGAAATGCAAATGCCGGTAAGTATACACATGTGATAAGGATTAATATTGGTATAGAAATTGTTATAAAAATGATATGTTTCAGAGTTAACTTTGTCTTATAATTTCACAATAAAAGTTAAAGAAAAGACTAGCCTATCACGTGATGTTGACTTGTCGCAACTACAGTCGTGGGAAAGGATGTCACGATGACAAGGTAAAATTGAAACCGTGAGAATGTCTCCATGGATCCGTAAATAAAAATGCAAATTAGCACGTGATAGTCTCATTCCTATAAATTTGGCGGCAAAAGCGGCTTTACCGCACTTGGATATTTTTTGGCGCCATGGCACAGGCTAGTTTGTATGGTGTTGTTGAGAAAATAGAGTACGAACGGGCGGACGGGAAGTATGTAAGAAAGCTAAGTCTTTCACTGAGCAGCGTGTTAACAGTCAACATCACCTACTTCGACAAATCGGAGGAATATTTTATGCACATTAATAAGAAAAAAAGTGAGAAAATATACTATCTCCCCCTATCGTGGGGGGAGGCAGGAGATGTTGCTGAGGTGTTGAAAGCAAAATTCACACAAAAAGACTTAGAGTGGTTGAAAGACAACGTAAGTAGCTAAATTATCTATCTCTATAATGTCTTTGATACAAAACCATAAGCCTGCACTTAAAATCACTTTTTTTTTTGTACAGGCCGAGCAAGAACGAGAATCGGTAAGACGAAATTTAGCTTATTAACCATGCACACATATTATTTAGCTTATTACCCAACTTAGCATAATAATGATACATAATCTTTAGTTTAGCATAACTGTGGAACACGAATCTTTTATTGGAACTGAAATCAGTATTATAAGTGCTATATGGCATGGATCTTTTACAATAATTGAATTGCAGTACAATCATGTACACTTCATAATCAATGTTGCTTTTATAAATATATATATACAATGTATATATATATAAAACAGATGTAAACTCAATAATTTCGCCTTTGTCCTTAAGGCACAGTTATCATAGATATAGATGCACAATTATGTAATCATTGACTATATAATCCAACGTTCATACAGGACACAACGTCATATCGTTGTTCAACATTTAAAATACTAAAGGTTTTGCATAATATTTCTAAGTAAAAATGTATCCTTTTATATATTTTTTTTCTTTGATGACGAATTAAGCATAACTGTGGAACACGAATCTTTTATTGGAACTGAAATCAGTGCTATATGACATGAATTATTTACAATAATTGAATTGCAATAAAATAATGTACAATTCATAATCAATATTGCTTTTATTAATATATATATATATATATAACAGATGTACACTCTACAATGCCGTCTTTGTCTTGTAATGTCCGAAGGCATAGCTATCGCAGAGATTTGATAGGATCCATCGCTTGTCATCAAAAGCACACAACCCTGATTTGTTAATGTTATAGACGTATAACTGGTGTCTATTACTCCTTATACAATGCATTGTGCACATCTTGTTTCGTTTGTCAAATAGACATTCTTTATACATCTCGTGTCGCAAGTCACGCTTTATGGTAGCTTTAGCAATGCCTTTAGCTACTTGCTTCTCTTTAAAAGCATTAGTAGTGATTCTCGTGTTTTCAATCGTAAAACTTTCTGGCGCGGCATATTGAAAACTATACATTTTTGCGCGAAGACCTACAAACTCTACAATAGGCTTGCCTGCTGTTTCGTCTTTGAAAAAACCAGGTATCTTTTTATTGGTTGAATCATGGCAGAAATGCTCTTCAGGGTAATTAGACAAATCAAACAAGTGTCTGTCTTCTAACATGTCGACATAGATATCGTCACATAGCACTCGGTAGCAAAAGCTGTCTGTGTCTGTGAACAATAATTTTAGGGCATCTCCGTACTTTGGTTTGAGGTATTTGTAGTAGAACTCGTACATGATACATTTAGATAAATCTAAGATGGCCTGACCTACGTAAACGGGTTTGTTCAACACAAGTTTTACTTTAACATTTTCTACACCTGTTAGATCCTCATTAAAAATGGTGAATCTTTGAAAAGAGGGTTTGGCGCAATACTTTTTGAGTTTTTTAGCTGTGTGAGCAAGTTTAATGTCGACTCTGCTGCGAACGTTCTCCATGGTTTTACCGAAGACAGAATTGTTCATCAATTTAAAGAAGTCTTTTTCGAATTCGCTTGTTGCTATTTTGCGTCTTTCGGTGTTAAAGTCGATGTATTTTTTTAGCCAAGGTACTTGTCTGAATTCTAACACTCTGTGAACTTTTGTGACTTTCATTCCTAGCTCTACGTACAGCTGTAAATTTCTATAATGACAGATGTATTTCGTTTTGTTTTCTAGGTTGGGTATTAACTTTTCTGTTTTTACGCGATTGTGCAATATTGAATCTGTATGTTTATCGCTCGGGTTAAGCTCTCTCCATAGTGCTTTGCTTGTAGGAGATAACTCTTCGTCTAAGACGGTTTTGGGTTCGGGAGCCAAAGGGTAATCGCTCATTAGATCATGATCACTTTCCCCCACCTCTAAATCGACTTCTAGAATATAACCCAAGTCGCCCTCTTTAGGTATAGACAGTGGGTCAAAGTCTTCCTCGACCCAACGGAAATCTCCTACGGGAAGTGGTTCAGACATGGCTTTGCCATATAAATTGTTGCAATCTGTGTACATGATATAGGAGTCAGGTTGGGAGGGATCGTAAGACTCGGGAATGTAGGGATTGTTAGCTTTTGCATACTTGTTAGACACCATAGAGATACCCCCTCTTACCCCGTTTTCGAAAAACAGGTACATGTCTGGGTCTGTGAGCAATTCCAATCGAACTCCCGTCATTTTTAGCGCTGCCTGCCATGCTAGACCGGGAGCGGTGTAAAAGTGGGCGGCGTCTAGTCCGTAATAGCTGAGGCACATGGTTCGGAAATTTTCAAACACATCGGCTAAGAGTAGCACGTCCGTTTTGAGATAAAGATCGTGATATTGACCTAAATTTTGAATCTTAAGCTGCGTCCAAACTTTTTGTGCGTGATTGTAGTCCTTTTGTGAAATGTGCGACTGACTCAACTGACTGTAAAAGCATTTCAAGGGCGGTAACTGTGTTTCATCAAACTTCTCGCTACGGTTAACGTATTCGTACGGATAAACACCCTTTCTCAGTAATATTTCCGCGTCCGATCTGTCAAATTCTTTTGCAAATTTTTTGAATTTAGCCAGCCCTTCCTTTGCAAGGTTTTCGGTAAGAGATTCAAGACTCTGGGACATGAATTGAAAGGAGTCGATAAAGCGAAGATTACCTAGACTAAACGAAATGTATTTTTCCATGTTGTTAGGTATGCACGTGATATTATGGTCTTTAAATAAACCTACAGCTTCACATAAAATGTGAGCATCAAACCCTTTTAAGTTGTGAAATATGACGGGGACGAAAGATGGGTATCTAAATTCGAGGTTACATTTGTTATGTGCCGCCCCTCGAAAAATGCCCGTAATGTGGCAATGATCGCGTACTTTTACACATGTCGCAGTAAAAGGTATGTTGCAGATATGGCATTTGTAGCTCGATTGGAAATCTTGCTCGTCCTCGCGTGACATGTTTAGCGGTTCCTTGTGATTTCGTAAGATGTGTTTGATTTGTCTCTCTTCTTCAATGATTTGCTCTAAAAATGTCTTGCTAGCATTAGGACCTCTATAAATGACTGGAGATTTGCTATAGATATCGTTAACACAGACGACTTGATAGCCAAAGCTGCACGGTTCAAATTTGGTTTGCTTTGTGGTACTAGAAGACTTAGGATTGGGTAAGCATGTATCCATTTGTTGTGCAAAGGTCTCAAAATCTGCATATATGACAAAAGGAACTTGAAGTTGCTTTGCATAATCTTTGAACTCTAAATCTTTATGTTTTTCATCGGGTAATTCAACGTGCTGGGGGTCATGTTTAGAGCAATGCTCGATGTGATTTTGTAATATATCATCTCGGGTGAAACCTTGAAGGCAGTAATGGCAAAAATGAGTTAGGTGATTACCCTTTCCTTTTGTTCTATGCAAAAATGTGTTTAAGTTCGGGATGAGACAATAATGAGAATTGTTGTTTTCCTGGAGAAAAAGTAAATTGACTCTATGGCGTGCCTGTTTGATTTTAGTAACGTACAAAGGAAAGATCTCTTTACTTTCATAGGCAAAGACGTTAACCGATATGCAGTTCTGTTTTTCAAATTTAGTAATTTGTGATATAGAAACTGGATAAGTGATACCTGACATGTCAAGGTCATTTTGATACGCTTCATAATGAGACACGCGCTCGGGTATGTCGCAAACGGGATGGAGTGAAGCCAAAACAGACCACAAAAAACATTTTTGATCCGTGTTGACAACATTGACTATAGCATGCCTCTTAAAACTTGCTGGGGTAGGTATGTAAGAAGAACCCGATAGAGGTGAGTAATTGATTGTACTTACGCTCAATTTCAGTATTGTTTTTAAAATCCAACTAGATCCTTTATGAATAAATTCCTCGAAAGAGGCAAACATTTTCTGAAATGAGGCATTCAATTCACTGTCAGAAAAGTCGTCACTAGGCATGAAAATGTGAGTGTTACTTCTGAAATGAGGAAATGATTGTTGAAGGTTACCGTCCTTGTCTGTCCTTTCAAATTCGACTTGAATACACAAATACCACTTGATTCCATTTAAATTCTGACACGACTGTTTTAAATGGTGCACTATTTCCTCTTGAGTACTAGAAAAAAATGTTAATAAATCCATACCATCATTGTCATTCGGATAAATGTTCCTCACATTTGCAGATCCATTAAGACTACTTTCATCCGAATACTGATGTGCCGGATTTCTCCAATGCGGTTCCTGCGGTGGTGATTCCGTATCGGAAGAGGGTTCCACATCCGATAGCGTCTTTGACGGAGATTTTGATGACGTCTCTACATCTGATGGCACCCCTACATCCAACGGAGGCTCTAAGTTTGGCGGGGTCTTTACGTCTGTCGGCGATTGCGGCAGCGATTCTGTTGACGGTTCCACATCCGGCAGCGGCGGCTCCACATCCGGTAGCGGCGGCTCCACCTGCGGCAGCGGCGGTCCGGGAGACTGAATGTGGGATGGGCCTGCAATCGGTGATGGAATCGGGTGAGTTGATTGCTGGTGGATTTTTTTGCGGTGTACTTTAAGACACTGTTTTGAGGAATATGTTTTACCACAGTCCTCACAAGGTAATCTTTGTTTATTACCATGTATGAGTTCTTTGTGACGTTTTAACGCGTCTGCTCGCTTAAATACTTTTCCACATACATTGCATGGTAGTTGAATGAAATGTTCCTTCATATGTCTTCTATGTGAAAGTTTGTTAGCAAACCGTTGTCCACATTCACTGCACATATACGTTACAGATTCGGGCGGTTGTTTGTTCTCCTTTGTCTGCTCTTTGTGAGATGTATCACCTTTCCTTTGTATTTTCTTTGGTGAGACATCTAGACTGTCCAGTTTTCGCTTTAGTTCAACAAGCTGTTTTTTCGCGCTTTCATCTCCCCGCGCAAATTTGTCCAAAAGCTCTGATAAAAATCCATGCTCCATGGTTGGCTATCCGACTGCTCTCTGAAGGTTCGCAGTGTATATCTGTATTTATATGTTGCGCCTTTTTATGACGCATGCTCACTCGACTATATTTTAAAGGACAACCACTTACGTTTCGGCTTAGTGTTCTGCATGAATTGTTTTGGTGTCTCTCTAATGTACAATCGCCCGCCCTTTTGACCTCTGTTTCGACGCTTGCTACGTCTAATTGTATTGACCTCTTCCTGACCGCTCGGCTTTTCATTGATAACCTTTTCACGGTCGTCTGGCTCTGGAGTGGCATCCTTTGTTCGCTCGTTTTCTCCAATGGTGTCCTTTGTTCGCTTGTTTTCTCTAGTGATATCCCTTGTTTGCCTGTTGGTCTTTTCTGTTGTGGTATGCCCCTCATTGTTGTTGTTGTTGATCTTTTCCGATGACTCATCCGCTCCGGACAAAAGGTGTTCATACTTTGATTTTGGAATTAAAACTAATTCTCTTGCCATTTCAAATAATTCACGAAAAATATGGGCAATATCTTGCTTAACGCCAACAATCTCTGTCGTCGCTGACGTCGACTTATTCCTTGGTCTAGCAATTTACGTATGCTTGATTTATACTTAGATAACTTCCTTTTATCCTCTTCAGATAGCAAAATGTTATCTGTTGCCGTGTTGTATATTATTTCTATTATAAACTTGAGTTGCTGATCGGTTAGCGTTGACAAAACCACTTTCTTTTGCTTGTCTGAAGTCATCAACAAAAATTCGATTAAACATTTCATTTTTTAGGATAATACAGCACCGTATCTTCTCCCGGCAAGATTCTACTTCGAAGTGGAGGTATTGGAGATGAAATGCTGCCTATATCTACGTCGGGGGGTGAAGGTGAAACGTCGATTAGCAGGTAACCAAACCTTTTCGCTGTTGCTAGCTGATAGGCCTCTCTGAAATAGACGTTTTGTCTCGGAAATATTTGACGCCCGAGAGCTTCCACTTGTGACTGATCTCTGTAATTCTTAAATATGATGAAATATTGTGTGTTCAGGCTAAGCGTGCGCATCACCTTTCCCTTTTGAAAAACGTTTTGAAGTAGAAACAATACTGAAAAATTCAAATGGTGAGATTTTATACAAAAGATGTTCATTAAATGTTGACTGTCTACACCTTCTGCCATACAATCGTCGATCACTAGTAACTTGTGACCGTCGATTTCCCCCCACTCCTCAAACTGGTCTTCGTTTGGTAGTCCTTGGTGGAATGTTATCTCTTTAAGATTGCTACGAAGCTGATCGAACATTGGTTGCCAGGTGTTGTAACAGAGAATAGTCTTGATGGGTGCTTCACTGAACATACCATCGCTGTGTTCTAATAAAAGTTTCGTTAAAAATGTCTTGCCACTACCACTCGCCCCGCAAATCATGACTCTGCATGGTGACTGGAACTTGATTAAACTTTCTCTGACATACCACTCCATTGTTAAAATAGAAAATGATGACGCATACACAAAACTGTACTATTTAAAGTTTTTATTTACAGCACAGCAACTCTGATCCTTAGGGCAAGATTTTATATGACATGGGAATGCATTTGATATCAAATCGTAAACGAAATGGTCATTTTCTGTATAGTTATTTCCAAATTGATTTACCATCGAATTCATAGATATACCTCTGCATCTATTCAAGAGATAATACAAACAATATTGACCACAAACATTTGAAACATTACTTTGCAATCGCTTATTATTGTATGTATTTGCTTTGAATGAGTAGTATTCTGGTGGGTGACCATAACTATCGAAAAATTCTGTTTTTGTTGGCGATTCTACATAAAAAGCTAACCAATGTTCCCCTGAACGCTCGCTCGTGTCCGTGTTTGCAATAAAGGCATAGGGGAAGCCATAAGATTTGTGAGGCATTTGATCTCGACTAAACACTCCAATAACTGTTTTTCTCATTGCAGAATCTGCATTTATCACATCGAGAAGTTGACGAGTGTTCATGGTGATATGATATCCCTTGCAGCGTTGATTTCAAAGTAACCAGGGTACTCGCAGTAGATGATGCAAGACACAGCTTCCGTTAACACAGTTCCAAATGTTACCTCCAGTCTTACGTTTCCTTGCTTAAGTA
Source organism: Mimachlamys varia (assembly GCA_947623455.1). Classification (NCBI taxonomy): domain Eukaryota; kingdom Metazoa; phylum Mollusca; class Bivalvia; order Pectinida; family Pectinidae; genus Mimachlamys; species Mimachlamys varia. The sequence goes on from OX392534.1 coordinate 26,220,588, forward strand.
AGGTAAGATACTGACTCGTCCGAAATGTCGGTTCTAAATCGAAGGTGAAAAGGGAATAGCCTAGTCCGATATCATCTCTCTCCAAATTCAGACCACTATCGCTTAACCATTTACCAGTGGATTGTAGCATACTCCTCAGTACTGGGATGACAGTCTGCCCTCCTTTGTCACTATACTTCAGCTTAAGAGGATTACCACCGACAGGTATGCCATCGACGTAGAGTCCAATAGTCGAAATGTCGTAAGATTGAAAAAACCACGGGTTTTGTTCGTAGCTACCTGATATACCCGTAGCATTTACAAACCCAACCACTACTGTATTCGGTCTCAAACCTTGGAATATATTGTCGTAGGTGAAATTGGTTGAACCTGCTGGAATGGTCATCTGTTTAATGAGCGTCTGAGTAAATGGATACTTAGCATTGGTTCGTTCGAGAGCTTGACTCTGGGCATATATGACGGCTGGGTTAACTTTGACTTTGCTTACACGCAGTCGAATGTCTTCAAACACGACTTTATAATCTGCAGTGACATCGCCAGACATCAAACAAAATTCTGGCTTCGATCTGTAGAGTTTAACGTTGACATTGACTTGGTTCAACAGATACCTATCCATCTTGAACAAATCATGGTAAAGTGGCCCCACCATGTCCACCACGTTTCCTCCTTCGAATCGTTTTGCTCTATCGAGCAGTGCATTGTTAGAACCAGTTCTGGGGCTATCCGCGTCCATATAGCCTTCATCATCTTGTTCCCATAGCTGAGTAGACAATTGCGACGTTTTCGCCTCCTTGCCGTACTTCATTAAAACTTGGAGGTATGCTTTGTAGGCATAATGGTTTGTGGTCGATACGACGGTCTTCCCTTGTAAAGTAACATCCACTTGAGAAAACAAAGAAGGTAAAAATAAATTAACAGGTCCTACATCTTCCGTATCGCTTATTGCAGTACCATCTCCTTTAACTATTTTAACTTTTGCATAGACGAGAGTGTTTTTCAAATCTAATAATTCTAACCCGTTTTGACCGGAAACCACAAATTCAATGGGTGAATCGTTGCTAATTTGCGAAATTGGTAGTACGTCTTGATAATACACATTTTCTACAGCCGTTTGTGTCGGAGGGAGATCGAACAACGCCAATTCTGATGGTTGTGCCTCTCTAAAGAAATCCTTGTTTATCGTAGCCATTGTGATATGAGACTTCTGTTTGTCTTCTTCGTAGACTTTTTAGTATGATGCCTTTTAGATGACTTCTTTGTAGACTTTCTTTTTGACTTACGAAACTTTTTTGTCAACGTTATGTTATCCTTCCTGCTCTGCTTCTTTCTGATGGTCGATTTTCGTCTTTTCAGTTGCTTTCTGCTGGAGGTGTGGACACGGCGACGTTTTGATGGCAAATGACGATTAGACGAACGTCCTTGCCTTTTTAGCTCAGATTTGGCCTGTTCAACCGCCTGCTGGGCTGGAGACACCATGTTAATATCAACACTTCGAGCTGGTAAAGACTTTTCTCCTTCGCTATTGTTCTTATCTATGGGTATCATGAATTCGTTAGAATTATGTGATAACCCACCGCCCCATTGTTTTACGTCCCTGCTGACATTGTCTGCATAAACATTTTCCTTCCCTTGTACCACATCATGATAATATTTCATCCATTTCTCAACGTTGGGAACGTACATCTTTGAAACGTTCATGTTAAGAAAGGAAACTGTTTAAAGTGAAGTGTAACCGTCGCTCGCCCTTTAAGAAATGAAACATGATCTCCTTTGCCGGTCTTTATACTGATTTCCATGTCTCTGATTTCAGTTTTTCTCACGGGAACGTAGAATGGGTTGGTGAATGTCTGTGACCAGTTTCCTACTTTCAACGCTCTCACCATGCGGAGAAGGCTTTCCTTTTCTCCATCGACTACAGATTCACCGCATATGTCGCTATGTAAGTAAATACTTTGTTTCGTTTTTGAAGTAGCCGGTGGTAGGGCTATGTCTACTAGCGCTACTTTCCATATCCCATCAAGATTTAGCGGCGATTGAAAGTGTGATCGAAACTGTGCGATATTGTTTTCGGGAAAATATGTTAGATTTCTATCGCTGTGGATGATCACGTAGTGTGACATCTTCAACTCTTGCAAGGTCTTTGATATCTTTTTCTTTAATCCACTGGTTATATCGCGAGGGCCAACCTTCAAATTTCACAAGCCATTCAATCTGTCCTCGTCTCTTACGTTTTTTCAGTTTTTCTTCGATGTACCATAGCGCATTTTCGTCCTTGTCCACTCTCTGTAATTCGGCTTGATAAAAATTCCCTTTGATAATCTCGTTAAGAAAGTCGACTAGTTGATATTGTGGAATGTTCTGTCGTAGAAATCGCCTGCTCACTTTAAAAATTTCAGACGAAAACTGCTGCTGATAAGCTCTAGTAAAGGGTTGCTTCAAATGAGAAATTCTCACCAGACTCCCAATTTTGAATCTAAAATGGTTTCTGCTACCTTTAGCAGATGTTACCTTCTGTTTCTCTGCATATTTTACCTTCTGTTTCTCTGGCTTCACCTTCTTAAGATACAATTCGGCAAATACATCAGCTTTGTTTGATTCGTTTACATCCCTCGGCGATAGTCCATTTAAAGATCTGTGTGGCGTAGCGTTGTAATTCCCAACAAAATCTTGTAATTTGCTGAGGTATTGATATGTTCTATATTTTGTAAAATATCTATACATCATCGTCTTCAGCGTTCTGATTACCCTTTCTGCATAATTCGCTTTGGTTTCATTCTGAGTGGTGAACAAATGTATGGAGTTATCTTCACACCATTTCTTCATTATTTTATTGTTTATCTCACCACCTTTGTCACTGCGCATGCGCTTTGGTACTTTACCTCTTTTAATGACTTTTTTTAATGCATCTAATACGTCTCTGGCTGTTTTTGTCATTACAGGTTCGACCCATAAGAAACGAGTGAACACGTCAATGACGATAAGGAGAAACTGATAACCGGAGTTCTCCTTTGCAAGAGAGGAAACGTCTGCAAGATCTACATCGTATTGCTCGTAAGGACCAGAAACTTCTACTCGTGCTCTCTTAAATGACCGCCTTGGAGGTTTCTGCAAACTGTAATCATCGAAACTTTGTATATATCTTCTAATTTTATAAAGACCTGGTGATTGATAGCCTTGTGATTTCAATATCTGATAAACTTTTGTGGGACTGAGAAATGCACCACCGTTCTTTAAGTCGTAATACACTGCATCAACGCGACGCTTCTCCTCTGCTGTCAACATAATGATAATGAGACAAACGATTTTGTGTATAATCTTTTATTGCAAATAAAAATAATACTTTACATTGTTTTGTTTTTTATCTTTTTCTCTAAACGAATCATGGACATAGTCATATGACTTATGTCATCTTTCCATTTCTCTGTTTTGAGTTGTTTGATTCTCCATTCTGCATTGCACAGCTGTGATATAAAGTAATTTCTTACTTTTCTGGGAATGTTCATATTTACAGTTTCTCGAATACAGTCACGTATCACGTTTATGTCATCCACACTGTCAATGGCGTCCTTTATGCAACATTTTCGATCTTCTGTCGTTTTTCTAACGTGGTATGCATATGTAAGTTTTAATAGGTTGTCCATTCTTACATAATCTGACGAATCCATTAACTTTGGTAGAGCTGCGAATGGTGTGATAGCGGAGAAGAAAAACAACACTCAACGGGAACGTTTCTGAACTTACAGTAATTCAAAGTTTTACCGCACTTGTAACATGTGATATATTTCCTTAAGTTTTCATAAAAAAATCCTGCATAGGCGAGCTTATATGGACAACGTTTACAAGGCCACTGTAGGAACGTCAGCAGTCGATCCGTATAGCTTGACATGTGTCTATGAACTGGGTAATTGTTGATACTGTTCATGTTTATGTAAACAAACGACTTTCGTCGGCGCCTATCTTCTTGATGTATTTCTTTATCTTTACACTATAGTTTTCAATGACATAAGAACCATTTTGCAGTCGTTGATCTTGCATGAGTTGTTGGAGCGATCCAGAAGGAATGCATGATTGTTGGGCAGATTCGTACCATGTCATTTCCACTTCAAAATGGTTTGTTAAGGTTAATGCCTTTTCAAAATATAAATCCACCACATCGTCATAGGAGAGCATTACACAACTATGCCCCTGCTGATTAGCTAGTCCTTCTTCACAACCCGCACACACAAAAATCTCAGTTATCTTAGATCTGACTGCATATGCATAAGACAGACACATCAGATTTTTCAATATTCTTCTATAGGCCTTTTTTTCGATTTCATCGAATAAAAAGTCGTGTAGTCTTTTCTGTATTAACTCTATGTTTGTGTCCATTTCTCTTAGCTTTCTAAAGATGTCAATTAAACTCGAACACCATTTGGAGATATTCACAATCTTTTGACCACCGTGTGTGCTCCTCTTTGATAACGTCACAATAGTTCCACTGCTTCAGGGAAACACCGCACATAAAGCAAGTTACACGGTCTTCGATTCCTGTATAGAAAAATCCGTTATTTGCCAGTTGATAAGGTGAATGATAGCGATGTTTTGGCCAGTGCGTAAATGTATCTAAGCGCTTATTACACTTGATGAACGATGGGTGGCGGGGGTTTATTACTTTAAAGTTGCAACAAACACTGTCAGTTTCGCATGCCATTACAATTTTCCATCAATGAATATACACACTGTAAACTCTCTGAATGAAACAGCAACTTATGGAAGAAATCGCCTGTGATCTGTAAACTCTTGTTTTCTTCACGCAAACAAACTTTCACTTTACCTTTGGTCTTCTTAACGTCGACTTGCTGTGTTAATCCTATACGACAGGTAACACTGTTGGTAGAGACTTCGCAGACGTCGATATTTCCACAGTTGACGAGGTCTATCTGTCTTTGCGCCATGTGTTACTAGTGAAACATTGAGCGAGTTGATGCCTTTTATTGAACACATACCATGAATGTGGTAATAGCACAATTTTATAATACAAAATGTGGTAAGCCTATGCCACACTTTTATAGTGATATATAATGCAAAATGTGGTAAGCCTATGCCATACTTTTATAGTGATATATAATGCAAAATGTGGTAAGCCTTTGCCACACTTTTATAAAAATGTGGTTAGACTGTTAAAAATGTGGTAAGACTATGCCACACCAAAAAGTTGGTTTATTAGCATCAAAATACTACTACTACTAGTAGCGATTTAAAATGCTTTACTTCTATTTCCCCTATTGGGCCTCACCCCTCTGACCCCAGGGGGGTCATAATCACTATTTATGCAAGCTTAACTCTATAATTTCGTTATATGGATCACTATTACGGATAAAACGTACAACATATGCTGGAATCTACCCGTATGAATTGATTTAAAATATTGATGTTCCAGTATGGGGCCCGCGACGGGGAAGAGAAAAGAACTGTTCGCAGCTAGAGAAAATAATTCTGCTGTCCAAGTTTCCCAGGTGAATGTTGATTCCCAAATCGAAACAAGTTTAGATTAACAATTTGGCCTGTTTGATATCGTACCCCCCTCCCCCGAAAACGTTTTGTATGACGATCTCAACTTTGATATATGTGCTGGCTATCGAACAGCTACAGTTGAGTGTAGACTAAAGGTTACACAAAGTGCACTCCGAGTGCACTCCGTTTGGACTTGGAATGCACTCCGTTTGGACTCCAGGTAAACTTGGAGTGCACTCCGTTTGGACTCCAGGTAAACTTGGAGTGCACTCCGTTTGGACTCCAGGTAAACTTGGAGTGCACTCCAGGTCCATTCCGAGTCTACCTGAAGTCCTATCGGGCATTAATACCTCTACATATAAGGGCCACATTCATATTACATTTTAAATTGTAGATAGTACAACATATACATGTATCATATTAATCAATCAATCAATATTAATTAATACATATTTTGTTGCTGTAGATGTTTATATTAAAGGTTCGCTATTTATTTAGTTGTTTAACCAGCAATATAGACTATGCCTACAGTTTAATCTTTGTATAATTTGGGTAATAAATTAGTTGGCTAGATATAAAGATATTGTCCTTTGTGGTCTTACAATATATGTGAAGTCTACAGTTGAGTGTAAGCTAACCTTTACACCCTAGTGCACTAGGAGTGCACTACGTTTAAACTAGTAGTGCACTACATTTAAACTACAGGTAAACTAGTAGTGCACTACGTCCAGCCAGGTGTGACCACAAAAACCCCTACAGGTAATGGGAGGGTCCATACCTACCAGTGTCCTTACCTGTACAGATGTAATATGATTAACCTGTACTTTTATGTTTTACTATTGAAGTCATTAGTTGGTCAGTACTTCCTCATATAAGTACAAGAATGAACAATTCTGAGATTATGCCAGAAGATATTTATCATAATAACTTAAATAAATTAGTTCACTGCATGTCAAAATTTTAAATAAAATAATAATTTAAATATACTAACTTATAATTCTTTTTAAAGAAGTAACAATGATTCTTTTCTATCTAAATATTTGTATTCTACAATTAAATTGAAAGGTATGTGTTCAAATAAAAAATTGTATAACACATGTTTTATGTTGAAATTATTAAGTTAATTCTACTAAAAATATATGCAGAAAATAAAGTAAACAACAGATTGTAATATAAAAAAATAGATATTAGAAGAACATATTTTGTACTAAGTATAGTTGTTTCAATAACAAATTACTTTAATATTTGACATTAAAGAGCTAGCTGTGCAATATCAGAGACGTACAAGGTTTTATAAGTCTCTTGCAGTACTACCTACATATACCAGTATTGGTATTCTGTTTCACTATACACTCAGGTACAATGCATACAAATGAAAGGTTATATAAACATCAAGTACTAATACATATAAGAAAAGATTACTTTCACCAGAACATTTAAAGCCATTTCCTTCTTCATATCAAAATACCAACATATATCTACATGTAATCCAATTGACTGTAATCAATGTTATCATCATTAATCAATTAACAGGCTAGAGCCCTCAGGCCTTTAATCAGACTTGGCCAGTGATGGCTGTGGGGTAGAGGGAGGCGATCACCTGGCTAACTACAGACAGCCTAGGGGTGTCCCCTATCTTGACCTCTGTACCTGAGGATGTGGCCTAGGCAGGTCAGGTACATGTATGTAATTATGCCTGGAGGGTAAAGGATTCTACTTGAAGATCTATATTTGTCCCTTTTAGTTAGATATTATACAAGTCATTAGGTTGATTTAAAAGTACAATAAATGTGACTGGCATAGGCTTAACTTTGTTAGGTTAATATAACTGCATATTATTCATTTGTTGTATACATGTACTAAGTCTTACAATATAGAATTAATTAAAATGATTCCATTACACCGACCTTGCTTTTTTTAAAATCATTATTACATATATGCATAAACCTTCAAGTCATATTTAAAACAACCTGTAATTGCCTTCAATATGTAGGCCTTAATATTGGAAATGCATCATTTTAAAATACTTCTATACTGATAATTAGAATAAAATTAAGTATAATGAATGTTAGTATTTTATTATCAAACTATAATGAAGCGACTGAGCCAGAGAGTATATATTCTTAATTATTATAAATTTCAATGTTATTTTATGTACTATTAATTTATTATTGTATAATTAAATGTTTTGAATGAAACAAAAAAATGGAATAAAGTTCTCAAAATATCCACTATTTAAAGGGAAATGTGTAAATATCTAGATATATTCTCAAAGATTTTTAATTTCAGATAAACAGATAGACTATCTAAGTCCGTGATAAACCCGAGTAAAAGTTAACATATGTATTATCATATTTATGATCCTGGTCATATCGCTTAGCCCTTTATTAATCAAATTGGTTTCAAATTTGACCAGTGATAGTCAGATGAGAAATTCACACCTCAATTGTGTCACTGACAGGCTTATGTCAGCAGGTGTTCCTTCCTAGACAAGGTTGAGACAGGTCAGGTAATTGCCTGAGGGCTGAGGGTCAAATCAAAACATCTGTCCCATATACTAACCAATCTGACTAAATTTTAATTCATTGTTGTATTGCTTTTTTTCAACTTCAAATTCTTATAAATATATTAACACGGTTGTATGTGGTGATATATATACATACAGATCTTAATATAGAAAAAAATTAAAAATAAAGATTATCAAAACTCTATAGAGCGTTCATAAATATATAGATCTGAGGCATGAATGTATTTTATAAAAATATATATCTAATTTAATTAAGTAATAAAAGAATATTTATTTGTTATTTTCGCAATTAGTTTTTACAATATTTAAAAACATACTTCTAAACAAATAATAATCAATAGATATTCCTTCAATTTTTCAATATACTTGATTGTAAATTGGTATATTAATAAAAAAAAATAACGTTAATACTGTATATTAAAAGAAATATAAGACATCAAAACTGCTAGATAAATATTAATTTTCTATTTTATTTATATGATGTATGCAAGAAATTTTTGGGGAAAATTGTAAGAGTAATTATCATGATTTCACAATTTCTAGTTTTGAAATGAAAGCAAAAAGGTTGTTTGAGAAAAATAACTACATAAGATGCATATATATACATTAAAGTTATAAATATTAACTAATGATAAGGCCAGCTTCAAAGTACTAGCAGACGATAAAGGTGAGGTACAGGTAAAAATCACAGGTAGATGGATGGGACTGCCCATTTACCTGTAGGGGTATTTGACCTATATGGGGTTCAGGGTGTAGTGCACTACTAGTTTACCTGTAGTTTAAATGTAGTGCACTACTAGTTTAAACGTAGTGCACTACTAGTGCACTAGGTGTAAAGGTTAGCTTACACTCAACTGTAGATCTGTGTGTTTTTTTTTAAATGTCGTGTAGTGATAAATTCAATTATAATAGAATACTTTATTTTAATTAAAACATTAGACATTCAAGTATAATGTGAAGAAGATTTACTGTTTCACATTTGAAAGTTTTCAAACAACAACAACTTCAAAACACAATAAATAATGAATGGCTTTTGATAATTGGGTGTTGCCTGTCCCCTCCCTATCAAATGTTTTGTCTGTATCAGGTCAGATCAGATTTGAAGATTTGGACAGTCTTACACTTGGCCATCTAATTAGATAATGACCCCCTCAGGCCTCAACCCGTCCTGGTAAAAATTTACCTGTATCAGGTCTGGTACAAGGTGTGAAGATCTGGAGATAATAACCCCGGGGCCCCTGATTGTTAGTTGGGAACAGGTCATCACACCTTATACATATGTGACCTTTATGTATAATTGCAGGTACATGCTGCTGACAGTCTAGACCCTTCAGGGTTCATAATACCTGTATTTTTACCTGGACAAAACCGAGTATAGTCTCTTTCAATATTTACAGGTCTTATAATTACCTGTTCATTTATTTCAAGTTAAACTTACGTAGCCTTCAATAGAAAATACTTTTTACTTTACAAAATGAAAAATGTTTTAATAAACATTGTAAAAGGGAATAAATTAAATACGAATATCAGGTATTATTTGACTTATATGGAACATATTGTATTAGCTTTGATTGCATAATAAAATATCATAAAAAAAATCATAACTTAAAGTATGACTCTTCTAATATTTAAAAATGTCAGTTGGCCACTATAATTATAACAAATTGACACATATTAGTTTTATCCCAATATGATTCTAATATCGATCTTTTATCTATTGTAAACAGAACTACATGTCTTATATAGTGTTTTACGTAATTTGAATGTGAACCCCAAGTAGAGTTGAATTCAATGTCAAAAAGGACTCCAGGTAGACTCAGAGTGGACCAGGAGTGCACTCCAAGTTTATATGGAGTCCAAACGGAGTGCACTCCAAGTTTACCTGGAGTCCAAATGGAGTGCACTCCAAGTCCAAACGGAGTGCACTTGGGTGTAGCCTTTAGTCTACACTCAACTGTAGCTATAGGTTTTTTTTATATAGAAGTTCAATAACTTCTGCCAAATCCATTTAATGATGAATAAAATATATTTAAGCCAAGCTTTATGTTATGATTTATAACATTAGGCCTATATATGTCTATATTTACTAGATTCTCAGTTGTAACGTATTGATCCCAAAACTTCAAATTCTTTAATTTGGAAGTACGGACTTGGAAAGCAGTATAAGCTGGTTTGTAGAATTTGAAAGTATGTGTGAATGTAGGTCATCTGACCCGACCTATAGCCATCGTGCATCGTCCGTCGGCGTGCACCATGCATAAACTTTTCTTTCTTTCGAACAACGTCTTCTCAATAACCGAAAGACCCAGGGTACTGATATTTGGCCTGTAGCGTTCTTGAATGAACTAAATTTGTTCAAGTACGACCTTTGACCCATATGCAAGGTCAATGTTTTAAATATCTTCAAGACACTTCTTGTCAAAAAAAGGCACAGGATACTGATATTTGTTTTGTTTCATACTGGGATAATGGGCTACCAATTTTGTTCGAATGACCCACTTTTAAGGTCACTGGGGTAAAATGTGTTTAAAATTTGCAAGTAACTTTTTCACAATAACCAAAAGGCCTAGGTTACTGTTGCTTGTATTTTAACATACCTGTATGAAGGGCTACCGTGTTTGTTCTAATGAATGACCTAAACCAAATTTCAAGGTCACAGGAGAAAATGTGATAACTATATATTTATCCCTTTCAGTAAATATAAAGGGCCAAGTTTACTAAAAGTTTGCTGGCATCATGCTGGGATAAAGGGATACCAAATTTGTTCATTGATCTAGGACACACTTGAAAGTATTAAATTATTGTAAAATTTGTTTTGTTGTACATTGTTTCTCATTTTATATGTAAACGAGCAAATTCAGAGACTTGTGTGGAACTAAGGAAAAATTTACATGTAGACTCTCATAAAAGCACAAGAGAATAAGACCAGGTGTTCCGGAAGAGTAAGCGTCTCCTGCTTCATCGACGACACCCGCCATGTAAATCTTGGTCACATCCAAGTAAGCATCAATCCTCAAAATGAGAACCGAGGCATCATTGTCATTGTACAACAAGTAAACACACTAACAAGCAAACTCAAAAACGTCAATCTTCATATCACGCAAAGATACAGAATATTTCCCGATAATATAAAGATGGCGACCATAAAACTTGCCCATAGTCTTCATCAACCTGCATTTCTCGAATCCCTGTGCCGTAAGTTTGTTCGTCAGCAGTCGACATCAATCACGAAAATCGCGATATTCAGAGCAAGCCCTAGAATAACGAATCAACTGCGACATGTAAACACCATAGGATGGAGAAGCAGGGATGTTACTATCAAGAAAGGGAAAGTTCACGATCGGAAAATCGAAATCGTCACGTTTATCATACAGCTTACACAGGTGGTTAGAGGACCTTGGGATCAACTTGTGACATCAGAGTCTGTGTATGGAACTTTCCAAGTGTGTTCATCCTCTACATGATGAAGAATTCCATTTCAACTTCCCTGTGATAAAAAGACTGTACCGGTAATTTACCAATTTTTATTGAAGTTACTAATTTACAAATGATAATGTGTGTATGTTCATAAACTGAATAGCTATGATCCTTAACTAATTTTAATTGAATTATAGGATCTAACAACTGCAATGAAAAAATGTGTTATATAGAAATGACTTTAAAATATTTAGTAAAACAGTTTTTCACAGTTATTGGAGACATGGACGTTTGATAAGTTTCACATTGAAAAAAAAAACACCTAGCAATTACAAAAACAAAATTTCAATGGATGTTCTAGGAGTCGAAACCGGAACCTCTGGCTACTAATCTTACGCTCAAACGATCGAGCCAGAGCAACCTCTCTATCCGACCGATATACAACAGCTAATACAAATTTACCAGACTTATATAGGGATTGAAAGTCATTTTTTTAACTTTCATAGTGCTATGAAAGGTCAGCCGTTACATCCATATTGAATGAAGCCCGCTAGGGCTTCATGTTGAATATGGATATAACGGCTGACCTTTCATAGCACTATGAAAGTTAAAGAAATGACTTTCAATCCATATATTTACATTTTTACTATAATACAATTGCTTAACTTCATTTACATTTTTTCCAATTAAAAGTTTATTACCTGCGTTTGTATATGTTTCGTCATTTTAACGACATTGGTGGAACAGCCCAGCTTGAATAAAATTGGCGCAAATGATAATATTAGTCATTTGAGCGTTTGACGCAGGGGCATTCTCCATGTTATTCGAAGCGGCGCGACAAGACTCTCATTGAACAAGCTTGATCTATGACGTCATAATTAAACCACGTGCTACGTCTCGAGAACCATTGCTTTCATACTTTTATGAAAAACATTTTTGCTGGTTATCTTCATATAGTGGGTTGCAGCGCAAATGTAAATATACATATATAACATAGGTGCTTATAAAAACGTATGCCCCTCTTGTGCCCCAATCAATTTGTGTCCTTTCATTTCCCATGTGAGAGATTTTAGGATGCGATCTTTCTGCAGTGTCCCCCAAATAGAATATTGCCCCCTCCCAATATCTGCTGTGTTATGATTTCTAATTTCCCGGAAAGCGCATGCGCAATGGAATTCTTTACAATTTCCCGAACGTTAATGATATGAATTAGAGACGGGTCGCAAAATTTATTTTTGTATTTTTTGCATTTTTCTAAAGAGGCCATGCTAACTTTTGGACCTAATAATTAACAGCAAGTACATAATTTTAAATGTTATAGCACTTTGTATCAGCTATGACATTGAAATCTAACCATTTAGTCCCTTTTAAGGCAAACAAAGTTACAATTCCATTGTGTTGAATCTGCAACTAAGAGAGGGAAACAATTACTCATACTATGGAAATGTTTAAGTTCAAAATTTACTACAGAGTTTTAAAATACTTCTCGATGCACTCTCAATACTGTTCATAGTTAGCAAAGTATCGTTCATTCTTGGAACATGGTCTCGGAAAAATGATTGTAGTATAAAATGAAATTGACATAATCATAAAACATTACATTTACAAAAATAGGTGTTCACAAAACTCTCAGTTGAAGTGTACTAAATAACTTAATTAAAGGTCCTCAATAACATATTTTATAATTCATAGTCCCAATGATTGAGTTTCGTTATTTAAATATCATATACGTATCAATGAATTATTTCCAGTTTTGTTAATATCTGTATATTTATTATATATGTATATAATATTACTGTTACAAATTGACATCTGAGGTAAAATGAGATTTTAAGATTATTAGATAAGCAATAATAAATAAGAGAATACCGAAGCGTTAACATAATCATAATCTAAACTCAAAATCGATTAAACCAGGGGCAAAATATGAACGAAGGAAAGATTCACATGGAGACCCTTGCAAAAGTACAAGAGAATAAGACCAGGTGTTCCGGAAGAGTAAGCGTCTTCTGCTTCATCGATGACACCCGCCATGTAAATCTTTGTCACATCCAGGTAAACATCAAGTTCTCCAAATGAGAACCGAGTATCATTGTCAATCACAACAAGTAAACACACTAATGAGCATACTCGAAAACGTCAATCTTCATATCACTTAAATATAATAGTAGTATTAAATATTGAATTTGATATTAATGTTTTATTGTTCTTTCATGAAATTTCATTAGTTTCAAAAGTAACTTATCTGTGTCCTATACTAAAAAAGGATATGTTGGCTGAGTGGACACTTTATTTATAATCCAATGAAGCAAATAAGTGCTATGATAAGTTCTCACTTTTTGTGTGTGTTAAATTAGCATAATCAAAATATTTCAACACATATCATAAACAACCAAAATCACCTATATCATATAGATCACACAGGGCCCTTAAGATCATATTTGTGATCGTCTCTTTATGCTCAGCAATTGCATATATAGTTTTGTACAATTTAAATGATATCAATATAGCTTAACGGACGCCTTTTGGCCCCGCTCATCAGGCCCCTGGGGGGGGGGGGGGGGGGGGGGGGGGAGCTCCATTGTTTGTATAAATGTGAATCCCAGCCACCTAGGTTTGCAACCACTGAAATTTTAAAATGTCATACAGATCAAAAGAAGGAAAAAGTCGTTAATATCAATAATGGACCACTTATGGCCCCGCCCTTCAGGCCCCTGGGGGGGGGGGGGGGGGGGGTAAGCCCCACCATTTGTACAATTTTAATCCCCGTCCCATAGTGATGCTACTAAGCAAATATGAGCAATATACATTGCTCGGTTTCAGATAAGGAGACCCCTTTTGGCTCCGCCCCCAAGGCCCCCGGAAGGTAAGCCCCACCATTTGTACAATTTTGAGTCCTTATCCCATAGGGAATGCTTCTGACCAAATTTGGTCAAATTCCGTAGTGTGGTTATGAAGAAGAAATTGATTGTTGACGGACGGACGGGCGGACGACGGACACCACCGTATGGCATAAGCTTACATTGGTCCTTTGGACTAGGTGAACTAATAAGTGGTTTTATGTAAATTTCCTTCAACTTTTGTAAATATTTCCATGTTACTGAAAAGTTGACTTGTCTGAGGAAATTCACACTTTTGGAACTTTTAAGCAATTAACCGTACATTCTGACAATAGCATCTGAGACCAAACTCAACCCGACTGCAGTAATTAATCAGTAATGAATATATAGTGTGATGTAAATTGCCCCAGGGAAAGAACAATTACAAAAAATCCTAAAATAGGACAATACTAGACTATAGTCCTAATTTGGGTCATGCCTCATTGATTATGATTTCTAAACTTCAATTAGCAATAACTCAGTTATCATCACCAAATCAGCACATGACCTGCATTTATCATGATGAATCTACATACCAAATTGCATTTCATTATCTTATTTGTTAATGAGTAAACGGATGGGGAAAAATAATGCAGAATTACAGCCAAGGATAAAACTATATGCCCCCGGCATTACAATTATCTAATAATCATCACAGAAAGTGTAAAATATTTCAAAACTGATTAATTAATGTATTAATCTACTGCTTCATTTTGATAGTATTTTAGAAATAATTCTATTGGTGAAGACAATATTCAAAATAACATTTTTTAGCCTTATATGTAAAGCATATTCACTTTTTTGAAATTTTTTAAAATTATTGTTGTAGTTTTGTCAATTTTGAGGACACATTAAGCATACAGTATTCTTAAACATTTTTCAATCATATCAATACTTCCATACAAAGCATAAATAAAATGATCACATCATAAAGGTGATGAAGACATATTTTGGGCACCAATATAGATCTCCTCTTTTTGTTTACTGACATTATTCTTGAAATTAAAGAAAGATGTATGTATTTGAACTAGTGACTCTTCATTTCTTAATTAATATCAATCTAATAACAGACAATATATTACAATATATTTTAGGCTAGATTTGAAAATTGAACCTCCCCAAAGTTTATATGTCCTGTGGTCTTGGCATGTAGCTCTGCATCAGATTTGCCAGTGAGTTGTTTGTGACAGATCAGACACTTCAGTGTAAATGATGTCACGTCTGTAAATTGACACGATGCTTTAGCTTCATCAGCTATTTCCATGGCTTGAGCGAGGATCGATGCTTCCTTTGTTGAAAAGATAGTTGTTACTGTTTCGCCTGGAATAAGTGGTTCTAATACAAGTGGATCATAATGAATTCCATCATATATAACAAGAATTCTTTCTGGATAATTTTGATCTTCCCCGAAACGATCAATTCTACCACTCTGAGTATCCACAACGTCTATTTCCACACCATAATATTTTGACAGGATAGCAATTTCAATACCGCCACCCCAAGACTCTTTATCCATGATCCATTTGCAATAATCTGAATTGGACCTTCCAAGAAATGCATCATTGAATGTTTTAGGATCACTGAGAACAACTCCTGCTATCAACTCTCGCATCATGGGGGAACACGACAGATCAAGATCCCCGTCATTCATTAAGGAGTAAATGCTAGTAAATAGACAAGAGTTGTTAGCAGGTACAACTTTTCTCATCAACATGCCTCGTCCCTGAAGGCTCTGAGTCTGAATGACATTATCGATTCTCTTCTGTTTATTTTCGCATTCAAGACTTTTGTCCTCTTCTACGATGATCGTGTCTCCAGACCTAAATGGAAGACATGTCAGTAATTTGTTTTCGTCACAAAGTTCAACAACTTTCGGAGGATAACCTATCCTGATCTTTATCCAGTCCCTCTTTATTTTGGTTAGTTCTGATATCTTGGTCATCATTTCGCCAACACTGGACGACAGGGTGAGACCTGTTAGCACCTGCTGGCCAGACTTTGATGTACAGCGTAACTGGAGTGGTTTGGTAGCCATATTTCTGTAACGAAGCAACGACACAAGATAAAAAAGATGTATTACTCTTTAAGTCAAGAATTTTAGCTGACACACTGTGTGACACAACCTTCAACTACATTTGATTGAATTTCTGTCAGTAAATAATATATATATATATATAAAGTGTCACCCATGATAGAATATGATGGAGGTATATAAACCAATGTTATTTCTCAACTGTTTGTAAACAATGCAAATAACTTCAACATCGTAAACATCGACATTTTCGATAAATTTAGGTATTAATCCACATTTGAATTCTAGTTTCGTTTCATCTAATGATAATTTCTCCATCGTATGGACGGTTTTTTAAGACGGGGTGAACGGAAACGTTTTTAAACAGTCCGCGATGGCCGTACACATATGTGAGGTCACGATACGGCACGGAATGAAACAAGAGATCCCAGAGTGATCTTGGCGCCCGCCATTGATGATTTTTCATTCATTCTTAGAAAGATGGACCTTTTCTCTTCTTATTTTAACTTTTATTGATGTCTTAAATTTTAGTTTTATACATTTCTCTTGAAAATTAAATAGTTGTAGTAATTTAATAGTAAATAAATTGTCAAGAGTTTTGTTTTTTCTGATCAGTTCCAAATTCCAAATCCATCTTGTATTTCTTAAACGTGAGGGAGAGCCATCAAGAATTTCTCGAGAAAGAGTGATAACAAGCTTTAAATGGTTAAATCCAAGATGGCCGCCATTGAGCCATTTTGTTTTTCCGATCAGACCCAAAATCAAAAGGGCATAACTAGGCATCAACATATGAAATTTGAGTAAGATCCATCAAGTACTTCTAGCGATAACAAACTTTCATTTCGAAATCCAAGACGGTCGCCTTTTGATACAGCACAACTAGGCATCAAGGGGAACCTACATATGAAATTTGAGTAAGATCCATTCGGTACTTCTCGAGAAATAGCGATAACAAACTTTCAATGGCAAAATCCAAGATGGCCGCCTTTCAGCCATTTTGTTTTTTTCAATCATACCCCAAAACAAAAGGGCACAACTATGGACCAAGGGGAAAGTTAATATGAAATTTGAGTAAGATCCATCAAGTACTTCTCAAAAAATAGCGATAACAATTTACCATGTCAAAATACAAGATGGCGTCCTTTCAGCCATTTTGTTTTTCCGAACAGTCTCAATATCAAAAGGGTACAAGTAGGCACCAAGGGGAACCTACATATACAATTTGAGTATGCAGTATTTTTCAAGAAATAGCGATAACAAGCTTCAAATGGCAAAATTTAAGTTTGCCGCCTTTCAGCCATTTTATTTTCCTTATCATCCGAAATGTGAAGGGCACAACAAGCGTATTTCTTTGTATTTCATGCACTTCGCGAAAGGCCAAAATCAGGACGGGTAACAAAAACCTTGCCAAATCTTTCAATTTCACTTTCAGGTATATCGACGATGCGTTGTCTATAACCAACAAGAAACTGACCTAGTGGATCGTATATACCCAACTGACAGGCTCTCCTATATCAGCTTCGTACCTCGATCTTTACTTAAACTATGACCAATACGGGCAACTTACTACTAAGCTGTATGATAACATGACGAATTCGATTTTCCAATCGCGAACTTTCCCTTTCTTGATAGTAACATTCCAGTGCTTCTTCATCCTATGGTGTTCACATGTTGCAGTTGATTCGTTATTCTAGAGCTTGCTCTGAATATCGCGATTTTCGTGATAGATGTCAACTGCTGATGAACAAACTTACGGCAAAGGGGTTCGAGAGATGCAGGTTGATGAAAACTATGGGCAAGTTTTATGGTCGCCATCTTGATCTCATTGAGAAATATTCTGTATCTTTGCGTGATATGAAGATGGACGTTTTTGAGTTTGCTTGTTAGTGTGCTTACTTGTTGTGGTGACAATGATGACTCAGTTTTCGTTTTGAGGATTGGTGCTTACTTGGATATGACCCAGATTTACATGGCGGGTGTCGTTGATGAAGCAGAAGACGCTTACACTTCCGGAACACCAGGTCTTATTCTCTTGTGCTTTTACGAGAGTCTCCAAGTATATGAGTCATTATCAGAAAAGTACCAAATCGCTGTCCGTAACTTTGTCGTTTATTTCTGTGAATTCTACATAGAATAAAGTAAATGTTTTGCTAATACACCAACAATTAGAGATCTAGTAGTCACATTTTAAAAGACATAGACATGAAATTGTGCCAAAATATTTTTTTTTAACAATAATATTAGCCTTTCACCCAAAAATGGGTGTGTCCGATAGTAAATCCTCAATATTCAAGCTCATTTAAAAACATTTTTAATGGGGTATTATACAAAATATGGGAATAGTTTTATTGATAATTACCAATTAAATTGATAAATGAGTACTTTTAGGCAAAAAGAAAATATT
This sequence comes from Mimachlamys varia, assembly GCA_947623455.1. NCBI lineage: Eukaryota > Metazoa > Mollusca > Bivalvia > Pectinida > Pectinidae > Mimachlamys > Mimachlamys varia. Next base: position 26,239,343 of record OX392534.1, read on the forward strand.
TAAAAGTTTTTTTCAAGAAAATGTTTACCTGTCCCATAAGTTTTTGTCCTTGGTGTTACCATGAGTATTTTGGTTCAATAGAGAAACTTTAAATCAACTGAGTACAATCATCTATGATGAATTCATTGCATATCTATCCCCTGTTCATTTTCACATTGCATTTGGAAGTTGAAAGCAGGACAGTTTTAAATTGGAAGCAATCGAAATCAAGTCTCACCAACTGTGTATTTCAAATTGTCCATGGCGTTACCACATTATTTTACAGTTATACCATTTATTCAAGAAAAAGATTTATAGTATTTAAAAGAGGTTGCAAGGTAGTTTAAATACACCTATCATGCTTTGCACAATTACCAATGGTTATAATTTTAATCTATAAACATATCTAAAATGTCTGTGGTGTTTCTGTCTGTGGTGTTACCGGTCAAACAGGTAACACCACAGACGATTATTTGGTAACACTTCAGACATCATACTTGTTAATGAATCAATTTTATTGGAAAAAATAAAAGCATTATGATTTGAATAAGTTAAATTCCAAAACAATGATTATTGTTCATTTCTAATTAAAGAAAACTCTTAAATTCAGATTCTATACTCTTTAATCAAGATTCTCTAAAAACAGTAACACCAAAGACAATTTTAGTAACACAACAGACTTAGATAAGTAAAACCAGAGTCAAATCTTTGCAACACAAACAAAAGTTTACTTATAATACAGACCATAAAATATATTATTAGTAAGATGAATTCTAAAGCTATGACATTAGCTAATGACATTAGCTAACAGTTCTCAAAATGGAATATGTCATTGTGAGAAAAGAGGGCTTTGAATTGGCAACACCAAGGACATGAATATTGGTGATACCATTATAGTAACACCACAGACAATTGAATAGAAAAAATCATAAATAATATCTAAGATAATGGGAAGATTCATATTATAAGATTCATAAAACAGAGAAATTATTGTATAGTGTTATTTGTACAACATAGTAAGCACTAGGAATAGTGTGACAGTTATTAAAGCATGTATTATCTCTGTGAGCAATGGCAAAGACATTACTAGTAACACCACAGACAATTCGGTGACAAGAGAAGAAGCATAATATGAATTTCCATCATAAACAACCAATTTATATTTTAGTTAATGAATTAAATTGTTTGTTTATGACACATTACTATATAATTATATGCATATTGATGAAATATAATTCAATTACAAAATGCACTAGATGATGACAATTGGTAACACCACAGACATTCAATTGCAATGCTGGTATTATCCAGCACAACATTTCAGGTGATCAAGAATGGCCCTCTCTTCAACTTGGAAACAAAGACAATGTGTGTCAATAGTGAAATTGACTACAATACATGTATTATGATATTTAAAATGGTAACACAATGGACAAAATGTCTGTGGTGTTACAGTTGTCTTTGGGTGTTTATCAAATGTCCATGGTGTTACCATCACAAAAATCAACTCATATTAAATTGAATAAAGGTGAAAAGAAACAATTAGCATTCCAGTAATTATCTGTAGCATTTTATGTTTGCAAATTAATTACTGTTTTCATGAATCTTTAGTTCTAACTTTATTTAAAAGAAATAATGCACATCCCTTGAGTGCAAAAGTACAGGGAGGGACATATTCCAATAAATATCATCAAATGGTATTTAAATGAGGTATATGTAATAAAAAATCATTATGTTATAACTTTATTAATTAAATAAATCAATTAGCAAAGAACTGGCATGTTTTATCCCAACAAAAACAACAAATTCAATTATGGTAACACCACAGACATTTTAACTTACCTGTGATCGTTAGCGTTACCATAGTAACTGAACAGGTAAAAATTAAAATGGACAAACAATGATTTTGTTACCTGCAATGTATCCCCTTTTACTTAAACCATAAAAGTTGTCACTTTAAGAAAGTTGTTTTTCTGATTTTTTTACTTTTGAATCTTGAGCTTTTCTGATAATGACTCATATCTTTCCTTTGTTCCTATTTGGCCTCTAGTTTAATCGATATTGAGTTCGGAGTATGGTTTCTAGACGCTTTGGTATTAGATTTTTTTCTCGCCTTATTGATGCTAAATCGATCATTAAAAACATCAGTAGACAAAGTGCATAATTATACAATTCTAGTATATTTGTCATATTTATAGTGTAACTGGAGAAGTTTTTACTTTGAACCCGAAACTGTGAAAAATGATATAAATAATAACGGGACAAACATTTTAGCACACTAACCCCCCCCCCCCCCCCCCCCCCCGCCCCCATTTTTATGACGGTTTAAGAAAGAGAAACTCATATTCTTTTCCTTTTCATCCGCTAAATATTTTAAAAAGTTTGATATCAGAACTGTTTTTATTAAACGTTAGAAAATAAAGGGTAGGGTAACTCAAATTGCTTTCTTGAATAAAAATATTAAGATAAAGAAATTTTACTTCGATAACTAAAAAGAAAACACTATTTTTGTCATTTCTGTGACCATTTATACATTTCAGATCACAAATTCGGAAGATATTGCATGAAGATGTACCGGGATTGGTCAAAACTACAAAATTCACTTAAAATCGCTCATTATGTCATATTGGTATTTTTGACCGATCATAGCACAAAAACGAGCCCACTGACATATCATTATCTTTACACTTTCTGTAATGCCTTGCACGCCCTTATTTACAAATGTATATGAGAAAAAAAGTTTGATACAGGACAATTTGGACTTCTCAGAGGTGCACATCCTTAAGTTCATCAAATTATAAAAAATACAATTGACGTTTCAGATGCTCATTTATAATTCCGCATGTATTTTATTTGTATGAAAACCCTTAGTGACTTCGTGACCTCACATATGTGCACGGCCATGGCGAACTGCTTAAAAAAGTTGCCGGTCACCTCGAATTAAAAACCGTCCATACGATTGAGAAACTATCGTTAATGAAACGAAACTAGCAATTAGGGGAAGAGTAATACATACATTTATCGGAATTGTCAATGTTTAGTTTGGGAATTGCACGACAGTCCAATAAAAAGTAAGTTATTTGCATTGTTTACACAGTTGAGAAATAATGTTGGTATACTTCCATTGTATTCAATAATTGGCGGTTCTTTTTATACATATTTTATTTACTGACAGAAAATCAAGCAACTGTGATACAACAAACCAATTTATATACAGAATGCCAGAATAAAGACCTCTTATTGGACAATCTAACGTCATAGGAACTAAATGAAATTTAATGTATACTGTACATGTTGGCTACCACTCAGGTCTCTTGTAGTCAGATCTGATATGTCAAGTTCTATTAACTTTGTCAGTAAGCAGTCAATTTACATTTTAACATCAAATGAATTGCAACTTCTTTTACCAGTAGGGGACCCAAAAGGAGTAAGGGATGTAGCAGAACTGGACTGGTTTGTAACCCAGTCTGGTTGTGTAGTTATCCTCTCCGGCCCTGTTACCATGGAACTGGAAGCTACAACACCTAGTTTCAACCATTGGTGTATGCTACAGTTGTGGGATTGCACAACGTTAAACGATGTGTGAACGGTGTAAGAATGATAAAACCTTTTGGCGATTATTTCAAATGCACATAATGTGCGTATGGTAAACTAACATTGTGCAATGAAAACAGTGGCTGTGTAAGGAAAATCAGAGCGTCAACAAAACCATAATCCGAACTCAAAACCCATTAAACTAGGGGCAAATAGGAACAAAGGAAATATTTACATGGAGACTCGTAAAAGCACAAGAGAATAAGACCAGGGGTTCCGGAAGAGTAAGCGTCTTCTGCTTCAACGACACCACCCGCCATGTACATTTATCTTGGTCACATCATAGTAAGCATCAGTCCTCAAAATGAAAACCGAGTCATCATTGTCATCACAACAAGTAAACACACTGACAAGCATACTCAAAAACGCCCATCTTCATATCACACAAAGATACAGAATATTTCTCCATGATATCAAGATGGCAACCATAAAACTTGCCCATAGTCTTCATCAACCTGCATTTCTCGAATTCCTGTGCCGTAAGTTTGTTCGTCAGCATTTGACATCTATCACGAAAATCGCGATATTCAAAGCAAGCTCTAGAAAAACAAAGCAACTACGACATGTTAACACCATATGGGATGGAGAAGCAGGGATGTTACTATCAAGAAAGGGAAAGTTCACGATTGGAAAATCGAAATTGTCATGTTTATCATACAGCTTAGTAGTAAGTTGCCCGTGTTGGTCATAGTTTAAGAAAAGATCGAGGTAACAAGCTGATGTAGGAGAGTCTTTTGTGTCTTTAATCTCAAGTTCAGTAGGGTATATACGATCTACTAGGTCAGCAAAGTTCTTGTTGTTTATAGACAACACATCGTCGATATACCTGAAAGTGAAATTGAAAGATTTGGCAAGGTTTTTGTTACCTGTCCTGATAAGCCCCTCGACAAATTCAGCCTCGTATGAAAACAAAAACAAGTCAGCCAAAAGTGGTGCACAGTTAGTGCTCATTGGAATGCCAACAGTCTGTTGGAAAATCTTTCCTCCGAAATCAACAAAGACATTGTCAACCAGGAATTCAATCATTCGCACTATATCTTTCTCAATATATTTCAACCTAGTTTTTGTTGTGTTTTTCACAAGTATGCTCCAAGATAGCTCAAAACCATGTATTTGTATCTTCGTTCACCTTTCTTGGAAAAGAAAGCTCTCATAATTAGAGACCGAAGATGTTCTTTCAGTTTGGCATGTATTATGGTTGTGTACAGGGTGGAAAAATCAAATGTTTTGATGGACGAATCATTTTTGAGAAGGGGGTGCTCAAGGCTGATCAGAAGAATAGATCTTTGGAGTTTTTCAAAATCCACCTCCCATTAATGCCACTTCTGGAGTATACAGTGTCACAATAAGACTGAAGCCCTGATTTAACGGTACAGTGCACTCCTCTTTATATCATGTTGCATTTGTCAGACAAAAACATGATATTAACAGGAATGTGACATTAAGAGAAACATGTTTTCCCACTAAATCTAGTGCATTTCCAATCTCCATAACTAAAAGTAAGCTATTCAATGTACATATGGAGATGTTTTAATATATAGATAACATTATTTCAATTAAAAATCATTTTTGGGGATATTTGTTATTTTCTATACAACATTTTGTACAAGTTGTATCTGAAATCAATGGAAATTACATTATTTTATGTGATTGGTTAAAAAGACATGATCTTAAGAGGAATTCATCTCAAAAACATGAAATTAACCAAATAAAATTACATAGATTATATAGAGAGAAAAATGGTACTTGGGAAAAACATGATATAAAGAGGAATGTGATATTACAGGAGTGATATTAAGTGGAGTCTACTGTACTAAGAATGGTAGTAAGAAGTTTTGATAATGGCTTGGTTGAGCAATGAGACGGGCCAACGATAAAACGTTGCTTTTAAGGATCCTTGTGTAGTTTAGGTATCCAATATACCCGAGGTAAGTCAGCGTCTTTATATAATTATCATTAACGGGTATTTTGAATGATTGTAATACTGATGTATGGTTGGAAAGTATTTCATCTTTCGAAAAACCGGTCAATGCGTAAGTAGGGTTACATGTACCTTGGTTATCAAGCAGGCCCAGTTCTTTTTGCAAAGAATGAATGTGATAGTGTTTGCAAACTAGGATCAGGTTATTAGATAACTTGTCTGCAGACACAATCACATACTTGTCAGGTAGGTTGTTGAGTGTTGTTCGAACATCGGGGTCAAGAGAGATCGACTTGTGCTTAGTTTTCATTTTGTATCGCAAACTGTTTATTCTTTTCTGATTAGAGGACCTGATAGATTTAACTCACTCTGAAAGTGAATCCAATTCACCATGTTCATGTTTAGCCCATTGTCTGGCAAATTCAGAAATGGCTTAACAATATACATGTATATTATTTCGTGCTAGTAGTTTTAAGCATATTACGATAGTTTATCTACATTAGCTAATATTCCCATCAATATATTTCTTAGAATTAGGAATGGTATTTTTGTAGTTTTTTAAACAAACCAAACAGACACATGTAAACTTTCAACATGTTCTCATTCAAGTAAATATGGTCAAGTTTTACAAAGTTACCTGAGCATTGACCATATATTTATACGTCTCTGGCTCAGAACACTTGGTACAACTCTCGCCTAGGTGTGAAAACAGGTGAATTGAGGGGTACAAATAACAAACTATAGGTGTCAAGTTTTGTCTTCATATAGCGGTCACTATGCGTATTAGCTGTCATCACGGATCGCTAAACAGCTAAACCCGTTTTTAAGGTCACTGTAATACAATTCACTGTATATTATAAAATTAACATAATCCCAATTAATATGATGCAAATTTAAATGATGTTTCGACAAGAGGGGTTTGTATTTTTTCCAATACTTCATATTTTTTTACCAATTGTGCCAATTCGTTTGAGTGTGCAGGGAGAAAGTATACGTACCACACAGATGAACAAACGATCTTTAGATCGCTCAGTTGTGTAAACAATGTGTGAACGGTGTGTACATGACGTGTGCACGCAATTTTAGTTAGCAAAGAGTTATACGTTACCACAACTGCTATTTGATATAAGGAATTATATATTCTTTACTGAAATACTCTATGTAAGTATTATATGTTACTCTTACATGAGGTCTTAAATCTGCCTGATTGCATTCATCGCGTCGGTGCCTGTCAAAAGTTTCACACTGTGTTAAACCTTTCAAATTGTTGGAGTAGGAGATCAATACTTGTGACCCTGGGTTACATAAGTTGCCTCCGGTTGTGAACACTATTTTGAGTAAGAAAGATATGAGTGAGGATTGTAGCGGAACTGGACTAGGTCGATCGTTGGTGACCAGATACTCATGCTCAATGGATGAAGTGTCTGTCTAAGGTTGAAGGTCTCAGTTTCAAACACGAGTCTTATAGCCCTGTATTTTTCCTCGCCTGTTACATATACAGTATGACGATTTGCGTTCATTTCTGTTAGCCCCCACTCTTACCTGTTAGCCCCTACGGTTAGCCCCACAAAACAAACCTGTAAGCCCCCTTGATGTTTGCCTCAAAAACCAGAATTTCTTTTTAATTTTCTTGCCTTTAGAATTTTTTGTTAGTGTTGCCATGCACGTTTTTTTATGCTGGAAAACAACTGTTGAAGGATATTATTTGTTCCAAACAGTGTACCTTCGATAATCAATTTAATTAAGACAGTGTAATATTACAAATGTACAATACAACAGATATTTTTGTATTCAAAATAAAATTAACTAGAACACTGACAGGTGGCTATTGATCTCCCCAAATGGCAAAATCCAAGACTAATCTTTGGTCGATTAACTCATTGTCAAATTCTTACCAACTTTGCTTCATGATGTCACAAGGAAATGTTCATCAGTGAAAAGTTACAAAATGTGACCTTGTGTTTTGTCATTTGACTCCCCGTTTTATTCCGACAAACTTTGTTTCACAATGTCATATAAAAAAAATCATCTGTGAAAAAATACAATGCCTGACCTTTGACCTGGTGACCTTGAAATTTGCTCAGTTGGCGCTTTGTTTCATTCCGTTTAACTTTTCTTCAAAGTGTTACAACAAGAGGCCCAAGGGCCTTAACGGTCACCTGTATTTTGATTTACTAATACCAGTAATTTTTGATGTTGTGTCCTTATACTGAAATAATCACGTGGCATGAAATTCACAATTTTGATAAAGCACCTTAAAACTTTCCATTTATGAAGAGTATTCGATGCCAGCATATCTCGGTCTGGAGAAGAAGATTTTTGAATCTTTAACATATTTGACCCCTTTTGGCCCCTCCCTTAGGCCCCTAGGGAGTTAGGGCCATATTATTCACAATTCTGTTTTCACTCCTTATTGGTACTACAAGATTCCGTGAGATGCGTGCGCATGGTCAGCAGTCATAGATTGATCAGAGGGACCTTGTAACCTCCGATTTGATTTTACCATTTTCGGCAGTAATTTTACAAAATTTTCCCCAAGAGGCTCTCTAGTGTGCTGTTAAACATTATTGTACTGCTGCGATCAGTAAATTTTTATCAGAATATTGGCCGTCTCGGCTAAACACGACTTCAGTTTTACGAGGGGCTTCCTCGCACTGCTAGGTTTGGCGCGAACATATGGCCGCCATTTTCAAACAACATAAAATTGTTGGAAAATTCGACTTTGTAGTGGAAATACTTCATAATATGGAGCCCCCTCACGCTGAAAAACCAAAAAAAAAAGGTTGATAAGTCATCAAGAAATCCAAACAATGGCAACGGTAAGACCAAATTCTTCTAATGTTGAGAAATCAGCCCTGACTCTTGACAGGCGACGTCAATCGTGAGTCGTCGAAATCGAAGACACCAGACACAAAAACAGCCTCTGAATCAACCAGTAGGGCCGATGGAAATAGACCAACAAATGCCAGGACCTTCTGGCACACAAACATGTCCTCTTGTTGGAAATTTCCAGGAGACGTTAGCCTCAGTGTTGGCAAATATGCAGGCGATGATTGCGAATCAAATGCAAATGTTTGAGGAAATGAGATCGTCTGATCAGAGATCATTTCTGTCCAAAGGTGACGGTACTGTGTACGGTGATAATGACTGTTGATGTGTGTGGGTAGATTGATGTCTTAATTACTCGGAGCCAAATGTTGCACCTATTAGTCAGGATAACAGGCCGATCATAGACAATGATAAACTTCCCGATTGTTTGAGGGAAATCGGCCAAACTTTGTCGAACTCTGATGCGACAGGGCCTGACACATTACACAACGAAAAGCTTACAAAGCTTTTGTGTGACATATTGTCGAAACGTATGTTCAATGAAAAGCTAAAAACTAAAATGGACGAATATCTCCGTCCATCAAATGTTGACATGTTACTGCAGGTGCCCAGAACAAACCCAGAAATCTGGCGAAAGATCAGTCATAGCACCAAGAGTAGAGACCTGCATTTTCAGAAAGGGCAAGATTAAATGCTAAAAGGGTTAGTTCCCTTGGCCAGAACTGTCCAGAAAATAACCCCGGCTCGGAAAGCATGCATGGCCGACAATGTGAAAGTGATTCTGGATGACATCATGATCTTCAAATCAACATTTGACAGTTTCATGCTGATTAGTACAGCATCGCAGGACATCAGTCAAAGAAGGCGTGAGCTTATTAAACCTGATTTGAATAATCAATTCTCATCGCGTTTCTCTACGAACAATCCTGTCACCAAGCAATTGTTTGGAGACAATCTTAACAGGACTAGGAAAGAGATCAGGGAAACAAATCGAGTTGCGTCCCAGGTTTCATACGGGAACTATTATGGAACAAGAGGCCAAATGGGCCTGGATCACTCACCTGGTATCAATCTCTGACTTATAGTGTAAACCTTAAGTCCCCTAAAATCTTTTACTGTAAGACATTTAGAAGAACATGTTAAGATTTAAACATATTTTACCCCTGTGACCTTATAAGACAACATCATTTTCATTTTCAAATTTTGTTTGGCTTCATTCCAGGACGCTACCAGCCAAATATCAGGTCTCTAGGCATTTGGGTTTATCAGAAGAAGTCGCTCAAAGCTTTTAACCGATTTGAACACTGTGACCTTTAAAATAGGTCAAGCTCATTTCCTTCCCAAAGTTTGTCAAGCTTCATAAAAGGAACCTTTCAGCCAAATATCTTGCTTCTAGGACTTTTGGTACTTCAGAAGAAGTCGTTTGAATTTTTTATCAGATTTGACTCCTGTGACCTTGAATATAGGTCAAAGTCATTTCTTTTCGCATACTTTGTTGGGCTTCATCCAAGGAACCTGTCAGCCAAATATCATGCTTCTAGGGCTTTTGGTATTTCAGCAGAAGTCGTTTGAAGGTTTTAACAGATTTGACCCCTGTGACCTTGAATATAGGTCAAGGTCATTTCTTTTCGCAAACTTTGTCAGGCTTTATCCAAGGAACGTTTCAGCAAAATATCATGCTTCTGGGGCTTTTGGTAATTCAGAAAAAGTCGTTTGAATGTTTTATCAGATTTGACCCCTGTGACCTTGAATATAAGTCAAGGTCATTTCTTTTCGCAAACTTTGTTAGGCTTCATCCAAGGAACCTTTCAGCAAAATATCATGCTTCTAGGGCTTTTGGTATTTCAGAAGAAGTCGTTTAAAGGTTTTAACAGATTTGACCCCTGTGACCTTGAATATAAGTCAAGGTCATTTCTTTTCGCAAACTTTGTCGGGCTTCATCCAATTCAAGGAACCTTTCAGCCAAATACAATGAAGTGATGAGGTCAAAGAGATGGTGGGAAGTGTTGAGGTCAGAGAAATGGTGGGAAGTGTTTTGAAAGTGTTGAGGTCATAGAGATGGTAGGAAGTATTGAGGTCAGAGAGAAGGTTGACGGTGCTGAGGTCAGGGAGATGATAGAAGGGGTTCAGGTCAGACAGAACTTTGTGCAGATTAATGGTGTTTAAGTGAGTGAAGAACAGGTTGGGGGTATTGAATTGAAGAAGGAAGACATTGCTTTTAATTTTTATAACTATGTTTTTTGAGTTTGTTATTGTCATGTAGAATAATTAGAGATGTTGATTAGATTAGGAAAGAAATATTTGTAGAAAAAATTACAAGAGAAAGAAGTGCTCTTTTTTTGGCTACACACAAAAGATCAATGCTGTTATCACAGTGATCAATCTAAATGTACGTACGAGTCCCGAGTCCAGTACTCATAAAATTATGAAACAGAAAGGACTCATAGAAATTCTGGAAATACATTAATTCAACATTGTGAGACCCATCATTTTCGGCAATATGTACAAAAAGGACCCATGGAAATAAATTGTAAACAATTGATCGCTGGTATCACCATTCAGACATAGTTACCTTAGTTCCACCTCCTGTGAAGGTGACAAGGTCACTGTATAAAGTGAAATTCTGGGACAATATAATCACCCTCTATTCAAACTTATCTGTTGACATCGATCATTTTGAACTGATATATGTGTACCAAGAAGCGGTACTGAATTTGAAATTTCTGTCTGATGCCAAATTTAAAAGATACTACAAATACAGTAAAGATTACTGACATGTGAACAACATTGCAATTTAAACCTTAACATGATGGCAAAATAATAAATGATTTTATGGTTATATTTCTATAGAGGTACAATATCTTACATCTGGATCCCCTTATTAGTTTAATCTTGGGATTAGTTCCTACAGTAAGACCCCACCATTGTGGTGAAAACATTTGATGTAGCTATAGATTCAAAACAGATATATGAACTTTAACTTCCTCTATATTCCTTTAAAAGTGTTCTTATAATTAGTAAGAAGAACTATGTATTTAGACTGGTTCAATTTGTGATGTGAGTTAAATGTCTATGGTGTTACCAGATAGTTATACAATTTTTGTCAAGTTCATTACAGACTTTTATCAGATGCCATTTAATTTCATGTGAAAACTGTATAAAGTAGTATTGTATCAAATATTTGTTCCATTTCATAATCAAATTGTTTTATAATGTTTTATTTCTCTGAGTACTACTCTCAAAATGTCTTTTATGTTACCAATGTCTTTCATGTTACCAAAATGTCTGTCATGTTAATTCATATAAAAATAGCATTTTTTCCAAAAGTCTGTCCCATATCTCTTGCAATTTGATTTAGTATTATAGTTTTGTTGATATCAATTGTGATTAAATGACTCAAGTATTTATAATATTTCAATCCAATATGGAACAATCATATTTGGAAAGTATTGTGTGCCAACTATTGACAATACCGCACTTGATAATCCTTCCCTGATGACCAAAATTATATTTTTTGTGAACTTTTTTTGTTTATCTTAAATATGAAAGAAATATTACAAAAACAGTGATCATCCATAAAAATATATTAAAGTGTTTCTTAATGTATTTTGATAGTTGGTAATTAATAACACCACAGACATTTCAGACGGTAGTGAACAGTATATATATTAAAAGGAAAAATTAAAAGCATATATTACATACACTAAGATGTTAGCCAAATACCATTCCATGTAGCATATGTCTTTGACGACTGTAATGATGTTTACTGGGCCCATGAGAAGCTCCTCAATGAAGTCATTGACGAACATGCTCCATTGAAGGAACGTAAACCTAGGCAAAGTAAACTTCCTTACATGAATGGAAATCTTAGAAGGGCTATTTAAAAAAAAAAAAATTGTACAATAAGTACTTCAAATCTAGAACCAGTGAGAACTGGGAAAACTACAGGAAATCACGAAATATAGTCAACAAATTAAAGAAAAGATCCCTATCACAATATTTTAGGGAGAGGTGTGATGAGGGGCCTAAATCTAAGGATTTTTGGCCAACCATCAAGCCATTTCTTTCAAAAAAATCTGTCAGTGGGGACACCGACATCCTTCTTTTTGAGAATGGCAAAGTCTGTTCAGACCAGAAAACTGTTTGTGAAACGTTTAACGATCATTTTGCAAATGTTGCAAAAGATATTGGAGTAAATTTAGAAAATGCAAACTTAGATACTAATCAGAGCATTCAGAATATACAAAAAAATGTCTCTACTAAGGAAAATTTGTTTACTTTCACACCAGTGAGAAGGATGTATGTGACACAATATGTAAATTGAAAAGGAAGAAGGCGACAGGTGTAGACGGCATCTCTGTCAAGAGTTCTTAAATCATGTGTCAACCCTATTAGCAGTGTTTTATCAAACTTGGTTAATTTTTCCCTTCAACGTTGTACCTTTCCTGACAGTCTTAAATACGCTCAGGTAACACCTATTCTTAAGAAAGGTGACCCACTGGACAAAAGTAACTACAGGCCAGTGAGCGTACTTCCAAGTATTTCTAAAGTATATGAGAGGTTGCTCCATGATCAGCTTTCAGAATTTTTTAAGGATATTTTTAACCCCTTTCTTGGTGCTTACAGGACTGGTTTCGGGTGCCAGACTGCCCTTCTGCGAATGGTGGAGGACTGGAAGAAGGCCTTGGATAACAGAAATTTTGTTGGCGCCATTCTGATGGACTTATCCAAGGCCTTTGACTGCCTCCCCCATGACCTTTTCTTAGGTAAGCTATCTGCTTATGGTGTGACCGATGAGGCTGTACGCGTACGCCTCATGCAGAGCTACCTGGGGAATAGGAATCAGAGGGTCAGTCTGGGGTCCAGAATGAGTGGCTGGGTCCCACTACAGAAGGGGTCCCTCAGGGTTCAATACTTGGCCCCATGATTTTTAACATTTTTATAAATGACATTTTCCAATATGTGAAAGATTCATCCATATATAATTATGCGGATGACAATACACTTAGCTATATACACAAAAATGTTCAGGAAATGAAAGATGTGCTTGAAAGGGAAGCCGTTGTCTTAGTTGATTGGTTTTTTGAAAACGGAATGAAGGCCAACCCTGGAAAATTTCAATCAATATGTTTTGGGAAGCATTTCAAAAACAGTTTTAAAACTTTTAATGTGGCAGATACTGAGATTAACTGTGATTATTCAGTAAAACTACTTGGAGTCGAAATTGACAGTCTTATGAAATTCGATAAACATATTTCTAATATATGCAGGAAAGCATCCCGGCAGCTGGCAGTTTTAAAGAGAATTGGACATTTTTTACCAAGGGCAGTAAAAATGTTAATCTACAAATCTTTTATTTTATCAGATTTTGATTACTGTCCTCTTATTTGGCATTTTTGTAGCCAGACTGCAACAAGAGAGCCTTAAGATTTGTTTTAAATGATTATACAACTGATTTTAAAACAATTCTTTTATCTACGAACTCTTCATTTTTACATATTAAACGTATGAAACTTTTAGCATGTGAGGTCTATAAGATTGTCAATCGTTCGTCTCCAGAATACATACAAGAACTGATTATAAAGAAAACTTCTTTTTATAATTTTAGACAGGAGGATACAGTGGAGGTTCCGAGAGTGAGAACTACTAGGTATGCCATGGAGAGATGTTTTTCCGGTTTGAGGCCGCCCGCATCTGGAACTGCCTGCCAAATGACCTACGAAAGGCAGAAAACTTCAGGCAGTTTCGTAGACAGCTCCAGATGTGGGATGGTTACCCGTCTTAGCTGCCAATGTTCTATGTGTGTGAGGTAGTGTCCTGCCTTACGTGTCCACATGCCTGTTTCTTGCTTTTGTATTTATTCTTTTTAATCTTTTAGATTTATAGTTTTGGTTACGTAATTTATTTTATGCCAACATTGCACTCCATTTTTTTTATGTATTGCTTTGTTGCCATTTACCCTTAGCTTGTTAATCAGCTTGCAGTGCTAATGCATGTTTCATGTCTGCATGTTACTTTTACTATTTTAGTTTGTATATATGTTTTAGTCTAATGTTTGTAGTGCTAATGGACAACTTGCATGTGCTTTGACTTATTTTCATTTCATTTTACTTTTTAGTGTTGCATGTTATGTACAACAGTGTTTTTATGTGAATTTAATTTGCTTTGTGTGATGTTTCTTACTTTATGTTATTTATCTATGTGTTTGTCGAAATACAAGCTCCTAGGAGCTTATGCTCCTGTTACCTATATTCGACGTAAAATAAAGGTTCTTGTATCTTGTACCACGGACTTAGATAGTCTAATCTACAAGTGTAAGTCCGTGGTTGTACATACAATGTATGCTTTTAATTTTTCATTTTAAATAATATGCAAAAAATATGCAATAGGATTACAGACAATAGTTATTGTTATTTTAATGTTAGTTTTATGAGATCATAAAATAAAAAGTTCTATTCTGACAAGTTGATTCTACTTTTTTCAAATGAAAATCGGCCAATTTCTGATAATGACTCATACTAGTATATACAATTGTACAAGGTCTTATAACATAATTACCAATTATAAATCGCCATGATCATATAATGTAAGTAATAACGGGCTTTGCTTGAACGCAAACAGGTAATTACACATATTTATATCGTTAGATATATTCAAAGACTACAAGGTTTTATATTTGTCGTTGTTTCTTTACACTAATAATAAACTCACTCTGAACGGTTCCTCGCCTGTATCTTCAACCGGAAGTGTATTCTACGTCACGGATTCATGTGTGCACATAAACTTTGTCACCATGTCACAGAAGTCAGGTGTTCCACTGCCAAATAAAGGTAAGATTGTCTACTGGCTATATAATTTTGTAATTCTCGATTAAAGGCATCAATTAGACTAGGGTCCTTCTATAATATTTAGCTAGTAAGTTGAATTAATTGCGTTCGGTGTTACGAAAAACACGTGTTTTTTGGTTTTTACTCGACCCTGTTCCGGTGAATTTCCTATTTTCGTTTTACCGCTGATGCATGAGTATAGACTAATTATAAGCGCACTCCGTTTGGACTCTAGGTAAACTTGGAGTGCACTTTGTTTGGATTTGCACACCCGCGCATTCATTTTTGTTTTTGGTTTATTCGTATTGTACCGTATCGGGGTCCGTACCTAGTACTTAGGATCCCTAGGTGCTATATAAGCTATACCACAGTTGCAAATATATATTATACAAATATATCATTGGTGTCTGTGCAATAGTCCAGCATATTTTACACGATGTACCGGTAATCGACAGATGTTCTATTGCACTCGGCCTTCGGCCTCGTGCATCGGTCGATTACCAGTACATGTACCTCGTGTCAAATAATCTGGACCGAGGGTCAAATTTTCTGGACTATTGTGTAACAGGACTTTAATTTTAATTTCCACTTTTTAACTAATGAGGAATTCTGACTCTCGCACCGGCCTGTCATCAAAATATTTAGCGGGTCAGAGAGTCAGAACCCTTCGGACTACAGGACTGGGTGTTGCCACCTACCAAGTACCACTGTCAACCCAGGTTCGATTAGGTTGCCCTTGGTATCTTCTGTTTAATATATAAGCTCCACATCAAAATACCACCAGAACACTCAGTTTAAATCTCAAGATCTCCTTAATTATGCAACCCATTGAAATATTTCCTTTACAAATAATACTAAAGAACCTATCGGGAACGAGTCATCAGGAACCCTGGAAATCCATCCATTACTCAGGGTCAAAGCTAGAACTTTGTCCAATGTTGACTTACAAGCATACTCACTTTATAATAAATTACATATAAAATAACAGGTGTCTTAGAAATTTGCATATTGTACAATAAGAAGTATAACGATCAGGGTCCGTACCCTAGTCACTTCTAAGGATCCCTGTGCTGTTCCGGCCTGCCTATAACTATACGATGCTGTCCGGTAATCTTGCGCACTTAAGACCTTCAACGGCGGTCTGTGTTTTCAATTTAAAAAGATATGATCTAAGCTGTTTATTGAAATACAGACTGAAGGTTCATAATTGGATAAAAAAGACTAAAACTGACAAACTTGCCTTCTAATCGTATCTATTGTGACCAGTAAGTACCTACCCAAGCACCTCGACGACTGTTTATTCTTCCGGTAATCTTGCGCAGTGGCGACGCTTGTAATACCCCCACTAGTTATGGAGGCTCGTTCGGGTCATATATCACTGTTACCTTTTTTAGTCATACACGTGTTAGTTCTTTTTAAACATCTTTTAAAGTTGAAATTGGTTGGTTTTCAGTTTTTGGATGCGTCCAGTGGATTTTGTTATAAAATAACAAAACATACAGAACAGATTTATAGAATCAAATCAGATAAATACAAACATATTTGTAGAATAAAAAAAAAAAATAAATAAAAAAAAAAAAAATACAAAACAAAAACAAACAAACAAAAAACTTAGATTTATGAAATAAAATAAATTAAAAAACGAAAACAAAACAAAAAATAACCAAAAATAAAAACAATTTAAAAAATACAAAAATGTGACCTCAGTCCATTTCACAATCTAATGCTCATTAGAGCATTTGGGACAACGGAATTCGTCATCCACATCCAGAGTCTCGACTGATGTACAATACTTCAAATGGACCCATTTTTCACAATTACTGCATTGTCCCCAAGATACAAATTTCAATGAACGATCAAGTCTCAAACCATCTGGCTGCCACTTTCCGCACACAGAGCATTTTTCATCATCGTCGTCATCATCAGGGTTAGCTTGAACATTTGATTTCTTCAAACTGTTTCTCCCAGTCTTGCCATTTGGATGTGGTCCCTTTCCTTTCTGGCTAGAAATCTTTTTCGATGGTTTATTTTCCTTATCTGGCTCTTCAGTGATCACAACAAATGGTGTTGAAAAAGTGGTTTTCCTCTTTTTTGCTGGATTGTTTGCCTCTGTTTTTTTCTCTTCTGACTTCTTTTTCTCTTCATGCTTTTTTTGTGCCTCTGCAAAAAATACATCTTCTGTGATGGTAGCGCCATATGGTGGAATAAATGTTTTTCTTTTCTTCCCAGGTGTTCCGATCTCTTCTTTCTTTTTCTGGAACTCTTTGTCCTTCTCATCAAAAAGGATATTTACAACCCTGTTTTGCTTTCTCTCCTGCCTTGTTTTCTTTTGAGAGGGGACGTCCTTGACCTTACTGATAATGGGTGAATTTACGACTGGTGCAGTGGGGTCAAAAGGAAAAATGCCCGACCTTCGGAATCCTGCCATGATATTTGAAACATTCAAAGCACTCTTGTACGAGTTTCCTATAAAACCCGGAAGCAAATCAATTGTGATGACTCTGTTTGGATTAAGATGAAGGAACTTGTGGAACTCACAGTTCAGACTTCTTTTAAAGGGACTGAATACAGATACATCAAGTGGCTGTAGCACGTGGCTGGAATGTGGCGGTAACACATATAGGTGGACATCATCTTCACGAGCTGCCTCTATTACTTCTGCATTGATGTGGGTTGAGTGACCGTCATAGAGAAGAAGGCATGGTCTGGCTTTTACTTGGACTAAAAAGTGGTTCCTGAAGAAATCTAGAAACGTTGCAGAGTTTGACCACCCAGTTGCAGTAGCTCTATATTGTGTACCTGCAATGCCATCTGAACATTTTTCCCTGGACAATCTCTCACCCTTAAAAATGATGTTGGGGGGTATGGTTTGTCCCAATGCGCTCCCAGCAGCGATGAGTGTGGTATTTGAAGATCTTCCAGCAGTAACCATGTGAGGATTGGTGCCTGATTTTGCAAGAATCTTTGGAGGATTATGGTCTAAGTTTATAGCCGTCTCATCAACATTCCAAATACTTGCTGGGACGTCCTTAATATGTAGACTGTCTAATACTTTGGAGAGTTCTGAGAAGTAGTTTGACAGTACATCTTCTGTACCTGCGTCATCTCTTGACTTTTCTCTTTTTTTGGGGTTCATCATCTTGATATCTTTGAATCTGTTCACAAACCCATAAAACCAGTGTTTGGTTAGCTTGACATTTGTCTTTCCCATCTCATCACACATGTTTTTGGCTATGTCTAAGACTTGCCATTGCGTATAACCATAGCCTACATGGGCCATTTTAACACAGTGTTGTGCCAAACGCTCTTCCTGCACACGACTGAAAACGGTTGGTGCACCTCTAGTAGCTACTGGTTTCTCAGAAGAAAGTCTAAATCTTAAGGTGCTTTCTGGTATCCCATGATGTCGAGCTGCTTTTCTGATCGGCAAACCTTTTTTTCTGACATCTTCATAGGCTTCCCTTAGCATTGAGGCTGTATAAGCTATTTTATGAGCCGACATTTCACCATCTACAAAGTTAGTTAAGAAACAATATTAGACAGTATCTACTATCAATAAATACATAAAAGTGAATATAAAAAGTATTCTAATGTTAAAAATAAAATGAAATAGTTTTTATTTATTATTTTCGAAAGCGATATGCCCAAAAAATGCCATCTCATGGCTTCCATAGAAAGATTCAGTGGAACTTTCCCGCCTCTAGATTTCAGTGACGTCACGTTCTACAACAACAATATGGAGGTCGTCTGCATCAGTGCTCCTCACTCGACAACACTTGTTTTGTGCATCTGAATTGCATTCTATGCATTGAAGGTAGAGTAAATGAAGTTATAAATTGTAAATTGCTTTTGTTTGATCTAGTTACATTGTATTTTATGTTTTAAGTTTGACGGAATCAAATATTGCACACAATCGAAGATGGAAACTAGGCCAACTAGTCTATGAATATTTATAAGCAGATTGTAAACATTGACAACACGTGTAATTTACACACTCGATTTCACTATTTTTCGACATTAGAATAGACAAATGATTATACACAGACTTAATAATACTTACTTGCATTGATTTTTATGGCAATTTTTGGCAATCAGCGCTGTTTTATGAGGAGGGGATAAAAAAACGATTGGAAGAGGCGGTGTCTGTAAACCGGAAATGCGCCGATTTGTTGATGCGCAAGATTACCGTCTGCGCAAGATTACCGGACACAACTGTACTACAGTTGCAAATATATACAAATATGTGTTACTACCTTGTAACGCTGAGCATTATATACAGAATGTCACGGCGTACCTCGCTGTACATGTACACGGGACCCTGACAACGGTAACAAAACACTGTAACATGCAGAGTTATCCTACAACCGCACACACAGGTACAAACGAGACTGCTGACACATAAAATAACTCAAGACATAAATTCAAGTTGTAAACTATATACACTACACAGCTGCTTGCTGTCAATGCCCTAATGTACAGTACTATCGACTATGTCGCCCACCACCGTGTTACGACCAACGTCGATACCCTAGCTGTGCTCTACTCGGGCTGTGGTTATGAGCGTGTCGTAACCACACTATGCACTAACACAGCCTACAGTGCTAGCGATGACAACTCAAGACCTATGGTCATGCATGAGCGCTCGCTACCTACTGCAGTAGTCGTGAGCTGCGGTATACTCGCGACCTCGCGGTATACCTGCAACACAGGTAGCTGTGAACAATGACACTCTGAACAATAACCACGGTACCTATCTGAAGTCGTGGCACTATATAACTTTAGTACATCACGTGGCTGAATACTGCCTTCCCATTGGCTACACACATGGGTACTATGAAGCGATGGTGCCCGCTCACCCGGGCACTATCAAATTTGGCGCGAAGTTCAACGTGAATCTATTATGACATCACTATTGCGTTACGTCACTATTACGTCGTGCCACTGTTCTTCTTGAAAATGGCTGACTCTTGAAACGACCCAAAGCTGGCAATGGTCTATCACATTAAAAAGTGTTTTGCTGTATATATATGTATCTTAATTAAAGGGTGATATACTAAACAGACAGGTACCACAATTGCCCTTTGGCTAGTATCTGTATGACAGGTACATATGTAAGGCTACAGCTAATTTACATAGCTGTAAAATCAGATTGTGTAAATTGTATCACTGTCTCTATAAGCTTGGAGTTGCGGAGACGTCATGGACTAGATTCGAATTGAATGCAGTTTTATGTAAAAATCGGAATTAGATAAGTTTTATCTATCTCTCACTACCCAAAGCTGGACTCGCTGTCTGTCGCTAGTGTTAACACGCTGAGCTCAGAACAGAACTATCCGATTCTTGCTGGAATCTGGCCTTATATACCCTCCGTCTATCCTAGTGACCCCTAGCGGCGAGTATGGTACAATCACTAGAACGTTTGTGCGGTATGCCTAAAAACTATCTTAGTATCTATCTGCTAAGCGTTTGAATAACAAAGATAACACAAAATGATTAACGCCAGCAGAACCTGAACATTATACTTATCATCGAAGGTAGGGTTACAAAATATATACATTCATCACAGAAGTGTACTATTATTTATCTAATCCTCATTCTGTATTATTCAGTATTATATACATTTATATCTTTACATCAATTATATATTACAAAACTCCAAAAATAGATATAATTATGTTACATCACACTAATTACAATATAATCATGATAAACATGAATAACAAGCAACAGGGGAAATAACTCTGAACCCTCACTGTTACAATTGCACTGACACCCATGATATACTTGTTTTATTACATAATCACAAACACACTTTGAATAACTGAAATTGTTTATTTTATTTAAATGTTTTTAAATAATAAATTATATTAATATATCAATTTAAAGGCCCAATATACGTAACTTCAGGGAAATTTTCGTGATTCTGAAAAATTCTGAAAAAAAATCCAGTTGATAACCATGCAAAAATAAGCCTAAAACGAAGTAAACCTGAGCGGTAACAAACAAGAAACTCTTGACAAACAATCCAAAGAATTGACAATAATTCAGGTGGGGCCCACTTCAACAACAAGCCGAAGTTAGAAGACAGTTCAAAATGGACGCCTGTTTACAAATAGTGTGTTTCAACTGCTGCTGTACCGGTAACCGCGAAAGAATTCATCTTAAGTATTGCTGATATCAGTTAATCTTAACTAAATCTATAAATATAATAAGTTATTAGGCTTGATTTTCGCTTCAAGTTTTGCCGAAAGTTACTTATATTGGGCCTTTAATAATGTATCCTGTGAACTCTGGCATGTAAAAAAATAACAAAGTAAATATTCGATTATCTGAGTAATAACAAAAATATCAATCTGTATTTATTGGCGACTTCAAATGATCAATCTCAACTCTCCTGTAGAAATCGCAATGCCTGTTGTTACCTGGCAGCATTGACATCTTACTGACTTTGACGTTTGAAACGGTAGGAAACGTCACGCGGTGTTCAATAGTTTGAACGTGATCGTGCAATAGTCATTTTAGCCGTGCAATAGTTCATTTCACTAGTAAATGGTTCAAAATATAGCTGGTGTGTAAAGTTAAGGAAAATCAAACGCATTATGTAATAAATACAAATATGTGTTACTTAGTATCGCTAAGGGTTCCGGGTCATTTCGCGCTAATTTAATCCTGTTCGCCCTAGGTTGTTTCGCTCTAAAACCAAAATTTTAGGACGAAACCTCCAGGCATTGTTTTCTCCATTTCCAGTAGTTTTAGTCAATAATTACATTTTTCTAGTCTTCATATCACTACAATAATAATAAAAAAAGGTGCTTTTGTTTGTTGTTTTTTTATCGTTTTTGGTTAGTACATTGTAAAGCAAAAAACGGATCCAGAGTGTGGTATTTTTTTCACATCGACAAAGATACAATATTTTTCTTGTATTTTATGAATAAGTAAACAAAGTAATATAAAACATTTCTGTTTCAATTTTATAAACAGTATGTGTAGATTAAGCCTATCACAAATATTTACCACCCAATATTAAATTGATATGGATATTTGAGTAGACAATTTTGAGTTTGTCACTTGTCATATTAATTAAATATTTCTCAATGAATACGGATGACTTTGTTTTTCAATGGAATTTATTGAAATTTCACGTATATGAAGGCATAGAGAAGTTAGCTATGGTAAGAAGTAATAACAAAATGACGACACTCTTTGTTTTCAGTGCATTTATTAGCATTAACAATAGTGGTGCAACAATGCACCGGGATGCATTGAAAACCGAGTACAGAAGCTTTAGTTCGGTTCACAATTGTGTCCCGTGTGCTTTTTGATTTTATTCATATAGTGTGTATTAGGACTAGGGTTGCTTTCATTTAAGCGGTTGAAACAGTCGACCACAGTTGTTGTTCAAAAAGCCTTGTAATTTCTGCATTATACTCGCCAGGAAAACGTTACATAAATAGTGGAAAAAACGTTTTTTCCGCATTAACGAAAGCGGCTCTAGTACACGTTCCCGTCCAATTAAAAGACTTGTGCTGTGATTTGTCAATCAGTATGTACGGTATCCAATCATATGCGCCCTAGCATATTGTAGCTTTCAAGTGTCAAATATGGCGACAGGCAGTGAAGATGTTCATTTGCGACCACTGTCGAAAAACACACAAATCAAAGGGATGGGAACATTTCGGCTTTTGCGAGGGTCAGAATGAAAAGGCAACTTGTAAAATATGTTTTATGGACATCGTGTACAAAACCGGAAACACTACAAATCTGATGAATCACCTCAAACACGTAAACACAGATTGACCAATATTGACAAAGGGCCTGTTTCCAAAATGGCCCCTTCTCTGATTCGAATTTCCTGTTGGTGGTGCATTGCCCATGCCGTTGTGGTCACAAATCTATAAAGTATAAAGATTTAGGTCACTTAGTTTGTTTTTTATGGCTCCTCAAAGTTGTACCTTTCAGAAGCTGTCTAAGTGTTGATAAAATGTGCATGTTGTGTACAATATTAATGAAAATCTAATCAAATGATAGTCACCGTAAAGAATACATTCATGGCATGATTGTGACAAAAAATCATGATTCCATCGCACCATTTGGCTGTTTTATGGAAGAAACAATCTCAAAAATGCCATTTTCGATGATAACATTTTAGACACAAAACTGTGTTTTTTAGAGAATACACCCTTTTATGGGCGTTGGATGCAAACCAATTTTTATCCTATCAAACAGTACGTAATATGCTATTGATAAGAGGAAAAATCATCAAAATGTAAGTGGTGGAACATTTTCAAATCTTGGGTTGAATTATCCTATGGTTGAAGTGCCGATTTTCGACTTTCTTTAGATAATTAACAAAAACACGAGAGTATTTGCTCGGTATGTTGAGAATATGTACACAGATATGAAAAAAAGTGAGAGGAACACTTTTTCATGAAAGAAATCCAAGATGGCTACTTCACAAGTCCCCGTGGTTGAAGACATTGGCTGACAAAAAGACAGAACAACACACAAAACGTGTTCCTTATGATTTTGGTTGGTTTTTGCATTTACGAGAGTGTTCATAGTTACGGGCGATTGTATAATACCTATATTTATAAGTTTGGTTAGTCACGTGGTAACGGGGATCTTTCATATCGAGCCCCAAACATACTTTCGACATATGCACTATGTTGCCGCATGGAAAACTATTTCAAGTTATGTCGGAATTTCTTTACCTGTGGTTGTAATGGTCGAGGGTTTTCCAGTAATACCCAAGGTACAATTGTAGTACAAGATACTGGAGATGTGCGCACACATTCCCATCGTTCTCTCTCCAACTGGGCACTGGCAGTAGTAGTCTTTTATTGGGGCCTCATCATCGGGTGAAACGGTGAACCATACCCAAACGTTATATTTCGTTTGGCTTTTGTATTGCGAATGTATTTGACACCGGAGAAGGTCTGGGGAGTGCTGGTAAAGCCACACCTCATAGTCTCCGTCATCACTTAAATGTTCAGCGATGTAACCAGGAGCCAGAGATATCTGATACGTTCCACACGTAATGGTTCTCAAGTAATTGAGATCGAGACGGGGAAACAGTGCGGAAGATGCATCCATCTTGACAAACTCGGATCTTGCCCGTCTAGATAGATCCGGATCTGTGTTGACTCTCTGAGCTAAACCATTCGGTGTTGTCAAACGGTCCTTCATACGTTCAGCCATTAGCCTATCTTTGGCATCTCTCTCTCTGGAGATCTCTGGTAGATTGGTCCTCTATAACCATTCAGACAGGCTGTGACGGCTCGAAGCAAAGCCTCGATGACATTGATAAAGCTGTTAGACACCAATTGCGTTCGGAAGAACGTCCGGTGTTTCAGACGACCATAATAGGATTCCACAATCCACCTCGATTTGGTGATAGTTCTGTCAAGATTTGCTTGGAAGTCAGAATGTTGACTTTGACCGTGTTTCAAGTATGACGGCATGCTAGCATTGAGGCCAGAGGCTTCGAGAACTGGTAGGACATCTCTAAAACCTCGGTCAACGACAACATTGTCATCTGGTTGTAGCCAAGTAACTAGCTTGTCCATGACATCTTTTGTAACTGTAGCATCATTTTCGCTGCCAGTGAATGGTCCTACTGTGTCCAGAATGTAGCCATCTGGTAAGGCGATGCTCATGAATTTGAGATAGTTTCTCTTCTTCTGGCTACAGTAGGACATTCTCTGGAGCTTGTGGTTGGAGCTTTTCTGGATATAAATATAGGTGCCATCTAATATGGCAGTGGCTTTATCTCCAAAAAATGCTTCCGAAAAGACAGTATTGTGCCCGAGCAACTGTTCTCTTGTCAAGTGATTCGGACCTAGAAATTGGGGGTCTATCGATGTGTCTAATGCCTGTACTATAGAGTGGAAAGTTTTGGACACACTTGACTTGGAAATTCCAAAAGGAGAAGAACACTGACTCCAGGAAATGTTGGTTTTCAGTTTTACACAGAACAATAGTAGAGCATCGTGTGTAGTCTTGGTATATATACCAAATGAAAGATATGGGGAACAGTGCGAGTGGATTTCGAGGAAATGATCTTTGGACCAACCTGTCCAGGCCATGCATGCCGAGTCATCAAGAGAAGAAAAGCTTATTGCTAACGCAGACTGGTTCTGTGAAAGGACGTTCGACACTTCTAGGAGGTCATTAATGATTTCGGACGATTTTGATGGTAACTGAGATTCCAAGGAACCTCTACCATCAAGGACTACCTCTGTAGACGGATATAAGTCGTTACCAATAAGGTGAATGGAGCAGACGTGGGATGAGGTGGGACACCACAGATTGTGTGAATAGATCAGGTGATGTCTTTGATTTTGTTCCATTTATTGCAAAGGTAACCAGACAGAGACAGCATTTTTTGTGTGAAGATGATCCATTCAAAAGATCATGAAGGGTCAGCAACGGCAGGATATGGGACGGGGAGTCGTCTTCTTCCTCTATTTCCTGGTTCTCCTCGGTTTCAGGTTCAGGCTGATTTCTGTTCCGAAGATACTTCATGTAGCAGAACACCTGGCAAATGAGTGCTTGTTCCTTTGCTGACATCAATCCTTGTTGCACCAGCGCATCTAGGAGCCATTTGTATTGTGGACTATTTACATTGTGTGCACTTTTGTTCTTATTGCCACTACGTTTCTTGAAGTATAGTTGACAGCCTTCTCCAACACATTTACCCTCCATCTTGAAACAATAACGATTGGTTTATGAAGCGTCGATAAAGTAACAAAATAGCAAGCCACCGATGATTGCTGTAAACAGTTTATACTTAGTAGTGTGGAACAATGATGCGAAAATGTGTGATAATAACGAATTGATTGATTACTTAGAACAAAATAAAGTATTTTATATGGATAATCTATCTAATCGATGTGGCGTAGGGGAGATGGGGATTGAGAAGTCGTTACTTTTGTTTAGTTTTGTGTTTTCTAAATGTCTTTTTGTAACAGAGTAAAGATGTTTTAAACTGTTGAAAAATGTTGTTACATTAACGTAGTTTTTGATGTTAATAAAAACGACAAAAAAGTTGATTAAATACATGCATTTTCTAATCACGTTGTGTCGGGGAAAGATAAATAATGATTTCCCCTGACGTAAAACATAGACTGGCTACCTAGGCCTACCTACTGTATATATAGCTACACGTACAACACTACCGGGAGTGTATACACATGTGTCGTCTGCTGCTATGCTGTGTTTTACACTATACCGATTGCGACGACCGACTTTTTGCTGCAGAGGCGAGTTTGCTGCTTGACCCAGATTTAGCCTGCGGCTTTGTCTTCACCTGATAATCTCCCGCCAATTTCAACTATTTCCTGTTCCCGCAGCTGTAAACAAGGACTCGCTCACGACAAGACAAGATGGTAAGAGGTGTTTCGGCAAATTTTCATCAAGGTTGTGTCAATTTTGCACCATATAACGGTATGCAATGTACAGCTATTGCTTTGGCTATGCTTTTGGCTTTCATGTCTCCCCATTTTGAACATGATAATTTGCATATTAATGCAACATTGACACCAGAATATCTCGACCACATGTTAATGGCGGGTACCAGATTATATGAAGATATTGTCAGGGATTCTAATCACTTTGGGTTTTTTTGGCCACAATCAACTGCCCACAACTATTGTCGCAAACAATCATGAAACATCTGTTGAATACATACTTGATACATATTATGCACGTACAATCGGTTTCAACAACCGGACAGGGGGTGATTTTGGCGAAACAGATTTTTTTGACACTGTAGCACAAGCAAGTGTATTGTCCCCAAATTTACTCTTAACTTTGAATGATTTGACCATAGCACTTCACATTGACGTAGTTAATGAAACATTTCTCATATTTGATTCCCACCAAAGAAATGATGAAGGTTTAATCGACGAACATGGATCTGCAGTTTTACTGATTTTTGACAGTTTTGACGAACTTGTTGAGTACATTTACCAATGCTATTCTCGTTGTGCGTATGAATTAACTCCCGTCCTTTGTGCTCATTCACATCTAACTGTTGCAAACAATTATGTTCAAGGAAATCATTCATACATAACAACACGATCAAATGATGAATGGGAGCAGGCTAAGAAAAAAAGACTTGAAAATAGGAGACGGTTCATAAATAAAAAACAAAAAGGTAAACAGATTAATTTTGAAAGTGATATTAACAACACCTCTTTTGAAACACATGTGGTTCATGATTTTGATATGACAGAGGTCGCAATGGTGTGTGATGTTAATACGACAGAAATGGAAAACTCTAGTTTGTTGGTTGATTTTAGTGCGTTGGATATGCATAACAAAACTTATGAGTTGGATATTCAAAAGATTCCAAATAACTCATGTGTAAGCTGTGAAAGATTTTTATATACTGACCAACTTTATCATATTACGAAAGAAAATGACGCTACAAAAAATGCAAATATTCATGTTGGTAATTTAACATGCTCTTGTTGTAAAAATGCATTTCACAAAAACATTATTCCAAAAGTTTGTTTAGAAACCAACAACTTAAAATCTGGCGATATTCCACTCGAGTTGCAGGGTTTGACTTTACTTGAAAAGAAAATGTTGTGTAAAATAAACATGTTTATGACCATGGTAATGTTATCTGGTGGGCAGTATGCACATAAAGGGTTGGTGTTAAATTTACCGATTAACATTCAGCAAGCAATAAGTCAGCTTCCATTGGATTTAGATAGTTGCCCTCTTATTCAAGTAGAATTTGAAAATAGCAATGGAACCGCAATGTTGGAAATGCGCCACAAGATAAGGGCACACAAATATTTTGAGGCATTAAAATGGTTGCAAAGAAATAATGTATTATATAAAGATTTAGAGATAGATAGCTGTTCTATAAGAGATTATCTAAGTGAGGAAAATGTTTCTGCTACGAACAGTAATTTTGTGCCTATGGAAAATGACATAGACGATCACAATGTTCTTATTCCAGTCAATAATTCTTTATACGATACAAACCGTGATGAAAACTATCGCCATACAATTCATGTTGGTAGAAGTAAAGAAGAACCTGTACATATTTTTTCATTGGAAGGTGGTGAGGAAAAAGCTTTTCCTTGGCTATATCCTTTTGGTATGAATGGATTTTGTCATCGACGAACACATAAATTGAATCCATCCATGTATTTCAAACTAAGGCTATATAACAAAAAAGGTTTCTTTCGTAAAGATATGACATATTAATTACATACAGCAGCAGCATATGACTTTTTGCTATTAAAGCAAGAGCTGAATGTCCACATGAAAATCAAAAAAGCATACAGAAACCCTTCAAGCCAATCTGATGAGCCCATTTCTGTAACAGCAAGGTATGTAAAAAACATGGAACAAAATACAGATTTATTGGAAAATTCTTACATGTTCATGAAAAATATTAAAGGAACAGTCGCATATTTCAGAAATGTTTTGTATGATGTATTGGCAATGTTCAAAAGTCTTGGTCCGCCAACATTATTCATGACGCTATCGGCAGATGATTTGCACTGGCCAGAGTTAAAAATGACCTTGGAAAACGCACAATTTAAAGATGTGTTTGGTCAAACATGTTCGACTTCTATGAAAAAAGATCCTTTATTAACTGCAACTCATTTTGACCGGCGTTTCAGAATGCTGATGAAACATGTTGTGTTAGGTGATAAAAAACCACTTGGAAAAATATTGGATTATTTTGCTTGGATAGAATTTCAGAATCGGGGAAGTCCACATGTTCACATGTTTCTTTGGGTTGATAATTTGCCTCATCTAATCAATAATGAGACAGCACCAACTTTTATTGAATATATTGATCATGTTGTAAGCTCAAATATTCCGAACAAAGATGAAGATACAGAGTTGTTTAATTTGGTACAGAAATTACAAATACACCACCATTCTTCATATTGCAGTAACGGCTATAAAAACCAATGCCGATTTCACTTCCCTAAATCTCCTATACAGAAGACAAAAATCTTGACAAATATAAACTTTAGTAGAAAAACAAAATGCAAATTTTATCAATCATGTAGACGACAGGATAGTGTTAATGTTAATGATTATAATCCTGTAATATTACGTCACTGGAGAGCAAACATGGATATTCAAGTTATTCAAAATGCAGAAGGAGCTGCATATTATGTCTGCTCCTATTTGTGCAAATCTGAACCAGATGATTTGAAAAACGCATTGGGAAATCTTATTCATAATATATTTAAACAAAACCCAAACTTTTCCAAATATCAGAAATTATTAAAAGTTGGATTATGTGTTTTGAGGCATAGAAGAATGAGTTCACAAGAGGCTGCTTATCGACTTGGCAATCTGCATTTGGTTCACAGTACTAGAAAGGTTCAGTATGTAAATACCAGGAATCCATCAAAAAGGTTCAAGATGTTGAAACCTAAAAATCAAATTCAGGAAATGGAAGATGACAGCACTGATGTATTTTGCACAAACATATTGGACTATTATCACGAACGGCCTCCAGAACTTGAAAATATTTCGTTTTATAACTTTGCATCCTGGTACGAAAAAACAAATACACAACCATGTGGCCGTAGATCTACCTGTGAAAGAATTTTCATATTAAAGTATAATGTACTAATGAAAAGAAGATTCAAACCAGTTGTATTGAGATACCCTACCTTTGCATTGTTCAGTGATGATTATTTCTACAGTTTGATTCTACTTTTATTGCCACATAGAAATGAAACTTCTTTGACAGAAGGTTTCTCAAATGTACGAGAGGCATTCTTTGGGCAAAGATCCCGATTTGACACTAGTTTCAATTTCCAATATGTCTCTTTAACCGAACAAATTGAAAACATTGTCAGGAGAATAAGACTATGTGAAAATGAAGCAAATTTTCATGATCAAGTATATTTCCAAAACCTTGGAGAAAGTGATGAGCACAATTTATCAAGATAATAATGAAGAAATTAATATTTTGCCTCAATTCGATCCTGCTGCTCTTAATGATCCAATTGATCAAGGGAAAACAGTTCAGCTGTTTTCCGAGGATGTTAATCATATTCATACTTTATCCTGTAGAATGTCATTATCCGAGTTTAAGCTGAATTTCAATTCTTTGACAAAATCTCAGAAAAAAACTGTTCAATTTGTACAATATCATTTTGAAAAGCCAACAAATGAAAGATTATTTTTATTTATTACTGGAGGTGCAGGCGTTGGAAAATCTTTTGTCACAGAGATGATAATTGCATACATGGAATTGAATACTGCAAGTGTTGTAGGGGTTAGTCCTGTTGTTGCATGTGCTCCAACTGGTACCGCTGCAAGATCTATAAAAGGTGTCACTCTTCATTCTCTGCTATGCATACCTGTACAGGATTACATCAATTATGAAGAACTTTCTAGTGTCATGTTGTCAAGGCTCAGGCGCGCTTTTCAAAATGTCCATACACTTATAATTGATGAAATAAGTATGGTGAGTGATCAAATGCTTACATTTATTAGTAGGAGATTATCACAAATCAAAAATAAAGATGATGTATTTGGTGGAATGAATGTTATTGTAGTAGGAGACTTCTTTCAGTTAAGGCCCATTAGAGGTAAATATGCTTTCCATAACCAGATGTTATGGAGATTGTTTACTCCAGTGTTTCTAACAGAAAATATGAGACAAAACGAGGACATTTCATATGCACTTTTATTAAACAGGGCTAGAGTTGGACTTCTAACTAATGATGACATATCAGTGTTAACAAGTAGAGTTCGTTCTGTTCCTGATGATCATGATTGTTTACATGTATATCCACTAAGAAAAGATGTTCAAATGCACAATAACAGAAAGCTTGCCTCATTAGACATTCAATGTAAAGAAATACATGCAATGCATTACTTTTCAAATTCAGATGTTGATCCTAATGGTGAAGTACCTAGTAAATTAATACCTAGTGATGAACGTGATGCAGGTGGATTACTGAATATACTTAAGATATCTGAACGCAGTCGAGTAATGCTTATAAGGAACATCAATACCAAAAATGGTTTGGTCAATGGAGCTGTAGGGACAGTTCAGTCCATTACTTATAAAGGAACCGATATTCTGGACGTAAATGTATTATTTGATGATAAACATATTGGATGTTCACCTTCACTGTCTCTCTATCATCACTCTCCAATACCAATATCAAGAATTGATCACAGTTTCATTTTTGGTGGCAGACATATTGTAAGATGCCAGTTTCCATTGGTTCCTTCTTGGGGTTGTACAATACACAAAATACAAGGACTTTCGTTAAAAACGCTGGCTTTAGATATAGGTTCTAACATATTTGAAAAAGGAATGGCTTACGTTGGTCTTAGTCGTGTTAGTACAATAAATGGTTTATATCTCTTGAAGTTTGATCCGAAAATTGTTTGTCCACCCGAAGATGTAATAGACGAGTACGAAAGGTTAAGAAATATTAAACTATGAACCACTTAATATTTGAAAGGGTGGGATAAAAACTCAAAGTTAAGGGAATGATTCTTATAATTTAAAATTGTGTTTGGTATATTTTTGTATCAATTTGTATTGTGCAATGCATCTTTTTTTATTTATCTAAAGCCGACAATTAAAACAGGTGTACATGTGTTTCAGCTAACCTGACTGCCTATTTTTCAGTCTGGACATCACAGATTTTCTTTATAACTTGGCCTAATAGTATATTCTAGCTAAAACGACCGTATACTGCCAGAGAAATGGCGGGAATAATATTTAGGGGAGGCTTAGAATTTTCATACATATATTAGAAAACTATCCATGTGGTCGACATATTTTTGGTAAAGTTTCTTATTAAAAATAATTGTAATATACACTTTTTATTTATCCTTGATTATTGTTTTCCTCTCCTTTTACCAGGCAGAATCATCATCTAAAGAAAAAGATGACAGATTCACAAAAGTTTTTAAAGTTGTTGCGAAGTCAAACTCGTTGCAGAAATATCAAGGCAAAGGGAACATGGAAATGACATATTTTAATGTGGTTGCCTGTGACGAGAAAGAGTGCGTTGTAATACGCATCTACCTTAAAACCAAGTTCAATTTCATCAAAACAGGCATGACATATAAGTTCTTTCACCTCATCAAAAAAGGCGAATCCTACTGGGCGATAAGTACATCATCCATTGGATATACAACACCTTTGAAAAATGTTGTGGAATGCTGTCTTGCATTGCCAGAGGACGAACCAGAAGGTGGATCCAGGAAGCTTCTAACAGGGGCAATGAAGTCCGACAGTAAATCCACCATTCGTGGAAAAATTGTCCAGGTATACTTATGTATCATATTATGTTGTTGATTTATTAAAATATATATTGGTTACCTTATAAAATAACCAATCTGAGTGATGTATTATTAGCTTACCTGGTCCGAAGGACCGAGGTGAGCTTATGCCATACCGTGGCGTCCGCCGTCCGTCCGTCGTCCATCCGTCCGTCCGTCGTCCGTCAACAATTTCTTTAAACGACTTCTCCTCCATAACTACTGATAGGAAATCAACCTAATTTGGCAGGAAGCATCCTTGGGTGCCCAGGATTCAAAATTGTACTAATGATGGGACTGACCCCCTAGGGGGCTGTGGGGCAGGGCCAAAAAGGGTTATTTAGCTATATTGGTTTAATCGACTTCTTCTCCATAACCACTGATTGGAAATCAGCCTTATTTGGCAGAAAGTATCCCTAGGTGCTTAGGATTCAAAATTGTACTCATGGTAGGACTGAACACCTAGGGGGCTGAGGGGTGGGGCCATAAAAAATTATTTACCTATATTGATATTAGCGACTTCTTCTTCATAACCACTGATTGGAAATCAGCCTTATTTGGCAGGAAGCATGCTTAGGTGCCCAGGATTCAAAATTGTACTAATGGTGGGACTGACCCCCTAGGGGGCTGAGGGGCGGGGCCAAAAAGGGTTATTTAGCTATATTGGTTTAATCGACTTCTTCTCCATAACCACTGATTGGTAATCAGCCTTATTTGGCAGGAAGCATGCTTAGGTGCCCAGGATTCAAAATTGTACTAATGGTGGGACTGACCCCCTAGGGGGCTGAGGGGCGGGGCCAAAAAGGGTTATTAAGCTATATTGGTTTAATTGACTTCTTCTCCATAACCATTGATTGCTAATCAGCCTTATTTGGCAGGAAGCATCCCTAGCTGTTCAGGATTCAAAATGGTTCTCATGGTGGGACTGACCCCCAAGGGAGCTGAGGGGCGGGGCCGAAAAGAATTATTTAGCTATATTGATATTAGCGACTTCTTCTTCATAACCACTGATTGGAAATCAGCCTTATTTGGCAGAAAGTATCCCTAGGTGCTCAGGATTCAAAATTGTACGCATGGTGGGACTGACCCCCTAGGGGGCTGAGGGGTGGGGGCCATAAAAAAGTATTTAGCTATATTGATATTAGCGACTTTTTCTTCATAACCACTGATTGGTAATCAACCTTATTTGGCAGGAAGCATGCTAAGGTGCCCAGGTTTCAAAATTGTACTCATAGTGGGACTGATCCCCTAGGGGGCTGAGGGGCGGGGCCAAAAAGGGTTATTTAGCTATATTGGTTTAATCGACTTCTTCTCCATAACCATTGATTGGAAATCAGCCTTATTTGGCAGGAAGCATCCCTAGCTGCTCAACATTCAAAATTGTACTAATGGTGGGACTGACCCCCTAGGGGGCTGAGGGGGAGCCAAAAAGAAAATATTTTACCATGATTACTTAAATACCAATGTATCCAGGTGAGCGATACAGGCCCTCTGGGCCTCTTGTACAAAATTGGAATGATAGACTGGTACAATAATGCACATAACTTCATTATATATGTGTGTCCATAGTAACGAGCCATTCCCAACTTTCTTTTTAAATATTTCTAAATTGTTTATTTCAGGTTTCACCTCTGAAAAAAAGACGCAATGGCACACTAAGCGTTCGTGCGCTTTCATTGAAAGACTCGTCCGGTGTTGCAAAAGTGTGCCTATTTGAGGATATTGCTGAACAACCTTTTCAAGCAAATCAGATTGTTGAATTAACGGCAATGTACAAGAAAAAATTCCTAGAAACAGAGCAACTAACTGCGTCAATGGGAACAAATGTGAGGTATGTATTGTACTATATGTAGCAGCTTTTTGTCGAGTGTGCAAAGGTATCCAGTGCATATAAAAATGTATAGCATTTCCAGTACAGGAAATTAATGTATATTTACATTGTACAACATTTCATAATCTCAAAATGCATTATGTTTGAAAATAGTAACCTGTTTATTTAATCATGCAGGTTTTTTAAGAAGGGAATTATTTCCATTTACCCAGACATTTCCTAACGCGTGATAGACACACACTGTAATGGGATATTTTCATTTGTTTTGTAGTATGTGCAAGATGAGGAAATGGAACAGATGTCGGTGTCTTTGGAAGACAATTTGATAGACGTAGACATTGAGGAAGAGGCGGATTATTCCGAGAAGGCTGACCTCAAAATCAGTACTATACACGAGGCTGTTACATATTCTTGCTGTTCTAATGAAGGTGAGATTCAGGTCTACTCTTTTGTGAGTAGTAAAATGTTTTTTTTGTACATTCGTTACCCACTGAAAAAACCAGGGTTGAATTTCAAGATTGAAAAAATATGTATGAAAAGTACGTACAAAAAAAACTTAAAAATATTTATCTTAGTGGAATGGAGAGTGGTTAATGTGCTTGAAAATTTTCCAAAAAAATGTTGTTAGTTTGTCAATATTATAAAGCAATACATATCAAACTATTGATAAATTATGATTTTACTTTCAGCTTGCAGGAAGAAGAAGCTACAAAATAAGAGATGTGTCATCTGCTTGGAAGAAGACAAAACCGGCAGTAAGGGTTGCCGTGTGGTTGTAGATGTTGATGACGTCAACACATCAAAAACAACCAAAATTACCCTCTTCAACGCTCTTGTTCTGTTGGTGTTCGGCATTACAGAGCATGATCTTGCTGATGATGACAAATTGGTCACTTCACTGTGCAGCAAATTACCAGTGACATTTAAGGCAAAGATTTCTGACAACAGGCTCTACGAGATTGATATGGAATAAGCCTCGAGATAAAAGTTTATCTCTATCTCTTAAGTCGACAAGTAGTCATGTTTCATCTTCCGGAATGAACACATGTCCAATGACATGGAACTTTCTTTTTTTAAAGACAATTTGATATTAGTATAGTTTATGCATTTTTGTATTAATTATTATTAATTGCATGCTGATCAATATTATTCTTTTTTTAGTTCATGTTATTTTGACATTCTCATGATATTGTTAAGGATTGATTGTGGTGTTTAATTTTTTTTCTTTCATTATATTAAAAAGGAACTTCAGTTTATTATATCTTTCAGCTTTCATTAGAAAATGCCTCTCACTTTGAATATTCTGCGTAACAAAAAATCCTGTATGTAAAAAGAGGCTGATTATGATAGATATTAATAGAAACACTTTCTACTTATAAATAATTGCACAAATGATTTATACTTTTAGTTCTAAAGTATGACTACTTGAAATTTGATATCCTATGAAAATTGTTGCTTACAGGGGTACATGCATGGTCTCACCATTTGTAATAATATGAAAAAAATGTGTTCAATTAAGCCCACAGTGAATCCTTGTATTTTAGTTTTAGTTTTATGTTTTAGCTTTTGACTTTTAGGAAACTTTATTTTGTGCCAAGCAATACATTTGATTTTCTCTTGCACATGTTAATACACACTTTTAGCTCACCTGGACCGAAGGTCCGGTGAGCTTATGCCATGGCACAGCGTCCGTCGTCCGTCGTCCGTCCGTCGTCTGTCAACATTTTCTTCAAATCGCTACTAGTCAAAAAGTCCTGATTGGATTTTAACCAAATTTGGTCAGAAACATCCTTGGGCGAAGGGGAACATATTTTGCATAAATGGTGACTCTGACCCCCAAAGGGCCAGAGGGCAGGGCCCAATAGGGAAAATAGAGGTAATTCTTTAAATCTCTTCTTGTCAAAAAGTCCTGATTGGATTTTGACCAAATTTAGTCAGAAACATCCTTTGGTGAAGGGGAACAGATTTTGCATAAATGGTGACTCGGACCCCAAAGGGGCCAGAGGGGCGTGGCCCAATAGGGAAAATAGAGGTAATTCCTTTAAATCTCTTCTTGTCAAAAAGTGTTGATTGGATTTTGGCCAAATTTAGTCAGAAACATTGTTGGGGGAAGGGGAACAGATTTTGCATAAATGGTGACTCGGACCCCAAAGGGGCCAGAGGGGCGTGGCCCAAGAGGGGAAATAGAGGTAATTCCTTTAAATCTCTTCTTGTCATAAAGTTATGAATGGATTTTGTCCAAATTTGGTCAGAAACATCGTTTGGGGAAGGGGAACAGATTTTGCATAAATGGTGACACTGACACCCAAGGGGCCAGAAGAGCAGGGCCCAATAGGGAAAATTGAGGTAATTCCTTGAAATCTCTTCTTGTCATAAAGTTATGAATAGATTTTGTCCAAATTTGGTCAGAAACATCGTTGGGGGAATGGGAACAGATTTTGCATAAATGGTGACTCTGACACCCAAGGCGCCAAAGGGGCGGGGCCCAATAGGGGAAATAGAGGTAATTCCTTTAAATCTCTTCTTGTCAAAAAGTTCTGATTGGATTTTGTCCAAATATGGTCAGAAACATCCTTTGGTGAAGAGGAACAGATTTTGCATAAATGGTGACTCGGACCCCAAAGGGGCCAGAGGGGCGTGGCCCAATAGGGGAAATAGAGGTTATTCCTTTAAGTCTCTCTTGTCATAAAGTTATGAATAGATTTTGTCCAAATTTGGTCAGAAACATTGTTGGGGGAAGGGGAACAGATTTTGCATGAATGGTGACACTGACACCCAAGGGGCGGGGCCCAATAGGAAAAATATGGGTAATTCCTTTAAATCTCTTCTTGTCCAAAAGTCCTGATTGGATTTTGACCAAATTTAGTCAGAAACATCCTTGGGGGAAGGGGAACAGGTATTACATAAATGGTGACTCTGACCCCTAAGGGCCCCGAGGCACAGGGCCAATTAGGGGAAATAGAGGTAATTCTTTTATAATCTCTTCTTGTCATAAAGTTATGAATGGATTTGGCCCAAATTTGGTCAGAAACATTCTTGGGGGAAGGGGAACAAATTTTGCATAAATGGTGACTCTTACCCCTAAGGGGCTAGAGGGGCATGGCCCAATAGGGAAAATAGAGGTAATTCCTTTAAATCTCTTCTTGTCCAAAACTTATGAATGGATTTGCCTAAATTTGGTCAGAAACATCCTTGGGGGGAGGGGAACAGATTTTGCATAAATGGTGACTCTTACCTCTAAGGGGCCATTTTGGCACTTTAGGGTTACAAGTCAGAGATTAATTCCAGGTGAGCGATGCAGGCCCATTGGGCCTCTTGTTTTCTTCCTCTTCTTTTTAATTTGTATTGGATATTATTTTGTTTTGTTGATTGACTTTTATTTTCATGGAAAAAAAATTCCTAGTGTCAAAAAAATCTTAAACTTGTAACACGTAGTAATTGTAAGAGTTGCATTTTTTTCATAATATGTTACAAGTTAACCTTGAAAGCAATTTTGGTTGTCCGTCCTAGTTAATTCTTTCATATCAATATTATGCAATTGAAGATATTGTTATTGTTGTCTTGATGTAAAAAGTAGCTTTGTTATTTTCTAACCTTATGAACAGTATTAAAAAGAAAGTTAATACATGTGCCAAATATGTCCAGATATATAACGTTTGAAAAACACAGTAGCTACTTATATAGCTTTTATTAGGTCACCTGAGACGAAGTCTCAAGTGACCTATTCTAATCGCCTTTTGTCCGTCGTCGTCCGTCGTGCGTCCGTAAACTTTTTACATTTTCGACTTCTTCTTCAAAACCACTGAACCAAATTCAATGAAATTTTACAGGAAGCTTCCATGGCTGAGGGTGAACCAAAATTGTGAATTATATGGTCCTCACCTCCCAGGGGCATGCGGGGCGGGGCCAAAAAGGGTAAAATTGACTAAAACTTCAAAAATCTTCTCCTCTACTCTCAGATATGGTAGAATCAAATACTCTTCATAGATAGAAGGGTCTTAAGGTGCTTTACCAAAATTGTGAATTTCATGACCCTGGGGTCTCATGTTTGCCCCTGGGGAGGGGGTAAACTTTACTATAGTTTATATAGGGAAATCACATTTTTGACTATTATTTGTTGGATTTGTATTGGAATTCATTCCAACTTGTATAAAATTATCAGCATGGGATGACACTTTGATGGTATGTGCATGTTGGCCCTAGTTGACCCCCAGGGGCATGCGGGGCGGGGCCAAAAAGGGTAAAATTTACAAAAATTTCAAAAATCTTCTCCTCTACTCTTAGATATGGTAGAATCAAATACTCTTCATAGATGGAAGGGTCTTAAGGTGCTTTACCAAAATTGTGAATTTTATGACCCTGGGGTCTCATGTTTGCCCCGGGAAGGGGGTAAACTTTACTATAGTTTATATAGGGAAATCACATTTTTGATTATTATTTGTTGGATTTGTATTGGAATTCATTCTAACTTGTATCAAATTATCAGCATGGGATGACACTTTGATGGTATGTACATGTTGGCCCTAGTTGACCCCCAGGGGCTGGAGGGCGGGGCCAAAAAGGGTCAAATTTACAAAAATTTCAAAAATCTTCTTCTCTACTCCCAGATATGGCCTCAGACCACAATAAAACTTCCGGGTCGTTGTACACGAATGTAGTGCATAGAAATGTTCAACAATATCTATTCTAGTGATTAATTTTTGTTTGACACCGATATCAAGTTTGGTTTTGCAGCAGGACACAGTGAGAGATGAGGCTTGCGCATTGATATTTTGAGATTTTTTGTATTTTCCCCTGTAAATGAAGGGTGCATGGTGACATTCAAATAAAAATATCTTTCTAAAATGCCGGTCATGAGGTACTTTCCAGCTCACTGTAGGTTCAGTTTGAATAGAACTACAACATCAAATAAGAACCAGGTCCCGGGCAAATTTTTTAAATATTTTAATTTTTGATTTTCTTTGGTAGTAACATATAGTACAAACAATTGTGGTCTGAGGCCTGCATAGCACGCGCCTTATGGAGGTAGAAAAGTTCTGGTGTGTCTGAAAATAGAGTCAGGGTTATTTGTTTACTGCTCCTATGTGGTTCTATGCAGTTAAACTGTGTGTATATGATATTTCAGATAGATAAATCTAATTTTAATTTGCTGACAAGCTTATTTTAATGACCTACACCCCAAAATGGCTCATTTTGATGCGGATTTCACTTGCCACAACCTCTTCCCTGGCCCCACAAGGCATGTTTTTTACCAAGTTTACTGATAAAGATGTTTGTTTCACATTCCTTCTATATACGGTAAGATTATTTTCCGGTTCTTGTTTCCATTTTAGGGCTATTTGTAAAAAATAATCTGCTTTGCATAGTAATTAATTGATATTTTCTTGAAGAAATCTGAGAGTTAAATTTACCTTGTATTTCTTCACATTTAAATGATATTCAGGTATTGTAATTATCATTTTGAGACATAATACAGTACATGATGAATTATTATGTAAAAATAGTCATTTAAAATGAAATTTAGGCATGTTTTGAGAATAGTAGGGTTGATTAACACAGGGCCAGTACTTGAAAATGTCCAAATATCTTGTGAATTTCAAGATCATGTGACACATAATCATTAAAACAAGCTTCAAAATATGTATTATGATTAAAAGAAAGACATGTATATGTAGTGTAGCTTTTTGGTGATATATATTCACAATTTTAATCAATTATTATATGAAATTTGAAAAATAATTGCATAAATTGTAGCCCCTACCCAAAATACCTTAGTTTCACTTGTCGCGACAGGAAGCATATTGGTATTTTACAATATTTCATTGAAATCTTCTACTAAATGACCTTTCCACACATTTTTTCCTTCGATTAGTGTTAGCGAGAGGTTTGAATATGTTGGTATGCTATTTACAGCACAGATTATTGAAATTTTACAAATTAAGCAAAGGCTGGTGGCAAGATTTGCTCACATTCCAAGAAAATTCCTTCTGAATGACACATTTTGATGCTAAAAAGTCAAATTCAACATAATTCATACTTAATTTTCAATTGTAATTAAACATCTGCATCTCTACAAATAATTTATTTTAATTTGTTGCTCACAGTTGAAATAGAAATTAGTTGCATACCAATAATATTCAAGGGTCCACACCGCCCTTGCTCTGGACAACAATTTGTGAAGAAAATGAGGGGTACTAAGGCACATTAAATCTATTGTCATTTCTTCACTAACTTAAGAACTATTGAAAGTTCTTTTCATATTGTAGTACAGATATATTTCAACTTTTTATTTGTGAAATTTCAACTTTCAAAACTTCAAATTTCTTCAATTTTCAAGCTGTTAGATATAATTTTTCCATTGAAAATAAAAATCTCATTTTTTTTCTTCAAAATATGATTTGAAATTGATAGAAAAAAATGCTTTTCATGTTTTAAGGTTTTGTAACATTGTTTAAGTGACAACCATGCAAAAACAGTTAAAATTATAGATAACAGTACCTTGTATGCTCCCTTTCATACTTCAGGTAGACTTCCACTAAACTGTACCCCCAGGACACCCTTGACCACTTGACAGCTAATTACCTGCTAAGTACTTAATTACCCCCCAGTGAGTCGATACTGATGTGATCTTTAAATAGTGTTCTTTCAGACGGTCAAAAGTTAGACAGGCTGTGATTTCATTTAAAAAAGTTATACTTGATTTTAAGTAGAATTTTGTTTCAATGATTGGAAATTTAATTTTTAATTAAAAGTAATGCCCCCAGACCTACAAATGAAATGTGATCATAATAAAATTTTGGAAAACAAAAGCCTGTTGACTGCTTTTTATTATGGTAAAGTTGTTGGAAGTACTCGGTCATCGCTGTTTTATCAATAGCACTGTTTGTATGATGACCCTATACATTTGTTGGAAATTGGCTCCAGAGTTGGGGTAGGGGTAGGAAAATGACTCTAAATTGTGCATTTTTTGAGAAAACAATATAAAATTTGGGTTTCAACTTTGTCTTTAATATACAATACCAGATACAAAGTCAAAAATTGAAATTCAAAAATGACACCTATATACAGGCCTCAGACCACAATAAAACTTCCGGGTCGTTGTACACGAATGTAGTGCATAAGGACATTTCAGGTGGGTTACTAAATAATTTTTCCTGAATGACCTATGACAGATATGCCCAGTTTCTTTACATAGAAATGTTCAACAATATCTATTCTAGTGATTAATTTTTGTTTGACACCGATATCAAGTTTGGTTTTGCAGCAGGACACAGTGAGAGATGAGGCTTGCGCATTGATATTTTGAGATTTTTTGTATTTTCCCCTGTAAATGAAGGGTGGTGACATTCAAATAAAAATATCTTTCTAAAATGCCGGTCATGAGGTATTTCCTGCTCACTGTAGGTTCAGTTTGAATAGAACTACAACATCAAATAAGAACCAGGTCCCGGGCAAATTTTTTAAATATTTTAATTTTTGATTTTCTTTGGTAGTAACATATAGTACAAACAATTGTGGTCTGAGGCCATATGCTGGAATCAAATACTCTTCATAGATGGATTAGTTTTAAGGTTCTGTACCAAAATTGTGAATTTCATGACTCTGGGGTCTTGCATCTCCCCCTGTGGAGGGGGTTAAGTTTACTATAGTATATTGGCAGAAAAAAACCATTTTTTTGCATTGTTTGTTTAATTGCCATAAGAAATGATGCAAATTTGGTTGAAATTATCAATATGACATGACTTTTGAGTAGTACGCACATATTGACACTGTCTGACCCCCAGGTGCCTGAGGGGTGGGGCCTAAAAGGGTCAAATTGACATAATTTCAAAAATTCATTTTTTCCACTCCCAGATATGCTACAATGTATTGTTATAAATATTCATCTCAACATTCCCATATTTCTCTTTCATGTCAAACATCAGGTGACCGTTAAGGCCCATGGGCCTCTTGTTATCACAAATACCTCAATAGAAATGTTTGTTTTTTTTATTATATCAGTGTCTGCATGATATCTTTATGTTCTTTAGAATTGCGTAGGCTTTGAAATTTTTTGTACACAATTATTGAAGTTTTGTATTGTCCAATTTACAAAGATGACTTTGCCTACAGTTTCCATTCCTTCAGCTTCATACTTGACATTCCTTCAAACTTTGTTCATTCTTCAGATACAGATTATATAACACTCAGCAATATTTTTTTACTCAGATTATTTTGGTTTTTGGGTTTTATAGATTCATACTTGACATTCCTTCAAACTCTGTTCATTCAGCAATATTTTTTCCAAATATAACATTAATAACACAGTTACTACTTATATAGCTTTTATTATCACAAATACCTCAATAGAAATGTTTGTGTTTTGGTCATAGCAGTATCTGCATATCTGCATGTTTTTTAGAATTGTGTAGGTTTTGATGTTTTTTTGTACAATTTGTATGACAATATATTGTATAAATCAAACTGTATCGGGGGCCCATTTTACAGGTCCCAGAAATAATCCACATATAGAAATTTTCAACGACAAAATCTCATGGTTATATATCCCCTTGTGGCCAATGAGGGGCAAAACAGGGTTAAACTGGGTAAATTAAATAGTGCTGAATTCAGATTGACTTCAAAATTTTATTTACAAAGGTTTGCACAGGGGGTGGGAGGTGGGGGAATTGTAGATAAATGGCCCCATCATAGGAGGCCACTAAAGTCATCCAAAAAGTAAAATTTGTCAGATTTCAACCAATATTGGTAGGAATTGGTATGTATCCTCTGGTAAACTTAATCATCTCAATACTTAAAACATTTCTTCATACACCTGGCACATCTCATCAAATGTATACAAATTACATCGAATAATTTTCAGGTGAGCGTTTAGGCCCATGGGCCTCTTGTATGATGAATATGTGCCTTAGTAGTTTACATATTATATGTGTGATGACATACGCCTAAATTGTTAAATTCTTATACGTTTTGTTTGTTAGCTTTGTAGAGAAGAAAGTTCCTTAAATAAACTGTTTTTTAATTTAATTATCTTTTGTTTGATTTCATTTCTTCATTAAAAATGCATAACCAATAATTTAAGTGCTTCAGTCATATTGAAATGTGGCTTTGAAATCACAATGTTCATGACAAAACTCGCATTATCTTGAAAAAAAAAAAAAAAGCATTTTAACTAGTCGCAGCGGATTGATGCTTCGCATCACTGTTTTCTTGTTAGGAGATGTTTTTATTGTTGGTTGTACCATGCCCCCTGCCCTGGAGTCTAATCCCCTGCTGTGGTGGAGAGCCAGAGAAGGGAAGTATCCCTTGTTTCAAAATTGGCAAAAGAGTTTCTAAGTATACCTGCTACAAGTGTGGCCAGTGAGAGGGTCTTTTCCTCAGCAGGGGATGTAGTGACTGCTCAAAGAGCATGTCTGTCCAGTGACTGGAAAACTACAAAAGTAGCTTGTGAATAGCTACTATTATAGATCTATTAATGTTAGCATTGCA
Organism: Mimachlamys varia; assembly: GCA_947623455.1. Taxonomy (NCBI): domain Eukaryota; kingdom Metazoa; phylum Mollusca; class Bivalvia; order Pectinida; family Pectinidae; genus Mimachlamys; species Mimachlamys varia. Next base: position 26,283,093 of record OX392534.1, read on the forward strand.
TGATACATAAAGACCATGTGACTTCTTGTTTAAAGAAGTCATCTGACATTAAATCTAGTCAAAACAAATATATGTTGTTTTCTGCATTTTTCTTGATCTTTAATAATCGAAAAGAAAATAATCGAATTGAAGTAGATAATCGTGATTTGAACCGAATCGAATATCCTCTGAATCGTTGCAGCCCTAATTCACAAATTATCTATTGCTGGAAAATTAATCACTGGAATAGTCTTATGAAACAGCTAGCTTACAATTGTTTACTAGTGTATGGAATTTTAAAAAATGTCAAAATGCATGAAATACGTATATACTGGTATATCTAACTGTGATCTGATACATATAGCTATCGATTATGCTGATATTTTTCTTTTCAAATAGTGGACATCGTTCAGAAAACAAAAGAAAATATTTACGCTTACAAATGTGTGCCTACCTGTGTTTGGTTTCGTAGACGCCATTTTGTTGTCGTTCGGTGTCTAACATTGTGTTCGTTATGTGTCATAGAAAAAGTAAAAGGTAACTCGAACGCAACTCAAACGCAACTCAAACGCAAAAGAGCTCTTACTTAAATGTGGGAGATTTAAAACACCGGCCGGGTGACATTTTTGTCTGCAGGTTATAGACCCATTTTCCGGGTGTGACCCGCAGAATGCGAGGCACTTGACAGGTCTGTAGCCGTTGAAGGCGAATATGGATATGTTGTACAAGTTCAATAATTTTATTCAATTGTGAGTATAATGATATCGGTGCACTTAATTGCCATTTTACACGATCCCTGAGTCAATCACAGCTGTACAGGTAGGTCCATTAGACCAACAGAGCATGACAAAATTTCCACCATGGGGTCAACAGTTCATCAAGTTCAAATAATTAATGCATATATATGTATACCATACATGTATAGCAGTATGATATTCACAATACAACTACATGACTTGTATCTTCAAACTACCATAGGAAATGCAAAAATTGAGAAATACAACAGTATACCCTATCAGGCAGTCACATCATCAACCAGTCTAGTTCATTCTTTATATACATGTATACAGTATATGTCCCGGAAACATTGACAATCTGAAAAATATCGGAGCAGACTCCGAACAGTGTACTCAGTTGCCGCCATCTTGAACTGTGTGGGAGAACACAGGTAAAATTCAGGTTAGGTATATTTGAAGCAGACTATAATGACTGTCAAAACATACCTGCCCCTAATTGTTACTTTTAAAAAGTGGGAGAAAGGTGAACACACCGATAAGACAGGTAGATGGTAGCATTTTACCTTTATACTGCTATACACTTACATCAATCGATTAAACCTGTATGGGAGTCATAAAAGCGATACGCCCTTAAACCAAGCAACCAACGGTATATTTATACCAATTTGACAAAAAATTACCAGAATTAATTTGTATCTCCAAATTATTATGTAAAAAGCCATAAACGTGTTTTGATATACATGTACATATATACGTATTTGTAATCAGGCCTAATTTGTACTTGTACTGTGTATTGAAAATCCACTTACAAAATTCTGAAAATAGGATGAAATGAAAATCCAACATTATTTTATTTAGTGTTCAGTTGTATCACGGAAGATTAGATTTTGCTATCTATCGGGGGGGGGGGGGGGGGGGGGGGGGTCAAGTCCAGGGTGTCTATTTCCGATCGCGAGTTACAATAAGAAGTCTTTCAATATGATCAATAATGTGAGCTTTAGATATTTCAGAAATGCATTATATAACCCCTGAGGTCATCACAGGTGTGAAATGACTTACCTTGGATATCAAAGGGATACGGTGATACAGTGTGGCGAGCAGGGTTATGGAGAAAATTACAAACCAGTAACATTACGGGTAAAATATTTAAAGTTGTTTATAATTTATATCAAAATACCAAATCATGTGTAATTAATGACAATGATCAATCAGACTTTTTCATGTGTAATGTCGGGGTAAAACAAGGAGAAAATTTATCACCATTTTTGTTTTCCCTCTTTCTTAATGATCTAGAGGATTTCCTCAATCAACGTCATGTTTGTTTTTTAAATGATGTGTATGCTCTTAGCGATCAAAATTTAGGTTTGTACTTCAAATTATTTATTATATTATATGCGGATGATACAGTGCTTATGTCAGAAACACCAGATGGCTTACAAAGTGCGTTAAATGAATTCCAAAACTATTGTGACATATGGAAATTAAAAGTTAATACACAAAAAACTAAAGTTCTGATTTTTGAAAAAAGGAAAAGCAAAAGACACTATCAATTTTCTTTCAATAATGAGAATTTAGAAATACAAGATTCGTATTCATACCTTGGAATAATATTTAACTATAATGGTGTTTTCACAAAAGCTAAAAGTAAATTAGCTGAGCAAGCGAAAAAAGCTTTATATGCGCTGTATGTTAAGATTAGAAATATTGCCATCCCTATAGATCTTAAACTGAAATTATTTGATGCACTTGTGTCTCCTATTTTATTATATGGGTGTGAAATCTGGGGCTATGAAAATACAAAAAGTATCGAAAATTTACACTTACAATTCTGTAAACAAATACTTAATATTCGGAAGAGTACCCCAAATTTTATGGTATATGGGGAGTTGGGAAGATACCCACTTGAAATTGAAATACATGTTAGAATGATTATGTTCTGGCATAAGCTTATAACGGGTGGTTCGAAATTATCTAGTGTTATGTATAGTTTAATATATAATTTGCATAAGAACTCTGTATACAGTTCTAAGTGGTTAACGTGTATAAGGGATATTTTAAACAATACTGGATTCAACAATTTATGGACCCTTCAATTATCCTGTACATTGAATAGACACTATCTGAAAACGATTATTAAACAAAGACTGTGCGATCAATTCATTCAAAGTTGGTTCTATGATGTTGATACTTCCTCGCGAGGGCAAATTTATTCCTTATTCAAAAATCATTTTACTATTGAACCATATCTTTTAAAGCTTTATAGTAACGAACGAAAAGTAATTTGCAAATTTAGAACATCTAATATAAAATTTCCAATAGAAACTGGAAGATGGAAAAGAGTCCCTCGCCATGAAAGAGTATGTCCTCTTTGTGATAACTGTGTTGGGGACGAATTTCACTATTTATACAAATGCACTAATCCATCTGTTGTAACTTGTAGACAAATTTATATACCAAAATATTATTGTGTCAACCCATCGTATTTAAAAATGAAAGGAATGTTCTCAATATGCAACACAGTACTTTTAACAAAAGTGAGTAAATTTATACAAAAGGTAATCAAGCTACTACATATATAAAATTAGTTAACAACAATAATTATTGAAATCGGATGATGTTACATATTGTATATATTTTGTACTTTTTATATGTTGTATATAATATGTGCATTATAACCACCAGTGCATACTGTGTAAGATTTGACCTCTTGTTACGCACGTATACGTGTGGCGTGAGTGTAAATAAAAATCTTGAAATCTTGAATCTTGGATGCACAGCAGGTTATAATCTGGTCAGTTAACACATTAGGGAAGGTTACATTCAATAGATTGATACCCTGTCAAATTCTTCCAGATCATAATTAAATGTTAACACCATATAAACTGTATCTTGCAGAGCCGTTGCGATGTACATGTACCTTATTACGCCAACTATACATATATTTTGTACTAACTTGAAAAAATATGAATTAAAAAATAAAACATTCGTAGTGTTATCGTTGCGATGGATAGGTAAAAATTGTCACAGACATTAAATTAATAAAGAAGCGATATTTCCTTCTTCAAACTCCCGAATAATCCCATTCAGAGATAAACACAAGAACACGAGAATACTATCGAAAGTCCAGTTTTTAGCTCACTTGGTCCGAATGACCAAGGTGAGTTTATGCCATACTGTTGTGTCCGGCGTCCGTCCTTCAACAATTGATTATCGACTTCTTCTTCTTAACTGCTGATCAGAGTGTAATTGAATTTGGTAGGAAGCATCCCTAGGTGTCTGGGATTCAGATTTATGTAAATGATCGGGCTGACCCCCCCAGGAGCCTTAAAGGGGCGGGGCCGAAAAGGATCCATATATTCATATTAACGACTTCTCCCCTGGATCTAAGCAATGTGAAACATTCATATTTTAGTGGTAACATCCTTATGTGCCTGGGATTCAAATTTATACAAATGATCGGGCTGACCCCACTCAGAGGCCTGAGGGGCGGGTCCAAAAGGGGACCATTTGGCTATATTCATGTTAACAACTACATCTCTGGATCTAAGCAATGTGAATCATTCTTATTTTAGTGGTAGCATCCTTAGGTTGCTGGGATTCAAATGTATACAAATGATGGGGCTGACCCCCCCCCCCCCCCCAGGGACCTGAGGGGTGGGGCCAAAAGGGGTCCATTTGGCAATAATGATATATCTTTTAAATGGTTGAGATCCCCACCCCAAAACTACATATACAATACGCCATTTCCGGGATACAACTTTCAGTCGGTTTAGTCATGTGACTTTCATCACCATGTGACTTTATTTAGGGCACTTTTAAAACAAAATGGCGGCTAAATAGAAATTTTCAATGACGGTAAGCGAGGTAAAGTTTTTTGGTCGAAAGAGGGATCACAACTTCAAATAAAACAAAAGGGGTGTTAGTAAAATTAGCTGAGATCACTGATGAAATGAATTTATCTCGTATTGAGAAATATGAATGCAATCCACAGTGTTCGTAATCGGGGTTTCTCTTTGCTGTTGGAAACGATCTGAACGTTACATTTTGCCATATTGTTTCTTGTACGACTGACAGTTACACATCTAGGTACAACACACCATGACTTAGTTTAAGAGCCTGTATCTTTGTTTCGTGCCTTTTTAATCTAAAGCGACTAAAAAAATTGAATCGAATCTAGCTGCCATTCGGTCGTCAATGCCGCCATTGTGAAGTGCCCTAAATTTTTCGCGGTCACATGATCAAAACACTGATTTCTAACTCCACTTCAAAAGAGTTCTTGTATCTCGGAAACGGCGTATTGCTTAGCATAAAGAGAACATCACAAATATGATTTTAGATTTGACCCCAGGGCGTGGAGCCCCTACAGATGTGACTCTTGAGTCATAAATTTTAAACGGTTGAGATCCCAACCCCAAAACTATATACTGGTATACAATTGCTGAGTATAAAGAGAACATTACAAATATGATTTTAGATTTAACCCCAGGGTCTGCCATGCCCTTGCAGACGTGACTCTTGAGTCATAACTTTTAAACAGTTGAGACCCCACCCCAAAACTATATATACAATTGCAGAGCATAAAAAGACCATCACAAATATGGTTTTAGATTTGACCCCAGGGTCTGCCATGCCCTTGTAGACTTGAATCTTAAGCAATAACTTATAAACGGTTGAGATCCCTACCCCAAAACTATATATACAATTGCTGAGCATAAAGAGACAATCACAAATATGATTTTAGATTTGATCCCAGGGTTTGCCATGCCCTTGCAGACTTAACTCTTGAGTCATAACTTTCAAATAGTCGAGATCCCCACCCATCAATATAAGAGATGATCACAATCATCATGTTAGATTTGACCCCAGAGTCTGCTATGCCCTTGCAGTCTTGACTCCTGAGTCATAACACATCACGAACATGATTTCAGATTTGTTGGGGTAAAATTTTGTTGTTTAGAGACTAGAACAGTGATTTATTTTGCCCTATTTTACAGCCAACTTTCGGCTGTTTCCCCGAGGCAAAAAATGTTGTTTTTTCCCAAAATTGAAGTGATATTTTCCCAATTTGACAAGTGTAAATAAGTTACGTTTTTTGCCACTTTTCTTCAATAAAGAGGGCTAAATTAATCCACTACAATACATATGTACATTAGAAAGGTGTAATACTTGAACAATAAGAGAAAAATAGCAGTAATGAGACAACTTTATTACTTTTTTTTCTGTATTTTAAACTTTGAAATGAAGACGAAGAGGTAGTTCTAAAAAAAGCTCTGTCCATGGAGCCATTTTCTAAACTTTTTAAGATCGATAAATTTAAAATACATCCTTTTGCAAACCAAGCATGGGGAATAGATCCTATAAACATTGTACAAATGTACAAATGACCTGGAATTCAGGAATTGCAAAATAAATAAATAAATAAGATCAGTCTACTCTACAGACTTGACTCTTGAGCTATAACTTTTAAATGGTTGAGATCCCCACCCCAAAACTATATATACAATTGCTGAGGATAAAGAGACAATCTCAAATATGATTTTAGATTTGACGCCAGGATCTGGTACACCCTTGCAGACTTACTCTTGAGTCATAACTTTTAAACGGTTGAGACCCCCAACCCAAAACTATATATACAATTACTGAGCATAAAGAGGCTATCAAAAATATGATTTTAGATTTGACCCCAGTGTCTACCATGCCCTTGCAGACTTACTTTTGAGTCATAACTTTTAAACGATTGAAGTCCCCACCCCAAAACTATGTATATATAAAATTGCTGAGCATAAAGAGACGATCAAAAATATTATTTTAGATTTGACCCCAGATAAATTGATATTATTTTCTGCTTCTGCTTCGCTTGCTTACTTTCTTACTTTTTAGCTCATCTGGCCCGAAGGGCCAAGTGAGCTTATGTGATGGTGCAGCGTCCGTCGTCCGTCCTTCCGTCCGTCCTGCGTCCGTCAACTTTTTCCTTTAAACGACTTCTAACGACTTCTTCTAAAATACTGAAAGGCCCAGTGACACGAAATTTAGCTGGTAGATTTCTTGGAAGGAGCTGAACAAAGTTTGCGAAAAAAATGACCTTGACCAATATTCAAGGTCACAGTGAGGTTAAATTTATTTCAACCTTTAAACGACTTCTTCTGAAATACCAAAATCCCTAGAAACATGGCATTTGGCTGAAAGGTTCCTTGGATGAAGCCTGACAAAGTTTGCGAAAAGAAATGATCTTGACCTATATTCAAGGTCACAGGGGTCAAATCTGTTAAAACCTTCAGACGACTTCTTCTGAAATACCAAAAGCCCTAGAAGCATGATATTTGGCTGAAATGTTCCTTGGAGGAAGCCTGACAAAGTTTGCGAAAAGAAATGTCCTTGACCTACCCATATTCAAGGTCACAGGGGTCAAATTTGTTAAAATCTTCGAACAAATTTTTTTCTGAAATACCAAAAGCCCTAGAAGCATGATATTTGGCTGAAATGTTCCTTGGATGAAGCCCGACAAAGTTTGCGAAAAGAAATGACCTTGACCTATATTCAAGGTCACAGAGGTCAAATCTGTTAAAACCTTCGAATGACTTCTTCTGAAATACCAAAAGCCCCAGAAGCACGATATTTGGCTGAAATGTTCCTTGGATGAAGCCCGACAAAGTTTGCGAAAAGAAATGACCTTGACATATATTCAAGGTCACAGGGGTCAAATCTGTTAAAACCTTTAAACGACTTCTTCTGAAATACCAAAAGCCCTGGAAGTAATGATATTTGGCTGAAATGTTTCTTGAATGAAGCCCGACAAAGTCTGCCGAAAAAAATGACCTTGACCTATATTCAAGGTCATAGGGGTCAAATCTGTTAAAACCTTTAAACAACTTCTTCTGAAATATCAAAAGCCCCAGAAGCATGATATTTGACTGAAAGGTTCCTTGGATGAAGCCCGACAAAGTTTGCAAAAAGAAATGACCTTGACCTATATTCAAGGTCACAGGGGTCAAATCTGTCAAAACCTTTAAACGACTTCTTCTGAAATACCAAAAGCCCTAGAAGCATGATACTTGGCTGAAATGTTTCTTGGATGAAGCCCGACAAAGTTTGCGAAAAGAAATGACCTTGACTTATATTCAAGGTCACAGGAGTCAAATCTGTTAAAACCTTCAAATGACTTCTTCTGCAATACCAAAAGCCCTAGAAGCATGATATTTGGCTGAAATGTTCCTTGGAGGAAGCCTGACAAAGTTTGCGAAAAGAAATGACCTTGACCAATATTCAAGGTCACAGTGAGGTTAAATCTATTTTAACCTTTAAACGACTTCTTCTAAAATACCAAAAGCCCTTGAAGCATGATATTTGGCTGAAAGGTTCCTTGGATGAAGCCCGACAAAGTTTGCAAAAAGAAATGACCTTGACCTATAGTCAAGGTCACAGGGGTCAAATCTGTTAAAACCTTTAAACGACTTCTCCTGAAATACCAAAAGCCCTAGAAGCACGATATTTGGCTGAAATGTTTCTTGGATGAAGCCCGACAAAGTTTGCGAAAAGAAATTATCTTGACCTATATTCAAGGTTGCAGGGGTCAAATCTGTTAAAACCTTTAAACGACTTCCTCTGAAATACCAAAAGCCCTAGAAGCCTGACAAAGTTTGCGAAAAGAAATGTCCTTGACTTATATTCAAGGCCACAGGGGTCAAATTTGTAAAAACCTTTAAACGACTTCTTGTGCAATACCAAAATCCCTAGAAGCATGATATTTGGCTGAAATGTTCCTTGGATGAAGCCCGACAAAGTTTGCGAAAAGAAATTATCTTGACCTATATTCAAGGTCGCAGGGGTCAAATCTGTTAAAACCTTTAAACGACTTCTTCTGAAATACCAAAAGCCCTAGAAGCATGATATTTAGCTGAAAGGTTCCTTGGATGAAGCCCGACAAAGTTTGCGAAAAGAAATGACCTTGACTTATATTCAAGGTCCAAGTAGTCAAATCTGTTGAAACCTTCAAACAACTTCCTCTGAAATACCAAAAGCCCTAGAAGCATGATATTTGGCTGAAATGTTTCTTGGATGAAGCCCGACAAAGTTTGCGAAAAGAAATGACCTTGACCTATATTCAAGGTCACAGGGGTCAAATCTGTTAAAACCTTTAAACGACTTCTTCTGAAATACCAAAAGCCCTAGAAGTTTGATATCTGGCTGAAAGGTTTCTTGGATGAAGCCCGACAAAGTTTGCGAAAAATGACCTTGACTTATATTCAAGGTCACAAGGGTCAAATCTGTTAAAGCCTTCAAATGACTTCTTCTGATATACCAAAAGCCCTAGAAGCATGATATTTGGCTGAAATGTTCCTTGGATGAAGCCCGACAAAGTTTGCGAAAAGAAATGACCTTGACTTACATTCAAGGTCACAGGGGTCAAATCTGTTAAAACCTTTAAAAGACTTCTTCTGAAATACCAAAAACTCTAGAAGCATGACATTTGGCTGAAATGTTTCTTGGATGAAGCCCGACAAAGTTTGCGAAAAGAAATGACCTTGACCTATATTCAAGGTCACAGGGGTCAAATCTGTTAAAACATTTGAACGACTTCTTCTGAAATACCAAAAGCCCTAGAAGCATGATATTTGGCTGAAAGGTTCCTTGGATGAAGCCCGACAAAGGTTTCAAAAAGAAATGACCTTGACCTATATTCAAGGTCACAGGGGTCAAATCTGTTAAAACCTTTAAACGACTTCTTCTGAAATACCAAAAGCCCTAGAAGCATGATATTTGGCTGAAAGGTTCCTTGGATGAAGCCCGACAAAGTCTACGAACAGAAATGACCTTGACTTATATTCAAGGTCACAGGGGTCAAATCTGTTAAAACATTCAAACAACTTCTTCTGAAATACCAAAAGCCCTAGAAGCATGACATTTGGCTGAAAGGTTCCTTGCATGAAGCCTGACAAAGTTTGCAAAAAGAAATGACCTTGGTCTTTATTTTCTTAGAGACATGATATTTGGCTGGTAGCGTCCTGGGATGAAGCCAAACAAAATTTGAAAATGAAAATGATGTTGTCTTATAAGGTCACAGAGGTAATATATGTTTAAATCTTAAGATGTTCTTCTAAATGTCTTACAGTAAAAGATTTTAAGGTACTTTAGGGTTACACTATAATATAAGTCAGAGATTGATACCAGGTGAGCGATGCAGGCCCATTGGGCCCCTTGTTAAAGGACCAAAGGTATTTAACCTACATATGAAATTTGAGAAAGATCCATTTATACATTTACCTACCTCTCCAAAAAAATCTATAACAAATTTTAAATGTAAAATTTAGGATGGCGGCGTGTCAGACATTTTGTTTTTCTAACCAGTCTCAAAATCTCTCAAAGGGGCACAACTAGGCATGAAAGGGATTAAACTTCATATGGAATTGGAGAAAGATCCATCCATTACACCCCAGTATGTACAATTGTACATATGTAAGTTTGGAATATTGTTTTACATGTAAAAGTTCTCTGAGATATTCTCACATCCTGCAATCACCAATGTTGATAGGTTTTCTAGACATGACTGTCACGGTATGACAGTTTGGTTATAAATATTTATGGGGTTTATTATGGTAAAAGGGTTTTTGTTATCATTATGGTAAAAATAAGTGTTTGAATTTACCGCGCAAGCTTTTCCCGCGGTTTCTAATTCTACATACGGGTTCCCGTGTGACGTAGTCACCTGCACGGAGAACACATTAGCGAGGTAGCCAGGTAGGCAGCCATCTAGGCAGCGCCGGGAAAACATTAATGTTTTTGGGATAATGTGCACCGCAAGGGTGAGTGTTTATATTTTTGAGACACTGAACAATTGTGTAATACATGTATTTAACTGTCAAGTAGTGTAAATGCATATTTTGTGCAATATAATGTAATATTTCATGCGTGAGCTACGGCAATGATATGTAACAGGTGCTCTGTAGAGAAAAGCTATTGACAGGCATTTAATTGAATTATTAGCGGTTGAGATAGGTTTGTATAGGTAAATAATGATGAAAGTATGTACCAGCTAGGTATGAATATGCATGTTAGTGTTGAAATATTCGAAATAATCTCGTAGTGCTATAATTGTAAACCGGAAGTCGACTTACGATACCGGAAGCAGGTTATCGCTGTTTGTTTACATTGGAGACTGTGATAGACAATTATAGTTATAGGGTGTTTGTTTGGTTTGATAGGCACTCTCGGTCATGGGCTAGGTCTCCAGTGGGACGCCTGACCAGGATATAGTGGACATGTACAGCTGGTAGATTTGGAACTAGGGATGGGGTGGATTTAACTCATCACACGTGAGACGACCTTGACCTTCGTCAGGCTGATCAGCGGTTCACCAGTACTCGTCGCAGTTAGACACACGGAACTTCACACAACCGCCCGTTGCAGCATATGTTGTCGTCGTACCTCCTGTGCAACACTATTATGTCAGTGCTTTAAGGTGACTGTGTTAACCCAGTAAAGTCAGGGACTTGGAACTCTTACGGTGAGGTGTTTCTACTATTATGGAACTCTAGTTATTTCCGTAGCCTACTGTATTATAAATAGAACTGTGTGGCCTAATTTCTTCATATGGACATATATGCGTATGGCCTTGAACTTTATATGTTTGCCTTATCATCTTGAGGAAACTGAAGGAAGAACTTTAAGCTACAGTGGTTACAGTTATTATATACAGTAATTGCAGTCGAGTATTATAGAAACTTGAAGTTATTATTGAAACTTGAACTTTATTTTGAAACTGGAACTTTATATTATAGTATCCAAGTCACATTAAGCTGTATGGTGGAAACCGAAACTTGTGATTTAAGGAATGTCTATTTTTGACAATGGGTATTAACTGATACAGGCCTTGTGTGCTGTAGCGTACAGTAATTATGTAAACAGGCTGTATTATTTGGATATTTTGTTATCTTAATACCGGCAACCTATTGTGATAATGGTTGGGTTTTTTCCGGTTCACCAAGGTAGTTTATGCGAAAGTACTTAAACTTAATTTGTTGATTTATTAAATTGTTGTTAATTTTACATTCACTTGTTGAGTATTCTGTTTCCGAGTATTTCCATACACAAGACCGTGAGGGCATCGCGACAACTTGGTGGCAGCGGTGGGATGCCAGTGTTGAGTGTATCGAGAAAGAAAGGTTTCAGAATAATCACCTTTAACAACATATTTGCCTTGAAGGTTGAGTTAAAAAAAAAACCAGATTAATTTTACTGAAGTTTTTTTTTCCTGTACATTATATATGATAAGCATAGGGCTAAAGTCTAATTAGGTAAATTTTTTCTGTACATCTATATCCTGGTCAGGGGTAACGTCCATTTTATATATGAGTTAGAATATATATTAGTAGTAATCAACAACCATGGAGTCAATTGAGAAGTTGATGGCGGCCGGAATCAAGCTGGGTCTGGACGGAGAAAATCTAAAAGGTTTTATTAAAGAACAGCAAGATATAGCTCGTGAGGAAAGAGCGATTGAGCGTCAGGAGCGACAGGCTGCAGAGGAATTCAAAATGAGACAAATGGAGTTAGAGATTAATGCTCGCAATAGGGAAGCTAAGGAAGCCCATGAGAGAGCAGTGGAACTACTGAAACTTCAGCATGAACAGGGACAGACAGGAGCTCACGAGGAACCTGCTGAAGGAGGATCTAGAATGGGACTTGGGAAGTATAACCCCAAATTACCTCCCTTTGAAGAGGGAAAGGATGACCTAGATGCCTACCTCAGACGTTTCGAAACTTTTGCTAGGCTACAAGGCTGGACAGAGGACAGATGGTCAGTAGCCCTTAGCACGATGATCAAAGGAAAAGCTTTGGAGGTATTTTCCCGCCTCAATGCTGACGACGCCTTAGATTATGGTAAGCTTAAGAAAGCATTGCTCCAAAGGTTTGACCATACGGAAGATGGGTTCCGGAACAGATTTCGGAATGGGAAAGTTGAAGGACAGGAGACATTCTCACAGTTTACTACGAGACTGGAGAACTACTTTCAACGTTGGACGGATATGGCGAAGTGTCCACAAACTTTTCAAGGATTGAAAGACTTAGTGGTACGGGAGCAGGTAATGACCGTGTGTAACCCGGAATTAGCCATATTTCTGAGGGAAAGGAAGCCGATGAACCTGGTGGAGATGGCAGAGTTTGGTGACCAGTTTGTTGAGGCTAGAGGACAGCTGGCGAAGTCATTCATGCAGAAACATAACACAGGGGCCACAAAACAGGGACAACCTGGCAGCAATAGATCGGGGAACCTCAACGATCGGAATCGAGGTAACTCTACTGGTAATGAGCGGACTGGGAATGTCCAGGCTGACCTTCGCAAGTGTTTCAACTGTAATGAGCGAGGACACATAGCAGCAAAATGTCCGAAGCCCAGGAAACAGCCTAAAGTTGCCAGCGTAGATCACAGGGACTCGGTGGATGTGGAGGAAGTGGCAGTTACCATGCCAACCGTGAAGGGACAGATAGGTGGTCAGTTGGTGACAATACTCAGGGACACAGGGTGCAGTGGAGTAGTTGTACGACGGAGTTTGTTGGACAAAGAGAAACTGCTTGAACGTGTGCAGTGCTGTAGATTGGCGGATGGGTCTGAGATAACGGTACCTCAGGCAGAGGTTTATATAGAATCGCCATATTTCACAGGAACTTGTACAGCATGGCTGATGGAGACCCCAATTTATGACATCATCATAGGCAACATACAGGGGGCCAGAGAACCAGGAAATCCATTGGTAATTGAAGGAAAGGAGAACGATTTTGTAATCACAGCAGTACAGACGCGCGCCGAGACTTTGAGAGAGAAGGAACAAACAAAATTGTTGAAGGTACCTAAACCCCTTAAGGACCTGGTTGGGAAAACAACAATGATGGAGGAGCAAACAAAGGATGAAACACTTGAGGCATTATGGGACATGGTGAAGGAGGGAACCACCAAAGTGTCTAAAACTGGAGAGGAAACCAGCTTTTTAGTACGGAATGGAATGCTTTATCGGAAATGCGTGGATAACGGCAGTATACGTCATCAATTTGTTGTACCAAGAGCATATAGGGAGACGGTCTTACGGATAGCTCATGAATCTATCATGGCGGGACACATGGGAATCGCACGGACTACCGATAGAGTTTGGAGGGAATTTTTCTGGCCTGGAGGAAAAGCAGACATAGTCAGATATTGCAAATCCTGTGACATCTGTCAGCGGACAGTGCACAAGGGCAGAACTATCAAGGCGCCATTGGGAAGTATGCCTATTATCAGACAGCCATTTGAAAGGGTTGCTGTAGACCTGGTTGGACCATTAATCCCCGCATCAGAAAGAGGTCATCGGTTCATTCTCACATTAGTGGATTTCTCTACTAGATATCCTGAAGCCGTGGCATTAAAGAAAATTGACACACCGACAGTGGCGGAGGCATTGGTTGATATCTTCTGTCGGGTGGGCGTGCCAAAGGAAATACTTAGTGATAGAGGCTCTCAATTTACGTCGGAGATGATGGCGGAAGTCAGTCGACTATTATCTCTTAAACAACTAGTGACGACACCTTATCACCCTGCATGTAATGGCCTTGTAGAAAGGTATAACGGAACGTTAAAAACTATGTTAAGGAGGATGTGCACGGAACGGCCGAAGGATTGGGATCGCTACATTAGTCCTCTACTATTTGCGTATCGGGAAATACCGCAAGAGAGTTTGGGCTTTGCTCCATTTGAACTACTGTATGGACGCACTATCCGAGGACCAATGAAAATTTTGAGGGAACTATGGACTAAGGAGATTGAGGACGTGGACACCAAAACCACATATCAGTACGTGTTAGATCTTCGGGAACGGCTGGAGGACACATGCAGACTAGCACAGGAGAAGCTTGGGAAAGCCAAACTAGCCCAAAAGGTTAACTATGACAAGACGGCTAAAGCAAAGGATCTACAGGAAGGAGATCATGTGCTCGTGCTATTACCCACGAAACACAACAAGTTGGAACTACAATGGAGGGGACCATATCCGGTTATTAGGGCTAAGGAATTAGATTATCAAGTTGATATGGCAGGAAAGGTAAAAACATTTCATGCGAACATGGTGAGGAAATATACCAAACGAGAGAAAACGGCTGCTGGAAGTGTCGAGGAAATTGAAAATCCACGAGGAATTTTGTCATGCGTGTCAATGTCTGTGATCGAGGAAACATATGAGGACAGTCAGGACGGTCTCGTGGACATCACCGACTCTAACCCTCTGGTACTACCACACTTGGAATCAACAGAGACTATCCGAGATTGTCAAGTGTCGGATACACTAGAACCAGGACAGGAAACGGATGTGAGAAAATTACTGGAAGAATTTCAGGATGTAATGACAGACTTGCCTGGATGCACGCCGTTGATAAAACACGACATAAAGACTACTACAGAACAACCTATCAGGGTAAAGCCGTATCCTATTCCATATCATGTATCGGAGAAGGTGAAATCAGAAGTTAAGAAAATGATCGACATAGACGTCATTGAGAAATCTGACTCGGATTATAGTTCCCCAGTAGTCCTTGTAAGGAAAAAAGACGGTACATGCCGATTTTGTATCGATTACCGCCAACTGAACAAAGTGACGGTATTCGATGCAGAGCCTATGCCGACAGTAGAAGATCTTTTTGTGAAATTAGCAGGATGTAAATTCTTCACTAAACTAGACTTGAGTAAGGGGTATTGGCAAGTACCGATGACAGAGGAGGCAAAACGGAAAAGCGCATTCTCAACACCGATGGGACTTTTCCAATTTAAGGTTATGAGCTTTGGACTTGTAAACGCTCCTATGACTTTCAGTAGGCTCATGCGTAAAGTTCTGGAGGACCTGCAAAATCTTGACAATTTCTTGGACGACATTCTCGTGTTCAACGTTGCATGGGACGAACATTTGTCAACACTCCGGAGTCTACTACAACGACTGCGTGACAGCAAACTCACAGCGAGACCATCTAAGTGTTACTTTGGTTTTGAAAAACTGGAATGTCTTGGACACATGGTTGGAAATGGAACACTTGAACCGGTATCTGACAAGTTAGAGGCTATCAGGAACACGGCCCAACCAGTCACGAAGCGCCAGGTTAGATCGTTTATGGGTTTGGCGGGGTACTACCGCAAATTCATACCGGATTTCGCGACAATCGCAGTGCCGCTGACTGATCTCACCAAAAAGGGAATGCCAAATCACGTAAACTGGGGACAACCCCAGGAGACTGCCTTCAAAACGCTTAAGCAACTATTAACAAAGGATCCTATCCTACGGCTACCAGACCTCGCCAAAGATTTCACACTTCGGACGGACGCATCTGATGTTGGTCTGGGTGCAGTACTTATGCAAGAACTTGAAGGAAAACTACATCCGGTAGCTTACGCTAGCCGGAAACTACTCCCAAGAGAACGGCGGTATGCGGTGATGGAAAAAGAATGCTTGGCATTGGTGTGGGGTGTTGCCAAGTTTAGCCAGTACCTTATGGGAAGGGACTTTCACGTAGAAACTGATCACCAGCCATTGACCTGCTTAGGGAAAAGCAAGATCGCCAACGCCAGAATTATTAGGTGGGCTCTCCTGTTGCAACCTTACAGGATGACCATCAAAGCCATTCCAGGACGAGACAACGTCGGAGCTGATTACTTGAGTCGGGCTGTTGATTGCTAGATATAGATACCAGATAGCAATGCTTGAGTAGAAAGAAACATCTTTTTCCTGGGTTTGAAATTGTTGTATATAGTTAACTATTATAGATTAGTGATGGCTCCATATTTATAGTATAACTAATACCTCCGTTAAATATTACGCATCAACTTAAGAGGGGGGAAGTTGTCACGGTATGACAGTTTGGTTATAAATATTTATGGGGTTTATTATGGTAAAAGGGTTTTTGTTATCATTATGGTAAAAATAAGTGTTTGAATTTACCGCGCAAGCTTTTCCCGCGGTTTCTAATTCTACATACGGGTTCCCGTGTGACGTAGTCACCTGCACGGAGAACACATTAGCGAGGTAGCCAGGTAGGCAGCCATCTAGGCAGCGCCGGGAAAACATTAATGTTTTTGGGATAATGTGCACCGCAAGGGTGAGTGTTTATATTTTTGAGACACTGAACAATTGTGTAATACATGTATTTAACTGTCAAGTAGTGTAAATGCATATTTTGTGCAATATAATGTAATATTTCATGCGTGAGCTACGGCAATGATATGTAACAGGTGCTCTGTAGAGAAAAGCTATTGACAGGCATTTAATTGAATTATTAGCGGTTGAGATAGGTTTGTATAGGTAAATAATGATGAAAGTATGTACCAGCTAGGTATGAATATGCATGTTAGTGTTGAAATATTCGAAATAATCTCGTAGTGCTATAATTGTAAACCGGAAGTCGACTTACGATACCGGAAGCAGGTTATCGCTGTTTGTTTACATTGGAGACTGTGATAGACAATTATAGTTATAGGGTGTTTGTTTGGTTTGATAGGCACTCTCGGTCATGGGCTAGGCCTCCAGTGGGACGCCTGACCAGGATATAGTGGACATGTACAGCTGGTAGATTTGGAACTAGGGATGGGGTGGATTTAACTCATCACACGTGAGACGACCTTGACCTTCGTCAGGCTGATCAGCGGTTCACCAGTACTCGTCGCAGTTAGACACTCGGAACTTCACACAACCGCCCGTTGCAGCATATGTTGTCGTCGTACCTCCTGTGCAACACTATTATGTCAGTGCTTTAAGGTGACTGTGTTAACCCAGTAAAGTCAGGGACTTGGAACTCTTACGGTGAGGTGTTTCTACTATTATGGAACTCTAGTTATTTCCGTAGCCTACTGTATTATAAATAGAACTGTGTGGCCTAATTTCTTCATATGGACATATATGCGTATGGCCTTGAACTTTATATGTTTGCCTTATCATCTTGAGGAAACTGAAGGAAGAACTTTAAGCTACAGTGGTTACAGTTATTATATACAGTAATTGCAGTCGAGTATTATAGAAACTTGAAGTTATTATTGAAACTTGAACTTTATTTTGAAACTGGAACTTTATATTATAGTATCCAAGTCACATTAAGCTGTATGGTGGAAACCGAAACTTGTGATTTAAGGAATGTCTATTTTTGACAATGGGTATTAACTGATACAGGCCTTGTGTGCTGTAGCGTACAGTAATTATGTAAACAGGCTGTATTATTTGGATATTTTGTTATCTTAATACCGGCAACCTATTGTGATAATGGTTGGGTTTTTTCCGGTTCACCAAGGTAGTTTATGCGAAAGTACTTAAACTTAATTTGTTGATTTATTAAATTGTTGTTAATTTTACATTCACTTGTTGAGTATTCTGTTTCCGAGTATTTCCATACACAAGACCGTGAGGGCATCGCGACAAAAGACAACATAGAAAATTTGCACACTTGTAGGAAGGTTCAGTCAAGCAAGACGTTTTGAAAGTGGTAAAATGTGTTTAAGCACTCATCCAAAACATGTAGTTACACTGTTGTCAACATTACAGGTCATCATTGGAAAGTCTAGGCAGTGAAACTGGTGTGCATGCCTGAACAAACTGCACAATTGTTCTTTGTTAAAAAAATTGCCACATCTTGCTCCCCTTCCAGATCCACATGTTTCCACAGCACTGACCTAGTCAAGTGTGTACTAAAGTGTTCATAAATGTACACGTCCTGGTTACATTCTGTAATAGGTCCGAAATTCCTACATATCCCAAGATCTTCTCCAAGATCAAGTCTTGCAGGTCTATCAGATCCACACAATCACCCATATCGACACCTAAAACAAATAAATGTATAATGGAAACAAGTATACTGAGTATTAATTGCTGAAGAAATACATGTCTCCCACCGCCCCTGCAAGCTACTAAGATGCAATGATTCATTAAATACATTACAACCCTAGAAGTATCTAAGATATTTTAAATCATAATGAGTATGTGCAGTTTTATAACAATCCATGATGAAACAACTAACTTAAGTTGCTAGAGTACTGACAATGGTTTTCTGTAAAATTAATGGCAACAGTGACCTTGACTCAACAACTCTGAAAATCTTACTTGTCGAAGAAAGAATAATTGAAATCTTTACAAGTTTGTAAGGTTTGATGAAAATCCATGAAAGAATGAAGTCGCTAGATCTAGAGTGCTGAGAAACCTTCAGCGGACGTACAGACATCTAGGAAATTTATAGCCCCCCTCCCCCCCCCCCCCCCCCCCCGTTCCCTGGTAGGGGACTAATGCTACCAATGCTAGCCCCTGAAATCAAAGTACTAAAAGTACTGAAACGCTAAAACTTCAAACAAAAGTATGTATATTTCGACAGCTATTGAAGTGTTTTTGTTGTATGGGTTACTAAGTTTCGATATCATAAAGTTTCAGAATAGGGATTAAGTAAGTATTTAGAGTAAACTCAATAACACGCGAGTTGTTTAGATTGACGAACTTAATTTTGTTTCTAGACAAATATTTTCCATATCATTTTAAATATTAAGCATTTCACTTTCATAAAAATTTGATATTGTACTGTCTTTTATACATCTTTATATACATGTAGGTTGATTGGTTCAATGTGTTCACAACACAAGTGTATTATAAAGTTATGTAATAGTGGTCCAGATATTGATTCCTTGTACACGAAACAACAAAATTTAATGTAGATTCTAATATCTATCTTTTATCTATTGTAAACAGAACTACATGTCTTGTATAGTGGTTTATGTAATTTGAATGTGAACCCCAAGTAGAATTGAACTTCATGTCTTTAAAAATAGGACTCCAGGTAGACTCGGAGTGGACACGGAGTGCACTCCAAGTTTACCTGGAGTCCAAACGGAGTGCACTCCAAGTTTACCTGGAGTCCAAATGGAGTGCACTCCAAGTCCAATTGTAGTGCACTCAGAGTGCACTTGGGTGTAACCTTTAGTCTACACTCAACTGTATGTAGCTATAACTAAAAATCAAAGTACTGAAAGTACTGAAACTCTAAAACTTCAAAAAATAGTATGTATATTTCGACAGCTATTGAAGTGTTTTTGTTGTATGGGTTACTAAGTTTCGATATCAGAAAGTATCAGAATAGCTCTTTACCACTCATAAGCGTGTCTGGACGCCTGTCCGTTATTTCCACAGAAGCGTGTCTGGAGTATGCATCATATTTACTCACAAGCGACCGAGAACATATGGCCATGTTTTCCACGGAAGCGTGTTTCCCCGTGTACCTATTTATAGACTTAATATCTCGGCCACTGTACATGACTGGACTGAATGACACATACCTGCGTGTAGCTCTGTGATTGGTCAATATATATAGGGATTGAAAGTCATTTTTTTAACTTTCATAGTGCTATGAAAGGTCAGCCGTTACATCCATATTTAACATGAAGCCCTAGCGGGCTTCATTCAATATGGATGTAACGGCTGACCTTTACAAAAAAAAAATGACTTTCAATCCATATATTTACATTTTTACAATAAAAAAATTGCTTAACCTTATTTATATTTTTCCAATTAATAGTTTATTACTTGCGTTTGTATACGTGTCAGCATTTTAACGACATTGGCGGAACAGTCCAGCTTGAATAAAATTGGTGCAAATGATAATAATTAGTCATTTGAGAGTTTGACGCAAGGGCAATCTCCATGTTATTCAAAGCGGCGCGACAAGACTCTCATTGAACAAGCTTGATTTATGACGTCATAATTAGACCATGTGCTACGTATACGTCTCGAGAACCATTGCTTTCATACTTTTATGAAAAGGCATTTTTGCTGGTAATCTTCATATAGTGGGTTGCAGCGCAAATGTAAATATAATTTGATACTTTTTTAAAGATCATCACCATGACCTTGTGATGTAATTCAGTCAGGAAATCGCAAAATGTCAACTTGTGAAAGTGTGGCTAGAAATGTAATTGCGACCGAGCCGGGAACTAATTCAAATGAGGAAATTTTCAACTCTGACGATTCAGATTCAGATAGATTTTATGGTTTTTCAAACAAGGAGGATTCAGGCTTTGAAAGTGATGTAGATTTTAGTAGTGACAGTGACTCAGGTTTGCGGTGAGAGCGACGAAGACAACCTGGAAGTGTTCAACCCTACTTACTGCTACGGCGATCAACCTGGTGAACTTTACAATGTTATTGTTCATGCTTTTCAGCAGAAAACTGGACCAGTATTGCATGATGGTTTTAATATTGATACTACTACACCTTTAGATTAGTTTGATCTCGTCTTAAAGCCAGAAAGTTTGGTAGATATCTTGCGATATACTAATGATTACACCCGGTGGAAATGTGAGAAAAAGGGTTGAGAAGATCAGATATGGTACACTACATTACAGAAAACGAAATGTCTGCCTGCCAATGCTTATCTTTATGGGAGTATTTCAATTACCATCTTACAAAGACTTTTAGTCTAAAGACATATTTTTAGAAAATGAAGGGATCAAATATGTAATGACAGTAAAAAGATATGAAAAACTTATTTTTTTGCAAATATCCATCCGTTGCATCAATGTTTTGTAATAAATCTATTGAAACTTGCATATACTTCTGTTTTGAAATTGAAATATGTATCAAAATATAGTGCAGGTTCCACTAAAACAAAAAATGTATACTTATATTACCATATTTTGTTTAATATTTTCTGAAAAATAAGTTTTAAAAACACACATCAATTTTTAATAAAAATTGAAAAAATTCCTGAGGATTAAGTAAGTATTTAGAGTAAACCCCAAAACACGCAAGTTGTTTAGATTGACGATCGAGTTGTATTTCAAGCTACATTAGTTCGTTAACAATTTAAATAAAATATCAAGTTTTATTACAAATGAATATTGATCCATTTACATGCAGGGAAGCGAATGTGTTTATTTTAATATATTTACGCCTCTCCCTTCTTGTGCTTAGTAAACTCTGACTGCGAATATATTACCGTATATGCAGTGAAAAAAGGCTCGGCGGATTGATATTTGTTCAAATATGGCGTCGTTCACGCTTCAGAAAAAGAAGTATTCGCTGTCGGCCATTGTTTGGTTCCTTCAAGATTTTGAAACATGGAACATATATGGAATCAATTTCTTTTGATTAAACAATAAATAGTTTCTAGCAAACTTTTGATTCCAAATGATTATTTGATGGTAACGCAAACATGGCGGCGCCCTGCAGTTGTGACGTCTGACGTCGGACCGCGTCACAACCAGATTACTGTGTCAATGCGTGTACATAACGACCGTTATAAATAAAAAAATAAATTCGACTTGCTACAAAATGTTATTTAATACCAAATTTACATATGGTGTTATGAAGAAAAATAGTGTTGTTCACAGTGTATTTTCTAAATCTACCAATATATTGATGAAATCCAATGGGACTATATTATCTTAGCAACCACGGCCATCGTAGTTACCATCTTAGCAACCAGCTTTGAATGTTTTTTTCTTCGTATAGCACTTGAAAATTAATAATGGTGTAAATATAAGGATTGTACCTCATTTTGACTGCGTATACGGTAGTATGCCCGCAGTTGGCAACGAACATAAATTCGCTATGGAGCACTAACGCGCACAATAGAATATGTTCCTTGCCAACTGCGGGCATACTACCGTATACGCAGTCAAAATGAGGTACAATCCTTATATATGCACTTAAATAAACGGTATTAGTATGTTAGACACAAAATAAAACAAAGCAAAAAAACACCCGATATCCAGATGGAAATGCAAGATGACAATTAACTATGGGAGCATTGGCAGAGACATATACTGGTTTGTTTCAATAATAAAATGTATGTTATTGTAAGGTAATGTAAGTTTGCATTATAACGTAGACATATCATACCAACCAAAAAGTATGATTAATGTGTGGCAGGTTTTAATTGTACATATGATTTAGGTCATCCTCTTGCTTCGAGCTAGAGGAAATTTCCCTTAAATTTTATTGACAAGATGTTACGAAGTCAAAAGGATTGGACAACAGGCTTAAAGGATTTGGGCAACGAAAAATGAAAATGTTATGTTTGGTAAAAGTCATATTTTCAATCTTGCAAGCTTGGTCTGGTTACTTTGTGTTGACACGATTATAAGGTCATTTTCGCTGACCTCTAAATTATGCATATTTTGTGACCAAGAACCAGGCCTCTCCCCCTGTGACGTCATCTTAGTACGGGAAAATCAAGCTATCGCCATATTACACTGTCTGCTTAAACATTGTATATGTATAACGTGTATAACAGCAAATATTGTTGTGATACTAGTTACATACTGATACATACAATACACTTTTTAAAACGAAAGTCCGTGCATAGTTTTAACTTGTATTGGCCAAATTGATGTTTTATGGGGCATTTGAATGCTATTCATTCGTCATCCCAAAGAATACAGTAGTCAAGAGATTGACACCCTGTCGAAACATTACAAATCATGGGCGTGATTCACAGGGGATTAGTGATCTAACACAAGCGTGACACTAATTGGTTGATTGGTCAGTGAATTCACCTGGATAAGACAGGTAGATGGTAACATTTTACCTTTATACTGCTATATATACTGACATCAGTCAGGACAACGAAACCCGTACCAGAGTCATAAAAACGATACATACGTACAATGTACACCAGGCAACCAACTTTATATTTATACCAATTTGACGAAAATAACTAGAATTAATGTTTATCTTTAAATTATTTTCGCATTTTATGGTACGTGTAAAACAGGTATGTAATTGGGGCCTAATTTTTACTTGTACTGTGCATTGAAAATTCCACTTACAAGATTCCGAAAATAAGATGAAATGTAAAATCCAACATTATTTTATTTAGTGTTCAAATGTATCACGGAATTGGATTAGATTTTGCTATCTAGGTCTGTGGTTGTATGTGTATATGTGGGTTATAGAAAGCAACTATGCTACTAGTCAAAAAGTCCTGATTGGATTTTAACCAAATTTGGTCAGAAACATCCTTGGGCGAAGGGGAACAGATTTTGCATAAATGGTGACTCTGACCCCCAAAGGGCCAGAGGGGCGGGGCCCAATAGGGGAAATAGAGGTAATTCTTTAAATCTCTTCTTGTCAAAAAGTCCTGGTTGGATTTCGACCAAATTTAGTCAGAAACATCCTTAGGGGAAGGGGAACAGATTTTGCATAAATGGTGACTCTGACCCCTAAGAGCCCAGAGGCTCGGGGCCCAATAGGGAAAATAGAAATAATTCCTTTAAATCTCTTCTTGTCAAAAAGTCCTGATTGGATTTTTGCCCAAATTTGGACAGAAACAACCTTGGGGGAAGGGGAACAGATTTTGCATAAATGGTGACTCTGACCCCAAAGGGGCCAGAGGGGCGGGGCCCAATAGGGAAAATAGAGGTAATTCCTTTAAATCTCTTCTTGTCAAAAAGTCCTGATTGGATTTTAACCAAATTTGGTCAGAAACATCTTTGGGAGAAGGGGAACAGATTTTGCATAAATGGTAACTCTGACCCCCAAAGGGCCAGAGGGGCGGGGCCCAATAGGGGAAATAGAGGTAATTTTTTAAATCTCTTCTTGTCAAAAAGTCCTGGTTGGATTTCGACCAAATTTAGTCAGAAACATCCTTAGGGGAAGGGGAACAGATTTTGCATAAATGGTGACTCTGACCCTTAAAGGGCCAGAGGGGCGGGGCCCAATAGGGGAAATAGAGGTTATTCTTTAAATCTCTTCTTGTCAAAAAGTCCAGGTTGGATTTCGACCAAATTTAGTCAGAAACATCCTTAGGGGAAGGGGAACAGATTTTGCATAAATGGTGACTCTGACCCCTAAGGGCCCAGAGGCACGGGGCCCAAAAGGGGAAATAGAGGTAATTCCTTTAAATCTCTTCTTGTCAAAAAGTCCTGATTGGATTTGGCCCAAATTTGGACAGAAACATTGTTGGGGGAAGGGGAACAAATTTTGCATAAATGGTGACTCTGACCCCTAAGGGGCCAGAGGGGTGGGGCCCAATAGGGGAAATAGAAGTAATTCCTTTAAATCTCTTCTTGTCTTAAAGTTATGAATAGATTTTGTCCAAATTTGGTCAGAAACATTGTTGGGGGAAGGGGAACAAATTTTGCATAAATGGTGACTCTGACCCCTAAGGGGCCAGAGGGGCGTGGCCCAATAGGGGAAATAGAAGTAATTCCTTTAAATCTCTTCTTGTCATAAAGTTATGAATAGATTTTGTCCAAATTTGGTCAGAAACATCGTTGGGGAAAGGGGAACAGATTTGTTTAAATCTCTTCTTGACAAAAAGTTATGAATAGATTTTGTCCAAATTTGGACAGAAACATTGTTGGGGGAAGGGGAACAGATTTTGCATCAATGGTGACACTGACACCCAAGGGGCCAGAGGGGCGGGGCCCAATAGCGAAAATAGAAGTAATTCCTTTAAATCTCTTCTTGTCTTAAAGTTATGAATAGATTTGGTCCAAATTTGGTCAGAAACATTCTTGGGGGAAGGGGAACAAATTTTGCATAAATGGTGACTCTGACCCCTAAGGGGCCAGAGGGGCGGGGCCCAATAGCGAAAATAGAAGTAATTCCTTTAAATCTCTTCTTGTCTTAAAGTTATGAATAGATTTTGTCCAAATTTGGTCAGAAACATCGTTGGGGGAAGGGGAACAAATTTTGCATAAATGGTGACTCTTACCCCTAAGGGGCCATTTTGACGACTTTAGGGTTACAAGAGATTAATTCCAGGTGAGCGATGCAGGCCCATTGGGCCTCTTGTATATTTTGTCAGTTAACACATTAGGAAAGGTATACAATAGATTGACACCCTGTCAAATTCTCTCAGATAATAATTAAATGTACATTGCTATGTACATTATTACGCCCACGTAATTACTACACATATATTTTGTATTCACTGGAAAAAAGATGAATTAGAAAAAAAAAAAAATCGGTAGTGCAATCGTTGCGATGGTAGGTAAAAAATGTCACCGACATTAATAAGAAGCGATATTTCCTTCTTCGAATTCCCGAATTATCCCACGCCAAGATCGACACGGGAATACTATCGAAAGTCCATTTTTTCTGAGACAAATCTAAGATGGGAATGTTCCGTACCACAAATCACATAACCACATCTTAAAAGTCTTTGCATTTCTGAGCTGACGTAAATTAAATGAAAGTAAGTACTTTCGTATTAACATTTATCTACCGTGATCCCGACCTTGTATTTTAATTCCGTAAAAAGACATGATTATTATACATGTTTTGAATTCCTGTCATAATTGTACCGTGCTTAATATATACACGGTAATTATGTAATATATCAATATATTTATGGGGTTATGATTTCGTTTGTTGGTATTTAAACTGAATACATATAGAATTTACAATAGCATTTTTAGCTCACCTGGACCGAAGGTCCGGTGAGCTTATGCCATGCCGCAGCATCCGTCGTCCGTCGTCCGTCCGTCTGTCAACATTTGCTTCAAATCACTACTAGTCAAAAAGTCCTAATTGGATTTTAACCAAATTTCGTCAGAAACATCCTTGGGCGAAAGGGGAACAGATTTTGCATAAATGGTGACTCTGACCCCCAAAGGGCCAGAGGGGCGTGGCCCAATAGGGAAAATAGAGGTAATTCTTTAAATCTCTTCTTGTCAAAAAGTCCTGATTGGATTTTAACCAAATTTGGTCAGAAACATCTTTGGGAGAAGGGGAACAGATTTTGCATAAATGGTAACTCTGACCCCCAAAGGGCCAGAGGGGCGGGGCCCAATAGGGGAAATAGAGGTAATTTTTTAAATCTCTTCTTGTCAAAAAGTCCTGGTTGGATTTCGACCAAATTTAGTCAGAAACATCCTTAGGGGAAGGGGAACAGATTTTGCATAAATGGTGACTCTGACCCTTAAAGGGCCAGAGGGGCGGGGCCCAATAGGGGAAATAGAGGTTATTCTTTAAATCTCTTCTTGTCAAAAAGTCCAGGTTGGATTTTGTCCAAATTTGGTCAGAAACATTGTTGGGGGAAGGGGAACAAATTTTGCATAAATGGTGACTCTGACCCCTAAGGGCCCAGAGGCACGGGGCCCAAAAGGGGAAATAGAGGTAATTCCTTTAAATCTCTTCTTGTCAAAAAGTCCTGATTGGATTTGGCCCAAATTTGGACAGAAACATTGTTGGGGGAAGGGGAACAAATTTTGCATAAATGGTGACTCTGACCCCTAAGGGGCCAGAGGGGTGGGGCCCAATAGGGGAAATAGAAGTAATTCCTTTAAATCTCTTCTTGTCTTAAAGTTATGAATAGATTTTGTCCAAATTTGGTCAGAAACATTGTTGGGGGAAGGGGAACAAATTTTGCATAAATGGTGACTCTGAACCCTAAGGGGCCAGAGGGGCGTGGCCCAATAGGGGAAATAGAAGTAATTCCTTTAAATCTCTTCTTGTCATAAAGTTATGAATAGATTTTGTCCAAATTTGGTCAGAAACATCGTTGGGGAAAGGGGAACAGATTTGTTTAAATCTCTTCTTGACAAAAAGTTATGAATAGATTTTGTCCAAATTTGGACAGAAACATTGTTGGGGGAAGGGGAACAGATTTTGCATCAATGGTGACACTGACACCCAAGGGGCCAGAGGGGCGGGGCCCAATAGCGAAAATAGAAGTAATTCCTTTAAATCTCTTCTTGTCTTAAAGTTATGAATAGATTTGGTCCAAATTTGGTCAGAAACATTCTTGGGGGAAGGGGAACAAATTTTGCATAAATGGTGACTCTGACCCCTAAGGGGCCAGAGGGGCGGGGCCCAATAGCGAAAATAGAAGTAATTCCTTTAAATCTCTTCTTGTCTTAAAGTTATGAATAGATTTTGTCCAAATTTGGTCAGAAACATCGTTGGGGGAAGGGGAACAAATTTTGCATAAATGGTGACTCTTACCCCTAAGGGGCCATTTTGACGACTTTAGGGTTACAAGAGATTAATTCCAGGTGAGCGATGCAGGCCCATTGGGCCTCTTGTATATTTTGTCAGTTAACACATTAGGAAAGGTATACAATAGATTGACACCCTGTCAAATTCTCTCAGATAATAATTAAATGTACATTGCTATGTACATTATTACGCCCACGTAATTACTACACATATATTTTGTATTCACTGGAAAAAAGATGAATTAGAAAAAAAAAAAAATCGGTAGTGCAATCGTTGCGATGGTAGGTAAAAAATGTCACCGACATTAATAAGAAGCGATATTTCCTTCTTCGAATTCCCGAATTATCCCACGCCAAGATCGACACGGGAATACTATCGAAAGTCCATTTTTTCTGAGACAAATCTAAGATGGGAATGTTCCGTACCACAAATCACATAACCACATCTTAAAAGTCTTTGCATTTCTGAGCTGACGTAAATTAAATGAAAGTAAGTACTTTCGTATTAACATTTATCTACCGTGATCCCGACCTTGTATTTTAATTCCGTAAAAAGACATGATTATTATACATGTTTTGAATTCCTGTCATAATTGTACCGTGCTTAATATATACACGGTAATTATGTAATATATCAATATATTTATGGGGTTATGATTTCGTTTGTTGGTATTTAAACTGAATACATATAGAATTAACAATAGCATTTTTAGCTCACCTGGACCGAAGGTCCGGTGAGCTTATGCCATGCCGCAGCATCCGTCGTCCGTCGTCCGTCCGTCTGTCAACATTTGCTTCAAATCACTACTAGTCAAAAAGTCCTAATTGGATTTTAACCAAATTTCGTCAGAAACATCCTTGGGCGAAAGGGGAACAGATTTTGCATAAATGGTGACTCTGACCCCCAAAGGGCCAGAGGGGCGTGGCCCAATAGGGAAAATAGAGGTAATTCTTTAAATCTCTTCTTGTCAAAAAGTCCTGATTGGATTTTTACCAAATTTGGTCAGAAACATCCTTTGGGGAAGGGGAACAGATTTTGCATAAATGGTGACTCTGACCCCAAAGGGGCCAGAGGGGCGGGCCCAATAGGGAAAATAGAGGTAATTCCTTTAAATCTCTTCTTGTCAAAAAGTCCTGATTGGATTTTGACCAAATTTAGTCTAGAAACATCTTGGGGGAAGGGGAACAGATTTTGCATAAATGGTGACTCTGACCCTTAAGGGCTCAGAGGCACGGGGCCCAATAGGGGAAATAGAGGTAATTCCTTTAAATCTCTTCTTGTCATAAAGTTATGAATAGATTTTGTCCAAATTTGGTCAGAAACATTGTTGGGGGAAGGGGAACAAATTTTGCATAAATGGTGACTCTGACCGCTAAGGGGCCAGAGGGGCGTTGCCCAATAGGGGAAATAGAAGTAATTCCTTTAAATCTCTTCTTGTCATAAAGTTATGAATAGATTTTGTCCAAATTTGGTCAGAAACATCGTTGGGGGAAGGGGAACAGATTTTGTATAAATGGTGACACTGACACAGAAGGGGCCAGAGGGGCGGGGACCAATAGGGAAAATAGAGGTAATTCCTTTAAATCTCTTCTTGACAAAAAGTTATGAATAGATTTTGTCCAAATTTGGACAGAAACATTGTTGGGGGAAGGGGAACAGATTTTGCATAAATGGTGACACTGACACCCAAGGGGCCAGAGGGGCGGGGCCCAATAGCGAAAATAGAAGTAATTCCTTTAAATCTCTTCTTGTCTTAAAGTTATGAATAGATTTGGTCCAAATTTGGTCAGAAACATCCTTGGGCGAAGGGGAACAAATTTTGCATAAATGGTGACTCTGACCCCTAAGGGGCCAGAGGGGCGTGGCCCAATAGGGAAAATAGAGGTAATTCTTTAAATCTCTTCTTGTCAAAAAGTCCTGATTGGATTTTGACCAAATTTAGTCTAGAAACATCTTGGGGGAAGGGGAACAGATTTTGCATAAATGGTGACTCTGACCCTTAAGGGCTCAGAGGCACGGGGCCCAATAGGGGAAATAGAGGTAATTCCTTTAAATCTCTTCTTGTCATAAAGTTATGAATAGATTTTGTCCAAATTTGGTCAGAAACATTGTTGGGGGAAGGGGAACAGATTTTGCATAAATGGTGACTCTGACACCTAAGGGGCCAAAGGCACGGGGCCCAATAGGCAAATAGAGGTAATTCCTTTAAATCTCATCTTGTCATAAAGTTATGAATGGATTTTGTCCAAATTTGGTCAGAAACATTGTTGGGGGAAGGGGAACAGATTTTGCATAAATGGTGACTCTGACCCCAAAGGGGCCAGAGGCGCGGGCCCAATAGGGAAAATAGAGGTAATTCCTTTAAATCTCTTCTTGTCAAAAAGTCCTGATTGGATTTTGACCAAATTTAGTCTAGAAACATCTTGGGGGAAGGGGAACAGATTTTGCATAAATGGTGACTCTGACCCTTAAGGGCTCAGAGGCACGGGGCCCAATAGGGAAAATAGAGGTAATTCCTTTAAATCTCTTCTTGTCATAAAGTTATGAATAGATTTTGTCCAAATTTGGTCAGAAACATTCTTAGGGGAAGGGGAACAGATTTTGCATAAATGGTGACTCTGACCCAAAAGGGGCCAGAGGGGCGGGGCCCAATAGGGGAAATAGAGGTAATTCCTTTAAATCTCTTCTTGTCATAAAGTTATGATTGGATTTTGTCCAAATTTGGTCAGAAACATTGTTTGGGAAAGGGGAACAGATTTTGCATAAATGTTGACTCTGACAACCAAGGGGCCAGAGGGGCAGGGCCCAATAGGGAAAATAGAGGTAATTCCTTTAAATCTCTTTTCATCAAAAAGTCCTGATTGGATTTAGACCAAATTTGGTCAGAAACATCGCTGGGGAAAGAGGAACAGATTTTGCATAAATGGTGACTCTGACCCCAAAGGGGCCAGAGAAGCAGGGCCCAATAGGGGAAATAGAGGTAATTCCTTTAAATCTCTTCTTGTCATAAAGTTATGAATAGATTTTGTCCAAATTTGGTCAGAAACATGGTTGGGGGAAGGGGAACAGATTTTGCATAAATGGTGACACTGACCCCAAAGGGCCAGAGGGGCGGGGCCCAATAGGAAAAATAGAGGTAATTCCTTTAAATCTCTTCTTGTCATAAAGTTATGAATGGATTTTGTCCAAATTTGGTCAGAAACATTCTTGGGGGAAGGGGAACAGATTTTGCATAAATGGTGACTCTAACCCCTAAGGGGCCAGAGGCACGGGGCCCAATAGGGGAAATTGAGGTAATTCCTTTAAATCTCTTCTTGTCATAAAGTTATGAATGGATTTGGCCCAAATTTAGTCTAGAAACATCCTTGGGGGGAAGGGGAACAGATTTTGCATAAATGGTGACTCTAACCCCTAAGGGGCCAGAGGCACGGGGCCCAATAGGGGAAATAGAGGTAATTCCTTTAAATCTCTTCTTGTCATAAAGTTATGAATGGATTTGGCCCAAATTTAGTCTAGAAACATCCTTGGGGGGAAGGGGAACAGATTTTGCATAAATGGAGACTCTGACCCCTAAGGGGCCAGAGGGGTGTGGCCAAATAAGGGAAATAGAGGTAATTCCTTTAAATCTCTTCTTGTCATAAAGTTATGAATAGATTTTGTCCAAATTTGGTCAGAAACATTCTTGGAGGAAGGGGAACAGATTTTGCATAAACGGTGACACTGACCCCAAAGGGGCCAGAGGGGCAGAGCCCAATAGGAAAAATAGAGGTAATTCCTTTAAATCTCTTCTTGTCATAAAGTTATGAATAGATTTTGTCCAAATTTGGTCAGAAACATTCTTGGGGGAAGGGGAACAGATTTTGCATAAATGGTGACTCTGACCCCAAAGGGGCCAGAGAAGCAGGACCCAATAGGGGAAATAGAGGTAATTCCTTTAAATCTCTTCTTGTCATAAAGTTATGAATAGAATTTGTCCAAATTTGGTCAGAAACATGGTTGGGGGAAGGGGAACAGATTTTGCATAAATGGTGACACTGACCCCAAAGGGCCAGAGGGGCGGGGCCCAATAGGAAAAATAGAGGTAATTCCTTTAAATCTCTTCTTGTCATAAAGTTATGAATGGATTTTGTCCAAATTTGGTCAGAAACATTCTTGGGGGAAGGGGAACAGATTTTGCATAAATGGTGACTCTGACCCCTAAGGGGCCAGAGGCACTGGGCCCAATAGGGGAAATTGAGGTAATTCCTTTAAATCTCTTCTTGTCATAAAGTTATGAATGGATTTGGCCCAAATTTAGTCTAGAAACATCCTTGGGGGGAAGGGGAACAGATTTTGCATAAATGGAGACTCTGACCCCTAAGGGGCCAGAGGGGCGTGGCCAAATAAGGGAAATAGAGGTAATTCCTTTAAATCTCTTCTTGTCATAAAGTTATGAATAGATTTTGTCCAAATTTGGTCAGAAACATTCTTGGAGGAAGGGGAACAGATTTTGCATAAACGGTGACACTGACCCCAAAGGGGCCAGAGGGGCAGAGCCCAATAGGAAAAATAGAGGTAATTCCTTTAAATCTCTTCTTGTCATAAAGTTATGAATAGATTTTGTCCAAATTTGGTCAGAAACATTCTTGGGGGAAGGGGAACAGATTTTGCATAAATGGTGACTCTGACCCAAAAGGGGCCAGAGGGGCGGGGCCCAATAGGGGAAATAAAGGTAATTCCTTTAAATCTCTTCTTGTCATAAAGTTATGAATAGATTTTGTCCAAATTTGGTCAGAAACATTGTTGGGGGAAGGGGAACAGATTTTGCATAAATGGTGACACTGACCCCAAAGGGGCCAGAAGGGCGGGGCCCATTAGGAAAAATAGAGGTAATTCCTTTAAATCTCTTCTTGTCATAAAGTATGAATGGATTTGGCCCAAATTTAGTCAGAAACATCGTTGGGGGAAGGGGAACAAATTTTGCATAAATGGAAACTCTGACCCCTAGGGGGC
This sequence comes from Mimachlamys varia, assembly GCA_947623455.1. Lineage (NCBI taxonomy): Eukaryota > Metazoa > Mollusca > Bivalvia > Pectinida > Pectinidae > Mimachlamys > Mimachlamys varia. Next base: position 26,315,722 of record OX392534.1, read on the forward strand.
CAGAGGGGCGTGGCCAAATAAGGGAAATAGAGGTAATTCCTTTAAATCTCTTTTCATCATAAAGTTATGAGTAGATTTTGTCCAAATTTAGTCAGAAATATCGTTGGGAGAAGGGGAACAGATTTTGCATAAATGGTGAAACTGACACCCAAGGGACCAGATGGGTGGGGCCCAATAGGAAAAATAGAGGTAATTCCTTTAAATCTCTTCTTGTCAAAAAGTCCTGATTGGATTTTGACCAAATTTAGTCAGAAACATCTTTCGGGGAAGGGGAACAGTTATTGCATAAATGGTGACTCGGACCCCTAGGGGCCCAGAGGCACGGGGCCAATTAGGGGAAATAGAGGTAATTCTTTTAAAATCTCTTCTTGTCATAAAGTTATGAATGGATTTGGCCCAAATTTGGTCAGAAACATTCTTGGGGGAAGGGGAACAAGTTTTGCATCAATGGTGACTCTGACCCCTAAGGGGCCAGAGGGGCATGGCCCATTAAGGGAAATAGAGGTAATTCCTTTAAATCTCTTCTTGTCATAAAGTGATGAATAGATTTTGTCCAAATTTGGTCAGAAACATCCTTTGGGGAAGAGGAACAGATTTTGCATAAATGGGGACTCTGACCCCCAAGGGGCTAGAGGGGCATTGCCCAATAGGGGAAATAGAGGTAATTCCTTTAAAATCTCTTCTTGTCCAAAGTTTATGAATGGATTTGCCTAAATTTGGTCAGAAACATCGTTGGGGGAAGGGGAACAGATTTTGCATAAATGGTGACTCTGACCCCCAAGCGGCTAGAGGGGCATTGCCCAATAGGGGAAATAGAGGTAATTCCTTTAAAATCTCTTCTTGTCCAAAGGTTATGAATGGATTTGCCTAAATTTGGTCAGAAACATCGTTGGGGGAAGGGGAACAGATTTTGCATAAATGGTGACTCTGACCCCTAAGGGGCCATTTTGGCGACTTTAGGGTTACAAGTCAGAGATTAATTCCAGGTGAGCGATGCAGGCCCCTTGGGCCTCTTGTTAGATAGGTAGATTGTAATTGCCGTTTTTTCGAGTCAAAGTAACATAAATTATGCATGTTGACAATGTTTTCTGTGCTGATGTCGCTTTCCCTGGTATGTCTACTTGTCTGTCTCTGAAAGCGACAAATAATTCTGTAGCTCTATAAACATGTTTTTTATGTGGAATAAATATCAAGGCAAACTCTTATGTTACCAACTACATCACTATATGTATCTGGCATGCTGAATGTTGCCAAATTTACAGTATTTTAGGTCGGTAATCAGCGGACCTAATATAAGAATGTAAGCAGGTAAGGTTAGATTGAGGAGTCCTTCTACTAAAATATAAGATGACATCACGTGATCACGTGACCAACGAAGTCATTATCTCTAGTTTCGCGTGAGAGGTCCAAGGTGTATTACCCGAATTTCGTTTCAATGCAAGAAAACCAGACCCCGCGCGATCGTCAGGGCATGTTATTATGGTTTTACAATACTACTTTTACCAAAATTTTCATTTTTCGTTGCACAAATCCTTTAAAGCTATGTAACTCCTCTCCCTTGGTGGTATACATATGGACGCTTTATTATATACAATGTAATTGCAAATATTAAATAATAAAGATTATTTTGTCAATAATTAATCATAAAAAAGCATGTGTAACATTTGGCGTTAGATCTATTAAATAATGCAACTTTGTGAATTGAATTCTAATGTAATCAACATATTGAAAAATTGTGATAAAGTCTGCATATTCTAATATAGAGAAAAGTTATTGGAGCTTAATGTTTAGATATCTATATATATCTAATAATTTGATCACAAAATCATTGCTTAATAATTTCAAGTAATTTCCATATATGTATTGTTTTAAGTTCCAACCCCAATTCTGTATATAGAAGTATTAACAAATTATATGTATAAATAATGAAATATCATAGGGTATGAACAGGGTAGGGGAAGGTGTTGGGGTGAGGGGGTGGGGGTAACTCCCATAACAATATTATAATTATGATATATGTGCATATTGTTTATATATATAACCTAGTGATTGAGGTTTGATCCCCGGTGGAAGCACACTATTCTTTTTCCTGTTATAAATGGTATCCATGGCCCTCCCTGTGGTGACAGTGGAGTTAGAATCGGGGTTGTGGTGTTCGGGGGTGAATACATTTAAAAAGGGAGGAGGAGTAGTGTGGAAGATTTTAATTGTAAATAGGATTTAGATCGCCTTCTAGCTTCAAGCTAGAGGGAATTTCCCTTTAGCAGTGTGTTAGAGCGTCCGACTAGGAACTTGGAGATCGAGGGTTCGATTCCCGGTGGAAGCTAGCACACTCTTTTCTTTCCTGTTACAAATGAAAACTGATGTAATGTACCATTTTAAACATTTCGTTTCATTTCATTCTATATCATATTGCATAAAAGATATGATGTCGTATGTAGAAAACCATTAACCTATATAAATCATATGTCATATACATTTAAGACATCTGATAAAGAATCTCTCGTGCATCAGAACACATTAATAGTAAGAACAACATTTCTGTATGAACATTAAACAATATTTACCATTGAATGGCATTGCCACTATATATCCCTACCAAATTCAGTTGGCATTCATCAGGCCATGAATGCCAATGACCGATTGTTGACGTCATCATTATTATGACGTCATAATTGTTACGTTGGATACCATTGACCGTCCCCGGGCGATGGCTGTTCTTTTCATTGAACAAGCATATGCGACAAATACATTTATTGAGCTATATGCTGAGAAATGAAATGTGTTATTGATTGTTTTATGACATGAACAGATTCTAAAAATGGTAAATATGAGTATTGAACTGCTTAAATAGATCCCAGAAAGATTTTGGTGCCCACCATAGACAATCTTCATTTGTTCTTAAAAAGTGGGATCTTTTCCCTTTTTTCTTCTCAAGAAAAGGCATTATTAATTGAAAGATGGCAGCCTATGAGCTAAAATTCCAAGATGGCCGATCAGTCGGCCATTTTATTTTTTTCTGATCGGCCCTAAAAGCAAAATAGCACAACTATGAGGACCAACAGGAACATTAATTTCATATGAAATTGGAGAAAGATCCATTTGTACCTACCTCTCAAGAGAAAAAAGCTATGACAAACTTTAAATGTCAAAATTCAGGATGGCGGCTTGTCACACATTTTGTTTATCTGATCAATCTCAAAATCTGTCAACGGGCACAACTAGGCACGAAAGTGAAACTACATATGGAATTTGAGAAAGATCCATCCATTACTTACATCTCTAGGCCTAATTATCAATGATCAAGTTCATATACAAAGCAGGGAAAATTACATGTATGCTGGCCGTGACCTATATAGGGCCACAAATAATTACGGGAATTTACACCATAAAGGTTTTTGCACACCAGATAAATAATATAAGTGTTATTTTTACTAATTAACTTATATTGTGTCAATTGCTGTGTACACTATGTGAAAATGTGAACCTATAGTCAGGGACGTATATGTCCCTGCTACAGTGTATAGTGATGTGTGAAGCACAGAGGACCTAATTATAAAACCACAAGCTTTTGCTCGCCATAGAGAAGTATAAGTGTTATTTTGCTCGCCATAGATAAGTAGAAGTGTTATTTTGCTCGCCATAGATAAGTATAAGTGTTAATTTCAATAAATCATATACATGTACATTATGCAGGTTCTGATAATGTCTCTTTAAAAATTGGATACTCAGTACAATATTAAGGAAGAAAATTGATCAAGTGTGTGCATTCAGTATATATATCACAACATTAGTGACAATCAAGGGAAGTAACTCGTAAATAACATTATCATATCCAGAGGGCGGATTTTCCCTGTAATTATTAGCTCACCTGGTCCGAAGGACCGAGGTGAGCTTATGCCATACCGTGGCGTCCGTCGTCCGTCCGTCCGTCCGTCAACAATTTCTTTAAACGACTTCTCCTCCATAACCACTGATAGGAAATCAACCTTGTTTAGCAGGAAGCATCCTTGGGTGCCCAGGATTCAAAATTGTACTAATGGTGGGACTGACCCCCTAGGGGGCTGAGGGGCGGGGCCAAAAAGGGTTATTTAGCTATATTCATTTAAGCGACTTCTTCTCCTTAACCACTGATTGGAAATCAACCTTATTTGGCAGAAAGTATCCCTAGGTGCTCAGGATTCAAAATTGTACTCATGGTGGGACTGACCCCCTAGGGGGCTGAGGGGTGGGGGCCATAAAAATATATTTACCTATATTGATATTAGCGACTTCTTCTTCATAACCACTGATTGGTTATCAACCTTATTTGGCAGGAAGCATGCTTAGGCGCCGAGGATTCAAAATTGTACAAATGGTGGGACTGATCCCCTAGGGGGCTGAGGGGCGGGGCCAAAAGGGGTTATTTAGCTATATTGGTTTAGTGGACTTCTTCTCCTTAACCATTGATTGGAAATGAGCCTTGTTTGGCAGGAAGCATCCCTAGGTGATTAGGATTCAAAATTGTACTCATGGTGAGACTGACCCCCTAGGGGGCTGAGGGGCGAGGCCAAAACGGTTATTTTGCTATATTGGTTTAAGCGACTTCTTCTCCATAACCACTGATTGGAAATCAACCTTATTTGGTAGGAACCATCCCTAGGTTCTCAGGATTCAAAATTGTACTCATGGTGGGACTGACCCCCTAGTTGGCTTAGGGGCGGGGCCAAAAACGGTTATTTCGCTATATTGGTTTAAGCGACTTCTTCTCCATAACCACTGATTGGAAATCAACCTTATTTGGTAGGAACCATCCCTAGTTGCTCAGGATTTAAAATGGTACTCATGGTGGGACTGACCCCCTAGGGAGCTGAGGGGCGGGGTCAAAAATGGTTATTTAGCTATATTGGGTTTAGCGACTTTTTCTCCATAACCACTGATTGGAAATCAGCCTTATTTGGTAGGAACCATCCCTAGGTGCTCCGGATTCAAAATGGTACTCATGGTGGCACCGACCCTGTAGGAAGCTGAGGGACGGGGTCAAAAAGGGTCATTTAGCTATATTGGTTTAATCGACTTCTCCATAACCATTGATTGGAAATGAGCCTTATTTGGCAGAAAGCATCCCTAGGTGCTCAAGATTCAAAATTGTACTAATGGTGGGACTGACCCCCTAGGGGGCTGAGGGGTGGGGCCAAAAAGAAAATATTTCATCATGATAACCTAGATACCAATGTATCCAGGTGAGCGATACAGGCCCTCTGGGCCTCTTGTTAATTAATACTTCCAACCGACGAATTGGTCAAGTATTTTGGTTTACGCACATGTATAAGGTACAGTTGCACAACGCACTAACAACTGTGTGCGTGCATCGTGCATACATCATGCACACATCGTTCGCCCATGGTGCGCACAACTGGGCGATCTAAAGATCGTGCGTTTATGTGAGCGATTAGAATCGCACACACGCACGATTTGGTACAATTGGTTGATACATATTATGGAAAGAAAAACATGGATCTCTCTTGTCCAAAAACTATTTAAATTTGCATCATATTTATTTGGATTATGTCAATTAACAATATACAGTAAAAAGTATTTCAGTGACCATGAGACAGCCAAATGCGGGTTTAGCTACCAGGTAACAGAATAGATAAATAACATGCCAGAGTTTTACATGTCCCGTGTGCGGAGATATGCTAGGATAGCCATTACCGAGCGACCGTTATGAAAACAAACAAACTGGATGCTTATAATTAGTTATTTGAAAACCCTCTCCCCTCCCGACCACTTTACTTGTGTTTTCACACCTAGGCGAGTGTTGTTAGTGCCCCGGGCCAGAGACATCTACATATATTGTCCATGTACAGGTGCAGTGTATAACTTGGTAAAAACTGGCAATATTTACTTGAATGAGAACTTGTCAATATGTGTTGAAAGTTTACATGTGTCTTTTTGGTTTGTTTCAAAAACTACAGAAAGACTATTACTAATTTTAAGAAATATATAAATAGAATTATCAGCTAATGTAAATAGTTAAAATATAGACATATGTTTAAAACAACTAGCGCGAAACCGTATATATATAGGCGGGGCCATAGCGCAGCATCCGTCGTCTGTCGTCCGTCCGTCGTCCGTCCGTCGTCTGTCAACATTTGCTTCAAATCGCTACTAGTCAAAAAGTCCTGATTGGATTTTAACCAAATTTGGTCAGAAACATCCGTGGGCAAAGGGGAACAGATTTTGCATAAATGGTGACTCTGACCCAAAAGGGGCCAGAGGGGCGGGGCCCAATAGGGAAAATAGAGGTAATTCCTTTAAATCTCTTCTTGTCATAAAGTTTTAAATAGATTTTGTCCAAAGGAGTAGGGCCACGAAAGGTCGTAACTGGCCCTGTTGTGAAGCCCAATTAGAAAATGAATATATTTCAAATGTACAATAATAAAATAATGATTGAAGTGTTGAACTTTTATTGTCAATATCATTTTGTCAGAATTTTTTTATAAAATATGCCACAATAAGGCAGTAAACACACGAACATATGCCCAAATGGTGAAATTATTGAATTTTAGGGAGGACATTTCAATATTTCATAGTGGCCACATGCCTCGACCAGCGTATATTTTTCAAAACAAAAACTATTGCCAAAGCATGATTGAATGACCATCATATTATTTTGGTCGAAGCCTGTGGCCACTTCGAAAATTGAACTTTTTCATGTTTAAATGTGGTGGTATCTTTCATCTCTGACGTGATGCACCACTTTATAATTAGTTTATTTATCTTTAAATTATTGTATAAATACTATCGGTAAAATATTGTGATTCTGCAACCTCTTTTTTCTTCTGAAATAATACCTTAACTGAATTTGACTGTGTTCTACATTAATGATCCAAAAAGTATTACGATTGTAAAATGAATTGTAATCATTGTGCATCGTCGACGCAGTATCCATGGACGCTATTTTACGCACGACGAAAATTTAGAAGATGCCTTGACGTACCTGTTATCGGAATGCAGCTCTAGGTAAGTACAAACAAAAGGAAGAAAAACAAACACCAAATCCTTCTCAGTCTAGATTAATGCGTCCTTTTTTACTTATTCCATTCCTTGTTGCTATTTGGAGACAATGTTTCGTTACAAGCTGAAGTGTCTGACACTTGACAGATCGAGTTGCGTCAACAGCAGCTGGCCTACAGTACTTGTACTGTTGGCGAATCGGCAATAAGAGAGCAGTTTTTATTGTTGGTGTATATTTTAATTAGTAATTATGCATTAATGATTTATTAATAAATACTCGACCTTAAATATGCGAATTGTTAACACTGTTGAACAACTTTTAGGCTGTATTATTGTCGTCTGCTTCGGAAACAAATTGCACGTAATTTAACATAACAACCGACGGCTTTGATTGCTTGCCTGTATTGCTGAATTTAAGTTGTCCATATTTCTGTTCAAGCAAAAAGGACACTTATAAGAAAAACCAAAACTAATAATATTGAGAAAGATTCGGGGTAAAATAAACCAGAGCTGAATGAAGCAAAGACAATGACCTACATTTTCAAATATATTATCTTGTAAAAACCACTTCCTGTCACTTAAGCCGACGTAGAGTAGTGGTTAAGTAACCGGACTCCAGACTAGACCTTCGTGTCATAAAGAGTTCGACTCAAACTTACTTCGTTTATATTTTTTTTATTTTTATTTTTTTTTTAATTTCTTAATAAATAGTACACTTTGGAATAATCTTTATTAAATTACATATGTCAATAGGCCCTAATTATGTATTTTTAAATGACAATAAAATCGAACGAGTAATTAAAACTAAATAACTCTAAACACAAGAACTTTTATATCATATGTGTTGAATAGGCGAGGCTAGTGCCTGTGGAATAAAAGTATAATTGTATTATATTCTTGCATGGTGAAATCTAAATAACATAGACTGATAAGTAAACATTCGAAATATTCAAAACGCCAAATACAGTACGCTGATAGTCTTTGTCCTAACAAAAATAGAAGTATAATAATATCAGTAATCAATCTAATATTAGTCCATGTACTCATAAAATTATGAAAGGATTCATAGAAATTCTGGAAATACTCTAATTTAACATAGTGGGACACATTGTTTTCGACAATATGTACAAAATGGACCCATGCAAATAAATTGTAAATTGATCACTGTAATTAGTATGCTAATATTAAAAAAATTAATTTGATTCCATTTAATGATCCACTTTATTTATTTTCAGAGATGCCTGGAACGGGACCAAAAAACTTTCCATGTGTCCTGTGCAGTAAGAGGACAAAGCCAAATGAACGCCGGAAGTTAAATAAAGACGTGCAAAAATATCTACAGAGAGCTTTTTTACTTGTCGTCAACATTGACAGTGTGTTATGTAATTCATGTAGACACAAGTACTGCGGTAAGTCATCCAGATTTGACCTTCCAAGAAAGCAGAATAGCAACAATGATGGCGATTATATACCTCCACAGACACAAGTCGGGATCAATCCGACAGCAAGTCCACCTTCTGTATCTCTTCCAATAGGAAGCACAGTCAAGACACATGCATACTGCTTTATTTGTAAGAAGCCAGGGCCAAAGCTAGTAGTTGTTCCTTCGGAAATCAGATTTTCGATCTTCTTGGAGAAATATGTCATTGTTCCGACAGGAAGTAGATGTTGCCCCGGACACATCCGAGATGGAAAGATCAACCAAACAGAATTGAGTAGCATGATACCAACAGACAGTTCTTATGTGAATAGAACTACAATTGTAGATCTGGTTAAGCAACTGAGAGACTATGCAAGGAAGTGCTCAAGCACCAGGATTGACTTTGACCATATCGGTTCAATGTCAGATTCGGACTGCGCAAACTTGACTGGTCTTACCAAACAGAACTTTTCTGAGCTTTGCGATTCAGTTAAAAGTACGGTACGGAATTCTCCAGTTAGGACCACACAGACATCTGTTGGAATTTTTCTACTAAAAATGAAATCAGGCATGTCAAACAACATTATGTCAACTTTGTTCAACCTGTCGAAGTCAAGTCTACGACGTGCGATATCAAGTGTAAGAAGGGCACTCATGGCAAGATTCGTTCCATCTAATTTAGGATTGCAGCATATAACACGGGAAGATGTCATACAGCATCATACACGTCCTTTGGCACAGACCTTATTTGGTGACTTCGGTGGTAATCAGGCGATCCTTGTATTGGACGGTACATATATATATATACAGAAAAGCGGAAATTTTCATTTCCAGCGACGATCGTACAGTCTTCACAAGGGACGGCCGTTGATCAAACCCATGGTAGTTGTCACCACAAGTGGCTACTTTGTAACTATTGTTGGTCCTTACCTAGCAGACGCCAAAAACAACGACGCTTCCATTCTGAACCATATGCTAAAAACAAAAGTTGAGGATATCAAGAACTGGGTTCATAAGGACGACATTTTTGTCGTGGACAGAGGATTTAGAGATTCACTTTCTCTCCTTGCGGATCTTGGTATCAGAGCTGAAATGCCGTCATTCCTTCACAAGGGAGAAAAACAATTTAGCACAGACGATGCTAACACAAACAGACTTGTAACAAAGGTATGTATTGAGATGTATGTATGTAGCGTTACAATACTTTAGCCAGTATCAAAGGAAGCGCTTTAGCTCTAACTAAATGTAAAGTATCATTAATAATCTGAAACATTGATTCTCTATTATCTCCCCGTTAAACATATTTCTTTTCATTCTAATACTTTGGTCTTTATTTTAGTGGTTAAGGTGTTCCGACATTCTACCACTAGCCCCCCACCTCTGGGTTGCGAGTTTGAAACCCAGGTGGGGCAGTTGCCAGGTACTGACCGTAGGTCGGTGTTTTTTCTCCGGGCACTCCGGCTTTCCTCCACCTCCAAAACCTGGCACGTCCTTAAATGACTGTTAATAGGACGTTAAACAAAATAAACCAAACCAATTTAATTAAGATGCATAATGATGATATTTTTAGATTTTAACATTCAGGGGAATGACTGCAACTTTGAAGAAACAAACAACATATCAATACATGAACCATACACTCTATTTTCACATTTAGCAATAAATAACATCAATACATCAATTAACAATACCAACTTTATTTGAAAAATCAAATAGAGACATATCATGAGATATCATTTAACGATCTACCAATTAACAAATAACAATATGATTTAATTTTTATTTCAAACTTTTCGTTCTCTTTTCTAGGTTCGTTGGGTCGTAGAATCTGCCAATGCCCGTATCAAAAACTGGAAATATCTGAACCATGTCTTGCCAACGAGTCAAGTACCACACATCGGTGTGGTACTTGTTGAGAAGAATATGTTGAGGATAACAGTTTGCACAGGCGTTCTGCAATTTGGAAAACAACTACAGAAAATACTGTGCCAGACTTCCCCCAACTTAATGAGGAACAACTTCGAAACCTAACTTGTGGTACTTATCAACTGAAACTAAGTACAAGTTACATACAGGAACATATAGATGGTAACTGCGAAATTCTCCTCCACAAAGAAGAGGGCAATCTTCTCCTTGTGAAGATCCAAAGCAGGCACGTGGCAGCTAAGGCATACCTTCTGTGGATCCGGTACAACGTATCCAATGTCGAGGCATGGTATTGTAAATGCCGAGCGGGGTCTCGAGTAGTTGGAGTATGTGCGCATATCGCGGCAGTTGTTTGGTACCTTGGATATGCTCAACATTGTGAAAACCAGTCGTATGGAGTTAGGGATTGGGGAAGATGTATCGCTGATGCTAGCCAGATTCCGGAAGTTGTTGACGAGAGTGACAGTGATGAAAGCATTGTTGAGGAATGAAGTACTGCAAATCACTTATATTTCTTGAGACATTCATCCAAAGTTTGAAATTGATATTGTCCGTTAAAGAATGGATCATGAAATGTAATATCATTTCGTTTGCATATTGAATTACTTGAAACAAAATATCACGAATCGATGTGTACTGGTGCTACACTGACATACTAACAACGGCATAGTTTCGTGTCCGGTGGAAGCTTTTCTGAACACAGTTATCAAAACTGCATCATTTGTGATACTTAAATATTGTTGATCCTAGCTAACTGTCTTATGTTGCTCGTCTCATTATGTTCACATAGTTGTTTTTAGCGGTAAAAACTTGGTTCTGAAATATATGCAATGGATTGCAAATACCCCCCCCCCCCCCCCCCCCGTCCTATGTTAAACAAAAACATGCATGCAAGAAAGCTATGATTACAATATTTTGATATTAGTTATAAATATGTATGACTAATAACATAGAAATATAGTGACTTTGTGGACAGATCAGAATATTCACAATTACACCTTAATATGCATATGCATGGTGTTGTCTTGTAAATGAGCTGTCACACTCTTGTCCCGAGGATTGAAAGTTCAACACACACTTAAGCAAGATTATTTGTTTTTTCACATTTATATTTCATTGATTGAACAAATACTGTTAAAAAGTTAAAAGGATTGAGGGATTGATAATTGGGCTCACACAATAGCATTGTATTACAATTCAGAACACCCAGCTGATTAAGCAGACAGTACAAGATATATAGGAGAATTCTCTGACAGATTTAGATTGTGTTTGTTTCAATAGCATATCCTTTGATGTGTTATCAATAAATATGTGCTGAAAAAAAAATATAATAATCTGTTTTCCCTTCGAACGCATATACTATCTTTCCATTTTCAGATATACATGTATAAATGTACTAATGAAAAATATGTCGCTATTTCGCCTAATTGAAATACTGGACAATTGAAGTTCAGGTACTATTTCAACACAATCCATAAATGTCCATATTTACATCAATGTGCTGTATACAGTCTGTAAGCTGACACGATCCGTTCTATTTTTTTTATACAAATATATATATATATAGGTCTCATGATTTGTAAATTTTCAGAACTTTTGTTTATATTTTTTCTGTTGCTTCTGCTAATCTTTACATGATATATTTACTGTTTTGACCAGGCAGCTTATGTTATCTCTTGACAGCAGGTGCATATCAAAGCGTGTATATTTTTCAGCCAACATCGTATAAAAACTTGTGCAAGTCTAACAATAGTCTGTTCAATGTGACTGTCTTATCGTCTTAAAGCATGTTTCAGTAACAAATTTAAGTACATTGGGAAATCATTTTAATTTTTGTTATAATCTTCAGTATATCTTTAACAAAGTGACAATATAGATAGACGTAAAATAACCTACATTTGTATATTTGTTCTGTCATCATATCTGGGGCTTAACTTTATTTCGGGATCTGTTTTACTGTCATTGTGTGCTAAACATAAGTGTGTGTTTGTGTGTGGTTGTGTATATTACTTTGACGCAAATAATGAAAGTAATTATATTAATATTAAAAATATGTCATTGAAAGAAAATCGTTTGTATCGTTATTAAAATTATGTAATTGAAAGAAACTCGTTTGTATCGTTATTCAATACATACATTGACGTAAATAACGACGTCACACAAAAACAGCGTAATTTTTCAGTTTTTGTTAAATTGCGCATGGGTCTTTGAACCCTTATTAAATAAAAACCGTTAAACGAAATGACATGAAACTTCGGATTTATTTAATTAATGTACCATGGATAAATATAACACAGTTTAAAAAAAATATGGAATAGGGCCATTTTTTACCCTTCGTGGCCCTACTCCTTTGGTCAGAATCATCGTTGGGGGAAGGGGAAGAGATTTTGCATAAATGGTGACACTGACACCCAAAGGGCCAGAGGGGCAGGGCCCAATAGGGAAAATAGAGGTAATTCCTTTAAATCTCTTCTTGTCAAAAAGTTATAAATAGATTTTGTCCAAATTTGGTCAGAAACATCCTTAGGCGAAGGGGAACATATTTGCATAAATGGTGACACTGACCCCAAAGGGGCCAGAGAGGCGGGGCCCAATAGGGAAAATAGAGGTAATTCCTTTAAATCTCTTCTTGTCAAAAAGTCCTGACTGGATTTTGACCAAATTTGGTCAGAAACATCCTTGGGGGAAGGGGAACAGATTTTGCATAAATGGTGACTCTGACCCCAAAGGGGCCAGAGGGGCAGGGCCCAATAGGGAAAATAGAGGTAATTCCTTTAAATCTCTTCTTGTCATAAAGTTATAAATATATTTTGTCCAAATTTGGTCAGAATCATCGTTGGGGGAAGGGGAAGAGATTTTGCATAAATGGTGACACTGACACCCAAAGGGGCCAGAGGGGCAGGGCCCAATAGGGAAAATAGAGGTAATTCCTTTAAATATCTTCTTGTCAAAAAGTCCTGATTGGATTTTGACCAAATTTGGTCAGAAACATCCTTGCGGGAAGGGGAACAGATTTTGCATAAATTGTGATTCTGACTTCAAAGAGGCCAGAGGGGCGTGGCCCAATAGGGAAAATAGAGGTAATTCCTTTAAATCTCTTCTTGTCCTAAAGTTATGAATAGATTTTGTCCAAATTTGGTCAGAAACATCGTAGGGAGAAGGGGAACAGATTTTGCATAAATGGTGACTCTGACACCCAAGGGGCCAGAGGGGCGGGGCCCAATAGGGAAAATAGAGCTAATTCCTTTAAATCTCTTCTTGTCAAAAGTCCTGATTGAATTTTGACTAAATTTGGTGAGAAACATCTTTTGGGAAAGAGGAACAGATTTTGCATAAATGGTGATTCTGACTGCAAAGGGGCCAGAGGGATGGGGCCCAATAGGGAAAATAGAGATAATTCCTTTAAATCTCTTCTTGTCATAAAGTTATGAATAGATATTGTCCAAATTTGGTCAGAATCATCATTGGGGGAAGGGGAAAAGATTTTGCATAAATGGTGGCACTGACCCCAAAGGGGCCAGAGGGGCGGGGCCCAATAGGGGAAATAGAGGTAATTCCTTTAAATCCCTTCTTGTCAAAAAATTATGAATAGATTTTGTCCAAATTTGGTCAGAAACATCGTTGGGGAAGGGGAACAGATTTTGCATAAATGGTGATACAGACACCCAAGGGGCCAGAAGGGCGGGGCCCATGAGGGAAACTAGAGATAATTCCTTTAAATCCCTTCTTGTCATAAAGTTATGAATAGATTTTGTCCAAATTTGGTCAGAATCATCGTTGGGGGAAGGGGAAGAGATTTTGCATAAATGGTGACACTGACCCCAAAGGGGCCAGAGGGGCGTGGCCCAATAGGGGAAATAGAGGTAATTCCTTTAAATCCCTTCTTGTCAAAAAATTATGAATAGATTTTGTCCAAATTTGGTCAGAAACATTGTTGGGGGAAGGGGAACAGATTTTGCATAAATGGTGATAAGGACACCCAAGGGGCCAGAAGGGCGGGGCCCATTAGGGAAAATAGAGGTAATTCCTTTAAATCCCTTCTTGTCATAAAGTTATGAATAGATTTTGTCCAAATTTGGTCAGAATCATCGTTGGGGGAAGGGGAACAGATTTTGCATAAATGGTAACACTGACACCCAAAGGGCCAGAGGGGCAGGGCCCAATAGGGAAAATAGAGGTAATTCCTTCAAATCTCTTCTTGTCAAAAAGTCCTGATTGGATTTTGACCAAATTTGGTCAGAAACATCCTTGGGGGAAGGGGAACCGGTTTTTACATAAATGGTGACTTTGATCCCTAAGGGCCATTTTGGCAACTTTAGTGTTACAAGTCAGAGATTAATTCCAGGTGAGCGATGCAGGCCCATTGGGCCTCTTGTTTTAACTAGAACGAAAAATGTTACCACAATTGTTAGGCAACATTACACGAACATGTAAACTTACACCACCCATAAATTGAATAATCAAAGTTACATGTACACTAATAACCAATGTACACACAATAAACACAGCGTAACGTTGCAGAATTGAGTGTCACTTAATTTACACCATCTCCCGGGTATAAGGATGCTCTACGACACCATTATTGGTGTTAATATTCACCAAAGGTTGAGTAATTAATTTGTATCTTTACACTTTTCAGAAGTTCGTGTCACTTCAAACCATCTCTTGTTTAAGATGCCCTAAAACACCATTGTTGGTGTAAATATTCACCACAATTAGTGTAACATCACACTTTTCAGAATTTAGTGTCACTTTACACTATCGCTTGTTAAGGATGCCCTACGACACCATTACTGGTGTAAATATTCACCAAAGTTAGTGTAAATAAAGTGTAACATTACACTTTTCAGAATTTATTGTCACTTTACACCATCTCATGTAGGATGCCCCACGACACCATTTTTGGTGTAAAAAATTACCAAAGTTAGTGTAAATAGAGTGTAATTAACTTAACACGGATTTTTTACAGTGTACACCATGACAGTACATTCCTCGATCCGTATATGTGTGTGTAAAGCAGAGGTTTACGTATACCTAATGTATGTTTACACCAAGAGGTCAACCAGGGGTAGAGACGTAATATTTAAATGAGCCGTTGGAGTGAAAAATTTCTTTCTTTGTTACAATTAAGTTGTATATATAGAGGATATTCAATGGTTTGCCGTTTAATATCGAATATATTTCACAAGTATGGCAGATTTTTTTATATTTTCACGAGTGCGTAGCACGAGTGAAAATATTTAAAAAAATCTGCCATACAAGTGAAATATATTCGATATTAAACGGCAAACCATTGAATTTTCTTTTTATTACATTTCGAAAGAGGACTAAGATACTTTCATTATTTTTTTCTTGGTCTACTTGCCTACTGCAAAGGAGCTAAGTCTACTGAACTGTAATCCGTCGAAATTACAACCGATCGGGTCCAGTACACAGCTGATTGGGATAAGCTGATCGGAAAAGTTGAACCATTCTCATCTTTCAATTCATTTCATATTTAATCCTGCAGCAGTTCCTATCAATATGTACTATTGATGCCATTTCTTCAAGACCATCTTTCCCCAAGAGACAAGTTCTAGCAGACGACAAAAATGGCGAGCCTCCAAGATCTGATCAAGGGGAACAACTCATACAAAAGTTTCGGTGTTACGTGAAAAAAATGACCCAGTTGAAAACTACCCACCGTTGAAAGCTACGGCGGGTCACTTTTTCACGGGACGAATTACGGAAAATCGAATGGGGTCATTTTTCTACAGATGGCCGTGTTATATTTATACTGTTAAATAACGACCCCGGGTAACTTTTGCAACGTAGAATATTGACTCCGGTGGTATTTTTTACGCGGGTCGCTTTTTCACGTTACACTGAAAAAGCCTTATATTTTCACTGCAAAATCTTAAATTTTCACGGCAAAATCTTAAATTTTCACGGCAAAATCTTATATTTTCTCTGCAAAATCTTATATTTTCACTGCTCATCACTGCAGTGAAAATATAAGTTTTATCAGTTTGATAATTTTCTATATTTCACTGGCAAAAATGTAATAAAGATGGTTAAAGTCATAATAATCATTATCAATACCATGCGAACATCATTTCCTGTTGTGTTTAGGCTTTCAAATAGTTCAGATATTATGCGATTGGTAGCATTCAAGCTATTTCCGGAGTGGGAGGGGAAAAAATGAATAGATCTGGCAGCAATAGATGCAAAAATTACTCATAGTTTTAGCGTTTAAAATGGCTAGTTTCAGAATAAATTCATAATGTATAATATCTGTATCTGTAATATATTCTGCCAGTGCATGTGAAAATAAAACAGAAATATAATTATAGACATTTCATTATTACCATGCAATCAGGGATGCAATCTGGAATTACAATCTCGGTCTGTGTTTTGTGTAGAATAGCCTTACATATGCATTTCGTATATTATTCAAACTTACCAAGTTCCTGCTCAGTTATTTCTGCTTTAATTGATCTTTTCAATTCAGAAAATATTACCAAGTACAGTGGACTCCACTTGATATCACTCCTGTTAATATCACATTCCTCTGTATGTCATGGTTTTCCCAAGCACCAGTTTTCTCTCTATATAATCTATGTAATTTTATTTGGTTAATATCATGTATTTTTAAGTGAATTCCTCTTAATATCATGTTTTTCTTAACCAAGCACATAAAATTTCCAGAAAATGATGTAATTTCCATTGAGTTCAGATACAACTTGTACAAAATGTTGCATAGAAAAAAAAATATCCCCAAAATGGATTTTTAGGTCACCTGAGGCCAAAAAGGGTCAAATTGACAAAAATTTCAAAAATCTTCCTCTCTACTCTCAGATATGGTAGAATCAAATACTCTTCATAGATGGAAGGGTCTTAAGGTGCTTTACCAAAATTGTGAATTTCATGACCCTGGGGTCTCATGTTTGCCCCTGGGGAGGGGGTAAACTTTACTATAGTTTATATAGGGAAATCACATTTTTGACTATTATTTGTTGGATTTGTATTGGAATTCATTCTAACTTGTATTAAATTATCAGCATGGGATGACACTTTGATGGTATGTACATGTTGGCCCTAGTTGACCCCCAGGGGCCTGCGGGGCCGGGCCAAAGGGTAAAATTTACAAAAATTTCAAAAATCTTCTTCTCTACTCTTAGATATGGTAGAATCAAATACTCTTCATAGATGGAAGGGTCTTAAGGTGCTTTACCAAAATTGTGAATTTCATGACCCTGGGGTCTCACGTTTGCCCCTGGGGAGGGGGTAAACTTTACTATAGTTTATATAGGGAAATCACATTTTTGACTATTTTTTGTTGGATTTGTATTGGAATTCATTCTAACTTGTATCAAATTATCAGCATGGGATGACACTTTGATGGTATGTGCATGTTGGCCCTAGTTGACCCCCAGGGGCTGGTGGGCGGGGCCAAAAAGGGTCAAATTGACAAAAATTTCAAAAATCTTCTTCTCTACTCTTAGATATGGTAGAATCAAATACTCTTCATAGATGGAAGGATCTTAAGGTTCTTTACCAAAATTGTGAATTTCATGACCCTGGGGTCTCACGTTTGCCCCTGGGGAGGGGGTAAACTTTACTATAGTTTATATAGGGAAATCACATTTTTGACTATTATTTGTTGGATTTGTATTGGAATTCATTCTAACTTGTATTAAATTATCAGCATGGGATGACACTTTGATGGTATGTACATGTTGGCCCTAGTTGACCCCCAGGGGCTGGTGGGCGGGGCCAAAAAGGGTCAAATTGACAAAAATTTCAAAAATCTTCCTCTCTACTCTCAGATATGGTAGAATCAAATACTCTTCATAGATGGAAGGGTCTTAAGGTGCTTTACCAAAATTGTGAATTTCATGACCCTAGGGTCTCATGTTTGCCCCTGGGGAGGGGGTAAACTTTACTATAGTTTATATGGGGAAATCACACTTTTGACTATTATTTGTTGGATTTGTATTGGAATTCATTCTTACTTGTATCAAATTATCAATTTGACTGAAAAAAACATTTTTTTGCATTATTTGTTTAATTGCCATAAGAAATGATGCAAATTTGGTTGAAATTATCAATATGACATGACTTTTGAGTAGTACGCACATATTGACACTGACTGACCCCCAGGTGCCTGAGGGGTGGGGCCTAAAAGGGTCAAATTGACATAATTTCAAAAATTCATTTTTTCCACTCCCAGATATGCTACAATGTATTGTTATAAATATTTATCTCAACATTCCCATATTTCTCTTTCATGTCAAACATCAGGTGACCGTTAAGGCCCATGGGCCTCTTGTTAATTGAAATAATGTTATCTATATACTGAAACATCTTCAAATGTACATTGAATAGCTTACTTTTAGTTATGGAGATTGGAAATGCACTAGATTTAGTGGAAAAACATGTTTCTCTTAATGTCACATTCCTGTTTATATCATGTTTTTGTCTGACAAATGCACATGATATAAAGAGGAGTGCACTGTACCAATAGTAACTTATTTATGTTTGGATTTTAGCTTGCATACAAATTGAATATTGATTTATATGTTTGCTACAGAAATGTTTCAAGGTTCAGGGCAACCAATTTGAGCTGTTAGACCTGTGCATAATGTATATATATTTATAAATGTCATGCATGGTGAAGAATGTATGTGTAAGAACGCATCTGATTACCTACACCTGAGGTATGCATGAGAAGGTCAAGGTCATTTAGAACGCAAGTACAAGGTCATACACAGAACTTATAGTGATGGTGCCAAGTGCAGTGTACACGTTTCTGACGTTGCTTACTTTGTAACCCAGACATTCTCATAGGAAGTTCCGAGCATCAGGTGCTCGCAATCTGTGCATCATACATGTAGATTTCTAGCAGTAATTTATTTTTGAAAAATTCTGTGAACCATTTAATTAGAATTCATACTTCATGCATTGTTGTTTTCTGCCATGAGAAAGATAAAAATATTTTCATTGTTTTAAATTCAGTTATAGTGAGAAAATGAATGTAATTTCTAGCAGAGGCTGTTGTTGGTGTTATATAAATAGAATTGGCTGGAGTCGATCAGAAGAAAAAACTGGTGTTTGTGTAGCGTGGCATGTTCTGTGATGGAGCTATCATACATGTATATAGGTTTCACACATGATGTGTTTAGGTATAACAGCAGCCATCCATACTAGGTATGCAGGTCATTTTTGTCATGGTTAGTGAACACAGAATATAACCTATACACATCCAATATCCAGGATTTACTGTCGAGTATGTGTTGTACATACCAGCACTGTGTAGGTTTCATATAGACTTGGTATCTTGTACCGGTGAAGATCCTGCATGTGAAAATCGGATGTACATACAAGTGTGACTGTTACTCACGACTTCCGCATAAACAACGTTGTTGTAAGAGAGTCAATTGCAGAATACCACCGGGGTATATTAGTGCTGTTATTTGCAAAGACCAATGGTTCAATGTGTTCTTGCAACAGTCCTGAAATCCTGCAACACGAGCATATATGGGGCACAGGTAAATTGTTAGGGACCTATTAAGTATGTGTGTATATATATATAATAATTCTTAATTGACCGATTTGATACACTAATGTCACTATGCATTTAGTTGACATCTTGTGATGTTGTAAAACAATTTAAAGTGTATTATTTAATTCTGATTTTTATCTCACCTGACCAAAGGTCCGGTGAGCTTGTGCCATGGTGTGGCGTCCGTCTGTCAACATTTTCTTCAAATCGCTACTCGTCAAGAAGTCTTGATTGGATTTTAACCAAATTTGGCCAAAAATATCCTTGGGGGAAAAAAGTACAGATTTTGCATAAATGGTGACTGACCATCAAGGGGCCAGAGGGGTTGGGCAAAATAGGGAAAATAGAAGTAATTCCTTTAAATCACTACTAGTCATAAAGTTATTAATGAATTTTGATCAAATTTGGTCAGAAACATTCTTGGGGGAAGGGGAACAGATTTTGCATAAATGGCGACTCTGACCCCTAAGGGAAATAGGTAATTCATTTAAATCTCTACTTGTCATTAAGTTATCAATGGATTTTGACCAAATATGGAAAGAAACATCCATGGGGAAAGGGAACAGATTTTGCATAAATGATGACTCTGACACTCAAGGGTGCAGAGGGGTGGGTCCCAATAGGAGAAATAGAGGTAATTCCTGTAAATCGCTACTAATTATATATAGTCATTAAGTTATCAATGGATTTTGACTGAATAAGGTCAGAAACATCCTTGGGAGAAGGGGAACAGATTTTGCATCAATGGTGACTCTGACCCGACCCCAAAGGGGAAAGAGGGGGTGGGGCCCAATAGGGGAAATAGAGGTAATCCCTTTAAATTGCTACTTGTCGTAAAGTTATCAATGGATTTTAACCAAATTCGGTCAGAAACATCGTTGGAGGAAAGGAAAGAGATTTTGTATAAATGGTGACTCTAACCCCTATAAACTGTTATTTCACAGGTAAGACATCCAATTCCTAATTTGACCCCTAAAATAATTCTTTTCAGCACTGACATTACTTGGATTCAATGTATTTACTTGGTGGTGGTGTAGCACAAGCACTCTTATCAATTTGGTTCTTACATCAATTATTATACCCCCCCAAAACAAAGTTAGGGGGGTAAACTGGAATCAGGTTATCCGTCCATCCGTCCGTCTGTACACACAATTTTGTCCGGTGTCATACATAAACTGTACCTCCTGCATAAAAGGTATCTGGATACTTTTTTATGCAGAATAAAAAGAATCCGGGTACTTTTTAGCTCACCTGGCCCCTACATTTTTGCTTTAATTTCCTCATTTTCATCTTATCAAGTTCAGAAGTTGATCAGGATGTTACAGGAGAATAATTATACACCTTTACTCCCCCCGAATCCACCACCCCAGGGCTGAAAATTATCCCAAATGAATTTTCAATCTGACAAAAATAAGGTTTGGGCAGGTCTTGTAGAAACATTAAATTTTACAGTTTTTTACCATACATCTCTTCAACTCTGTGACCCCCCGGATACTTTTTATACACTTGTACAAAATGTACCCCCCTATGAAAATTTCTAGAGTTTTAATCAAATTATGTATAGGAGATGAACAGGACAGTACTATTGAATATTTCACCCCCTCATCTCTCAGAATCCCCTTACCCCGGATTTTTTTTATACACCTAACCAAAATGTACCCCCCCCCCCCACCCCTGGATACTTTTCATACACCCTACCAAAATGTACCACTCTGAAAATGGTCTTTTTCTATAGTTTTAATTAAATTATGTATAGGAGATGAACAGGATAGTACTATTGAATATTTCACCCCTTATCTCTCAGAATCCTCATCCCCCGGATACTTTTTAGCTCACCTGGCCCGTCCGTCCGTCCGTCCTGTGTCCGTCAAATTTTTCCTTTAAACAACTTCTTCTAAAATACTGAAAGGCCCAGTGCGTGAAATTTGGCTGGTAGATTTCTTGGAAGGAGCTGAACAAAGTTTGCGAAAAAAAATCACTTTGACCTAATTTCAAGGTCACAGGGGTCAAAAATGTCGAAACCTTCAAACAACTTCTTCTAAAATACCGTTAGGCATAGAGACTTCATATTTGACCAGTAGCTTCCTTCGATGATGCCAAATAAAGTTTGCGAAAAGAAATGACCTTGACCAATATTCAAGGTCACTGTGAGGTTAAATCTTTTTTAACCTTTAAACGACTTCTTCTGAAATACCAAAAGCCCTAGAAACATGGCATTTAGCTGAAAGGTTCCTTGCAGGACGCCCAACAAAGTTTGCGAAAAAAAATCACTTTGACCTAATTTCAAGGTCACAGGGGTCAAAAATGTCGAAACCTTCAAACAACTTCTTCTAAAATACCGTTAGGCATAGAGACTTCATATTTGACCAGTAGCTTCCTTCGATGAAGCAAAATAAAGTTTGCGAAAAGAAATGACCTTGACCAATATTCAATGTCACAGGGGTCAAATCTTTTAAAACATTTAAACGACTTCTCCTGAAATACCAAAAGCCCTAGAAGCATGATATTTGGCTGAAATGTTCCTTGGATAAAGCTCGACAAAGTTTGCGAAAAGAAATGACATTGACTTATATTCAAGGTCACAGGAGTCAAATCTGTTAAAACCTTCAAAAAACTTCTTCTGAAATACCAAAAGCCCTCGAAGCATGATATTTGGCTGGAAGGTTCCTTGGATGAAGCCTGACAAAGTTTGCGAAAAGAAATGACCTTGACCTATATTCAAGGTCACAGGAGTCAAATCTGTTGAAACCTGCAAACGACTTCTTCTGAAATACCAAAAGCCCTAGAAGCATGATATTTGGCTGAAAGGTTCCTTGGATGAAGCCCGACAAAGTTTGTGAAAAGAAATGACATTGACCTATATTCAATGTCACAGGGGTCAAATCTTTTAAAACATTTAAACGACTTCTCCTGAAATACCAAAAGCCCTTGAAGCATGATATTTGGCTGAAATGTTTCTTGCATGAAGCTCGTCAAAGTTTGCGAAAAGAAATGACCTTGACTTATATTCAAGGTCATAGGAGTCAAATCTGTTAAAACCTTCAAAAGACTTCCTCTGAAATACCAAAAGCCCTAGAAGCATGATATTTGGCTGGAAGGTTCCTTGGATGAAGCCTGACAAAGTTTGCGAAAAGAAATGACCTTAACCTATATTCAAGGTCACAGGAGTCAAATCTGTTAAAATCTTCAAAAGACTTCTTTTGAAATACCAAAAGCCCTAGAAGCATGATATTTGGCTGGAAGGTTTCTTAGATGAAGCCTGACAAAGTTTGCGAAAAGAAATGACCTTGATCTTTATTTGCCTAGAGACATGATATTTGGCTGGTAGCGTCCTGGGATGAAGCCAAACAAAATTTGAAAATCAAAATGATGTTGTCTTATAAGGTCACAGGGGTAAAATATGTTTAAATCTTAAGATGTTCTTCTAAATGTCGTACAGTAAAAGATTTGAGGGGACTTTAGGGTTACACTATAATATAAGTCAGAGATTGATACCAGGTGAGCGATGCAGGCCCATTGGGCCTCTTGTTTTTCTTTGGTTTTAATACTCATGCAGCTGCTCTACGAAGTAACTTTTGTACATTGTGTTGTTCTTCCTGAAAAATTGAATGAAGTTTTACTTGAAATAAACAACCAAAACTCTGAAAAAAAGTTCTCACTGTGCATCATTTAATAAGCATTTTTAAGCATCATTCATTTACATGAATGGTTTAAATTGTA
The DNA here is from genome assembly GCA_947623455.1 of Mimachlamys varia. Taxonomy (NCBI): domain Eukaryota; kingdom Metazoa; phylum Mollusca; class Bivalvia; order Pectinida; family Pectinidae; genus Mimachlamys; species Mimachlamys varia. The sequence continues at coordinate 26,339,331 of OX392534.1, forward strand.
TATTGTTGTAGCTTATAGTTTTGGCCTCCTTCAAAATGTTGCTGGAGGGCTGGTAATCCTAGCAATCACAATCAGATTTTGATGGAGACATAATATAAGTTGGTAATTAGTCCCCTGTTGGTGAAACCGGAGGAGACTAAGTGTTTGTCTCCATCTGTACTGCATGTCTGTGTTTCTGTCTGGATGTTGGTTTCCAGACAATAACTTGAGAAAGGATTGATGGAGTTTGTTGAAATTTCATACAATGTTAGCTTATGAAAAATTATACAGAGTGGGATTGAGTTTGGAGTCAAAATGTCAACTACAAAGGTCATTGTTGCTAAAAACATTTATTTTTGTCAAATTTTCGCTTCCAGATGATAGCTTCAGTAGGGATTGATGGATTTGGTTTAAACTTCATACAATGTTTACTTGTGTGGGATGGAGTTTGGAGTCGAAAGGTCAACTACAAAGGTCTTTTGCTAAAAATAGATATTTTTGTTAAATTTTGGTTTCGTTTCCAGATGATAACATCAGCAAGGATTGATGGATATGGTATTTAATTCATACAATGTTTACTTATGAGGTAATACAGTGTGGGATTGAGTTTGGGGTCAAAAAGTCAACTCCAAAGGTCACTGTTGTTAATATTAGTTTTTAGCTCACCTAGTCCGAAGGACCGAGGTGAGCTTATGCCATACGTGGCGTCCGTCGTCCGCCAGTCGTCCGTCAACAACTTCTTCTCCATAACCACTGAAAGGAAATCAACCTAATTTAACAGGAAGCATCCTTGGGTGCCCAGGATTCAAAATCATGGTGGGACTGACCCCCTAGTGGGCTGAGGGGCAGGGCCAAAAAGGGTTATTTAGCTATATTGGTTTAAGCGACTTCTTCTCCATAACCACTGATTGGAAATCAGCCTTATTTGGCAGAAAGTATCCCTAGGTGCTCAGGATTCAAAATTGTACTCATGGTGGGACTGACCCCCTAGGGGGCTGAGGGGTGGGGCCATAAAAAATTATTTAGCTATATTGATATTAGCGACTTTTTCTTCATAACCACTGATTGGTAATCAACCTTATTTGGTAATCAACCTTATTTGGTAGGAAGCATCCTTAGGTGCTCAGGATTCAAAATGATACTCATGGTGGGACTGACCCCTTAGGGAGCTGAGGGGCGGGGTCAAAAAGGGTAATTTAGCTATATTGGTTTAATTGACTTCTTCTCCATAACCATTGATTGAAAATCAGCCTCATTTGGCAGAAAGCATCCCTAGGTGCTCAGGTTTCAAAATTGTACTAATGGTGGAACTGACCCCCTAGTGGGCTGAGGGGCTAGCCAAAAAGAAAATATTTTATCATGATAACCTAGATACGAATGTATCCAAGTGAACGATACAGGTCCTCTAGGCCTCTTGTTTTCTCATCAAATCGTGTTTCCAAATTATAATTTAACTTAAGGATATAGATAGGGGGTACAGTGTCTTCAGATGTTTTGCTCAATAATTTGGATATACATTTAATAACATACATGTATCATATATCACTGGAAAGGTTATTAATTTTCTATGAAGTGAATGTATAATTATAGTGTTAAAGTAATTCATAATGGCATAATAGTATATAATATAAAAAATGGCGGACAATTTTGAATTTGGATCTTCTTTCACATTTTCTTACAAAGACTGACAATACTTTTCCTATTGATGGACAGATAGGTCATCTACAAAAACGTGCCGCAGATTTTCCCTATATGTTCTAGAATTTAAGTAATTTCGATTTTATGGTCTCTGGATGGGATTTTAATGCCCAAATTCACTTAATTGGTTATTAAACAAGTTGTAGCTAAATTCTTCTGAAACTGAGGCACTTTATTGTTGAAAGGGTCTTTTCCAACAATCCTGCAAAATTTGGAATAAATTGGTTCATAGATGCCAAAGTTATGGCTGTTTGAAGTGGACAACTTGTTGAATTTATGAAAGTGCTCTAAAGACCATTTCCACTCTTTGTAATCGGATACCTCTGGTTTTAACACTAATCTGACCGATTCTACCTACAAAACCATTAATCATGACTAGAGCATGTATTGATTCAAATATCTGAGAAATTAATGAATATTAAAAGATTTCTCAGTGAAAATGCCCCTTTCCCACGAAATGTCAGACAAGCCACGCAATAATCCCCTCCCATGTAATAACAGGGTCATTATAGCTACGATTCCTGTAGTAGTAGGGATACAGGGCCATAAATATTACATCAAAGACTGACCACAACTTTGAAGACTATGTAGCACAGTGCTAAAGACTATATAACTGACCACTCCACTGTATGGGGGTCTGTTGATTTGTAAACAGTACCACGTACAAACAGTACCACGTACGCCTGCTGACCTGTATGTTGGAGCTCAATGTTAATTCACAGTAATTGATACATTTATGAACATAATTTTAAATATTTTTTTTTTGGTTATATGAAGTAGAATATTTGTAAGTAATCAACTTAGAAAATTTAAATGAAGACAGGACTATAAGCTTGTTGGTAATGAAATTAAAATGTTACAGTTCAATATTTTAGGCAAAAATGAAATTCATACAGACCCGTACACGTTCGCTGTTCCATCTTAGATGCAAACGGTACGGAATTGCTTCGGAAATGCTTCACAAATGTTACGGAAATGCTACGCAAACGGTACGGAAGTGCTACGGAAATGCTACGCGAACGGTACGTAAGTGCTACGGAAATGCTACTCAAACGGTACGGAAATGCTACACAAACGGTACGGAAATGCTACGGGTGACCCTTGCAAACGGTCAATCACATAAACAGATTTTTTATAAAAAACGGATCCACACAATCACACATACAAACGAAACGAAATACCCATAATGCATCGGGAAATGAGTGCTGAAACCGAAAGTGGAGATCCAGCGTACATGCGTACGATTGGTATGAGAGTGAAACAAACAGACATGCCTTAAAAGTAATTGAGATCAATATCAAATATCGGTAATTTTGGAACATGTATTAATTTTTTCCGTCAGGAATACTGGCTGGGGCATATGACCTTGATATTTAATTTAATTTAATTTAATTTCATGTTAAATTTTGAGAGATTCATACATATTGATAAAAGCGCTGTTTTTTGTTTTGTTAATTTTTGAGACTGAGATTATTTACAAAATTCTGAGTTTATGCAGCTTATAAAAACATGAACTATTCGTTTCGTCAGATTTATTCCGTAAAATTTTCAACCGAACGTTTCGCAAACGCTTTGTAAATGACGCTATTGCTACGGAAATGGTACGGTAGTGCGACGCAAATGCTACGGTAATGTTACGCAAACGGTACGGAAATGCTACGATAATGGTACGGAAATGCTACACAAACGGTATGGAAATGCTACGGTAATGGTACGGAAGTGCTACGGAAATGCTACGCAAACGGTACGCTTAAAGTGGAACGGCGAACGTGTACGGGTCTGTACCTTGTAGTTAATATTTGTAATTTTTTATGCCTATTGATATTACAGTTGTGTATCATTAATAATTAAGGAAATGATTTTTTAGTTAAGGACGCTCTACCCTACGTAATACACAAATTTTGATTCTCGTTTTGTGGTGACGTAGCTTCCTGTTTGTGTACCCGATGTTTGAAAACGGGGTATCAAATTCGTTCTACACAGTGATATGTCGCGATGTCAACATATGGCGAGATGAGAGGGGACGGTTCAAGTCTTCAGCTCAAGATTACGAGCAAATAAAGTATTGTCACAACCACTCCTATTGCAAAACAATAGCAAAAACAGATGTACACGATATTGACACATCGTCGGACACTGACAGCAACGGCAACAGTATAGAAACGGAATCGGAAGGCAGGCCTAAGTACCGTACAACTGGCCATGGTTTCTCAAACTGGAGAGAGAGAGTCAGCGAGTGGTAGAATTATCCATGTTGGCAGAACGTTTACACAAGGGCTGTGCCTGGTGTCATTATATATGCACTATTATGCTGTTGAAAATATAACACAGAATGCCGGTAGTTGTTATGTTCTAAAATGTTTTAGGCCTGTACGGATTCACAGTATATATGTTATGTAAAAATACTACCCACTACAAAAACTTCCCAATAGCATCAAGGAAGACAACCTACCCTAGACACAGTTTTACATCTAGTTTTCAATAAGTAGCATAAAAAGCTTGTCTGTGATATTTTGATTCAAGTTTTTGCTTGTGCATTATGTAACTATATGGTATGTAAATAATTTGACTGTGAATACTGAAATTTGTCAACTAGATATAAAAATAATTTAACACACTTTGTAAAAATCGTTTTGTCCATTTTTCCTCAAATAAAATATTTTTGAGGTAGCTATTGATTTCTTTTTTTTTATTTTATTGTATGTTTGTGATTTTCAACTACATTCACGGGAAAAAACATAGAAAAAACATTAAATTTTTAGAAAAAACATTTTTTGGCGTTTTTTATCAAAAAGGAAACAAGTCATAGGAATGGTTAGATTTTCACAAAATCATCTCTACCTGGTAGCATAATTAACATATGAAAGTTTTAAGGAAATCTAGTGGTTAATTGGGAAAGGGTCGAGCCTCCTTAAATCAGTTAAATGATCTGATATTGCAAATATTTGATTATGTTCAGCCACAAAATAGTTGAATTAAGTCTCTGCCGAAACAACTGGCTGTACTGGATCTTTGCAAGGTGTTATGAACGATGAAATGTATTAGATCTAGAATCCACCTAGATTTTTTCAAGTTTGGTGTAGTTTACAGATTTTTGGTATGCAATATGTGGCATCGTTTTTGGCTCCAAAACCAATCCAAAAATTTTTATTATACAAAGTATAAAAAGCATGATTGGGGGCCAATATCGCTCTTCTTGATCCAAGTGAAACATTTTTCTCACGTTTTCTAAAAGTTATGTATACAGATGTATTAGGACTGCTCACGGCAATCGGCCCAACAGACATCGCTTTCTGTTGGTAGACATTTGATCTGTTACGATCGGTTTATACAGATATCTAATTGCGGTCTGATACATATAGCTATCAATTACGCTGATTTTTTTCTTTTCAATAGTAAACATTGTTAAAAAAACAAAAGAAAGTATTTACACTTAATTACCTGTGTTTGGATCTATAGACGCCAGGCATTTTGTTGTTGTTGCTGTTCGGTGTCTAATAATGTGTTTGTACGTGTCATAGAAAAAATCTGAGGCAACTCAAATGCAACTCAAACACAAAAGAGCTCTAACTTATGAGGGAGATTCAAACCACCGGCTGGGTGATAATTTTGTCTGTGGGTTATAGACCCATTTTCCGGATGTGACCCGCAGCATGATCCATCTTTTTAAGAATGAATGAAAAATCATTGTTGTTGGGGGCCAAGATCGCTATGTGATCTCTTGTATTTTGTTGAATGTATGTATAAAGCAGAATATTGTTATTATAGAATTGATCTAATAAACAAACGTGAAGTAAGGAGGACTATTTTCTGTACTTTCAGCATCATGTCCCCATGTGGTCAAGGCTCCAATCGTCATTGCATTGGTTGGACTTCCAGCTCGAGGCAAGACCTACATGTCGAAAAAACTCACACGTTACCTCAACTGGATTGGGATTCGCACCAGAGGTAAATTGAATGACTTTTAGTAAAAAAACATTGCAATTGTGGGAGGGCATTAAGACTTGGGAGAGTGGGGTTGGGTTGATGTTTCAATATAGCTGTCTTCTTTTAAACAAGAAAATTAGTGAAAGATATTGATTTGCTGCTAAAAAACATTGATACTCTGGTTAGAGGCTAGTGAGAGGCTAATATTTTTTATATTAGAGCTTGTCCAAAATCAAAAATTAGGCATGGGGATTCCCCATAGCTTGAGGGTAGCATCTTTTTGTTTTCTTTCTAAAACCACAAGCAGTGGGTTATAGGATGTAAGCTAGAGTTTCGGGTGCAGAAGGGGTTAAGAAGATAAGGGGTTGTGAAGAAAGTTTTTATAGATCACCTGGCCCTTAGTGAGCTTATGCGATGGTATGACATCTGTTGTCTGTTTGTCAACTTTTTCCTTTAAAGAACTTTTTCTGAAATACCGAAAGGCCCAGTGACATGAAATCCGGCTTGTAGATTTCTTGAAAGGAGCTGAACTTTCAAGGTCATAGGGGTCAAATATGTCGAAACCTTCAAACGACTTCTGAAATACAGTCGACCATAGAGACCTTATATTTGACTCGTAGCTTCCTTGGATAAAGCAGAAAAAAGTTTGTGTAAAGAAATGGCCTTGACCCATATTCAAGGTCACAGGGGTCAAATCTTTTAAAACCTTTAAACAACTTCTCCTGATGCCTAGAGGCATGATATTTGGCTGAAATTCCAATAGGAAACAGGTAGAATGTTCCAGTGGAAAACCCATGGAATTCCAGTTAATTCCATAAGATTCTACCACTGGTATTCTACCGAAATTCCAATGGAAAACCTGTGAAATTCCAGTGGAAAACTCATGGAATTTCTATCTGCTTAAGTTTCCTGGTTATTTATATTCTACAAAAGAAAAGATAAAGCTGTTAATTAATGGTATTTGTTCATTTATATTTTCGATTTCCTGTTCCTAATTAAATTGTCATTGAGGGCTTTTACAACATTTTCCTATACTCCCTCTATTTCCCTCATTTGTCCCGCTGGTTATTCAATGAACAAGAAGGCTGAAAAAAGAAAAAAAAGAAATTGCATTTGACATAATTCACAATTTAATCTCATAATTATGTCCCCCAAATGAAGTTGGGGGTCATATTGTGTTTGCTCCGTTTCTTATTATTATTATTATTACAAGCTTTACCGAACATAATCTTACAGTGTACTTGAATGAAGAATGTATTTTCATAAAAGTATCAGCTGTGCGTTTTTGTTTTCCAAAAGCACTGTCAACTCAACCACACTTCGTCCGTCAAACCATGCTCTTCGTCTTCTTTGATAGTGTTGTATTTCTTTTTGTTTGTCAGATGCATCTGTTCCGATCTTTCAATAGTCTCTTTCAGCTTCTTTCTTGTCTAGTCTTGTGACTCTGTTTTCGTCAGCCAATATTTGTTTATCGCGGCTACCTGACATTTGCGTTTCCCGTTCTATTTTTATACGAGAAATCACGTGATTTTTTTTCCAATCATGTGACCACTATCCTGCTCCCTGTTCCGTGCCGATTCGCAAGAAAACATAAGAAATGTTTTTTTAACATAGAAAACGATAATAAAAATATAATTATGGTACTGATGTGCTAAGTAATAAATCTTGATATTACATAACTGTGCTATTGTTTGATAATCAAAACTGTAAAAGTTTAAAAAATTATAGAAAATGTTTCATGTCGTACCATGTTGAGGTTCCTATAATTAGTCGAATGGCGGCGGCGAAATTGAGCAGACGAGCACCAAATTTAGCAAATAAAACCGTTTTAAGGTACTTTCCAGTTAAATGACACAACTGAGACCTTGATTTTCCTTCTTAGAATAACATTTGCCTTCAGAAAATGTATTTCATTTAGAAATTGGTCCAAACACGAGCTAATTATTATTATTATGTTAGATTATGTTTTAACAAGAATTCTACGCAAGTGGATGTGTCGCCTGCACAGCAAGTTGGGAGTTTAATTGCCCCAAGGAAACTAAAGTAACTGCACTCAAACAGATTTCCTATTTATAGCAACAGTGACCTTGACCTTTGACCCTGAAAAGCAATCCCAAGCAAGCACTTTTGGTAATGAAGCATTGTAAGAAGTTTGAGTTCAATTGGCACAAGAAAACTAAGTTATAGAATGGAAACATTTTTTCTATTATAGCAACAGTGACTTTGACCTTTGACCTTCGACCCTGAAAAGCAATCCCAAGGGAGCACTTTTGTTTAGGAAGCACTGTATGAAGTTTGAGTTTGTTTGGCCCCAGGAAATTGAAGTTATTGCACGGAAACCGATTTTCTATTTATAGCAGCAGTGACCTTTGACCCTGAAAAGCAATCCCAATGGAGCACTTTTGGTAAGGAAGCACTGTTAATGAAGTTTGAGTTTGATTGGCCCAAGGAAACTCAAGTTATCGCACGGAAACTGTTGGTTAAGATGCCGCCGCCGACATAGTGATCCCTATATGTCGCCTTTTCAGGCAACACAAAAAGCAATAGTGACCTTGACCTGACAACCCTGAAACTTGAACTTTCAACTTGTCAAAGACTTTTGAACTCTGTATGTATAAGATTGTGTGGTTTGATGAAAATCCATTAGTAAATGAAACCATTTGAGTGCTGACAATTATTTTCTAAAAATAGCCACAGTGAACTTGACCTTGACCTGATAACCCTAAAGCTCGAACTCATCCATGATATTTTGATTTTGTATTAGTATGTGTAGTTTGATGAAATCCATGAAGATATGAAGCCACAAGAGTGCCGACAATGAATTTCTAAAAGTTTCTACATAATTCCCCAAATTGCTTTAGATACAAGTTCCAAAGGGCCATAACTCTAGTAAATATTGTCAAATCAAACTGTCTTTCAGGAAACACAACTTCATGTCATGATGATAAAGCCTTGCGAATTTAAAAGATATCAATTGAAAACTGTAGGAGAAGATCTCTAGAAAAATAACAGCTTACAACAGAAATGCATTGTCTCAACAAAACCTGTAATAGATGTTAAATGTTATAGCTTTACGACGTACCATAACAAATTTTAGAGGAATTGAAAAAAACACAAAAAAGTTCTGACGTTTTCTACGTAATGGAAAAAATTATGTCCCAAAGGGCCATAACTCTAGTGAATATTGTCGAATCAAACTGTAAATCAAGAAAACACAACTTAATGTCATGGTGGTCAGGCCTAGCACGTTTTAAAGAAATCGGTTGAAAACTGTAGGAGGAGATCTCTAGACAAATAAAAGTTTAAGACGAACAGACGGACAACGCCATACCATAATACTTCCCATCATTTTTGAAGGGTGTATATAAATTCCACACTCAAGTTTGATGGAAATTTATGAAAGAAAGAAAGAAGTGCTGACAAACTTCAGTGGGCAGACAGATGGCTAGGAAAAGTACTTGTATTTCTACACAACCCCCCTGCAACTTGAAACATTAAGGATGAAATTTATTTTTTGATAGATGACTTCATTCCGAGATAATTTTGCTAGTTTGACACGTCAATTACTCTTTCCTTTTATCATGACACTGTGGTGCTATATATTTGTACCAATGGGTTTAACTAGTCCTTGTGGTGGCCGAGTGGTTAAAGATGTTCCGACATTCTACCACTAGCCCTCCAACCCTGAGAACTTGCAAGTTCAAAACCAATGCGAGGCAGTTGCCAGGTACTGACCGTAGGTCAGTGGTTTTTACTCGGGGTACTCAGGCTTTCCTCCACCTCCAAAACCTCCTTAAATGACCTGGCTGTTAATTAATAGGACAAAATAAACCAAGCCTCATAATTACAAATGACTGTGAAAAATCCAATTATCAGTCGTAAAGTATTTATTTTTCGGAATCCGCAAGTAATAAAAGAAGACTTCCTTTCATATAAAAATGATTAATTTTAGTTCAACCTTAACCTTGAAATATGGCACAATATAACATTTTCAAATATAATATGCAGTTATATAGTGTATTCATTTACTCAAAATTATGTAATATTTGCACTGAAACTCAATATTTGAACAATAACAGCAGAAATGCTTTTCATTTGAGTATGAAAGCGAAATCTCTTCTGACGTAAATCCTGGTCTATTGATGACATCATTGCATAAACATTTTCCAATGAGAGTCTTTTAATAGGAGCTTGCTTTGCTTCGGATATCATGGAGAATATCCCTGGATCAAGTTTATCTGAATTGCATATTGTTTACCTTTATTGAGATGCATTTCTAGCTCACCTGGCCCGAAGGGCCAAGTGAGCTTATGTGACGGTGCAGCGTCCGTCGTCCGTCCGTCCTTCCGTCCGTCCGTCCTGCGTCCGTCAACTTTTTCCTTTAAACGACTTCTTCTAAAATACTGAAAGGCCCAGTGACATGAAATTTGGCTGGTAGATTTCTTGGAAGGAGCTGAACAAAGTTTGCAAAAAAAAAATCACTTTGACCTAATTTCAAGGTCACAGGGGTCAAAAATGTCGAAACTTTCAAACAACCGTCAGGCATAGAGACTTCATATTTGACCAGTAGCTTCCTTGGATGAAGCCAAATAAAGTTTGCGAAAAGAAATGACCTTGACCAATATTCAAGGTCACCGTGAGGTTAAATCTATTTTAACCTTTAAACGACTTCTGCTGAAATACCAAAAGCCCTAGAAACATGGCATTTGGCTGAAAGGTTCCTTGGATGAAGCCCGACAAAGTTTGCGAAAAAAAATTACCTTGACCTATATTCAAGGTCACAAGGGTCAAATCTGTTAAAACCTTTAAACGACTTCTTCTGAAATACCAAAAGCCCTAGAAACATGACATTTGGCTGAAAGATTCCTTAGATGAAGCCCGACAAAGTTTGCGAAAAGAAATGACCTTGACCTATATTCAAGGTCACAAGTGTCAAATCTGTTAAAACCTTCAAAAGACTTCTTCTGAAATACCAAAAGCCCTGGAAGCATGATATTTGGCTGAAAGGTTCCTTGGAAGAAGCCCGACAAAGTTTGCGAAAAGAAATGACCTTGATCTATATTCAAGGTCATAGGGGTCAAATCTGATAAAACTTTTAAACGACTTCTTCTGAAATACAAAAAGCCCTAGAAGCTTGATATTTGGCTGAAATGTTTCTTAGATGAAGCCCGACAAAGTTTGCGAAAAAAAATGATCTTGACCTATATTCAAGGTCACAAGAGTCAAATCTGTTAAAGCCTTTAAACAACTTCTTCTGATATACCAAAAGCCCTAGAAGCATAATATTTGGCTGAAAGGTTCCTTGGAAGAAGCCCGACAAAGTTTGCGAAAAGAAATGACCTTGACTTATATTGAAGGTCACAGTGGTCAAATCTGTTAAAACCTTCGAACAACTTCTTTTGAAATACCAAAAGCCCTAGAAGCTTGATATTTGGCTGAAATGTTCCTTGGATGAAGCCCGACAAAGTTTGCGAAAAGAATTTACCTTGACCTATATTCAAGGTCACAGGGGTCAAATCTGTTAAAACCTTTAAACGACTTCTTCTGAAATACCAAAAGCCCTAGAAGCATGATATTTGGCTGAAATGTTCCTTGGATGAAGCCTGACACAGTTTGCGAAAAGAAATGACCTTGACCTATACTCCAGGTCACAGAGGTCAAATCTGTTAAAACATTCGAACAACTTCTTCTCAAGTACCAAAAGCCCTAGAAGCATGATAATTGGCTGAAAGGTTCCTTGGATGAAGCCCGACAAAGATTGCGAAAAGATATGACCTTGACCTATATTCAAGGTCACAGGGGTCAAATCTGTTAAAACCTTTAAACGACTTCTTCTGAATTACTAAAAGCCCTAGAAACATGATATTTGGCCGAAAGGTTCTTTGTATGAAGCTTGACATACTTTGGGAAGGAAAATGAGCTTGACCCATATTAAAGGTCACAGTGGTCAAATCAGTTAAAAGTTTTGAGCGACTTCTTCTGATAAACCCAAATGCCTAGAGACATGACATTTGGCTGGTAGCATCCTGGGATGAAGCCAAACAAAATTTTAAAATGAAAAGGATGTTGTCTTATAAGGTCACAGGGGTAAAATATGTTTAAATTTTAACATATTCTTCTAAATGTCTTCCAGTATAAGCCAGAGATTGAAACCAGGTGAGCGATGCAGGCCCATTGGGCCTCTTGTTGTTTTTAAGAAAATGTAGACTTCAAAGCACTGGTGTTATTCCTAATCCAGTCCCTGTGTACCCCATGTGATTTAGTTACACTTCCAGGAGAAAGCAAGGCTTTTCATTCACCTGAGAAAAAAAATATTGTCAACATACAGTTTCCAAATTTTCACATATATATATATATATATATACATATACAAAATTGACAATAGACAGCTATATTGTATACGAGTACTTAGCAAATGTATATTGACCCAAGATATGTTTGTAGAACACTAAACTTTAATTTTCATATAGAAATCTTGACCCTCACCTAAAGAGAAGTAATGACCTTGACATTTCTCTTGACAAAATATGAAGTATTTTATCTTGTAAAATTAAGACAAATTTTATCAGAAAGTTACAAATGAAATTTTGGCTCAGGTCATGATCAGTCAGTATAAAAATAAATACAAATCGTACAACAAATTTAAGATATACATTATACAGAGACAACTTTTTTGAGATATTGCACTAAATTGTTGGTATTTATGAAGCCAATACTTACCTTGTTCAGCCAACTGTATCCTTCATTCTTTTGCATTCCAGCAGAAGATAATCTTGTTTCCAAAGACTTGGTCAAATCATAAAACCTGTAGAAAGTCATAATGTTATATATAGATATGGAAATAATTCATAAATTTCCATTTTCTCCTTTTTTTTAAAGTAGGCAAAATTATCAAATACCCTTACCCTACCACTTGACATCGACTAAACTGGCTGCTGTGTAATAAGAATTCCTGTCTAATATATGGCCAAGTTCTAAGAACTTATACCTATATTACCTCTTATACAAACCGACAATTGTTAGCTCACCTGGTCCGAAGGACCGAGGTGAGCTTATGCCATACCGTGAAAAAGAAAAGAAATGACCTTGATCTTAATTCAAGGTCACAGGGGTCAAATCTTTTAAAACCTTTAAATGACTTCTTCTGAAATACCAAAAACCCTAGAAACATGACATTTGGCTGAAAGATTCCTTAGATGAAGCCCGACAAAGTTTGCGAAAAGAAATGACCTTGATCTATATTCAAGGTCACAGTGGTCAAATCTGTTAAAACCTTTAAACGACTTCTTCTGAAATACCAAAAGCCTTAGAAGCATGATATTTGGCTTAAAGGTTCCTTGTATGAAGCTTGACATACTTTGGAAAGAAAATGAGCTTGACCCATATATTAAAGGTCACAGTGGTCAAATCGGTTAAAAGCTTTGAGCGACTTCTTCTGATAAACCCAAATGCCTAGAGACATGATATTTGGCTGGTAGCGTCCTGGGATGAAGCCAAACAAAATTTAAAAATGAAAATGATGTTGGCTTATATGGTCACAGGGGTAAGATATGTTTAAATCTTAACATGTTCTTCTAAATGTCTTACAGTAAAAGATTTGAGGGGACTTTAGGGTTACACTATAATATAAGTCAGAGATTGATACCAGGTGAGCGATGCAGGCCCATTGGGCCTCTTGTTATACATACTGGTAATCTTACTTAGATGACCATGTTTATGTATAAATCCCTGTTTAGGCAGATTGTATCCTTTCTTTGCTTCCTTCAGTTTTATATACGGTCCAAATTAACCTGTGTAAAGTTATTTTAATTAATATCCGTTTCCTTGTTGATGGTACATTCATGTTCAGGAATTTATACCAAAGGCTGCATGATATGATCTGGATAATTTTATAAAAAATAACACAAACAGAATCTATATATCTATAATTTTAATTTTCTCAAATACATTCGAAATGGGATAGCCATAATTCTCGCACTTCACTGAAACATGTCTTTTAGTCACAAGCAGCGACAACAAACAGATGCTGGAGATTTAAATGATTGGAAGGTTCCTGAATCTGCCTGGGTCATATACCTGAAAATACATCAATAGATCAAGTTTAAGTTTAATGTCTACTAATCATTTCATCATATCAATGTTTAGACTCTCATTACAATAGATAACTCATATTGATAATATAATCTTAAAATCTTAATTGTTGATGACAATGATACCCAATAGTACAAATATCTAACAGGTGCTCCACTATACATGACATGTGTATGATACATGTAAGTTACAGGGACTGTATAGGCCTACATACTCTACATATGTAGCCTACGTTCATTACAGAGGCTTGGGCGGCCATGGTATAAAATTGACAATTATCTATAAACTATTTAACTAATTTATATCATAAAAATTTTAAACAAAAATAAGGTAAAACACGGAAAAACACTCGCTTTAAATTGGTTGAAAAATTAAATCGATTGGCCAAGTAGTTATTGAGACAATTGTTCCTAACCAGAGCAGATATTTCCCAGTTTTACATTCAGGACTGGGCGGCCATGTTGTAAAATTGACAATTATCTGTGAACTATTTAACTAGTTCATATCAAACAAATTTGTCACAAAAACTTAGTAATACATGTTAAAACACTCATCTTTAAATTGGTTCAAAAATTAAATTGAATGGCCGAGTAGTTATTGATATTTCCCAGTTTTACATTCAGGACTGGGCGGCCATGTTGTAAAATTGACAATTATCTATGAACTATTTAACTAATTTATGTCATACAAATTTTATCCAAAAACAAGGTAAAACTCGGAAAAACACTCAGCTTTAAATAGATTCAAAAATTTGATTGATTAGCCGAGTAGTTATTGAGACAATTGGTGCACCACTGGAGCAGATATTTTCCAGTTTTACATTCAGGACTGGGCGGCCATGTTGTAAAATTTACAATTATCTATGAACTATTTAACTAGTTTATAATAGACATGATATTTGGGTGGTAGCTTCCTTGGATGAAGGATGACATAGTTTGTGAAAAGAAATGACCTTGACCTATATTCAAGGTCACAATGGTCAAATCTGTTAAAACATTCAAACGACTTCTTCTGAAATGCCAAAAGCCCTAGAAGCATGATATTTGGTTGAAAGGATTCTTGGATGAAGCCAGACAAAGGTTCCGAAAAGAAATTTCCTTGACCTTTATTCAAGGTCACAGGGGTCAAATCTGTTAAAACATTCAAAACACTTCTTCTGAAGTACCAAAAGCCCTAGAAGCATGATATTTGGCTGAAAGGTTCCTTGGATGAAGCCCAACAAAGTTTGCGCAAAGAAATTACCTTGACTTATATTCAAGGTCACAGGGGTCGAATATGTTAAAACCTTTAAACGACTTCTTCTGAAATAGCAAAAGCCCTAGAAACATGGTATTTGGCTGAAATGTTTCTTGGATGAAGCCCGACAAAGTTTACGAAAAGAAATGACCTTGACTTATATTCAAGGTCACAGGGGTCAAATCTGTTTAAACCTTTAAATGACTTCTTCTTAAGTACCGAAATCCCTAAAAGCATGATATTTGGCTGAAAGGTTCCTTGAATGAAACCCAACAAAGTTTGCGAAAAAGAAATGACCTTGACGTATGTGCAAGGTCACAGGGGTCAAATATGTTAAAACCTTTAAACGACTTCTGAAATAGCAAAAGCCCTGGAAGCATGATATTTGGCTGAAAGGTTCCTTGGACAAAGCCTGACAAAGTTTGCGAAAAGAAATTACCTTGACCTTTATTCAAGGTCACAGGGGTCAAATCTGTTAAAACCTTTTAAACGACTTCTTCTGAAATACCAAAAGCCCTAGAAGCATGATATTTTGCTGAAAGGTTCCTTGGATGAAGCCAGACAAAGGTTCCGAAAAGAAATTACCTTGACCTTTATTCAATGTCACAGGGGTCAAATCTGTTAAAACATTCAAACGACTTCTTCTGAAGTACCAAAAGCCCTAGAAGCATGATATTTGGCTGAAAGGTTCCTTGGATGAAGCCCAACAAAGTTTGCACAAAGAAATTACCTTGACTTATATTCAAGGTCACAGGGGTCAAATATGTTAAAACCTTTAAACGACTTCTTCTGAAATAGCAAAAGCTCTAGAAGCATGATATTTGGCGGAAAGGTTGCTTGTATGAAAATTTGAAAATAAAAATGATGTT
This sequence comes from Mimachlamys varia, assembly GCA_947623455.1. Taxonomy (NCBI): domain Eukaryota; kingdom Metazoa; phylum Mollusca; class Bivalvia; order Pectinida; family Pectinidae; genus Mimachlamys; species Mimachlamys varia. The sequence goes on from OX392534.1 coordinate 26,355,131, forward strand.
GTCTTATAAGGTCACAGCTAGGGGTAAGATATGTTTAAATCTTAAGATGTTCCTCTAAATGTCTTGAAGTAAAAGATTTTAGGGGACTTTAGGGTTACACTATAATGTAAGTCAGAGATTGATACCAGGTGAGTGATGCAGGCCCATTGGGCCTCTTGTTTAGAGTGAAGGTCATTCATATTTTGCAATGTTTTCTAGAGATTGCTCCTCATCATTATTTTCAGTTTTCAATGTGGGCGAGTACAGGAGGGCTGCTACAGATAAATACCGAAGTCATGATTTCTTCAGGCCAGACAACAAAGAGGCCCTAGAAATAAGACAGTAAGTACACTGTATATGTATAGAGTATCAGAATGTCAATCACTGTGACATTAATTGGAACATGTTCAGTGTTCAATCCAGGCCACGCCATTGCGCAGATGACCCTTTTGTCAAACAAAAGGCGAAATCTCAACATACTGCTGGGCCGGGCCTTCGCAATGAGATTGCCATTTGTGAAGTGCTTAATTCTTGTTTCTGCCATAAAATTAACTGAACAGGCAAAGATTCATTAGTCGTTAACTCACTCCGTGATCAACTTATCTACGTAGTGTTTACACGGGAAGGGAAGAAGCAAGATCATAACGAGGCTTATAGTCAGTTTCATGATCCCATGTGAAACAAACGTTTCGGGGATTCAGATTTGGAAACGTAATTTGTTGTCAACAAAGCATGGTTTCGTTATAGTTTTGATATGAGTACAGGTTATCTGAATACTTAATATGGGAAAGTAAAACAAGTCAGTGACTAAATTATTAAAGAGAAGACAGCCACGTGCACATACCTTTAGCGAGTGAGGAAAAGTCCGGGGAAATAAAACCGAACGGAAAGAAACAAGCTAATATTACTCTATCGAAAAAAGACCATGAATTTCAAACGCAATTTATGTTACGATAATTTTTTTATTGACTATAATATGATACCAAATCAGGAATAAGATGTGAAATATGTATAAATTCAGACTTCAAAAAGTTATATATTTAATGATGATTGGACCAACTATCACATGTCACCTCTTATAAGACATCAGTCATCACATGATTATTTAAATGCTTGTCAGGTGTTATTAGGATGATTAATTTCAGAAGGACAAATTAGACAGCGAAGGTTTTTATTAGCTCACCTGGCCCGAAGGGCCAAGTGAGCTAATGCGATGGTGCAGCGTCCGTCTGTCCGTCCGTCGTCCGACAACTTTTTCCTTTAAACGACTTCTTCTAAAATACTGAAAGGCCTAGTAACATGAAATTTGGCTGGTAGCTTTCTTGGAAGGAGCTTAACAAAGTTTGCGAAAAAAAATCACTTTGACCTAATTTCAAGGTCACAGGGGTCAAAAATGTCGAAACCTTCAAAAAATTACTGAAATACCGTTAGGCATAGAGACCTCATATTTGATTGGTAGCTTCCTTGGAAAAAGCTGAATAAAGTTTGCAAAAAGAAACGACCTTGACCCATATTCAAGGTCACAATGAGGTTAAATCTATTTTAACCTTTAAACGACTTCTAATAAACCAAAATTCCTAGAAGTATGATATTTGGCTGAAATGTTCCTTGGATAAAGCCCAACAAAGTTTGCAAAAAGAAATGACCTTGACCTTTATTCAAGGTCACAGGGGTCAAATCTGTTAAAATATTTTACCGATTTCTTCTGAAATACCAAAAGCCTTAGAAGCATGATATTTGGCTGAAAGATTCCTTACATGAAGCCCGACAAAGTTTGCGAAAAGAAATGACCTTGACGTATATTCAAGGTCACAGGGGTCAAATCTGTTAAAACCTTTAAACGACTTCTTCTGAAATACCAAAAGCCCTCTAAGCATGATATTTGGCTGAAAGGTTTCTTGTTTGAAGCTTGACAAACTTTGGGACGGAAAATGAGCTTGACCCATATCAACTCTTTCTGTACTCATAACGCCTTGGGACGTCATGAAAAAGTGCTCCCGTTTCCTTCATGACGCCTTGAGACGTCAAGAAAAACGTGTGTAACTCGCTCGTTTGGCGTGTTTGTACAAAGGAGTTTACATACGAAATGCGTATTTAGTTACAAGCTTTGAGCGACTTCTCCTGATAAACCAAAATGCCTAGAGACATGATATTTGGCTGGTAGCGTCCTGGGATGAAGCCAAACAAAATTTGAAAATGAAAATAATGTTGTCTTATAAGGTCACAGGGGTAAAATATGATTAAATCTTAACATGTTCTTCTAAATGTCTTACAGTAAAAGATTTTAGGGGACTTTAGGGTTACACTATAATATAAGTCAGAGATTGATACCAGGTGAGCAATGCAGGCCTATTGGGCCTCTTGTTTGTTTTAGATATATTATATAATTACACTTTTCAGTGGCCCCCAATTCAAAATGGCCCCCATTTTTAGCTCACCTGGCTGGTAGGGCCAAGTGAGCTTATGTGAAGGTGCAGCATCCATCGTCCGTCCGTCAACTTTTTCCTTAAAACAACTTCTTCTAAATTACCGAAAGGCCTAGTAACATGAAATTTGACTGGTAGCTTCCTTGGATGAAGCCCGACAAAGTTTGAGAAAAGAAATGACCTTGACTTATATTCAAGACCACAGGGGTCAAATCTGTTAAAACCTTTAAACAACTTCTTCTGATAAACCCAAAGGCCTAGAGCTTCGCTAGAGGACCCTGTGGAAGATTAGCTTTGCTAAACAGGTCTTTTATCCTCGGAAAATAAAGTTTATTATTATTATTATTATTATTATTATGAAATTTGGCTGGTAGCTTCCTTGGATGATGCCAAACAAAATGTGAAAATGAAAATGATGTTGTCTTACAAGGTCACAGGGGTAAAATATGTTTAAATCTTAACATGTTCTTCTAAATGTCTTGCAGTAAAAGATTTTAGGGGACTTTAGGGTTACACTATAATGTAAGTCAGAGATTGATACCAGGTGAGCGATGCAGGCCCATTGGGCCTCTTGTTTACTGATTGATATTTTGACATTTGACATTTATGAAGGAAAGTTGGTCAGAAAATAAAAGATGTCCACTCGCCAAACCTCAAGGTTACAGGGCCAAAGGTCAGAGTCATTGTTTAAGGTCAAATTTTACATTTATGGCTGGTATTCAAATTTATGCAAATAAAGGGGGTGACCCCCAAGGGGCCTCAGGGGTGGAGCGGAAAGGGGTCCATTTGGCAATATTCATATTAACGACTTCTTCTCTGAATCTAAGCAATGTACAACATTCATATTTTAGTGGTAGCATTCTTAGGTGGCTGGGATTTAAATTTGTACAAACTATTTGGCTGACCCCTTAGGGGCCTCGGAGGTAATGGGCCAAAAGGGGTCCATTTGGCAATATTCATATCAACGATTTCTTCTCTCGATCTAAGCAATGTACAAGTTTCATATTTCGGGGGTAGCATCCGTAGGTGGTTGGGATTAAAATTGATATAAATAATATGGCTAACCCCCCAGGTCCCTGAGGGGCAGGGCCAAAAGGGGTCAATTGACAATATTGATATAACTTTTAAACGGTTAAGATCCCCACACCAAAACTATATATTCAATTGCTGAGCATAAAAAGACTATCATATTTGAATCCAGGGTCTACCACGCCCTTTCAGACTTAACTAATTGATTCATAACTTTTAAACAGTTGAGATCCCCACCCGAAAAAATATATTTATATACAATTGTTGAGCATAAAGAGACGATCACAATCATGATGTTAGATTTGACTCAAAGTCTGCCATGCCATTGCAGTCCTGAATCATAACACTTAAACAAAAGAGATTCCTATCCCAAAAATTATATATACCATTGCTAGGGGTATAAAGACACGATCACAAACACTACAATTGCTGGGCATAAAGACGGCATAATATTTAATATGAACCAATTTCAAATAAATTTCCTCTAAATGCTCTTTTGAATCAGAAAGCTAAGAGTTCATTAAGGGCGATATTGTGGCAGATCACACACTGGAAAAGTTTGTGTTATTTAACTTATTCACATGACTTTTTGTTGCACTTGCTGAAAGCCAGGTGAGCGATACAGGCCCTCTGGGCCTCTTGTTAAGTGCTTAACATTTTGGTATGACATTATTAAGGAAAGTTGATCAGAATAAAAAGATTATAAGGGGAGACATATGTTTTTGTTCACTAAAACAAGTCTCTTAAGTTTTCTTTGTCTGTTCCCTTTTATTACAATATTCTAAATCTTGACTAACTTGTATGGCATTAACTCTTTACCACTCGAACATTGTATCTATTTTAAAGGGAATTAGTCAGGTATGGGACAGGCCTCATATAGACCTATTCGCCACATCCCTGAACAGTCAGCTACCGACCTTTGTTTCACCGTTTCCAGATCCTAGGGCTTGGGCCGTGGATGCTCTTTCTCTGGATTGGGAGGGAATGCAGGCCTACGCGTTCCCTCCATTCAATCTTGTGGGCAGGGTGCTACAGAAGTTTCGGGAGCATCACCATTGCTCCCTCCTTCTGATAGCCCCTCTGTGGCCGAAGCAGCCATGGTTTCCGGAGTTGTTATCGTTGGTAGTGGAAGAACCTCTGGTTCTTCCTCTCAAGCACAACCTCCTCAGGCAGCCTCAGTCCAGGACGATGCACTCTCGTCCCGAGATCCTCCACCTTCACGCGTGGAGGCTATCACTGGAGGCCTCGCTCAGGCGGGATTTTTTTTGGGAAGTGTCAGATCGCATCGCTAGATTGATCCGGTCTTCCTCGTCTGTCGTATACCAGTCGCGATGGAAAATCTTCTGTTTTTGGTGTATCGACAGGGAGGCTAATCTGATCGAGGCCTCTGTCCAGCTTATCGCGGATTTCCTTTTATGGTTATTCCGTGATAAGGGCCTAGCTCCCAGTACTATATAGCAGGCTATCGGTCTGCCATAGTTGGGGTCCTTGCCTTTCACAGTAGGTTCTTCCCTGTCTCTCTCTGCTCTGATTAGGGGTTTTGGACTGGCTAGGCCTAGAACTAGGCAGTTGGCCCCGCAATGGAACCTGGCGTCAGTACTTGATTCCCTCTTGCGGTCTCCTTATGAGCCTATGGGTAACGCCTCCTTGAAATGGGTCAAATTCAAGGCAGTTTTCCTGGTGGCTCTTGCGTCGGGGCGTAGAAGGAGTGGGATTCATGCTTTGTCTTCTCTCCCTTCATACTTGCTCTGGGCTAGGGACCATTCTTCATTGACCTTGGTTACTGATCCTTCCTTTATGGCTAAGAATCAGGTCCCTTCCTTTTCGCCCGAACCCATCAAGATACCATCCTTACCTTCAGTAGCTGGTACTGACGAACTAGATAAGCTTCTGTGTCCCTGTCGGGCTCTTCTGTTTGACCTTGATAAAACAGGAGGGGGGGGGGGGGGGGCGGGGTTCTCGTTCCGAGCTTTTCCTGCCCATTAAGCAGGGTTAGCAGGATATCTCTGCTCAGTCAGTATCTAGGTGGGTGGATTTGTCAAGTCATCAAGTATACCTATGAGCATTCTGACGATGAGGTTAGGGCTCATTTTAAGGTTAGGGCCCTTGCTTCTTCCTGGGCTCTCCTCAATAGTGCTTCTTTCCAGGAGGTTATGTCTGCTGCCTTTTGGCGGGGCAGAAATACCTTCTCGGACTTCTATTTGAGGTCCCTGGCATCCCATTCTGATGGGCTGTATTCACTGGGTCCACTGGTGGTGGCACAGTCTGTGGCTATACCCCCCCCAATAGGCTCTTTCCCCGTTATGCGACACGGCAGTCAGTGGTACACCACCTCCTCTCACGGGGACCCGAAGGGCCAAGTGAGCTTATGTGATAGTGCAGCGTCCGTCGTCCGTCCGTCTCTCCGTCCGTCCGTCCGTCCGTCCGTCCTGCGTCCTGCGTCTGTCAACTTTTTCCTTTAAACGACTTCTTCTAAAATACTGAAAGGCCCAGTGACATGAAATTTGGCTGTTAGATTTCTTGGAAGGAGCTGAACAAAGTTTGCGAAAAAAAATCACTTTGACCTAATTTCAAGGTCACAGGGGTCAAAAATGTCGAAACCTTCAAACAACTTCTTCTAAAATACCGTCAGGCATAGAGACTTCATATTTGACCAGTAGCTTCCTTGGATGAAGCCAAATAAAGTTTGCGAAAAGAAACGACCTTGACCAATATTCAAAGTCGCAGTGAGGTTAAATCTATTTTAACCTTTAAACGACTTCTTCTAAAATACTGAAAGGCCCAGTGACATGAAATTTGGCTGTTAGATTTCTTGGAAGGAGCTGAACAAAGTTTGCAAAAAAAAATCACTTTGACCTAATTTCAAGGTCACAGGGGTCAAAAATGTCGAAACCTTCAAACAACTTCTTCTAAAATACCGTCAGGCATAGAGACTTCATATTTGACCAGTAGCTTCCTTGGATGAAGCCAAATAAAGTTTGCGAAAAGAAACGACCTTGACCAATATTCAAAGTGGCAGTGAGGTTAAATCTATTTTAACCTTTAAACGACTTCTTCTAAAATACAAAAAGCCCTGGAAGCATGATATTTGGCTGAAAGGTTCCTTTGATGAAGCCTGACAAAGTTTGCAAAAAGAAATGACCTTGACCTATAGTCAAGGTCACAGGGGTTAAATGTGTTAAAACCTTCAAACGAATTCTTCTGAAATACCAAAAGCCCTAGAAGCATGATATTTGGCTGAAATGTTTGTTGGATGAAGCCTGACAATGTTTGCCAAAAGAAATGACCTTGACCTATATTCAAGGTCACAGGGGTCAAATCTGTTAAAACCTTCAAATGACTTCTTGTGAAATACCAAAAGCCCTAGAAGCATGATATTTGGCGGAAAGGTTCCTTGGATAAAGCCCAACAAAGTTGGCGAAAAGAAAAGACCTACTTATATTTAAGGTCACAGGGGTCAAATCTGTTAAAACCTTCGAACAACTTCTTCTGAAATACCAAAAGCCCTGGAAACATGATATTTGGCTGAAATGTTCCTTGGATGAAGCCAGACAAAGTTTGCGAAAAGAAATGACCTTGACCTATATTCAAGGTCACAGGGGTCAAATCTGTTAAAACCTTTAAACGACTTCTTGTGAAATACTAAAAGCCCTAGAAGCATGATATTTGGCTGAAAGGTTCCTTGTATGAAGCTTGACAAACTTTGGGAAGGAAAATGAGCTTGACCCATATTAAAGGTCACAGTGGTCAAATCGGTTAAAAGATTTGAGCGACTTCTTCTGATAAACCCAAATGCCTAGAGACATGATATTTGGCTGGTAGCGTCCTGGGATGAAGCCAAACAAAATTTGAAAATGAAAATGATGTTGTCTTATATGGTCACAGGGGTTAAATATGTTTAAATCTTAACATGTTCTTCTAAATGTCTTACAGTAAAAGATTTTAGGGGACTTTAGGGTTACACTATAATATAAGTCAGAGATTGATACCAGGTGAGCGATGCAGGCCCATTGGGCCTCTTGTTCGTTTGAATTATCCTCCTCTTTCATTGGGGTTATTTCTTGGGGGTTCCCTTTTGGCCTCTCTTTCCCTGAAACTTGGTGAGTCTGGTCGCCACATCAGCTGTGAGTCTTCCTGGACTTGGAGTTTCCACTGCGGTAAGACGAATTGGCATACTAAAGTTATGGTAATTATTAGTGAAATGAAATTGAGGTTTTTCAAGTAAAACCAATTTTCATGAGGTAATACTTACCTTAACTTTATAGAGTCCCACCCTTATATTCCTCCCCATATCTCCTCGTCCAACAGCCTTTTATTAAGGCGCCATGTCAGGTTCGAGGAAGTAAGTACGCTGTGCGTTTTCGGCGTGCATGTGCGGGGTACATCAGGGTATGAGGGCGGAGATATTTGAATCTTTTGTTTTGGGGCTACCAAGATGGGTGTAGGTCTTGATCATTGCATACTAAAGTTATGGTAAGTATTACCTCATGAAAATTGGTTTTACTTGAAAAACCTCAAGTTTATATGAAACAGTATATAATTGACTTCCCATTGTTCTCAAAAAACACCACGTACCTATTGTTAAAAAAATTGTTGGCGTTCGGAGAACACCTACACTAAATACCCCCTATAAACGTACTGTACAAGATAACACCGTCTCCCCATATTCCTAACAGCCTGCCCATGTAGCAAGGCTAAAGAACCACCGAAATGCAGGCAACTGTATTGAAATAACCTTTAAAAAAAAAAAAATTGTGAAAAATTTAAGCATAATATCAAGCAAAAATTCAGCATGAACTGCACTGGTAGACAGCAAGCTAGAGAATTACCCCCTACACCACGTACACGTGTCCTAACCGAGGCCTATTGAAACGCACGTGCACAGTACTGGCCAGAGAAGACAAACTATTCCCGCTATACTTCAGAACCACAGGAATATTTAATTCTCTACATGGATAGAAAGATCATCAGGGGCTTTGTTTAATTTGTAAATTTCACTCCCCCCTGGCTCTTCGTCCACCCCTGGGATATGTGGTAAAGTTTACTATAGTTTATATAAGAAAATAGTACTTTTAGGTATATTTTGTCCATATTTCTTGAGGTAACCATTTCTGCTTGATGACAATCGTTCCAAAAGTGTTATAATTCTTTTCCTGTAATGATATGACAAATGCTGTAATTCACCTTGTTTATATGATGATTTCATCATTGAAATTGAGCTAGTCCATACCTGTAACATTACTCAGTTGACCGCTAAAGACCTTGGACCTCTTGTTAGCTCACCTTGTCCGTAGTCTGTCTGTGTCAACCATCGACTTCTTCTTCATAACCACTGATCGTAATTTAATCAAATTTGATAATATTTATATCAACAACTTTTTCTCTAGATCTAAGCAATATTGCACCACATTCATATTTTTGTGGTAGCATCTTAAGTAGGTAGCTGGAATTCAAATGTATACAAATGAAGGGGCTCTGACCCCCAAGGGGACTCGGGGGTGGGGCCAAAAGGGGTCCAGTTGACAATTTTCGTATTAACAACTTTTTCTCTGGATCTAAGCAATGCACAACATTCTTATTTCAGTGGTAGCATCCCTAGGTGGCTAGGACTCAAATTTATGCAAATGAAGGGGCTGAACCCCCGGGGGACTCAGGGAAGGGCCAAAAGGGATCCATTTGGTAATATTCATATTAACAACTTCTTTTCTTGATCTCAGCATTAATGTACAAATTTCATGTTTCAGTGGTAGCATCCTTAGGCGGCTGAAATTCAATTTATACAAATGAATGGGCTGACCCCCCCCCCCCCCCCCCCCCCAGGGGTCTGAGGGGTAGGGCCAAAAGGGGTCCATTTGGCAATATTCATATTAACGACTTCTTCTCTGGATCTAATCAATGTACCACATCCATATTTTAGTGGTAGCATTCCTTGGTGGCTGAGATTCAAATGTATACAAATGAAGGGCTGACCCCCTCCCAGGGGCCTGAAGGGTGGGGCTAAAAGGGTCCATTTGGCAATATTCATATTAATGATTTCTTCTCTGGATCTAAGCATTGTACAACTTTCATATTTCAGTGGTTGCATCCCTAAGTGGCTGGGATTAAAATTTATATAAATAATGGGGCCGGACCCCCCTCCCCCCCCACCAGAAGCCTGAGGGGCAGGGCCAAAAGGGGTCCATTGACAATATTGACATAACTTTTAAACGGTTAAGATCCCTACCCCAAAACTTATATACAAATGCCGAGCATAAAGAGACGATCACAAATATGATTTTAGATTTGACCCCAGGAGCTGCCACGCCCTTGCAGACTTACTTTCGAGTCATAGCTTTTAAATGATTGAGAACCCCACCCCAAAACTATATATACTGTAACAGCTAAGTGGTTCGACCCAACCACTATTTTATGGTAGCGTGGCTGACTGATACATAAGAGTTTAGGTATCAATCTGATTGATACCAAGTTCATTAAGAACTTACATCTGTTTCTATCCTCCTTTGTAAATAAACTAATCATTGAACAATCGCCGGCTTCTCTGCTCCATATAACTGCTTCTGTTGGATATAAGAATGACATGTATACGTCATTAACACCATGACTTAATTATAACACACTTACACAGTTCCACTGTACTTGGATACTGGTAAAATCTCTGGACAAGACCCCAAATGGAGTTGTCTGCCCTTGGACTATATGTGACTTTTGACCAATAGTTGGCTTCCACTATGTATATATTCTCGATGGATAAAGCCATAATCTCTCACTATCCCCAGGACAGTGATACTACTCAAATAAGACCAAGATTAATATTTTAAGTTCAGTAATTTAATTAACTATTTGAAATATATATTAACAATGAATACAAGATCTTTCATTCTATCCTTTCTACACTCCAACCCTTACTCTCTCTAATTACTTACATGACCCATATATTATCTATATAAACACACATGACAGACATATAAGACAAGACAGCCGCATTTGGAAGTGAGGAAATGGCCTCGTTCTTCCATAGCGGAAAAATACACAGGACGACACACAACGTACCACCCCGTAAGCTTCCCAAATCAAAAGTGATACACAGATTTGAAACAGTGCGCTATGCTGGATTCTTGCTGGATCACCATGGTACACACGTGAGTGTATTCCCCCCTGCTGGATTCTTGCTGGAAAATATCTATAGATAATTCTACAACTTTGAAATAAGTCTTACTTACATACAAATAAGTTTCTACTCACATACATTTGCGCTACTGTCAAAGAATTCTAAATAAACCTCGCCTTTGTAAAAATAGTAGTTTCGTTTTAACAATCTTGCTTAACTACGTCACTTCCGATACATACTTTCGGTATATAAACATGTTCACTTTCGCTATTGATATGACGATAAATAAAGAAGTTTTGCTTGATATTAGAGATTAAAAGGTATTTTAAATTGAAATGCTTATAACAATTGCTACTTATATTCGCTTACTTATTTAAATAGCTTTACATTTTATATTTGCTACACAATTATTAATTATTTACGACGTTGAAGTACTACAACATTTTCACCTACTTTCGGTTCATACACTGAAAGTTTCTTGCCATCAACACTCATACCCCCAGACTGCATCCTGTCACAATACCTGATTGCTTGGCATTAAGAGACACTCACAATCATGATTTTAGATTTGACCCCAAGGCCTGCTACGCCCTTTCAGACTTAACTCCTGAGTCATAACTTTTAAACGGTTGATATTCCCACCCCAAAACTATATATATAATGGCTGAGCATAAAGAGACAATCACAAATATGATTTCAGATTTTACCCCAGGGTCTACCACGCTCTTGCAGACATAAATCCTGATTCATAACTTTTAAACGGTTGAGATCCCCATTCGAAAACTACAATTGCTTGGCGTGAAGAGATGATCACAAATATGATTTCAGATTTGATCTTAGCGATTGCCACACCCCTTGCATATTTCCCAACACAAAACACTACAATTCCTGGGCATATAGAGGGCATACTATTTAATATAAACCAATTTCAAGTAAATTTCCTCTAAATGCTCTTTTGAATCAGAAAGCTAAGAGTTCATTAAAGGCAATATTGTGGCAGATCCCACACTGGAAAAGTTTATGTTATTTAACTTTCACATGACACATGACTTTTTGTTGTATGTAAGCCAGGTCACGCCCCTGTTGAAAATTCTCCATGAATTCCGCGGAATCTCCATGGAAATGATTATGGACATTCCGCGGAATTTTTCTCCATGGAGTATTGGAAATGATTTCCATGAAGAATATGCGGAGAAAAAAAATGAAGATATGTTATCATAGTAATGTGCTGCTTTTTCCGTGGAGGTTTTGGAATCGCCGCGGAGACTGCATGCACGGAGAATTTAAGAGAATTTCTTTGTGGATATTCTATGGAGAATTTCAGAATTTTTTTTCACAAAGAATGTATAATAATTTTTCTGTGGAGATTCCGCGGAGAACATATTAGGGCAATTTTTCTGCGGAGAACGATTAATCCTACAGAAATATTCCATATACAGCACACCTAGATGTCCATTTTCCAAGGTTTTCTATGGTTCTCCAAGGTTTAGAACCTTGGACGTCCTTGGAAAATTTTTTGGAAATAGGGAAGCTAGCCCAGAGTATTGAAACAATTTTTCCCAAGGTTGAAATCAACAGATTTCCATGAAAGCTGGGAAATTTCAGTTCAGCTCAAAAAATCTTGGTAAAGCTCGTAAATGAATTACAATTTCATATATATATATATATTCTCAATTACAAAGTAAGTAATTGAGAAACAACAGAAACAGTAGCACTTCTGACCATGACTTCTGTTGGCTGCATGCAGTTTCTTTAAAAGTTTAGAACATTGACCTGTTTAAGAAATGATAAAATAATGAATTGTGCTAAAATTCAGTTATTAACTGGTTGAACATGTCATACAAAATTACCTTGAAAACAATGGAGGTTGTATCATAAATAACTCTGTTTAACTTTTAAGTAAGCAAACTGGTATTGATCCGACTTACCATAGCATTGTCAGCTTCCCCTGGCTTTCTAGTGCAGGCTCTCTGCATGAATCTTGGACTGTACCCTTATTCAAATTGAAAACATAATATTATTCATATACATTGATAAAAAATGTCAAACAAATGTTAGACAATACTTCGTTACAGTTCTGTTTAATTGACATTTCAAGTGTTTATATTGACTAAGGAAGGAATTCAGTTTCAGAACAAACTATTTTGCTGAATGATTTTTTTTTAAAAACATGCACTTAAGGACTCACACAACTAAATAATTTACTATATGTTATTACTAAGCCTTAGAGCTAATAACTTTAATATTTGAAGTTCAACACTAGTGACAACTGTCTGGATTCACAGACTTCAAATGACATTTTATCAGAAGTTTCGTGGCATTTTAGCTCGCTACGGGCGTCTGCTTCAGACAACTGGAAATTTTCATATCAAACCAGTGAAATGGGACGGGAACACCCTCTGACTTTCGACCCCATATCAATCCGCCATCACATATCAAAATCTACCAAAAGTATACATTTTTGTAAAGTTAAATATCTATAGATTTCATTCAATGCAGAATATGTCAACAATTACCTATTTAGATTATTCAGAATCACTGTACTTAGCCTGAACAAATTTTCGGTAGGGACTACAAACATATGAAACACTTCGTGATAGGCTGATTTAGTTGTGTGAGTCCTTTAAGGACTCACACAACTAAATAGTTTACTATATGTTATTACTAAGCCTTAGAGCTAATAAGGAATCTCAAGGAGATAACTTATATAGGCATATGCCTGTTGTTAAATCCTTTTCTCTATTGAATAAAATTTTGTGAAATTCAAAAGAGCTAATAACTTTAATATTTGAAGTTCAACACTAGTAACAACTGCCTGGATTCACAGATACATACATGGCAAAGACTTCAAATGACATTTATAAGAAGTTTCCTGGCATTTTAGCTCGCTTAGGGCGTCTGCTTCGGACAACTGGAAATTTTCATATCAAACCAGTGAAATGGGACGGGAACACCCTTTGAATTTTGACCCCATATCAATCCGCCATCACATATCGAAATTTACCAAAAGTATACATTTTTGTATAGTTAAATATCTATAGATTTCATTCAATGCAGAATAATAGTCACCAACAATTACCTATTTAGATTATTCAGAATCACTGTACTTAGCTGGAACAAATTTTCGGTAGGGACTACAAACGTATGAAACACTTCGTGATAGGCTGATTTAGTTGTGCGAGTCCTTAAGGATATAGATAGGGGGTAACAAAATTTTTTTTTGATTTTTTGTTTTTTGCAAAATCGATTACTTATAAACATACTACATCATATAACAAAAAGTAATTTTCAAAATTATGTTCCCAAATGAGTCAATTAATGTGATTAAACATTGAACACGCTCATACAGATCAACACGTGGTACTGTTTACACCATAAACAGATACATCACACAGTGGCGTGGTCAGTTAAAAAGTCATTAGCCCTGTGCTATGGGGGTGTGAAGTGATGGGTAATCATGCTGCTATAATCCATTAAGTCATGGTCAGTCTTTGATGTAATACAGCCCTATAGTCCCTACTATAAGAGAGGGGCCGAAGCGTTTCTAATGATCCCTTCATTACATGGGAGGAGCTTATCCTATGTCCAGTCTGACATTTCGCGGGAAAGAGGCATTTTCACTGAGAAATATTTTAATATTCATTAATTTCTCAGTTATTTGAACCAATGCATGCTCCATTTTTTCGGAGGACAGCTTGATGGATACATGTCTAGTAATGATTAATGGTTTGGTAGGCAGAGTCGGTCAGATAAGTGTTAAAACCAGAGATATCCGATTTCAAAGAGTGGAAATGGTCTTTAGAGCACTTTCATAAATTCAACAAGTTTTTTATATTATATACTATTATGCAATTATGAATTACTTTAACACTATAATTATATGTTCACTTTATAGACAATTTAATAACTTTTCTAATGATATATGATACATGTATGTGATTAAATGTATATCCAAATTATCAAGCAAAACATCTGAAGAGACTGTGCCCCCTATCTATATCCTTAAGTTAAATTATCATTTGGAAACACGATTTGATGAGAAAACAAGAGGCCTAGAGGACCTGTATCGTTCACTTGGATACATTCGTATCTAGGTAATAATGATAAAATAAGTTTATGATAACTATCACTGATCAATCTTTAGACTCAACATCTTCACCATTAAAGCCAGCAGCTGTTTATATTACCACTAGTCAGCCTCAGTTGGTCAAAATGACCCCACACTGTGAGCTACAAAATGTAGTTATAGTAGCTGGGAGCTAGGTCATTTGACCAACCAAAATATACACTGTACATACATGTGCCTGTAAGCCTGACTCTCTGCTACAACTTTTCTTATTTGTGTCTTAAAATGTATACCGGTAATTACATGTAACATGTTGAACAATAGCTATATATAGTTCTTTGAACCATCATGATCAATATAAGCTAATTAGGGCTTTTCACCATGTGGTGAAAAGACCTATTGTTTTTGTTATGTTTATTATAAGGGCTATTCAGCAACTGGTGAAAAGACCTATTGTTTTTGTTATGTTTCTTATTATTATTCTTATTATTCTTTTTATTATTCTTCTTCCGAAATTTGTGGAGTCTATATCTTTTTTTCTAAAAGGGATATATTTATAATCTTTATGCATATTATAGATGAGTAGGTAAAGGTGTCAACCTCGGTATTTTGAAGTAAGTTTAAAATCCAATATGGCCGCCATGATGTCATAAGTTAAAAACTTTAAAATAGCCATATTTCAATGACCGTTGGTTGTTCAGAGTTTCTGTAATGATATTATTGTAGACATAAGCCATATCTAACTTTTTTTGTCACATATTTAGGTACTTTGGAGTTGGTTTTTTTTTTTTTATTTTATTTTTTTTTTTGAAATTTGTTTTGACCAATCTATACAGAATGTCATTCTGATGAATTTGATGTGTTTAGTTTTTCTGTAACACATGCGGTTTCCGGTATACGCCATTGTGAATCTTCCCCTATATAATCTATATAAAAAACCGTTTCACATTTTAAACTTCTTCTCAAATTCCACCAATGGGATTCAGCTCAAACTTGTCTAAAATGATCATGGGATAGTCCCGACTAAAGTTTGAAATTTTTAAATTGATTCAAAATCCAAGATGGCCGATATGACGTCATACTTTAAAATGTTAAAATGCCTATATCTCAATAACTGTTTGATGTTTAGATGTTTCAAAGGTATATTATTGTAGATTACATCTGGGGAAAAGTTCCTCTTCTACCAGTTATTACAAAATATGTCTCGTAAAAAAGCGCAGCAGAGGTCAAAGTTAATCTATTTTTAGAAATTTTTCATTTTTCATTATTTTTTTTTGAATTTTTCTACAGATCAAAAGAGTATGTCATTCCGATGATATTGATACCTTCGATGTCTTGATAGCATTTCCGGTTAAGGAAGTAAGCCATTTTGAAAATTTCCCTGAATATTCTTTGTATTAAAATGGTTTACTGTCTATCAGTGGTAAAAGGGAAGTAGTTCTTAAAATATGTAAGAGTTACCTCCCTTTCACCAAAGACAAAATTTGACAAAGGTGTGAAAAGCTCGTCAAATTGTTCAGAAACAATTTCTAGTTATTATTATTATTCTTTTGCATTAAATGGTGTCATCGGTATTGCTCCAAAACGGTAAAAGGTATGCCAATGAGATTTTAGTATGTTATATCAAAAGTATTGAAGGCTTCACAATAAGGGTTTCAAGTAGGTCCAAAATCCAAGATGGCCGCCATGACGTCATTTGCAAAAAACCTTAAAACAGCCATATCTCGAAAAATATTGCTTGTACAGAGTTCGTGCAATAAAATTATTTGTAGATAATTGCCATATCTAACTTTTTGTCATTACATGTTAATACAAAATATTTCAAATAAAAAAGCTCGCTGTTGGGTCAAAATTTCAAAAATAATTTTTTTTTTTTTTATTTTTTTTTTCATTTTGTTGGAAAATTGTTTTCACTTTTCGACATAAAATGTCTTTCTGATGAATTTGATGTTTTCACTTTTTCTGTAACACATGCGGTTTCCGGTATACGCCATGTTGAATTTTCCCCTATATATTCTTTATAAAAAACCGTTTCACATTTTAAACTTCTTCTCAAATTCCACCAGTGGGATTCAGCTCAAACTTGTCCAAAATGATCGTGGAATAGTCCCGACTAAAGTTTGATATTTTAAAGTTGATTCAAAATCTAAGATGGCCGCTATGACTTCAAACTTTAAAATGTTAAAATGGCTATATCTCAATAACCATTTAATATCCAGATGTTTTAAAGGTATATCATTGTAGATTACATCTGGGGAAAAATATCTTGTTCTACAAGTTATTACAAAATATGTCTCGTACAAAAAGGGCAGCTGAGGTCAAAGTAAATTTATTTTTAGAAATTTTTCATTTTTTCAATATTTAAAAAACTTCTTCCTGAGATCAATAGAGTATGTCATTCCGATGATATTGTTACCTTCGGTGTCTTAATAGCACTTCTGGTTAAGGTATTACGCCATTTTGAAAATTTCCCTATATATTCTATATAAAAAAACCGTTGCACATTTTAAACTTCTTCTCAAATTCCACTGGTGGGATTCAGCTCAATATTGTCTAAAATGATCGTGAGATAGTCCCAACTAAAGTTTGATATTTTTGAATTGATTCAAAATCCAAGATGGCCGCTATGACGTCATACTTTAAAATGTTAAAATTGCTAAATCAAAAATTGCTAAATCAAAAACTTCTTCCTGAGATCAATAGAGTATGTCATTCCGATGATATTGATACCTTCGGTGTCTTAATAGCACTTCCGGTTAAGGTATTACGCCATTTTGAAAATTTCCCTATATATTCTATATAAAAAAACGTTTCACATTTTAAACTTCTTCTCAAATTCCACCAGTGGGATTCAGCTCAATATTGTCTAAAATGATCGTGAGATAGTCCCAACTAAAGTTTGATATTTTTGAATTGATTCAAAATCCAAGATGGCCGCTATGACGTCATACTTTAAAATGTTAAAATTGCTAAATCTTAAAAACTATTTAATGTACAGATGTTACAAAGGTATATTGTTGTAGAATACATCTGGGGACAACTTTTTTCTTCTACAAGATATTTCTTGTAAAAAAGAAGGGTCAAGGTCAAAGTTAATCTATTTTTAGAAATTTTTCATTTCTCATTATTTTGGAAAACTTTTTCTACAGATCAATAGAGTATGTCATTGCGATGATATTGATACCTTCTGTGTCTTGATATCACTTCTGGTTAAGATATTACGCCATTTTGAAAATTTCCCTATATATTCTTTGTATAAAAATGGTTTACTGTCTATCAGTGGTAAAAGGAAAGTAGTTCTTAAAATATGTAAGAGTTATCTCCCTTTCACCAAAGACAAGATCTGACATAGGTGTGAAAAGCCCGTCAAATTGTTAAGAAACAATTTCTAGTTCAAGACTTGTTGATATGATACAAAAACTTGTACCAGTGAATTCAAATTTCCACTCACTGTATTATCTGGCTATTGTAATATATTCTGATACAGCTATAACTATAATAATTTAAGCCACATATAATAATTCTGTTTTATTCCCCATACATGTTGTACCTCAAATAATTTTCAAAACAAAACCCTCATATTATTCATATGTGCAATGCTATTACTGCATAATTATCATGAACATCATAATCATATATATCACAAAATCCCTTCAGAGAACAATTAGTAGGGTATTGGTGTTTATCCCTCATGCAATTATATCCATTTTTTGTCATAAACTTCCTCGAAGATCAGAGTCCTTGAGCAATGGCTGTTCCACTTTGAGTTAAAAACTTTGAATGAAGAAACTGACCAACCGTCCACAAGACTACCTATAAATAGATTTGCTGCTGTGGCGCTCTTACTGTTCTCAGCTGGAACGCCTGCGGCCTGAAATCAAACTTTCTAGAACTAAAACAATTTTTATCAGAAAATTCAAAAATAGATATAATTAAAATACAAGAGACTAAAATTAGACCAAATCTAAAAATGCCTAAAATTATGGGCTATTATTATGAACCCTTGAAATTCGGACATACCAAAACAGGTCTCGCAATATATTTAAAAAATAGCATAGCGTACAAAAACATACAGATTAAAGACATATCGTCCAAAATAGAAATGATAGGAGCAGAAATATATAGCAACAATAAAATTACCGCAATATATAATAAATACATAAGTCCCAGTGTAACTATAAATAAAGACGACTTTAACCCTATGATCAATATCTTTAAAAATTACGAACATTGTATCATATCCAGAGATTTTAACGCGGCTAACACACTATAGGGAAGTAAATCAACATCTAATAGGGGTACCATTGTTGAGGATTTTTTAACTGAAAATAATTTGACAGTTATTAACGACCCAAATCTTGCTACGCGCATAGATATACATACCAGTAGCTCTTCATATATCGATTTAACGGTCACTACCCCCTCCATAGCAAACTCATTAGATTACTGGACGACAAATTCCAGCACATTAGGCTCTAATCATTATCCAATCATATGTAAATTCGGACTCGAGCCTATAAGAAATAAAATTGAATTCCCGCCAAAATGGCTATTCGCGAAAGCAAACTGGGAAAAATTTAAATCACTCTGCTCTCTCGATCATTTCAATAAACAATGTCAAACACAATGACGTAAATACATACACAAATAACCTATAACACTATTAATAAACGTAGGTGGGAGTCTAAATGTAAAAAAGACCCTTCAGAAATTAATCTTAAATGTTACAGAATAGCTAAGAACAAATACAGTAAAACAATTAAGAAAACAAGAGAAAACCATTAGATAGAGTTCTGTAACTCTCTAAATGATAAAACCGACTCAAAAACTGTATGGAATAAGATCAGGGTCATTCAGGGCGTTCCACCCAGAGATATGCCAATTTTAGGTAAAAACGCTGAAGGTAAAACCAACTTAGAAAAAGCTAATATTTTGGCAGAACAATTTCAAAAAGCGAGTAGCTTCTCCAATTGTACTGAAGAATTTTTGACAAATAAAAGTAAGAAAATCGATCAAATTAAGACCAATCTTAAAGATGCTGGTGCCGAAATAACACCTTTAAATAGCCCGTTTTCAAATGCGGAATATCTTAGGGCGCTAAATTCAAAGAAAAGCACATCACTGGGCATTGATAATCTATCATATACCATTCTTAAAGAATGCCCAGAAGGTATATTAACGACATTATTTTAGACCTTATAAACACTCACTCTTTAAAAGATCGAAATATCCAAGTAAGGGTAAATAACTTTAACTCTGACATCAAAACACTAGTCAATGGAGTGCCACAGGGCAACGTTATATCCCCTACTCTATTTAATATATTTATGAATAAATTAAATGAACACCTTAAACATTTCCCTAAAATCGATAAATTAGCCAACGTTGCCCAATTTGCAGACGACACCAGCATATGGAGCACTAATAAGATAATTGGCCACAATGACAACAATGTTCAAAAAACTTTAGACGTTAAACAAGATTGGGCAGACCAATGGGATTTTAAGATCTCGCAAGAAAAAATTGTAGCAATGTCCTTTTCTAGACGAACCAGAACCCCAGACTTATATCTAGGCGATAAGCGTATCGAGTATGTCAAACAAGTATAATATCTAGGAATGATTTTAGACCCTAAACTGTCATGGAAACCACATATTCAATACATCCAAGAAAGGTGCAAAAAAGCCCTTAATACAATGGTCTACGTTTCAGGTAACAATCTAGGGTCAAATAAACACACCCTACTAAACATATATAAAGCACTAATTCGATCAAAACTCGATTACGGGTGTCAAATTTATAATTCGGCCTCAGACCATATACTTAACTCGCTTGATATCATACAACATAAAGCACTCAGGATAGCGTTAGGAGCAATCAAAAATACACCATCAATAAGTCTTCTAGCTGAATCGGGCGAAATGCCACTTAAACTAAAACAATGGAGAAAAACTAATTCTAAAATATTGGGCTAGAACAAAAACATTAGGTCCAGATTTCCCTCCTAATAAATTAGTAACCAAAGCTAGTACAACTATTTACAGAAAGAAGCTAAAAAAAACCTGCATACGATCACCAGGTTAATGATTTGATTAGGGAACATAAATTAGAAGAAATACATATAGACGAAAACTGTCAAAATCCATTGACTCCATGGCTCCTAAGCGAACCCGAGATAAATTACGAAATTCTTAAAAACACAGACAAAAAGTTGAATCCAATAGGAGCTAAAACAATAGCACTAGCAACAATTGAAGACAAATTCCAAAATTGCTCTAAATACTATACCGATGGCTCTAAAAATCCAACAAATAATAGAACAGGGCAATTATCCTATCGGACAGCCTTTCTTCCATACAATCTATAGAAAATAGAAACAGTAACAGGCCCGTCACTCTTAATTCAATATTATGCTGTCTACAACTGCTCGAAGATCAGGGCATATCAATAACATTAGCATATGTACCATCGCATGTAGATATACCTGGTAATGAAAAAGCAGATAAGCTAGCCAAACAAGCACTAACCCGCGATGAAATAGATATAGACGTCAAACTATCTAAAACGGAAGTATATTCACTAACTAACGAATCAATAGACAAAAATGGAAAAACATCTGGAAAAGCCAAAATAACTATAATAACCTTCGACAAGTAATAGACATGTGGTATTGAGGTTCTTGTAGAATAAAAAAACCATTCGGAGCCGGATATACTTTCAGTGGATACTCTATTTTTCCCCTGTATGTGGTACCGGCGACAATCCACTATACTGCAGCGCAGTTCTATATGATCTGCTACTATCTGGATCTAGTAAGACGATGTTTCCTCTACGAGGAGCAGATTGGAAGTGAGTAGAAAAGACAGAATAGAGAAGCAAAGAAAGCATAAAGGCGGGAAAAAATATCGCGATGCGACAGGTGTCATAGGTCAGTTTGGTCAGTTGTCAAACAGGTATACAAAAGCATACACCATTACGTCACACTCGCACACATTCCAGACAAAATGAAAGTAGCACACGTGACTTATACTATGACGGACTACAATAACCGAAACAGAACGTGGATTACGGATTAAAACGGACGACACTTAATTACACGAAACATTTAAACAATACTGATTAGATTTAGATTTATTACCTAAATCTGAAATGTATAAAGATAAAATGAATAGCTAATCTAACAGGGTGCCACATACACCCCCCTGTTTAGAACTATGTTGCCCTCAACATAACGAGGGTATCAACGTACCTGTGTATAAAGAACGTTATTAATATCAATATATGTATCAACTCAAATATCATCAAATATTGATGAGTTATGAAAAGAAATCTTTAAAACAGAACGTAATGAAAATAACAGTTAAATACAATAGTAGCAAAGTCAATAAAATTTAGTAAATAAACATGTACATGTAGAAATATTGCTAGTCTCAAAGATTCACTTCTCCTTCACAATACTTATTATTGCGGTCAGGATTGATTCGGTGCTGGACGCCAATAGTTGATCCTCGACAAGTGATCTGACATAGTTCGCTTTCTCTTTCCATGGGTTAGTCACCAAATCCGTTGCCATGACGAAGTCTCCATATCTGTCCGGCTTCTGTCTAGTTCGGATTGACCGTCGAACTTCTGGTGATAATGGGGTTCCAACATCCTGCACCTCCTCAACAACCGAGTGTTCCTCCTCTCGGAACTCAGTTTCCTTAACAGAGGTTTCCTTGTTGTCTTCTTCCATGGTCATCTCATGGTCTACAGGGTCGCCTCCGTCAACATCCGATGGAACGTCGGGCGGATCCTGCAACTGGTGAGGTACCGACACCCACAAATCCCCTTCTCCCTCACTATCATCGCTGGTCTCATCTTCCAACCTGTTATCCACAGATGGGCTCGGTGGAGACGGAGGCTGATTCCTGATTCTGGGCTTGGGTGTAGGCCTTGGCTTCGGTTTAGGTGTTTCGTCTCTCTAGTATTCTGGTAATGGGTCAAGATGCCCGATGGGTAGGAGCAAATTCGGATGTAGTGTCCTTTTCCTGCCTTCACCATTTTCTTTCCCGACCACAAACATGGTTGGGTCTGGCTGGTCAAGAATCACATACACATCCTCATCCCAACGGTTGGCTAGCTTGTGTTTTCCGTCAAAGGCGACTATCCTTACTAGGACCCTGTCTCCTACGGATGTGCAAGCTCCTCATACCCGTTTGTCGTACCCGGTTCGTTGTTTTTCCTGGGCATTGGATGCTTTTAGCAAGGCTGTGTTGTTACTGCTTCTTGAAGTCTTCTTCTGAGATCTGCTACATATTTAGTGCTGGTAACCTCTGAGGCATGCTGATCTTGTCCAATGTCGAATGCTAAATCTACTGGTAACCTTGGTTCATGACCATACATCAAGTAAAATGGTGAAAATCCGGTGGTGTCATTCACCAAGATGTTCTGTATGTTTCCTTTCGAAGACTCCAATGTTAAAGGCCAAGGCTGGGGTATAAAAGGGAGACAACTTGGGAAATTTGCTGGAAATACAAAATTTTGGCAGCTCTCACTTCAGAGGAAGTTTTTCTTCAAATACATGTTTTTGATGATAATGTTAGGTTTAAATTTTGTCATGGTTACTGATTTTTTTATATGAGTATGGTTATAGTTTTCTTGACAAAATTCTAATATAGTTTTTTTAAAATCTTAGAATTATTTGGTAACATAAGGCCCCTGTCAATCAAAGTTTGAATTTGCCGTTGGCTCACCGGAAGTTGATAGCGGAAGTTTACAAGCCTACTGTTGCTATGGTCCTAGCTATGCATGCTGAGTAAATAAATCCCTACCTTATCTCAATTTTGGCGGCAATATCCAGAAACTCACACATACACATAGTTTATCCAATTACCAGTGTAAATAACACACCAGAAATGCCCAATATATAATCCAATAATGTTTCTTACACTAATTAAACCACATATAATGTGTTCAGGATTTATTTATATCCATATCCTAAAGCCAGCTAGGGCACATAAGTATGAGGTTACACAGCCGAGCAGTTTCCTTTGTATTCCCAGAGAAGATCCACATATGGCACATTTTCTGGATGAGGAAACTAAAATCAAACTAAAGTTTTATAACAGTTGGGGAGTATTCCGATCCAAGCGATGATGTACTCACCGATTTGTTTTAGTTTCCCACCACATCTGTCTGTTTTTCTCACTGATAATTCATGGTCAACACAAACAATGTATACACTCAGGTTCTTCCTTTTCTTGGTCAATTATAAATGGCTCTACTGGAGTTATAATGTTCCATATCCTCTCCAATTTCAATGTCTACTAAATCTTCATCGCTAATTGCATGGTCAGTTTGTGTTGAAGCACCAGATTTTTCACAAGAATTTGTGGGATTTCCTGGTAACCAGATGATGCCATGATTTTGTTATTTATGACCGCTACGCTGAAAGTCTGGAGGGAAAGTGATGGTCACTGGGTAGGGAGTGGGTACATCAGAAGGTAAATAAAGGGGCTTGGATTTTCCAGTTTCATATTTCAGGAGGATGTTGAAGGGTGTATGCATTTTATACTTTCAACTATATAAACATTTCATTATGTATAGGTTTGTACCTAAGCAGTTTATCATATACAGTAATTCTAATTTTAGAATTATTTCTGATTGATGATATTTTACGTGTGTATTTGAATTTATTTATTCAAAACAAATGTCAACTATACAGAAATATATGCGTAGCATTCCTCATTGGTGCCCCTTGTCCTTGGGTGATTGTACATGAAATCCAGAAATACCCATGGAAGGAAAAAGAAAACGATCTGTAAGGCCATACCAATTTGATTTATTGTTCGTCGGAAAATGAGATTTCAAAATCGGACCGAGCGCAATTTTTTATTTTTACAAAAAATTTGAATTGCTTGAAATTTCGAGCGAGCGGTAGTTTTCAAAAGACTAAATGTCAGAATACGTGTTTAACTATCAATATAATGTATCACCAAATTGTACACGTATTTAAATTGTTGAAGCGTTTTTTTAATCATATCCAAACTACCATGTACTTGTATGAAGCTGTGCAAAAAAATGGCATTTGAGAGAAAAGCTTTCTTAAATTACCTTCTAATAGAAGACCCAAGGTCATTCATTCAAGTTGCGTTATTGAACCAAAGCCGCAGGTAACACCTTTTAGCAACAACAGTTTTATCTTGTAGGTATTAAGATGCTTCTGTTCATGCAGAATGCATATTTTCTCGAATTGGTATCCATTTAATACTGACAAAATATCATGTATAATATACCGCTATAAAACAAACACTGAAGGCTAGATGTAAGGCACTAGGTGTTTTGCTGACATAACTTTTGAGTTACAATAATGATAATAGTAATGGACACAAGCATTATTTGTGTACAAAATATCCAAATCATAAATAGTAATATTAGTTTATAAGCTGACGTCCCATATATAAATAAGTCCATTATTGTTTATCTAGTGGTCGATTAAGCATCATGAACCGATAGTTTATCCATTCGGGATTTAAATATT
Source organism: Mimachlamys varia (assembly GCA_947623455.1). Taxonomy (NCBI): domain Eukaryota; kingdom Metazoa; phylum Mollusca; class Bivalvia; order Pectinida; family Pectinidae; genus Mimachlamys; species Mimachlamys varia. The sequence continues at coordinate 26,380,261 of OX392534.1, forward strand.
TTGACTACTGGTGACTAGGTGACCAACTGCAGCATCTGGAAGAGAGTTCGAATGGTATTACCTACATAATTATTTCAAAATATTAATTAACAAACACGTTTTTTAACTATCAACAGTAGGCCTATTCTATTAAAAGAAGACTGATGAAATGACAATAATGTGTGCCAAATTGGGTCGATTGCTTGAGAAGAATATCAATTTGAAATTCAATATAGATGTGTTATTATAGTCATTCATTTGAATTAACAACATATCTTCTGATGTCGCTTCATGATTTTTAAAGGTATTTTCTGTTGACGCTTGAAGTTGCTTTTTAGTGAGACCGCTTGAGTTCCGTGTTTTGTTTATTTGATCAAGAGATCTTGGAACGATAAACCACCTATTGCGGTAATTTGCAATACATTATGGCGACCAGATTGTGTAGTGACCAACACGATAAGAAAGCCATTTTGACACATTCCCAGTTTTCTTTAAAGTGAAAAAGCCTCATCGCGCATTTCCCTTGTGTTGTTGCCAAAAAACGCTTGAAATACCATTTTTTACCTTCGCTTCAAACATTCAAATGATTCGAAATGACGCTTTCTAAATTTTGAACCATCGTAAAATATATCCGGATTCGTCATTTTTCATTGATCTTAAAATTGGAGCGGTAATATTTTACTTTTACTTTTATTTTATTTACCAAAACAGCAGCGGTAAATCCGACGAACAATAAATCAAATTGGTATGGCCTAAGTTTTAAATATTGGAAATGCCAGGAGATGAAACCAGGAAAACAAAGATCCAACAAAAAAGACATGAATTAAGAAACTTAATATCAACAAAGGCAGGGCACCAAGTGAACAATGAATGAAGTATTTGACTATTTTCTGAAAGGCCATCTAATCTAAAGTTGTATTGAGGGTTCTACAACCAGGTGTGTTTGTTTACTATATAGACTGCTGCTAGGGAGCTACTGATAACAGATGCTAGGCCCCTCTTCTCACTGATAAGAATCCGGGCGGATATTTTACTAGGTCAAGCTTGGCCTTTAAAAAGTCCATGCAGACCAATTCCAGTGGTTGTGATGTGGATATGGAAACCAACGTAGCCCTCTCATTGGTTGGTGTTTTACGTCTTAGACAACGTGGACATCCTTCGATCCATTTCTCAATGTCGGCTGTCGTAGCAGGCCAGTAGAATCTGTCTCTACAGAGAGATTTGGTCCTGCTCACACCAAGATGACCCATGTTGTTGTGTAGACTATGTAACACGAATGTAACGAGTTCATGTGGCATGACGAGTTGTCGTTTGGTCTTTCCATCCACAACTGATTCCCTATACAATATTCCTCTAATGACCTTCAGCGAATCAAACTGACGATACAGATGAGGGTTCCAAGAGGTGGTTGACATGTCAGCTTTAGTAGGTCTACATCCACTGGAGACAGCATCTAGACATGGTCCAAGGACAGGATCTCTCCTCTGTGAGGTCCTCACATCCTGATGTCCTATGTCCTCAATGAAGTCCTCATCCGAAGATGGTACAGTAGACTTGTCCAAATTCAAGCTTCCCATGTATGGCTGCTGTGCCTGACACATCTGGAAAATGGCTTCTATAGAATCACGTTTGATTGACGTAGTCTCAGCTTCTGGCTGGGTTGGCAACCGAGACAGAACATCTGCATCCAAGTTTGATTTCCCAGGCCTGTATTTGATGCTGACAGGGCTGCAAGCCAACGGTGTCCAGTGGCGTCCAACTTCGCGCTGGTTAACACGTAGGTTAGCGGATTGTTGTCGGTAAGCACTGTGAATGGGTGTTGATACAAGTAATCCTGAAATTTTTCGGTCACGGCCCACTTCATGGCCAAAAACTCTAGCTTGTGGGCGGGGTAGTTCTTCTCTGAACGGGAAAGTCCTCGACTAGCGTAGGCAATCACTTTCATCCCGTCATCGTGCTGCTGATACAAGACAGAACCAAGTCCCTGGTGGCTGGCATCTGTATGTAGTTCAGATGGTCTGTCATAATCAGGGTATGCTAGGATCGGTGGTGACGATAATGCATCCTTTAGCTTCCTAAACGCTGTCTCATGAATCTCCTCCCACTTCCATTCCTTATCTGATGACTTCCCTTTCTTCAAAGATCCTTTTCCCTTCTTTGGCGTTGGCATAAGGTCTGTAAGAGGCCTGGCTATCTTCGAAAATCCCTGTACGAATTTACGATAGTAGCCGGCGAAACTAAGAAATCTACGAACATCCTCAGGGCAGGTGGGCGTTTCGATCCCATCCTCACTCACTACAAATCCTAGGTACTTCACTTTACGTTGGAAGAAAGTACATTTCTTCGGAGAAAGTTTAATTCCATGCTGTCTGAGTCGATCCAGAACCCTGGAGAGTTTCTCAAGATGTTCCTCGAAGGTTGCTGAGAAAATAATGACATCATCCAGATATATAAAGCAATCCACCATGTGAAGCTCACCAAGGCACTGCTCCATTAGCTGTTGATAAGTGGCGGGCGCATTTGCTAGACCGAAAGGCAACCGGTTGAATTCATAGAACCCAAGGGGGCCAACTGTGAAGGCGGTTTTCTCCTTGTGCTGTTCTTCTACTTCCACCTGATGGTACCAATTCTTCATGTCCAGAACAGAGAAAAATTTGGAACCAGAAAGAGAATCAAGAATTTCTTCAATCCTTGGAAGAGCGTATGCGTCTTTGATTGTCCTTTGGTTCAATTGACGATAGTCGATGCACATCCGGAGTTGTCCGTTCTTTTTGCAGGCTTATACCACTCCAGAGGCCCAGGGTGAGTGAGATTGTCTTATCACTCCACAGGCAAGTAGCTGCATGCTGCAGATGATCCTTCACCTCCTGAACCATACCAGGTGGTATTCTCCAGTGTCGTTGTTTGAAAGGGCGGTCATCATCCAACTCAATCCTATGGGTAACACCATCTGTGTGTCCCAGGTCTAAGTCTCCGCTGGAGAACACATCCAGATACTTACCAAGTATTTCCTTTCCTCTAAGTAGCAGAGTATCATCCAGAAATGGTGAAAAGGTTTCCTGATCCAATACACTGGCATCAATAGGTTTCACTCCATCTACTTCCTGGACAGCAATGGTATTCTTGACAGCGACGGGTTGTATCTCGCAAACTAATCCATGCGGAGGAACTACTACTGTTCTGGTGGTGATGTTGGAGACGTTCACGCTGATTATTCCATTCTGTTGATATTTATAGGTGATAACTGCTGGGGAAACATCTAAGTCCTCCGTTAGTACTGAAGAAGATGTTTCAGGCAAGAGCGCGCAAATATTAGGGTATGGCAGCTCTTTCTCAACCTTGCAGTGGATGTTGACTTGTCGGTTGGGTGGTATCAACACATTGTCCCTCTCGGAACTACGTAGAACTGCAAGACAGTAGTTGTTGTGCTGTAGCTGCTTCTCCTGCAGTGATATACACCGAAAAGACATGTACCATGGCTTAGTTAAAGGTGCTTCCTGAAGATAACGCGGTCCAAACCATTCCTGGCATCTCTTCATAAAATGGGATAGCACATTGGTTCCAAGCAGAACTGGGATACGTTTATTGAAGTCGTAGTCAGGGATGACAAGTAATAGGCAGTTGTCCTTTTCCTCACCCTCTCTTCTTAAACTGTTGACATGGATATTGACTTCAATAAATCCTATGTATGGCAGTAAATCTCCACCAGCACCTGTATCCAATAATGCCTTTGTCTCCAGTCCATCAATGAAAATGTCGGCTATGTTGCACCTCCCCGATAAACCAGGTGGTCCCTCATCTGGTGTCTTACCAGTAACATCTGTGCTGTGAGGTTGATGAACTTCAAGACCTATGGGTAACCTCTGTCCATAGGTCTTTGGCAGTTTAAATTCCCTCTCATATGGTCAAGTCGAACACGACATCCCAGCTGTAAGTGTCCATATTGTCCACATCGGAAGCACTGGGGTTCCTCATAGAAGTCCAGTGGCTTTGGATCTCTGCAGGGCTGGTCACCTCCATACTGTTGCGGTGTCGCCTGTCTAGTACCACCTGATCCATTATGTCCAGCATTCCCTCCATGGTTACCACAATATTCACCATTACCACCCTTCTGTCCACCATTTCCTTTACCTTGATGTTTTATCTTCTTTTCCTCAAACTTGTCAAATCTGCTTGAAAGCTGCTTCATCATCTGATTAAGTTCGTCTATGTCTGAACTTCTACTGGCTTCTGATATCATCTTTACATGGGCGGTTTCTTTCTTAGGCACTTCCTTTGGATCTAACCAACGACTGAACTCAATTCTTCTCACTGCCTGTCGAAGTTGATCGAAATTCCTTTATGGCATCAAACTTATGTCCACTGACGTTCTTCAACTCAGGTCTCAGTCCCTTGTAAAATACTGAACGCAGCATGGAATCGGTCTTGGCTTAATTGAGTTAATCCTCCCTTCTCAGTAGCTATGGCTAAGGTGTCCTCCAATCGTAGACCCCAAGATGTCACAGACTCACCTTCCTTCTGCTTTGCACTATAAAATGCTCCAAGAAGCGTATCTATGGATTCGTTCCTATCATACACAGATTCCATCTTCTCAAGGATAGTTGATAAGGTTGCCCGAGGTCTAAGTCTCATCAACACACTATTGGGCTCCCCTCTTAAGGATGTTCTAACTGCCTCATTGATGCTCTCCTTGGAATGTGTATCTTCTAGCATGTGACACTTCACCTCATACTTTCACTGCTTATAGGTAACATCTCCCTTAGATAGTGGTGGATCTCCAGAAAAGGTTGACAATCTGGGTCGTGTGGTGTTGAGATGAGTGGACAGCATCCCTATTGTAGTAGGCGAAGGCTTAGTATCCTCCTGTTCAGGTTGATCCTTCTGTTGAGCTGCGTAATCCGCAATCCACCTCTGCAAATCAGCTACCCCTTCAGCCTTGGGAACTGCTCCCATCTCCTTGAACATAGCGAAGAGTGCCTTGGTTTCCTCGGTTTCTGACATGATTTCCTAATCCCACTTACCAAGTGATATGAAATACTACAATAACTACACAGTTATAAAATATCTACAAATAACTTACCAAATCCTGGTTACTGAAAAAAATGAAGTCCGGTTCCAGTTATGTTCGGTGAGTATAAACACAATGACAATGAAGGCAAAGTCCAACTATGTGATAATCTGGAAAACAAATGCAAGTCAAATAGATGTGGTGACCTGAAACAAAATATTACTTACCTCAGTCCATATATGCAATATCGAGATTCCAGAGATCAAATATTGACTATAATTACAGTGTACCTAATTAAGGAGGCTAATTAAAGTAAACAAGACAAGACATCTTAACTAAATTTCTTGTTGGAAAAAGAATACAGCTGCAGGCAATCTTGATAAATGAAAACGACCCGAGATCCAAGTATATATCGCTCGCGATCAAATATATATCCAAGATTTGCAACAAATAGGAGATAATGAATAGATCTAGGATCCAACGTTTGGCAATATGCTATGACGCGTATTATATTATCGCACACGAAGAACCAAAATATCTTACAACATATAAACAATTAAATCGGTACGAGTAACTCGACGGTAGAAACACAAATATATTCAAACATAAAACATAAACTCATTCAACTTACAACCATCACACATAACCAAGTCACAGGTCAAGTCCATGAACAGTAGTAAGTACTAATAGAGAAAAAAAATTAAGGAATAAATGAATAAGATGATTACAAAGGGAAAACAAAAGATATCAAAGTAGAAAACTGATTAGAAATAGGGGTATACCTATCTAAGCAAGACCAAAAATATATATATGGTACCAAAAAAAAAATAGATGTCTATAATCCAATATCTATCAAATTAATTATATAAAAAAAAAAACAAGTCAAATTCAAAGAAAACAAAATTAAAGCCGATATATTATTCTCTAAGTGAAACAAAATAAATCATTTACAACCAAACTCAAAGGCCTAATGATCACATAGAAAAAAAAATATTGCAAAGAAAAATATTCTAAACTTTCCCGGAAGTGAAAATGTACAACCGGAAACACACACAATGTCAAGGTCACACAAAAATTACCAAAGTTTAAAAATTACATGAAAATAACACATATCTGCAAACATATAAATGAGTAAGACTAGAATATATTGCACAAATGTAAAATGTCAATCTTCAGGGTAAACATCACAGGATAACGTACCATTGACAGATAAGTCGCTGTCAAGTAATAGACATGTGGTATTGAGGTTCTTGTAGAATAAAAAAACCATTCTGAGCCGGATATCCTTTCAGTGGATACTTTATTTTCCCCCTGTATGTGGTACAGGGGATGATCCACTATACTGCAACGCAGTTCTATATGATCTGCTACTATCTGGATCTAGTAAGACGAAGAAGATGTTTCCTCTACGAGGAGCAGATTGGAAGTGAGTAGAAAAGACAGAATAGAGAAGCAAAGAAAGCATAAAGGCGGGAAGAAATATCGCAATGTGACAGGTGTCAGTTTGGTCAGTTGTCAAACAGGTATACAAAAGCATACACAATTACGTCACACTCGCACACATTCCAGACAAAACCAAAGTAGCACACGTGACTTATACTATGACGGACTACAATAACGGAAATGGAACGCGGATTACGGATTAAAACGGACAACACGTAATTACACGAAACATTTAAACAATACTGATTAGATTTAGATTTATTACCAAAATCTAAAATATATAAAGATAAAATAAATAGCTAATCTAACAGGGTGCCACAAACCAAACCAAAACCCAAAATTATACGGTTATAGTAGAAAGGAAAACGTCATCATTACTAGACTAAGGCTAGGAAAAACTAAATTAAACTCTAACATTCATATCATGGTAAAAGATCATCCTCCAAACTGTTCATTTTGTAATAACAAAGAGACAATTGAACACGTTCTCTTCTCGTGCCCCGAAACACACAATAGCACGTACTGAATTTTTCCAGGACCTTAACACCAATAAAATATCTATAAATTCATTTAGTCAATTATTAGAATCACTGGATAAACAGAAAATAGTACAACACCTGGTTCTAAAATACCTAAAATCAATAAACAACATTCATAGAATTTAAAAATAACACCATCGAATGTAACAGAGACCCATACGGGAGAGACTATGGCTCATACCTAGGGCGCCGGCGGACCGGTAGGGCTCTCCCCTTGAGCTCCAACAATTGATAGAACTACTCAAAGTGATTAAACCGTTATTGATACTGTGACTTAATAAAGATACCACACACCCTGCTGGCGGGAAAGTCACTTTTTAAAAAAACAAGGGTTGGATGCAGGGTCAAACGTTATGATTTAGAATATACCTCGTATAAATCTTAAACAAGAGACATACAATAATGGTTATATAAGATCTATATAACACACATGTGTTCTTCGCAAAAATATATAACCGTTACACATAAACATGCATACACTAGTTAGCATGGTTTCAGTCAATGGATGACTCGGGCTCATACCTAGGGCACCGGATCAGGGAGGACCGGTAGGGCTAAATTGCTGAATACTCTTGCACGCATGTTAGAATACATACATGATATATGGTCTCAGTAAACAGAGCTAAATGGTGACAGAGATATCTACTGAGATCATTACACATTAATCTACAAAATCAAATTTTGAAATAATAGAGGTAATTATATAGATATAGAATCCTCAGATAGACAATAGGTTTCTGCAACGTCTTTGTTCAGACCTCAGGCGGGGAGTTCCGATCAATTGATCTGTCTCCTATCCCACAGTAATCCAGCGTCATATCTAATTGGAAAAATTTAAATTGATATTATTGGTAAAACTTAATAAACCAACTATTATGTCTTAAGATTTACACACAGTAAAAAAACGGAGTAAAGTTATGATTCATCTGCTGCCCGCCTTGTTTCAGATGCTTATAACTGCGTACCTTTGGACAATGTTCACACCCTTAGGGCTAGTTCACCTCTTCACATATATAGGGTTAGTCCTACTCTTATGCTAGGAGTGGTAAGCATGGATACTGTTTATTCATACCGATACACCAAAGATGTTTAGGCTAGTTGAGACTCTGGCTCATACCTAGGGCGCCGGATCCCGGAGGACCAGTAGGGCTCTACTGGTCAGAACACATCTAAATAGGGTAATATACGGCCTACAAATTAAACCTCACCCATCACCCGTACCTCCCTGGTCCAACACAACCCAAACCATAAGCACAGCTCTTGATACCCTTCACTTTTTTCACCCCCCCTCCCCTCGTAACAAATGTAACAATACATACTACCCTATGCACCGCCATCCCTTCCCTCCTTTTTACCCTACTAACTGTCACGCTTTACAAAAACAACAAAAGAAGCTCGAACGTGGATAGGTACATTATGTACAAGGTGAAAGCTATGATGAGACTTATACGAAAGTGGACAATTGTAAAGTGATAAAGGTATATATTGTGACGAATAAAGAAGAACTGAAAACAGAACGGACTACAAAAATAAATTTTCACCTGCATGCCTTCTTGCACTAACATACAGTCCGTCGGATGGGACTATAAATGGTGGCCCGTGTGAGAATTGTCCAATCTTGCACGAAAAAGATCCGTTTGAGTCTTTCGAAGAAGAGTAGGTGTGATAACGCCGGCTCATCGGATCGCGCAATAATTTTAAATTCATAGGCCAGGTTGGTGCGGATCGACGTTTTTTTCGTTTTTAGGTCATCTGACCCGAAGGGTCAGGATGACCTATAGTCATCATGCTTCGTCCGTCGTCGTGCGTCGTGCGTCGTGCGCCGTGCGTCGTGCGCCGTCCGTAAACTTTTCCATTTAAACATCTTCTTCTCATAAACCAAAAGGCCCATAGACCCAATATTGGGCCTGTGGCATGCTGGGATAAAGGGCTACCAAGTTTGTTCAAACAAATGACCTTGACCTTCATTCAAGGTCACAGGGGCCAAAAAGGTCAAAATCTTCGAACGACTTCTTCTGAATAACCAAAAGGCCCAGAGACCTGATATTGGTCCTGTGTTATGCTGAGATAAAGGGCTACCAAGTTTGTTCAAAGAAATGACCTTGACCTTCATTCAAGGTCACAGGGGACAAAACGGTCATAATTTTTAAACGACTTCTTCTGAATAACCAAAAGGCCCAGAGACCTGATATTGGTCCTGTGTTATGCTGGGATAAAGGGCTACCAAGTGTGTTCAAACAAATGACCTTGACCTTCATTCAAGGTCACAGGGGCCAAAAAGGTCAAAATCTTTTTAAACAACTTCTTCTGAATAACCAAAAGGCCCAGAGACCTGATATTGGTCCTGTGTTATGCTGAGATAAAGGGCTACCAAGTTTGTTCAAAGAAATGACCTTGACCTTCATTCAAGGTCACAGGGGACAAAACGGTCATAATTTTTAAACGACTTCTTCTGAATAACCAAAAGGCACAGAGACCTAATATTGGGCCTGTGGCATGCTGGGATAAAGGGCTACCAAGTTTGTTCAAAGAAATGACCTTGACTTTCATTCAAGGTCACAGGGACCAAAACGGTCATAATCTTTAAACAACTTCTTCTGAATAACCAAAAGGCCCAGAGACCTGATATTGGGCCTGTGGCATGCTGGGATAAAGGGCTACCAAGTTTGTTCAAAGAAATGACCTTGACTTTCATTCAAGGTCACTGGGGCCAAAACGGTCATAATCTTTAAACATTTTCTTCTGAATAACCAAAAGGCCCAGAGATCTAATATTGGGCCTGTGGCATGCTGGGATAAAGGGCTACCAAGTTTGTTCAAAGAAATGACCTTGGCTTTCATTCAAGGTCACTGGGGCCAAAACGGTCATAATCTTTTAAACATTTTCTTCTGAATAACCAAAAGGCCCAGATACCTAATATTGGGCCTGTGGCATGCTGGGATAAAGGGCTACCAAGTTTGTTCAAAGAAATGACCTTGACTTTCATTCAAGGTCACAGGGGCCAAAACGGTCATAATCTTTAAACGACTTCTTCTGAATAACCAAAAGGCCCAGAGACCTGATATTGGGCCTGTGGCATGCTGGGATAAAGGGCTACCAAGTTTGTTCAAAGAAATGATCTTGACTTTCATTCAAGGTCACAGGGACCAAAACGGTCATAATCTTTAAACAATTTCTTCTGAATAACCAAAAGGCCCAGAGATCTAATATTGGGCCTGTGGCATGCTGGGATAAAGGGCTACCAAGTTTGTTCAAAGAAATGACCCTGACTTTCATTCAAAGTCACTGGGGCCAAAACGGTCATAATCTTTAAACATTTTCTTCTGAATAACCAAAAGGCCCAGAGATCTAATATTGGGCCTGTGGCATGCTGGGATAAAGGGCTACCAAGTTTGTTCAAAGAAATGACCTTGGCTTTCATTCAAGGTCACTGGGGCCAAAACGGTCATAATCTTTAAACATTTTCTTCTGAATAACCAAAAGGCCCAGATACCTAAGAAGGCCACTATCTTGAACTTGGCAATCTATACAGGCATATTATAACTTGATTTAATGACTACATGTATTTTCATAGTGATTTTACAATTGGTAGTCAGATGACCGTTAAGGCCCGTTGGGCCTCTTGTTTAGCTCACCTGGCCCGAAGGGCCAAGTGAGCTTATGTGATGGTGCAGCGTCCGTCGTCCGTCCATCCGTCTGTCCGTGACATGAAATTTGGCTGGTAGATTTCTTGGAAGGAGCTGAACAAAGTTTGCGAAAAAAAATCACTTTGACCTAATTTCAAGGTCACAGGGGTCAAAAATGTCGAAAACTTCAAACAACTTCTTCTAAAATACCGTCAGGCATAGAGACTTCATATTTGACCGGTAGCTTCCTTGGATGAAGCCAAATAAAGTTTGCGAAAAGAAACGACCTTGACCAATATTCAAGGTCACAGTGAAGTTAAATCTATTTTAACCTTTAAACGACTTCTTCTGAAAAACAAAAAGCCCTAGAAACATGATATTGTGCTGAAAGGTTTCTTGGATGAAGTCCGACAAAGTTTGCGAAAAGAAATGACCTTGACCTATATTCAAGGTCACAGGGGTCAAATCTTTTAAAACCTTCAAAGGACTTCTTCTGAAATACCAAAAGCCCTGGAAGCATGATATATGGCTGAAAGGTTCCTTGTATGAAGCCCGACAAAGTTTGCGAAAAGAAATTACCTTGACTTATATTCAAGGTCACAGGGGTCAAATCTGTTAAAACCTTTAAACGACTTCTTCTGAAATACCAAAAGCCTAGAAGCATGATATTTGGCTAAAAGGTTCCTTGGACGAAGCCTGACAAAGTTTGCAAAAAAGAAATGACCTTGACCTATATTCAAGGTCACAGGGGTCAAATCTGTTAAAACCTTTAAACGACTTCTTCTGAAATACCAAAAGCCCTAGAAGCATGATATTTGGCTGAAATGTTCCTTTGACAAAGCCTGACAAAGTTTGCGAAGAGAAATGACCTTGACCTATATTCAAGGTCACAGGGGTCAAATCTGTTAAAATCTTTTAAACGACTTCTTCTGAAATACCAAAAGCCCTAGAAGCTTGATATTTGGCTGAAAGGTTCCTTGGAAGAAGCCTGACAAAGTTTTCGGAAAGAAATGACCTTGACCTATATTCAAGGTCACAGGGGTCAAATATGTTAAAACATTTAAACAACTTCTTCTGAAATACCAAAAGCCTAGAAGCATGATATTTGGCTAAAAGGGACGAAGCCTGACAAAGTTTGCAAAAAGAAATGACCTTGACCTATATTCAAGGTCACAGGGGTCAAATCTGTTAAAATCTTTAAACGACTTCTTCTGAAATACCAATAGCCCTAGAAGCATGATATTTGGCTGAAAGGTTCCTTGGACGAAGCCTGACAAAGTTTGCGAAAAAAAATGACCTTGACCAATATTCAAGGTCACAGGGGGTCAAATCTGTTAGAACCTTTAAACGACTTCTTCTGAAATACCAAAAGCCCTAGAAGCATGATATTTGGCTGAAAGGTTCCTTGGATGAAGCCCGACAAAGTTTGCGAAAAGAAATGACCTTGACCTATATTCAAGGTCACAGGGGTCAAATCTTTGAAAACCTTTAAACGACTTCTTCTGAAATACCAAAAGCCCTAGAAGCATGATATTTGGCTGAAAGGTTCCTTGGATGAAGCATGACAAACTTTGGGAAGGAAAATGAGCTTGACCCATATTAAAGGTCACAGTGGTCAAATCAGTGGTTAAAAGCTTTGAGCGACTTCTTCTGATAAACCGAAATGCCTAGAGACATGATATTTGGCTGGTAGCGTCCTGGGATGAAGCCAAACAAAATTTTAAAATGAAAATGATGTTGTCTTATAAGGTCACAGGGGTAAAATATGTTTAAATCTTAATATGTTCTTCTAAATGTCTTACAGTAAAAGATTTTAGGGGACTTTAGGTTACACTATAATATAAGTCAGAGATTGATACCAGGTGAGCGATGCAGGCCCATTGGGCCTCTTGTTTTTTTTTCTTCTGGGAACAGACTCGTTACACTCTCGGTCACCATCCATTCGCGCTAAGTTATCTTGGTATGCTAGTCCAAAACTAGCTTTAAAAAATTCTCAGGTGCCTGTTGTCAAAAGATCAAATCTCGCTAATCGTTTCCATTTATTATTTCATCTTGCAGATACGAAATGTTCTATACACAATAAAAAAACACATGATATTCTGATGAATGGAAAAATAATAATCATAAGATACGTGTATTTTAATCCAAACTTTTTCTTGTGTACGTACCATTATAAAAAAAAAAACACATTTTTTTTTATTCTAACAGCAAAATTGCAAAAAAAACACGGGAAATGGCTGAGCCCGTACCCCTCACTCCCTTTGCCCTTCACCTATCGTCAAACATTGTTTTCAGACAATACACACAATAGTAAATTGTTTATACAGGCACCGTACAATTAACTGTTGACCGTGGTTTCTCTCACCTGGCAGTCGCTTAAGATCGTAAAACTGTTTGCATTTAACAGGAAGGGGGGGGGGGGTCAGCGTAACACCTGTCAATCAAAACAGTTTGACACAATGGACAGTATCAACTACAACACAGTTTTAACAACCCCCAGGAAACAGGTGTGAAACTTGCCCTGGGGTATATACCCGTACAGGTGTGGCGAAAATGGACTGTAACAATTACCATATGATGTCGTAAAATTGTCGATCCTTAACTCATTCACTCATAAAGACACACTTGAACTGGTCTGATTGAATGGTTGGAACAGTTCATTATGAAAGTTCAGGGGGAAATGACCTGTGTTCATTTATGTACTTCAGTGTACAATTATTATCGTCGACAGCACGGGAATTATCTATCCAAGTCCGTGTCGATACATGTACAGTTAGAAACAAATAACGAATCTCAACTTTGTGATAACAGTATCCGTTCTTTTTGGCTTCTTGAGAAAACGTAAAAAAAAAAAGGTTTGGAACAATGGGTCTTGTATGCATTTCTTTAATAATAAATTAAATCAAATATTAATTACACATAGAATACGGAAGCTTGTGTATTGAACACAAGTGAGGTTTTCAAAAGTTGTGTTCGAATTCCTGTTGCATTTGTAATAAATTTTATAAACGGGATAAATGAAGTTTATAGTAAAATGTGGTATGGAATGCTGACATTGCAAGATCAACTTAGAGATGCAAATATGCCTGGTGTAGATAATGATTATTGGAACATTTTATTTTGTACTGATGAAATATAGATTTGATTTACAATTAAGTCTGGTAAAAAAATCTCGTGATCAAATTCTCACAGTCATTTTGAACTTTTGTCAGCTTGTATTATAAATTACGTCGACAGATTCGTGGAACTAATCAAGCGACCGGCACTGGCTCTTCTTAGCCACATTTAACGTTATCATAAATATATACAAAATATAAACTGGAGTACATGCATAAGAAAAATAAAACCAAGATTTGATTTATTTCGACTTTAATACTGTGTCGTAGTGATTTCGATGGTTGTACGTCCGTTATTGAGACCTTACGGCCTTTCGTTGGACGATATACTGTATGTGCCTGTAACTTTTTTGGTATATAAATTTTTAGAAATACGGATACATGTATATCAAACAAAGCTTACATTGCAGTTAACTTTCAAAACGTAGTTGGTTTGATGCTGTTAGTTTATACAGGGATGTATACGTCCCTGGTTTATATGATTCTAGTATAAGTGTATTTCCTATTGTAAAAGCTTTAAACACAAACTGGACTAATTGCCTTAGAATATTACCAAAATATTATATTTTTCAACAAACTACACCAAATCCAGGAATTACCTATAACAGTTACGATTAGGTAATACTTTCCGTTTCCGATTTATACGTACGAAATAACAGGAAATAAGTCCATGTAATCGAAGTCAACGTTATAGCTAAAATAATGATGTAAATCAACTGCAGACTGCCACTTATAATCAATAATATTAGGGACGTATATAACGTCCATGATAATATATATTTTTTGTCATTACGCAATGTGACCGTCGTTATTTTTAAACACAATTTATATAAATTGATTGTGAATGGCACCTCGACGACACGGTCCATCATCTAGTTCAGTCACAGGATGCGGTGCATTGCGTAAGCTCCGCCCATTATGTCACGAGGACTACTGTGTTCAGGTGTGATTGACATTTCAAACCAACCAATCATTCAGAATGCAACAGACCAGAAATTGTCAGCCCCAATAGGCTAGATGTCACGGGTTAAAAATAAATGTTGATCGGTAAGTTTTGAGAACTTTCGACATGGTGTACACGGAAAAACATATAATGTTAATGTGCATAATCATAAAGATGCAATAATCTTGTATTATTCGAAGTAGAATCGTGTAATCTAGTTGAACTGATCGACACCTGCGTATCAGGTACACTGTCTATTTTGGGGTAGAACCATCACGAAACCACGGCAGTGACGAAACGTAATGGTATTTGATCGTAAATATGAAGGGAGAATGTTCTTGTGAGATGCATTTGTTTACAGTCGTCCAGTTTATTACAAAATGTTTGTTTCCCGGGGATTACAGACAGTTAGCCTACAGTACAGTACAGTACATATTTGATAGCGTTATTTCTTTTCCGTCCGCCGAATTCGAGTAGCGCTTTCTGTCACGATACGTTTGTCGATCATATTTCCGGCATTGAACATCGTACAAGTTACTGTACACTGTAGGCCTAATTTCTGACCAAAGTTAATCCCCATCACCCATGACCACGGGATAGTCGCGGGGGGGCTAAGGCCAGCGGTCTTACCTGGACGGCCGGAGTTTCGCCTGCGGTCATCCCGCAGCTACGAGCGACAGGTGAGCGGGATTGTCGCTCCGCGCGTTTGACTACCATATCACCTGAAGCGTACTGTATATTAAAGGTCACAGGGGTCAAATCTTTGAAAACCTTTAACTCTTTACCACTCATAAGCGTGTCTGGACGCCTGTCCGTTATTTCCACAGAAGCGTGTCTGGACGCATGCATCGTATTTACTCACAAGCGACCGAGAACGCATGGCCATGTTTTCCGCGGAAGCGTGTTTCCCCGTGTACCTATTTATAAACTAAATATCTCGGCCACTGTACATGACTGGGCTGAATGACGCATACCTGCGTGTAGCTCTGTGATTGGTCAATATAATTAGATACTTTTTATAGATCATCACCTTGACCTTGTGACGTAACTCAGTCAAGAAATCGCAAAATGTCAACTTGTGAAAGCGTGGCTAGAAACGTAATGGCGGCCGAGCCGGGAACAAATTCCAATGAGGAAATTTTCAACTCTGACGATTCAGATTCAGATAGATTTTATGGTTTTTCAAACAAGAAGGATTCAGGCATTGAAAGTGATGTAGTTTTTAGTAGTGACAGTGACTCAGGTTGACGATGAGAGCGACGAAGACAACCCGGAAGCGTTCAACCCTACTCACTGCTACGGCGATCAACCGTGTTAACTTAACGATGTTATTGTTCATGCTTTTCCGCAAGAAACTCGACCAGTATTGCGTGATGGTTTTAATATTGATACTACTACACCTTTAGATTAGTTTTATCTCGTCTTTAAGCCAGAAAGTTCGGTAGATATCGTGCGATATACTAATGATTACACCCGGCGGAAATGTGAGAAAAAGGGTTGAGAAGATCAGATATGGTACACTACATTACAGAAAACGAAACGAAATGTCTGCCTGCCAATGCTTATCTTTATGGGAGTATTTCAATTACCATCTTACAAAGACTTTTGGTCTAAAGACATATTTTTAGAAAATTAAGGGATTAAATCTGTAATAACATTAAAATAATATGAAAAACTATTTTTTTGCAAATATCCATCCGTTGCATCAATGTTTTGCAATAAATCTATTGAAACTTGCATATACTTCTGATTTTGAAATTTAAATATGTATCAAAATATTGTGCAGGTTCCACTGAAACAAAAAATGTATACTTATAATACCATATTTTGTTGAATATTATCTGAAAAATAAGTTTTAAAAACACACATCAATTTTGAATAAAAATTGAAAAAATGCCTGAGGAAATGGGTGCACAAATTATACACTGTTGCAGAGGTTGGAACAGAGCCAACTCTGACACCCCACCAAGTAAAATAGATACAATGTTGCAACAATGTTCGAGTGGTAAAGAGTTAAACGACTTCTTCTGAAATACCAAAAGCCCTAGAAACATGATATTTGGCTGAAAGGTTCCTTGTATGAAGCATGACAAACTTTGGGAAGGAAAATGAGCTTGACCCATATTAAAGGTCACAGTGGTCAAATCAGTGGTTAAAAGCTTTGAGCGACTTCTTCTGATAAACCGAAATGCCTAGAGACATGATATTTGGCTGGTAGCGTCCTGGGATGAAGCCAAACAAAATTTTAAAATGAAAATGATGTTGTCTTATAAGGTCACAGGGGTAAAATATGTTTAAATCTTAATATGTTCTTCTAAATGTCTTACAGTAAAAGATTTTAGGGGACTTTAGGGTTACACTATAATATAAGTCAAAGATTGATACCAGGTGAGCGATGCAGGCCCATTGGGCCTCTTGTTTTTTTTTCTTCTGGGAACAGACTCGTTACACTCTCGGTCACCATCCATTCGCGCTAAGTCATCTTGGTATGACCGGCAAACTTCCTCCACTGAATTTTAGGTAGGACAATTTTAGTCAAAGGGGTCGACTTCAAAA
This sequence comes from Mimachlamys varia, assembly GCA_947623455.1. Classification (NCBI taxonomy): domain Eukaryota; kingdom Metazoa; phylum Mollusca; class Bivalvia; order Pectinida; family Pectinidae; genus Mimachlamys; species Mimachlamys varia. The sequence goes on from OX392534.1 coordinate 26,397,471, forward strand.
TTATAGCGCCCCTATGTAGGTTGGTAGGCCAGACGACTCCTATATCCACCCTCTCAACCCATTCCCCTTGACTTTCCTCCTACATACTTTATCCCTTCTACTCCCTTTCCTATCTTTTCTCGTCCACCGAAGGTCGCAAGGCCATGTGAGGACGTAAAACTCTCAAAATAAATAAATAAATAAATGGCAGCAGTGGTGAGATTGTAACCATACTGTATGGTACTGCCCAGTGGTGAGCTGAAGACTTGCTCAAAGGCCATTGAAATACAGTATACTTTTCTTTGGTATTTAACTTTTGAATTATTCCATTTTGTTGTAGATTGAGACAAAATGTAATTTGTTAAATCTGATATGATATGTAGCATTATGCATGTTTTCGGTGAATTACATTTGCACCAATAATGATAATTATAATAAAAAAATTGCTTCTCTTTATCAAACAATTATAGTGAAAGTGCCTAATTAAGAGGCATAAAATCAGCCCCTGGAATCTGATTATTTACACACAAGCTTTATTTGAAGAAATTATTTCCAATTCAAACCACTTTTTATACACATGCAAGCTTAAGTAATACAAGTGAATTGTGTTTATGGAAATTAACACAGATCATAGAAAAAGTTTCAAACTAAAGGATTTTGTAAGAAGAATTTTAATCAGTCTCTTCTTTTAACACTTTTAAAGAGAAGTGTTGACATACCCCGGCTTCAAACTATTCAATTGAACTAATTTAACAGGAGAGTTAAATTGATGACTTTAGAAAAAATAAGATAATAACACTTCATATTATTGCAGTATTGAAAAAATTGATACCCATATTGTTTTATCAATCACATTTATTGATTTCTTTTTGGTTTTTATTAGCTCACCTGGTCCAAAGGACCATGGTGAGCTTATGCGATACCGTGGCGTCCGTCGTCCGTCCGTCAACAATTGACTTCTTCTTTATAACCACTGATCGGAATTTGACCAAATTTGGTCAGAAGCATCCCTATGGGGTGGGGACTCAAAATTGTACAAATGGTTGGGTTGACCCCCCAGGGGCCTGGGGGGCGGGGCCAAAAGGGGTCAATTTGGCTATTTGATATAAACGACTTCTTCTCTGAAACCGAGCAATGTATATTGCTCATATTTGGCTGGTAGTATTACTATGGGTTGGGGATTCAAAATTGTACAAATGGTGGGGCTGACCCCCCAGGGGCCTGGGGGGCGGGGCCAAAAGGGTAAGTTGGCTATATTGATATAAACGACTTCTTCTCTGAAACCCAGTAATATATATCGCTCATATTTGGCTGGTAGCATCACTATTGAGTGGGGATTCAAAATTGTACAAATGGTGGGGCTGACCCCCAAGGGGCCTGGGGGGCGGGGTCAAAAGGGGTCAATTTGGCTATATTGATATAAACGATTTCTTCTCTGAAACCCAGTAATGTATATCGCTTATATTTGCCTGGTAGCATTACCATGGGGTGTGGATTCAAAAGTGTATAAATGGTGGGGCTGATCCCCCAGGGGCCTGAGGGGCGGGGCCGAAAGGAGTCAATTTGGCTATAATGATAAAAATGACTTCTTCTCTGAAACCAAGCAATGGATATTATTCATATTTGCCTGGTATCATCACTATGGGATTAGGATTCAAAATTATATGATTATGATCATGGAGGGGCCTGAGGGGTGGGGCCAAAAGGGGCACATTAGACAATATTGGTATAAATGATCTCTTTCCTGAAACTAAGCAATGTATGACATCTATATTCTAGTGGTAGAATCCAAAGGTTGCTTGAATTCAAATTTATACAAATGTTTTGGTAACCTCGATCACAATCATGGATTTAGATATGACCCCAGGGTCTGCCACGCCCTTGCAACTTGACTCCTGACTCATAACTTTTAAACGGCTGAGATCCCCACCCCAAAACTATATATACAATTGCTGGGCATTAAGAGACAATCACAATTATGATTTTATATTTGACTCCAGGGTCTGCCACGCCCTTGAAACTTGACTCCTGAGTCATAACTTTTAAATGGTTGAGATCCCCACCCCAAAACTACATATACAATTACTAGGAATTAAGAGATAATCACAATCATGGTTTTTGATTTGGCCCTGGGGTCTGCCACACCCTTTTAATTTGACCCCTGAGTCATAACTTTTAAACGGTTGAGATCCCCACCCCAAAACTATATATACAATTACTGGGCATTAAGAGATGATCACAATCATGGTTTTTGATTTGGCCCTGGGGTCTGCCACACCCTTTTAATTTGACCCCTGAGTCATAACTTTTAAACGGTTGAGATCCCCACCCCAAAACTATATATACAATTGCTGGGCATTATCAGATGATCACAATCATGGTTTATGTTTTGACCCCAGGGTTTGCCACGCCCTTGTAAATTGACTTCGGAGTCATAACTTTTAAACAGTTGAGATCCCCACCCCAAAACTATATATACAATTGCTCGGCATTAAGAGACAATCACAATCATGATTTCATATTTGATCCAAGGGTCTGCCACACCCTTGCAAATTGACTACTGAGTCGTAACTTTTGAATGGTCGAGATCCCCACCCCGAAACTATACATACAATTACTGGGCATTAAGAGATGATCACAATCATGGTTTTTGATTTGGCCCTGGGGTCTGCCACACACTTTTAATTTGACCCCTGAGTCATAACTTTTACACGGTTGAGATCCCCACCCCAAAACTATACATACAATTACTGGGCATAAAGAGATGATCACAATCATGGTTTTTGATTTGGCCCTGGGGTTTGCGACACACTTTTAATTAGCTCACCTGGTCCAAAGGACAGATTTAAAATTGTACTAATGGTGGGACTGACCCCCTAGGGGGCTGAGGGGCGAGCCAAAAACGAAAATATTTTATCATGACTACCTAGATACCAATGTATCCAGGTGAGCGATACAGGCCCTCTGGGCCTCTTGTTATCATATGGTTTTCACTTTGTCAATTTTATCTAATCTAGCAAAAAATTTCGAGTCAATTTCTTTTCTCTCTGTAAATTGTTTAAGTAAATATTCTCTGAATTTTTTCAAAATATTTGTGCGTTTCACCGAGGATTGTATCTGAGGTTGTTCCAAGCTGAGCTGAGTGATCGAGCACAGATAACAGTGATGGAATTCACAGAAAATAAGATTGATGCAAATTTGTCAGAGAAAATTTTCTAAGTTCACACTATCTGTAGTGAAAATATTCTAATCTCTTTTCTAAAAATATACTAAGTCCACGATTTCTGTGCTATCTCCATTATAGAAATATGCTAAGTCCACAATTTCCGCAAGTTCTCCCCAAGAAAAATAATCTAAGTCTAAATTCTCTGTAGTCTCCGTGAAGTTTCCATGACTTTAGTTTCATGTTTTCTCCATGGAGATTCCGCAGAGAATTCACAATATCTTCATGAATTTCCATGGAGATCAGCATTTTCATGGAGATTTTTCAACTGGGTGAACGATACAGGCCCTCTGGGCCTCTTGTTTAAAGTCCAAAAAAGCAAAAAGTGACGAAACTTTACTAAATATATATACTGTACATAATTGCATGCATGTTCTAACTCCCCACATTTTCTTTTTGAATACTGACTGGTTGGCTGATATCACTTGCTATACGTACACGTTAAAGGTCATTTTGTGTTATAACGAAATAAGTAGTACGTGTACGTATATGTGTAGCTTATACACAAGGTTGCTAAACCTTTCTAATAAGAAGGGAAAAGATCCATCTTTCTAAGAATGAATGAAAAATCATCAATGATTGGCGCCAAGATCTCTCTGGGATCTCTTGTTGAATCTCTAGAATTATTATTCAAAATATTTTTGAAAAATATTTTGAAGTTTTGTGTATTATGTTACAGAAAATGTGCATTGATGGCAATGGATGATGCTACAAAGTTTCTGAAGAACGGAGGAGAAGTGGCGGTATGTGTACATATTCAATTCAGTGACGATAGTGGAATGGATGTTTGATTGGAGATATACAAATGTTAGATTACAATTTAAAATTAGATTAAAATAAACCTGCATCCATGGTCAATCGTCCATCCGTCTTTAAACGAATAAATGGAATTTTACCAAATTTGGTCTATAACATTAAATGGGGGAAGGGGAACAGAATTTGCATAAATGATGACTTTTTTTTAGACTGACCCTCAAGTGGCCAGAGGGATGGGGCCCAATAGGTGAAATAGAAGTAATTCCTTTAAATCGCTTCTAATCTTAAAGTTATCAATGGATTTTGACCAAATATGGTCAGAAACATCATGTTTTTAGCTCACCTGGCCCGAAGGGCCAAGTGAGCTTATGTGATGGTGCAGCGTCCGTCGTCCGTCCGTCTGTCAACTTTTTCCTTTAAACGACTTCTTCTAAAATACTGAAAGGCCCAGTGACATGAAATTTGGCTGGTAGATTTCTTGGAAGGAGCTGAACAAAGTTTGCGAGAAAAAAATCACTTTGACCTAATTTCAAGGTCACAGGAGTCAAAAATGGCAAAACCTTCAAACAACTTCTTCTAAAATACCGTCAGGCATAGAGACTTCATATTTGACCAGTAGCTTCCTTGGATGAAGCCAAATAAAGTTTGCGAAAAGAAACGACCTTGACCAATATTCAAGGTCACAGTGAGGTTAAGTCTATTTTAACCTTTAAACGACTTCTCCTAAAATACAAAAAGCCCTGGAAGCATGATATTTGGCTGAAAGGTTCCTTGGATGAAGCCTGACAAAGTTTGCGAAGAGAAATGACCTTGACTTATATTCAAGGTCACAGGGGTCAAATCTGTTAAAACCTTTAAACAACTTCTTCTGAAATACCAAAAGCCCTAGAAGCATGATATTTGACTGAAAGGTTCCTTGGATGAATTAAGCCCAACAAAGTTTGCGAAGAGAAATGACCTTGACTTATATTCAAGGTAACAGGTGTCAAATCTGTTAAAACCTTCGAACGACTTCTTTTGAAATACCAAAAGCCCTAGAAGCATGATATTTGGCTGAAAGGTTCCTTGGATGAAGCCCGACAAAGTTTGTGAAAAGAAATTACGTTGACCTATATTCATAGTCACAGGGGTCAAATCTGTTAAAACCTTCAAAGGACTTATTCTGAAGTACCAAAAGCCCTAGAAGTATGATATTTGGCTGAAAAGTTCCTTGCATGAAGCTTGACAAACTTTTAGAAGGAAAATGACCTTGACCTATATTCAAGGTCATGGGTCAAATCTGTTAAAACCTTTAAACAGCTTCTTCTGAAATACCAAAAGCCCTAGAAGTATGATATTTGGCTGAAAGGTTCCTTGTATGAAGCTTGACAAACTTTGGGAAGGAAAATGAGCTTGACCCATATTAAAGGTCACAGTGGTCAAATCAGTGGTTAAAAGCCTTGAGCGACTTCTGATAAACCCAAATGCCTAGAGACATGATATTTGGCTGGAAGTGTCCTGGGATGAAGCCAAACAAAATTTTAAAATGAAAATGATGTTGTCTTATAAGGTCACAGGGGTAAAATATGTTTAAATCTTAACATGTTCTTCTAAATGTCTTCCAGTAAAAGATTTTAGGGGACTTTAGCGTTACACTATAATATAAGTCAGAGATTGATACCAGGTGAGCGATGCAGGCCCATTGGGCCTCTTGTTAAAATTTGCGGTTAAAACTGATCGGGACAGAGTTCATAATGCTTATAGAATATTAATACGCCACAGGATGAAGTTCTATTTTTGGTTCAAAATATAGTAAAAATACAAAAACATATTAATAAAATTCTTTAGGTATCTATTTATTTCCAAAATACTATAAATATTTTTAATTTCCGTACTTAATATGATTTAATTCTAGAATATCGAAAAAATAGTACACAAATAGTGCGCAACGATATCAAACCAAAACTTATATCGTCACTATGTGACGATATAAGATTTCGTATATCATCACTAGTGATGATATAAGCAGTGATGATAAAAGTTTTATCAAGTTGATATTTTCTGATATTTGACTGGTAAAAATGTAATAAAATGATATATGTGAGTGTGATGGTTTTCAGGCTATGATCAGTCAAAGATACCAATATGAATAAATAAGTGATTTAAAGTGTATTTTGCAGTTTTGACCAATTGCAGGACATTTTCATACAATATCTTCCATATTTGTAATCCAAAACGTATGTAAATTTTCTTTTAAATTATGGAAGTAACATTTCTCTGACTAGATATTTTAACTCAGGAAAGCAATTTTTGACTGGTTGAACTTATGCCATACCGTCCGTCGTCAAGAATTGAGTTCTTCTTCATAACCGCTGAACGGAATTTCAACCAAATTTAGTCAGAATTATCCCTATGGGATGGGGACTAAAAATTGTACAAATGGTGGAGCTGACCCTCCGGGGCCTGAGATGTGGGGCCAAAAGGTGTCCGTTTGGCTTTATTAAGCTCACCTGGTCTGAAGGGCCAAGTGAGCTTTTGTGATGGTGCGGCGTCCGTCGTCGCTCCGTTCGTCCTGCCGTCCTGCGTCTGTCAACTTTTCCCTTTAAACGACCTCTTCTAAAATACTGAAAGGCCGAGTAACATGAAATTTGGCTGGTAGCTTTCTTGGAAGGAGCTGAACAAAGTTTGCGGAAAAAAATCACTTTGACCTAATTTCAAGGTCACAGGGTCAAAAACGTCGAAACTTCTTCTAACATACCGTCAGGCATAGAAAGCTCATATTTGACTGGTAGCTTCCTTGGATGAAGCATAAAAAGTTTGCGAAAAGAAACGACCTTGACCCATATTCAAGGTCACAGGGGTTAAGTCTATTTTAACCTTCATGATATGATAAGTATGATATTTGGCTGAAATGTTCCTTGGATGAAGCCCGACAAAGTTTGCGAAAAGAAATGACCTTGACTTATATTCAAGGTCACAAGGGTCAATTCTGGTAAAACCTTCAAACGACTTCTTCTGAAATACCAAAAGCCCAAGAAGCATGATATTTGGCTGAAAGGTTCCATGAATGAATCCCAACAAAGTTTGCGAAAAAGAAATGACACCAACCAAAGATCACAGGGGTCAAATCTGTTAAAACATTTAAATAACTTCTTCTGATTAACCAAAAGGCCTAGAGACATTATATTTGGCTGGTTACAGCTTCCTTGGATGAAGCATGACAAAGTTTGCAAAAAGAAATGACCTTGACCTATATTTAAGGTCACAAGGGTCAAATCTGTTAAAACCTTCAAACGACTTCTTCTGAAATACCAAAAGCCCTAAAAGCATGATATTTGACAGAAAGGTTTCTTGGAAGAGGCCGACAAAGTTTGTGAAAAGAAATGACCTTGACCTATATTCAAGGTCACAAGGGTCAAATCTGTTAAAACCTTTATACGAGTTATGAAATACCAAAAGCTCAGGAGAAGCATGATATTTGGCTGAAAGGTTCTTTGGATGAAGTTTGACAAAGTTTGCGAAAGAAAATGATCCGACCTTGACCCATATTATAAGTCACAGGGGTCAAATATGTTAAAAGCTTTGAGCGACTTCTTCTGATAAGCCCAAGTGCCTAGAGACATGATATTTGGCTGGTATAGTGTCCTGGGATGACACCAAACAAAATTTGAAAATGAAAATGATGTTGTCTTACATGGTCACAGGGGTAAAATATGTTTTGATTTTAACATGTTCTTCTAAATGTCTTACAGTAAAAGATTTACGGGGACTAAGGGCTGACACTATAATATAAGTATGAGATTGATACCAGGTGAGTGATGCTGGCCCATTGGGCCTCTTGTTTCAATATTTGGTGAAAACCCTAATAATATATATATATGACCGTTAAGGCCGATTTGGCCTCGATCTTGTTGTTTCTTGCATTATAGAAAAGTTTTCTCATCCATTTACATAGTTCATAAACTGAAACCTGGTTTATGTTGATGTTGTTTAGGTCTTGGATGCGACCAATACAACACGATTCCGACGGAAAATGCTTGTGGACATGATACACAGAGAAAACAAATTCAAACTGTTCTTTGTAGAATCTATATGTGATGACCCTGCCATCATAGAAGCCAATATCGTAGTAAGTGTCTGTCGAAAATTTTACTACAGAAATTGATTGTAGTATTAACTTTGAATAAATTAAGAAAAAATGTCATGATGACTTTGTAATCCATTTAGAAATTAACATTGATAAAAGAATAGCTGGAACTATAACATTTTCTGAATGAATTTAGCTGTAAGCATTCAATGTTCAATTGGAAAAAAATGGCGAAAAAAAAGATAACAATTTATTCACAGATTGGCAGCATTGTGTTTGTGTTAGCATCAAAGGATAGTTGTTATAAAACTAATGGGGGGGGGAGGTTATAATCTAGAAGCAGAGACTAAAGGCAAAATTAGATGAAAAAAAATATCATAAAGTAAGTTGTGAAATTTTGATGTCATGTCCAATGTCATGGCTTATCATGAACAGCATTGATAATAACATGACATGTAATCCAACAGGAAGTGAAGGTGTGTAGCCCGGATTACAATGGTATGGATCAGGCGGAGGCTATCTCAGACTTCCTACAGAGAATTGAGCACTACAGCGAAACATACGAACCTCTCTGTCATGAACACGACAAGGATCTCTCATTCATCCAGATCTTCAATCAGGGCGAGAGATTCCAAGTCAACAAACTAGCAGGTACATACAATTATGCCTTCAACTCATTTACCCCTGAATACACATTTAAGCTCTCCCAAAGGTTTTGTCCATCCGTCCTGCGTCCATCAACTTTTCCTTTAACTGACTTCTTCTGAAATACCGAAAGGCATAGTGACATGAAATTTGGCTGGTAGCTTTCTTGGAAGATGCCGAACAATGTTTGCGTACAAAAAATCACTTTGACCTTTCAAGGTCTCGGGGGTCAAAAATGTTGAAACCTTCAAACAAACTCTTCTGAAATACCGTCAGGCATAGAGGCCTTATATTTGACTGGTAACTTCCAGTTTGGGAAAAGAAAAGACCTTGACCTATATTCAAGGTCACAGGGGTCAAATCTGTTAAAACTTTTAAACAACTTCTTCTGATTAACCAAAAGGCCTAGAGACATGAATTTTGGCTGGTAGCTTCCATGGAAGAAGCCAAGCAAAATGTGCAAATGAAAATGACCTTGACTGATATTCAAGGTCGTAAGGGTCAAACATTTAAAAGACTTCTGAAATACCAAAAACACTAAGAAGTATGATATTTGGCTGAAAGGTTCCTCAGTGAAGCCCGACAAAGTTTGCAAAATGAAATGACCTTGACCTATATTCAAGGTCAGAAAGGTCAAAGAAATGACCTTGACCTATATTCAAGGTCACAAAGGTCAAAGAAATGACCTTGACCTATATTCAAGGTCACAAAGGTCAAATTCTGTTAAAACCTCTGAGTGACTTCTTCTGATAAATCAAAAGGCCTGGAGACATGATATTTGGCTGGTACCTTCCTTGGATGAAGCCAAACAAAATTTGCAAATGAAAATGACATTGTCTTACAAGGTCACAGGGGTAAAATATGTTTTTTGTACCTGCAAGGGGTTACCCTTTATGTAATGTGCATACACTTCAAACTTTGTGATTGCCTTGAGCTTCTTTTCCTACCTACTGAACTTTTATGTCGTATTTTGTGTAGTGTAATTATTTTATGTAGATTTTGAAAATGTGTAGATCTTGAGTGAGCAGCCCCCAAGATTGCCAAACATAGAATAAGCATTTCGCACAGGTGTCTGTCTGTCCATCTGTCTGTCAACATTTGCTTCAAATCGCTACTAGTCAGAAAGTCCTGATTGGATTTTGACCAACTTTGGTCACAAACATCCTTAGTGGAAGGAGAACAGATTTTGAATAAATGGTGACTCTGACCTCCCAGGGGCCAGAAGGGCCAGGGCCCAATAGGGGAAATAGAGGTTATGTCTTTAAGTCGCTTCTTATTATAAAGTACTGAATGAATTGGAACCAAATTTGGTCAAAAACATCCTTGGAGGAAGAGGAACAGATCTTGCATAAATGATAACTCTGACCCTCAAGGGGCCAGAGAGGCCTGCTGTCTGATCCCTTTGATGTAAGTCAATGAAATGTTTTGAAATGAAATACCAACCGATTAACAAAAGTTTTAATTGATACAGATATGCTTCATCGATTAGTCTCTGGGTCCGTCCCTGTCCATGGGATCTTTTTGAAAAATATTTTACCATGGTTTCCTAGAAACTAATGTATCCAAGTGAGCGATACAGGCCCTCTGGGCCTCTTGTACATTTTACCCCATGGTCGATCACACCCTTGCACACTTGAATCCAGAGTCATAACTTGTAAACGGTTGAGATCCCCACACCAAAACCATATAATACAATTGCTGGGCATTAAAAGACAATCACAATCATGATTTTAGATTTTACCCTAGGGTCCACCATGCCCTTGCACACTTGACTCTTGAGTAATAGCTTTTAAACAGTTGAGATCCCCACCCCAAAATTATATATACAATTGCTGGGTACAAAGAAAAGATAACAATCATGATTTTAGATTTGATCCCAAAGTCTGCCACACCCTTGCAGACTTAACTCCCGAGTCATAACTTTTAAACAGTTGATGTCCAACCCAACACTGCCCTTGCACACTTGACTCCTGAGTAATAGCTTTTAAACAGTTGAGATCCCCACCCCAAAATTATATATACAATTGCTGGGTACAAAGAAAAGATTACAATCATGATTTTAGATTTGATCCCAAAGTCTGCCACACCCTTGCAGACTTAACTCCTGAGTCATAACTTTTAAACAGTCGATATCCAACCCAACACTATGTATACAATTGCTGGGCAGAGAGAGATGATCACAAACATGATTCAATATTTTACTCCAGGGTCTGCCACGCCCTTGGAGATTTAATTCCTGAGTCATAACTTTTAAACAGTTGATATCCAACCCAACACTATGTATACCATTGCTGGGCAGAGAGAGATGATCACAATCATGATTCAATATTTTACTCCAGGGTCTGCCATGCCCTTGGAGATTTAATTCCTGAGTCAATATTTTTAAACAGTTGAGATCTCCACCCCATAATTATATATACAGTTGCTGGGCATAAAGAAACAAACACAATCATGATGTTAGCATGTGGGAGTCTGGCCACAGCCCTAGGGATCTCAGTTGAACTTGAAAACAGTTCAGATACCAACCCATTAACCAAACTTCAATTGATAAAGATATGCTTCAAGGATTGATCTTTGGGTCTAACCCTATCTATGAGATCTTCTTAGCAACCAGCCAATATCGTTCTCAACTCCCTGAGGAGCATACAATTGGTGCTGCCATCTCAGCGCTCACAGCTAGCATTCTACAATTTCTAGCAGTCTGTCCAACCATATACTCATTTACAGCTGAGTAGACTGGAACAAACGGAGTAAAGTATCTTGCTCAAGGATACAGCACAAGTGCCATGACCGGGACTCGAACTCGCAACCCTTCATAATGAGGGAAAACAAAATTGCTGACAGGTGGCCATCTTTGATTTTGACAACGCAGTTTTGTCAACATTATATCTTGAAAAGTACTGGATGGATCTTTCCAACATTTCATATGCGGGTTCCCCTTGGTGCATAGTTGTGCTGTATAGATTTTTGGACTGATCAGAAAAATCAAATGGCTGATAGATGGCCATCTTGGATTTAGACAATGCAAATGTTACCGTTATATCTTGAAAAGTACTGGATAGATCTTTCCAAAATTTCATATGCGGGTGTTCTTGTTCCTTAGTTGTGCTGTATTGATTTTGGGACTGATCGGAAAAACCAAATGATAGACAGGTGGCCATCTTGGGTTTTGACAACGAAAAATTTGTTACCGTGCATGGTCTAATATTTGGACTGCTCCAGGGAAAAAATACGGCCACCAAACGCCCATCTTGTATGTTCACTATGAAAGTATATTATGGTTAGAAAAAAAAAACCACAGCTATGGAAAACATTTGCAGACATTGTCCGAAAGTGTGGACAAGATTACATTTCATTCGAAGTCTGTGGACAATTTCCACAAGTGTGGACAAAATTCCGAAGAAAAAGCCACACCTATTGAAAAAATCTGCAGACATTGTCAGTGTTGACAAAAGTAAAGAAAAAAACAAAGGATTTTTTGGGACATATAGAGGATGTCCATGGCAATCCACAGAAATTCCATGAATTTTCACAGAATATTGATATCCAGCCAAAATATTTTCGGACAATCTACACCAGAGTATTATATTATTAAATCAATAACCAATAAATACTAGGGGTAAATAAATGATATGTAATGACTGACAATGTTTGTCATTGTTTGTTTTATAACAGGACATCTGCAGAGTAGAGTGGTATATTACCTAATGAATATTCATGTGCTTCCCAGAACCATATATTTGACACGGGTATGTATGCATTGTAAATCCACAGATATTTAAGGCTTTGCCATGATGCTGAATTATCAATTAGTTAAGGAAGAGTGTTAATTAGAAACTATATGAGGTTGCAATTTATTCCTTATTTATCATAAATGAACATGAATGGTGTGGGTTCTTTTATCAGTTTCAGTTTGATTAATTCTTATTTTCATATTTGAAAGCTTTAAAATTAAATAATGTTTATACAAAAAAAAAATCAAACTTAATGTACTCTAACTGATACATGTCACATTTAAATGTAAATTTCTTTTGTAAAGGATTTGTAGTCATATCAGAGGTAAAATTGTGTAACTGTTTTACATTTGTGTTTGAATTCCTAGCATGGTGAGAGTATGATGAATCTTAGTGGAAGGATAGGGGGGGACAGTGACCTGTCTGAACGCGGTAATGAGGTGAGTTACAAATATCTAAGATAGGGGGGGACAGTGACCTGTCTGAACGCGGTAATGAGGTGAGTTACAAATATCTAAGATCGGGGGGGACAGTGACCTGTCTGAACGCGGTAATGAGGTGAGTTACAAGTATCTAAGATCGGGGGGGACAGTGACCTGTCTGAACGCGGTAATGAGGTGAGTTACAAGTATCTAAGATAGGGGGGGGACAGTGACCTGTCTGAACGCGGTAATGAGGTGAGTTACAAGTATCTAAGATCGGGCGGGACAGTGACCTGTCTGAACACAGTAGTGAGGTGAGTTACAAGTATCTAAGATAGGGGGGGACAGTGACCTGTCTGAACACAGTAATGAGGTGAGTTACAAGTATCTAAGATCGGGGGGGACAGTGACCTGTCTGAACGCGGTAATGAGGTGAGTTACAAGTATCTAAGATAGGAGGGGACAGTGACCTGTCTGAACGCGGTAATGAGGTGAGTTACAAATATCTAAGATAGGAGGGGACAGTGACCTGTCTGAACGCGGTAATGAGGTGAGTTACAAGTATCTAAGATCGGGGGGGACAGTGACCTGTCTGAACGCGGTAATGAGGTGAGTTACAAGTATCTAAGATCGGGCGGGACAGTGACCTGTCTGAACACAGTAGTGAGGTGAGTTACAAGTATCTAAGATAGGGGGGGACAGTGACCTGTCTGAACGCGGTAATGAGGTGAGTTACAAGTATCTAAGATCGGGGGGGACAGTGACCTGTCTGAACGCGGTAATGAGGTGAGTTACAAGTATGTAAGATAGGAGGGGACAGTGACCTGTCTGAACGCGGTAATGAGGTGAGTTACAAGTATCTAAGATAGGAGGGGACAGTGACCTGTCTGAACGCGGTAATGAGGTGAGTTACAAATATCTAAGATCGGGGGGGACAGTGACCTGTCTGAACGCGGTAATGAGGTGAGTTACAAGTATCTAAGATAGGAGGGGACAGTGACCTGTCTGAACGCGGTAATGAGGTGAGTTACAAGTATCTAAGATCGGGGGGGACAGTGACCTGTCTGAACGCGGTAATGAGGTGAGTTACAAGTATCTAAGATCGGGCGGGACAGTGACCTGTCTGAACACAGTAATGAGGTGAGTTACAAGTATCTAAGATCGGGGGGGACAGTGACCTGTCTGAACGCGGTAATGAGGTGAGTTACAAGTATCTAAGATCGGGCGGGACAGTGACCTGTCTGAACACAGTAGTGAGGTGAGTTACAAGTATCTAAGATAGGGGGGGACAGTGACCTGTCTGAACACGGTAATGAGGTGAGTTACAAGTATCTAAGATCGGGGGGGACAGTGACCTGTCTGAACGCGGTAATGAGGTGAGTTACAAGTATGTAAGATAGGAGGGGACAGTGACCTGTCTGAACGCGGTAATGAGGTGAGTTACAAATATCTAAGATAGGAGGGGACAGTGACCTGTCTGAACGCGGTAATGAGGTGAGTTACAAATATCTAAGATAGGAGGGCACAGTGACCTATCTGAACACAGTAGTGAGGTGAGTTACAAGTATCTAAGATAGGAGGGGACAGTGACCTGTCTGAACGCGGTAATGAGGTCAGTTACAAGTATCTAAGATAGGAGGGGACAGTGACCTGTCTGAACACAGTAATGAGGTGAGTTACAAGTATCTAAGATAGGAGGGCACAGTGACCTGTCTGAACACAGTAATGAGGTGAGTTACAAGTATCTAAGATCGGAGGGGACAATGACCTGTCTGACCATGGTAATGAGGTGAGTTACAAGTATCTAAGATAGGAGGGCACAGTGACCTGTCTGAACATGGTAATGAGGTGAGTTACAAGTATCTAAGATAGGAGGGGACAGTGACCTGTCTGAACACAGTAATGAGGTGAGTTACAAGTATCTAAGATAGGAGGGGACAGTGACCTGTCTGAACACAGTAATGAGGTGAGTTACAAGTATCTAAGATAGGAGGGGACAGTGACCTGTCTGAACACAGTAATGAGGTGAGTTACAAGTATCTAAGATAGGAGGGCACAGTGACCTGTCTGAACACAGTAGTGAGGTGAGTTACAAATATCTAAGATAGGAGGGGACAGTGACCTGTCTGAACGCGGTAATGAGGTGAGTTACAAGTATCTAAGATCGGGGGGGACAGTGACCTGTCTGAACGCGGTAATGAGGTGAGTTACAAGTATCTAAGATAGGAGGGGACAGTGACCTGTCTGAACGCGGTAATGAGGTGAGTTACAAATATCTAAGATAGGAGGGGACAGTGACCTGTCTGAACGCGGTAATGAGGTGAGTTACAAGTATCTAAGATAGGGGGGGGACAGTGACCTGTCTGACCATGGTAATGAGGTGAGTTACAAATATCTAAGATAGGAGGGCACAGTGACCTGTCTGAACACAGTAATGAGGTGAGTTACAAATATCTAAGATAGGAGGGCACAGTGACCTATCTGAACACAGTAGTGAGGTGAGTTACAAGTATCTAAGATAGGAGGGGATAGTGACCTGTCTGAACGCGGTAATGAGATGAGTTACAAGTATCTAAGATAGGAGGGGACAGTGACTCTGAACGCGGTAATGAGGTGAGTTACAAATATCTAAGATAGGAGGGCACAGTGACCTGTCTGAACACAGTAGTGAGGTGAGTTACAAATATCTAAGATAGGAGGGGACAGTGACCTATCCGACCCCAAAAAGGTACCTGTGCATTATACGCGAGTGCGCACTATATGCAAGAAATTATGGTAACATATATTTGCTACTTATAAAACCAATATTAAGTATCATATAACATCCTTAGGGGAAGGGGAACCGATTTTGCATAAATGGTGACTAACCCAAAAGGGGCCACTGAAGGGCCAGGCCCAATAGGGGAAATAGAGGTAATTCCTTTAAATTGCTACTACCGTAATTTCTCCCTTATAGTGCACACTTTTTTAGGGAAAATTGAAAGTGTCGAGAAGGGGGTGCGCACTATACGCAAGAACAAGCAAAAACCTTGACTTGGTCGCAATCATGTATCGTTAATTTTTCGGAGATTTTCAGAATGACTTGAAATATCCTTGCGGTAGTTAATAGTTGATATTTTGTTAAATAATTCCTAATTTGCATTATCTTTTTATAACTAGGAAAAGTTGCAATTATGAAAGCCATACAATACAATAGGATCTGATAAATAAACTTGAGGAAAGTAGCCTGAACGTTCAGGTCGAGATTGTATTGACACTACATTATCACAAGGCATATGGTGAAATATACCGAAAAATTATATCGTTGTTAGCACTCTGATGTTAAAAATGCCTTTCTTGTGTAAAATCATACTGGACAATTAAATCCTGACGGTAGAAATGTGTCAAGAACGACATAGGATGACTTCACCGGTTTGTGTATTGCAAAGAGTGAAGGTCGCGTAATATAAATACCCGGTGTAGCGTGGTATTTTGAATCATGGTGAAATGACCCCTGGGTCAAAATACCATTATGGTAAAATGACCCCGGGGTCAAAATACCATTATGGTGAAATGTCCCCCCCCCCCCCATGGTAAAGTGAACCCCCTTACAAATGTCACTATCATATGCTTTTCCATATACAATTTCACATAATTTTATTAGAACTATGTTGTATCAATAAAAACAGTGCAAATTTGGATGGGAAAATTAACAAAAGAGCAAAATATAGGTGAATGTTTGAGGATGGAGGGGGATCATTTGGTAAAGTAAAGCGTTTTTTAAAGATATTTTTGGTAAGTGAATTTTTTTTTATTTAATCTTTTTTCAGTTACTTTCAATTTATAATACTATACCTTATTAGCTCACCTGGTCCAAAGGACCAAGGTGAGCTTATGCCATACCCCGGCGTCCGGCGTCCGTCGTCCATCGTCCGTCCGTCCGTCCGTCCGTCCGTCCGTCAACAATTGACTTCTTCTTCATAACCACTGATCAGAATTTAACTAAATTTGGTAGGAAGCATCCCTGTGTGGCTAGGATTCATATTTATACAAATGATGGGTCTGACCCCCCAGGGACCTGAGGGGCGCCAGGGCCAAAAGGGGTCAATTTGGCAATATTGATAAAAATGACTTCATCTCTGGAACTAAGCAATGTTTGGCATTTATATTTCAGTGGTAGCATCCCTAGGTAGCTGGGATTCAAATTTATACAAATGATGGGGCTGACCCCCCAGGGGCCTGAGGGGAGGTGCCAAAAGTGTCTATTTGGCAATATTGATATTAACGACTTCTTCTCTGGAACTAAGCAATGTATGGCATTTATATTTCAGTGGTAGCATCCCTAGGTGGCTTGGATTCAAATTTATACAAATGATGGGGCTGACCCCCAGGGGCCTGAGGGGAGGTGCCAAAAGTGTCTATTTGGCTATATTGATATAAACCACTTCTTCTCTGGAACTAAGCAATGTATGGCATTTATATTTCAGTGGTAGCATCCCTAGGTGGCTGGGATTCAAATTTTTACAAATGATGGGGTTGATCCCCCAGGGGCCTGGGGGGCGGGGCCAAAAGTGTCTATTTGGCAATATTGATATTAACGACTTCTTCTCTGGAACTAAGCAATGTATGGCATTTATATTTCAGTGGTAGCATCCCTAGGTGGCTCGGATTCAAATTTATACAAATGATGGGTCTGACCCCCCCCCAGGGGCTGAGGGGCGGGGCCAAAAGGGGTCCATTTGGTTGTATTCATATTAACGACTTCATCTCTTGATCTAAGCAATGTGAAACATTTATATTTCAGTGGTAGCATCCCTAGGTGGCTGGGATTCAAATTTATACAAATGATGGGGCTGACCTCCCAGGGGCCGGAGGGGCGGGGCCAAAAGGGGTCCATTTAGTTGTATTCATATTAACGACTTCTTCAACGAAAAATATGATTTTAGATTTGACCCAAGGGTCTGCCATGCCCTTTCAGACATCCCACTCCAAAACTATACAGAAAAAAAACACAATCATGATATTATCATTGATGTAAGGGTCTAGCCCAGCCGTAGGGACCTTGGTTCTCAGTTGAGCTTGAAAACAGTGAGTTGAGATACCCACCCATTAACCTATCTTTAATTTATACAGATGTACTTCAAGGATAATTCTTTGGATCTGTACCTGCCCATAGCATCTTTTAGAAATATTTTACCATGATTACCTTGATACCAATTTATCCAGGTGAGCGATACAGGCCCTCTGGGCCTCTTGTTAAACAGCAAAATTGGGTTTGGGGTGGGGGGGTCAATTTACCATGACCATGGTAAATTGAACCCCCCCCCCCCCCCCCCCCACCAACGTCAACAAAATTAATTTTTTTTTTAGTAAATCTTTTATAAGTTTACTTCATTCATTATATTCTTTAAATCAAAATTCATTAAAATTGGTTTTAATAGGTGATTTTCATGGAAGTCTTGTAGGGAGGGGGGGGGGGGGTCAATTTACCATGGCCATGGTGAAGTGAAGCCTTATACATTATTTTGGCAAGTGATTTTTTCCATTAAATCTTCATCAGTTTACTTAAATTTATTATTCTTTAAATTACTATACATTAACAGCAATAGTGGTTTAGGATATATACCTTTAATGTGGATCAAAAAACAAAATCTTTTATAAGTTTACTTCATTCATTATATTCTTTAAATCAAAATTCATTAAAATTGGTTTTGGATTTTGGAAAAAACCATGACCATGGTAAAGTGAACCCCTCATCTCTACATGACGAACATGAAAATAACCTATCCAAAACAAATTTTAATGACCATGGTAAATTGACACCCCCCCCACCCACATATACCCCAAACCATTATTGTTGTTTGATAATGTATAGAAGAACAAATTTAAGTTAACTGATTAATATTTAATGGACAGTAGTCAAAAAACATTTAAGGCTTCACTTCACATGGTCATGGTAAAGTGACCCCCCTCCCCCCCCCCCCCCCCACCCCCCACATCCTCAAACATTCACCGTTATTTTGTTCTTAATTCAACCTACCCATCCAAACTTGCACTATTGTTATTGCTACAACATTGTCCTAATAAAAATATGTGAAAATATATATGAAAAAACATAATATAGTGACATTATTAAGGGAGGGTCACTTTACCAATGGGGGGGGGGGGGGGTGTCATTTTACCATACTACAGGGGCAGTAACCAACAGTTGAACTGGTATCGATAACAGTTAAGGGTTTGGAAAATAAACATTTAGGGACTCAAAACAATCCAATGCATATCCATATTTTCATCAAAGAAAAAAAGCTGAAATCACAAAGGGTTTGTGTTTTTTATGTCTAACAAATTCGACTGTAAGCGGTCCTTGTCGACCAGATTGAGTGACTGTTTTTAGTACACCCATCAACCCAGAACACTGCCGACTCTGTCGATGACTAGACGCACAGAGACTCCCAAATTACGGTAGTCAAAAAGTTTTGAAAGGATGTTAACCAAATTTGGTCAGAAAGATCCTTGGGAGTAGGGGAACAGATTTTGCAGTAAATATAATTCCAATCTGATTAAAATACAGATTCTCACTTTAACACTCGTGTGTAGGATCTGACAGCGACCAGTAGAAGGTCATGTGCAGATGACCTTTGTATTAAAATGGCGGCACCCAGTTCAGCGAACTCTACGCCAAGGCATGTGTTCTTTTTAGACATTATCTGTTTAATTTGTAGTTTTTGGTTTGTCCGAAAAGAAATAACCACTGAAGGTAAAGATATTAACACAAAATATACAAACAAATTGTTTTATAACGCCCGGAAAGATTTTCTCTTCTGCGCTTCGATCCGCCGCCATTTTTGTTCGTCTACCAAACACTGTTTACAAGGTGCATTTTAATTGGCTGTTCATTTCCAAGATATGGAAATAATAAAGGTCATCTGCACATGACCTTCTACTGGTCGCTGTCAGATCCTACACACGATAGTAATAGTGAGGATCTGTACTTTAATCAGATTGTTACAATTCTGACCCAAAAGGGGTCAGAGGGGCGGGGCCCAATAGGGGATATAGAAGTAATTTGTTTCAATCGCTATTAGTCATAAAGTTATGAATGAATTAGGACCAAACTTGGTCAGAGACATCCTTTGGGGAAGGGGAACGGATTTTGCGTAAATGGTGACTCTGATCCCTAAGGGGCCAGAGGGGCGGGGGACAATAGGGGAAATTGAGATGATTCCTTGAAATTGCTATTAGTCAAAGAGTTATGAATGGATTTGAACCAAATCTTATGATAAACATCATTTGGAGAAGAGGAACAGATTTTGCATTAATGACGATTCTTACTATAATTCATGTGAGCAATACAGGCCTTCTAGGCCTCTTGTTTTATTATTGATTAGTTCAATCTCCTTTTGCATATATAATATATTTGGAATAGCCATTAGTTTTATACTTAGAATTAATTTTATTTCACGATTCCATTTACCTCAGTATGCCGAAGCCCTGGCAAAGTATGTTGAGGAGGAAAAGATTCCCAATCTGCAGGTGTGGACCAGTGAATTGAAGCGTACTAAACAGACGGGCAAATACCTTACAGCTCCCATTGAAAATTGGAAAGCCCTCAATGAAATTGATGCTGTAAGTAAAATGAAACAGAATCTAATATCATTAAGTGATTGCCTTCCTCAAAACATTTTTCACTCACATCCTTGCCTTCATATTGATATTACTTATACAAATCCACATAGATATTGTCTGAAAGTCAGAAAAAGGTATATGATATGCAATGTGCATGAAAAGAAAATAAATAAACATCTATATTATGAAGTTGTTTTGGTATTTACCAAGTTGTAATCATTGGTAGCATTCTCTTCTGTTCATTCTGATAATGACAAGTTAAATAGGTGCTTTGCCACCAAGGGTTATTTCCACTTTAAAGAGGCAATTTTGTGAAGTTTGTTTACTTTTCAGGTCACCTGAGAAGAAGTCTCAAGTGACCTATTCCAATCACTTTCCTCCTGCGTCGTATGTCTTGCGTCGTGTGTAAACTTTTTACATTTTCGACTTCTTCTCCAGAACCAGTGGATGGAATCTTTTCAAACTTGACCAAAATGATCCTTAGTTGATGAAGTTACAGATTTGTAAAATGTGGAATTCCTGCCCCTACCCTAGGGGCTAGGACGGGTCCCAAATGGAAAATTATCCTAAATTTTAAAAAATTCTTCTCCAGACTCAGCCTATTCCTCTACATGGATAGAAAGACCATCAGGGGCTTTGTTTAATTTGTAAATTTCAGTACCCCCGGGCTATCCGTTCCCCCTAGGGAGGGGGTAAAGTTTACTTTAGTTTATATAGGGTAATAACACTTTTGGTAAAATTTTGTCCATTTGGAGTAGGAAGTTATTCCTACTTTGTCACGATCATCCTTGGAGAAAGATGGAATCAATCTATAAAATTTGGATTCCTGCTCCTACCCAGGGGGCAAGGCGGGGCCAGAAAGGGGAAATTATCTTAAATTTCAAAAAATTTCTTCTCCAGACTCAGAGGTACTACAGCCTATTTCTCTACATGGATCATCAGGGGCTTTGTTTAATTTGTAAATTTCAGGACCCCCGTCCTATCTGTTCCCCCTCGGGGAGGGGGTAAAATTTACTATAGTTTATATAGGGAAATAACACTTTTGGTAAAATTTTGTCCATTTGGAGTAAGAAATTATTCCTACTTTGTTACAATCATCCTTAGAGAAAGATGGATTCAAACTGTAAAATCTGGATTCCTGCCCCTACCCCAGGGGGCAGGGCGGAGCCAGAAAGGGAAAATTATCCTAAATTTCAAAAATCTTCTTCTCCAGACTCAGAGGTACTACAGCTGTTTTCTCTACAGGGATAGATTAAAGATGATCAGGGGCTTTGTTTAATTTGTAAATTTCAGTACCACTGGCTCTATGTTCCCCAAGGGGGAGGGGGTAACCTTTACTATAGTTTATTTAGGGTTATATCAATTTTGGTAATATTTTGTCCATTTGGAGTAAGAAATTATTCCTACTTTGTCACAATCATCCTTAGAGAAAGATGGATTCAAACTGTAAAATCTGGATTCCTGCCCCTATCCCAGGGGACAGGGCGGGGCCAGAAAGGGAAAATTATCCTAAATTTCAAAAATCTTCTTCTCCAGACTCAGAGATACTACAGCTGTTTTCTCTACAGGGATAGATTGAAGATCATCAGGGGCTTTGTTTAATTTGTAAATTTCAGTACCCCTGGCTCTATGTTCCCCCAGGGGGAGGGGGTAACGTTTACTATAGTTTATATAGGGTTATATCAATTTTGGTAATATTTTGTCCATTTGTAGTAGGAAATTATTCCTACTTTGTCAGGATTATCCTTGGAGAAAGATGGAATAAATCTGTAAAATCTGGATTCCTGCTCCTACCCCAGGGGGCAGAGCGGGGCCAGAAAGGGAAAATTATCCTAAATTTCAAAAATCTTTTTCTCCAGACTCAGAGGTACATGAACTACAGCCGTTTTCTCTACATGGATAGAAAGATCATCAGGGGCTTTGTTTAATTTGTAAATTTCAGTACCCCCCGTGCTATCTGTTCCCCCTGGGGGAGGGGGTTAAGTTTACTAGAGTTTATATAGGGATATAACACTTTGGGGTATTATTTTGTCCATTTTAAGTAGGAAATTATTCCTACTTTGTCACAATCATCCTTAGAGAAAGATGGATTCAAACTGTAACATTTTGATTCCTGCCCCTACCCCAGGGGGCAGGGCGGAGCCAGAAAGGGAAAATTATCCTAAATTTCAACAAAAAAAAAATGCAAACAATAAAATAGACATTCAATCCTTATATTTTAAATTTCCCGCCATACGCATGTACTTTAAGCTGCCGGTGTCACACGGTGCTTTACTATTGTTACATTGTTGCACACTTATCGTCATGTATGTACATACTCGGAACAGCCGATAGCTAGCTTCATTCATCACTAGGCGACAGAATAAATGTAGTCCAGACACAAGAATTTTAGGTGCGAGCAAACACACTTATTGTTATTGGTCAGCTCTGTGTCCTCTTTCCGGTATATGTGCAAAACCCACTGCGCATATAATACCGGAAATGAAGGTAAGTGTTGCCTAGCTAACGTTTCAAGCAAAATTTGCTTTTGTGCACTCATGCCATCAGAAATATAATATCGTACAATATATATAAATAAAATTAATACTCCTTATCAAATATCTACTTATTGTGAATGTGCAAAATTAAACATTATATCTAAAAGTCTGGTCGAACATGCTACGATACACATTTTGTTGGTCAGCACAAGCTGAAGCGGTACATCTTATCAGCGCTTACATGGGTTACGATTGTTAAGCGCTTCGGTGACAGACAGCTAGGGGCGATAACTCTTAACTTCCAGAATCTTAGAAGAATGAATTTGACGTCTGAATTTTGTACTCTGTTTTGTTGGATGAAACGCTTGGTAATACTTGAATGACAGCTACTCGGTTCGTCTGGGGACTCATTTAATTGGTATAAGGTATGACTAAAACGAATGCTGGCAAATAAACACTTTTTAAATAATGAAAAAATAATGTAATTTTCATACCAGTCATGAGGACGACGATCAAAAGGGAACAACGAAACCGAATTTCTATTAGATACTACATGAACATTTCTGGCTATTTTGAATATTGCCAATATGATAAAAATTGATAGAAATTACGACGTTTTGGGGGAAATTGGTTATGTAGACAAAAACATACTGCCAAAAAGATCAATAAACGAAGATATTCATTGAAATTTGATTTCAAGTGTTTACAGCATACATACAACAGGAATATTGATAGGAGGTTACTCGTTTCTTGCATTCCACGAGCATCATGAATTTCAGTGTTCAATTGCAGCTGCATAGCCATCATAATGTAAAATTATGTGTAAAGGTCACATTCTAAGACAAAAATGAATTACTTAAGAATCAAATGCTCACAAAAGATGTTAAAATGCTTGTGCTACAATCACTACCATGTAAATGAATTCAATCTAAGTCATGTCAGTGCTGATTAGCATTATGTCACAGGAATCAGACTTTTTTATCTGTGAAATAATCATTCAAAAACACAACATTTAAATATATTTAAAATGAAACATTTTACACTGGCTACATTCAGGGGCTTGAGGTTTTATATTTGAAAAAAAAAATATTTTAATTTAAAACAAAATCTACTACTATATTCACCATTATTAACACCCTTTCCCTATAAGCGCCCCTATCCCTTTTACAAATGTATTGAAATTGTGTTGGTGCCCATACTAATCATGACAAAGCTTAATTTGTCCATATTACAGTTCAGTATACCTCACTATGCACATGTTTACTGAATAAAACCACAAATATTGATAATACACCGAAACTGATGACAATAATATCGCACATCATACTACCCATTCTTAGGCAAAAACATTGTATTAATGACTTTATAGAAACAACATTTTTGTTCATACATGTATCTTCTTTTTGTTATCCTATTAAGTACCCCCTTTGAAATCAATTTTTAGGTGCTCTGTGCGCTATTTACCGCGAATACTGTAAGTGAAATCTTCAGGAGGTACGAGCACTTCATGTCTTCCAGATTTATTTCTAGTTATTTGTTTATTTTTAGCTCACCTGGCCCAAAGGGCCGGTGATCATGAGCTTATGCCATGGTGCAGCGTCCGTTGTCCGTCTGTCAACTTTTCCTGTAAATAAATCCCTACTAGTCCTGAACCTCACAACAGAATTTGACCAAATTTTGCTAGAAACATCTTTCGGTGAAGGGGATTCAATTTTTTATAAATGGTTGGTCTGACCCTCTTGGGGCCTGAGGGGCGGAGCCCAATAGGGGAAATAGAGGAATAGCATTTTAAATCCCTACTTGTCATAAAGTACTGAATAGATTTGAACCAAATTTGGTCAGAAACATCCTTTGGAGGAGGGGAACAGATTTTGTATAAATGGTGCTTCTGACCCCCTGGGGCCTGAGGGGCGGGGCCCAATAGGGAAAACATAGTAAATTCTTTAAAAATCCTTCTTCTTCTGTAGGAATGACAGGATGTTGTCCAAATTTGGTCTGAAGGAACCTTGGTTAAAGGGAATAGATTTTGTATAAATGGAGACTCTGACCCCCTTGGGGCCGTAGGGGTGGGGCCCAATAGGGGAAATAGAGGAAAAGCATTTTAAATGCCTACTAGTCATAAAGTACTGAATAGATTTGAACCAAATTTGGTCATAAACATCCTTTGGAGGAAGGGAACAAATTTTGTATGCATGGTGCTTCTGACCCCCCTGGGGCCGAAGGGGCGAGGCTAAATAGGGAAATAGAGGAAAAGCATTTCAAATGCCTACTTGTCATAAAGTGCTGAATAGATTTGAACCAAATTTGGTCAGAAACATCCTTTTGTATAAATGGTGACTCTGACACAGCCCTTAGGGACCCAGTTTCTCAGTTGAATTATAAAACAGTTGAGAAACTAACCCATTAACCAAACTTTAACTTATACAGATATGCCTCAAGAATTTGCCTGTCCATGGGATCTTTTTGGAAAATATTTTACCATGATTACCTAGATACCTATGTATCCAGGTGAGCGATACCAGGGTTAGCACAGACCTTGAAAAGTGCTTGATTTTCACAGCAGTTTGTGAAAAGAGCTTGAATCTGCCACTTACAATAAAAGTGCTGGAAAAGTGCTTGATTTTCAGTAAAAAGTGCTTGAAATAAATTTGGCAGTGCTTGAATTTGAGTTTATACTGATGAAATAAAAAAATATATAAAAACGTGCGGTTTTTGTATGTGTGGTGTGTGATTTACGCTGATTTTCCCGGCCCATTTTCGTCTATTGATATTGTACTCCAACGAAATGAAAATACCTAATTCTAATACACAAATATAGCGTCTCCATGACCCAGCATATTTTGGAACTCTTCTGTCACAATGTGGTTTTGGTTCAGTTAACAGCATGGCATGCCTCGGTGGATAACAAGAACAGTTTAAGTATGAGTCATCACTGTGTGTATAATAAGACATGGGAGTCTAACTATAGATGGGTTAAACCATTTAAAGCTGACAAGCGGAAGGCATTGTGTACGCAATGTGATCGTATTATAGACATCTGCAGCATGGGCGAAGCGGCAATGAAATCACATATGCATTGAAGGAAACAAACATCAAAAACTGGAGCACAGTACGGCAGCTACAGGTGCTGGCCTGTTAATGACATAGGTTTTTTAGATCAAAATCTGAGAAAAATGACCGTTCAAGTGTATCCAGCCAGTCGTCTCACTCTGTGCATATGGATAAAACAGAATTACCGACTGTATCACCTCTGCCAGCTGTACCTCAACAAATGCCAAACGTAACTGTGAATCAATTCCAGATAAGTGAAGCTACAGTTACAGCGGAGGTTTTGTGGACATTGAAATTAATAAATGACCACCAGTCATACAGGTCATCAGAAAATGTAGGAAAGATGTTTCAACAGATGTTACCCGATAGTTAGATCGCCAAACAATTCACATGTGGAGAGCGGAAGGCAGCTTATCTCAGCACATTTGACATTGCCGAATACTTTTCTAAACTTCTGCACGACAACATTGCAGCATCAGACTTTTTCAGTTTACTTTTTGACGAAAGTCTCAACCATAAAATGCAGGAAAAACAAATGGATGTAGTATGGATGTCAGACTGTGGGATGTGAACTTACAACATGTGGAGTCAAGATTTGTCACTAGTCTTACAATGGGTAAGTACATTGTACATGTAGTTCTGATGAGATACCATAAAATAATTACTTTGTATAATGATCTAATACCAAATACAATAATTCATTACAAAAGTTACAGGAAACACTCATTTGAAGCATGTGTTTTTTTTAAACAACAACCATATGTTGTGTAACCACTTTTTTATAGCTAGATTATGAACAAGTGTATGTATATTAATAGCAGTAAACTTGTATGTTTTTAGGACATGCAAGAGCTGATGATATGGTGAAGCATTTTTAGGATGTTCTTGAGAGTGGCCTACCTGTAAAGAAATTGATTCAAATTGGCATGGATGGACTCAATGTCAATTGGAAGTTCTATTCTGTAATGAAGGATAAACTCCAACAGGACTATGACACTAATATCCTAAATCTTGGTTCTTGTGGTTTGCATACTCTTCATAATTCTTTCAAAGATGGTGCTGAATCAACTGGTTGGAACATTTCATCATTCCTCTCCAGCATGTATTATTTGTATAAAGACTCTCCAGCACGAAGGGCGGATTACACAAAAACTACAGGAGCCTCACAAATGCCCTTGAAATTTGCAAGTCATAGATGGCTTGAAAATGACCAGTGTGTGAAAGAGCTCTTTTGATATTAGACAATGTGAAAACCTATGTTAAGGCTGTTACAGAGAAAAAACTTAGTACACCAACTTGCAAATCATATTCTGTTGTAAGTGAAATTTGTGTGAAAGACAAGTTGATTGTTCCAAAACTGCATTTTTTCAAAAGTGTAGCAATGGCATTACAACCCTTTTTGGCCAGATATCAGACAGACAAACCAATAGTTTGCTTCCTGTATGATGATCTCCTTGGTATCATTAAAGACTCTCCTAAGATGAGTGGTGAAGGTTGAAGTGATGCAAGAAATGTTGAAGACAAGAACTTGTATCTTAATCACAAAAAGGTTGACCTGGGGTTTTCATGTGAAAATGCTCTGAAAGAATGCAAAAATGTGTTTGAGAGAGACATTTTGGAGTTCAGAATGGAATGTCTCACTTTTATAATAAGAAGAAAATATTGCTCAAATCCCCCACACAGTTTTCTATTGTGAAAACCTTATCATGCCTGAATCATACAAAAATGATATCAATTGCAGATGGCTGCCTTTCCAAACCCAATCAACTGTTAAGACTTCTGTTTACTGCAAAGAAAATGTCTGAAAATGAGTGTGAACGGTGTGTTCAGCAGTTTACTGCTTTTCTTGTGAACTTTTGGCACTGAAAGATTCCAAGACTTCAACTCAAACACGGACAGAGTTGACAAGTTGTTCCATGAACTGAAAGATAAGAAAGAGGAGTATCAGACAGTTAACAAATTGGTCAAATTGACATTTGTCTTGTCACATGGACAGGCAGCTGTAGAAAGGGGATTTAGTGTAATAAGGAAGTTGAGGTAGAGAACATGTCTCTAAAAACATTAAAGGCTCAGAGAATAATCTGTGACCATATTCAAAGTGTAGGAGGGTTAAACAATGTGGTAGTGAGTAAAGAGATGTTAGTGGCTGCAAAGTTAGCAAGACAAAGATATGAGAGATACCTGGAGGAAGAAAGAGAAAGAAAGAAAAGTGAAGAAGAGAAAAGAAAAAGAAAGGGTGACTTAGAAGCCATTGATCAACTTCAGCTGAAGAGAAAGAGAAGTAGATTAGAGTCAGATATTGAAGGACTCCAAAAGTCTTCTGAGAGGTTGTATGAAAAGGCTGAACAAACAGGTCAGATCAATTTTGTTGTCCAGGCTAATGCATTGAAGAAAACTTGTAAGACAAAGTCAGAGAATCTAGAAAAGATTAAAGGCCCAATATAAGTAACTTCAGGGAAATTTTCCTTATTCTGAAAAATTCTGAAAAAAAATCCAGTTGATAACCATTGCATGCAAAAATAAGCCTAAAACGAAGTAAACCTGAGTGGTAACTAACAAAAAACTCTTGACAAAATAATCCAAAGAATTGAAAATAATTCAGGTGGGGCCCTCTTCTGCTGCTGTACCGGTAACCGCGAAAAAATTCATCTTGAATATTGCTGATACCAGTTAATCTTAATTAAATCTATAAATATAATAAGTTATTAGGCTTGATTTTCGCTTCAGGTTTTGCCGAAAGTAACTTATATTGGGCCTTTAATTGTACAGTCAATGAAAGAGTTCATCACCTGAACAAATAAAACCGTGAACAAACAGTATGAGTGATCAGTGTTTTTATTGAATAATGAAATTAAAAATGTTGGTTTAAAGACATAACATTTGATTAAAACATGAGTACTAATCACCATTAAAGTGCTTGAAAAGTACTTAAATTTTACTTTGGAAAGTGCTTGAAAATTTTTTATCCAGAGCTGTATGAACCCTGGATACAGGCCCTCTTGGCCTCTTGTTATATGTGATTTAATCATACTTCTCAAACTTTTATTTTCAAATTGATTGAAATACATTTCCAGTATAAAATGGATTACAAGAGCGTTTTTTTAGAGCCGTTTGTATCGCGTAGCAGTAAACATAACGAAGTCATGATTTGGTTAAAAATAATGCTACCCCAACTGGTAGGAAAAAATGGGAAAAAAAATTTGATGGGAATTGTCTTAATTGGGTAGATATTTATAGAACGCCTTTCAGAGTGACACAGAATACAAAACTGCAATGGTTTCAATTAAGAATAGTCCACCATATCTTGACAACAAATTCTTTCATGTTTAAAAAAGGGGTAGTGTCTAGTCCTCTCTGTACACTTTGTAATACAGAACCGGAAACAATAACTCATATCATGTGGGAATGCATAGAAGTACAGCAGCTTTTGCAAAGTTTTGAAATATTATTAGAAGCACTTTTTATTCCATTTTCATTTAATAAAATAAGTTTCTTTTTTGGAATATCTACACGCAACGTAATTCAGATATGCAACAGAGTTGATAATGTTATCTTAATTATCATTAAACAATATATATACAAGACAAGGTGCCTCCATAAAATGTTAAACATTAATGTCCTAGTTAAATATATTAAAGAATATTACGCTATTCAGAGATGTATTGCCAACAGTCACGGAGATTTTGCTCAAGACAAGTTTGAAAAAGAATGGAAAAAATGGAAAAAATTATTAGAATTTGGTGAAGGTAATTAAGGTAAGATAACATTGATATTTTTTATACTGCTTTTGAATGTAGGTAGGGAGGTATATCACTATGACTTTCATGCTATCCATGGCCAGTTCCCCCTGATCCTTTTTTATTTTTTGATTTTTCAACATCCCCTGATCGCTTGTTTTTGTTTTTAATATATACATTTACACACAAACTCTTTAATATTTAGGTCATTCTCTTATCAATATATGATCCTAGCCCAGTCTCTCTCCCCCCCCT
Organism: Mimachlamys varia; assembly: GCA_947623455.1. Classification (NCBI taxonomy): domain Eukaryota; kingdom Metazoa; phylum Mollusca; class Bivalvia; order Pectinida; family Pectinidae; genus Mimachlamys; species Mimachlamys varia. The sequence continues at coordinate 26,427,421 of OX392534.1, forward strand.
CTCCCCCCTTTCTGTCCCCTTCTCTCTCCCTCTCTCTATTTTTCCCCCCTCTCATTTCTGTGTTTCTCTTTCCCTTTTTGTTTTCTTTTTATCTTAGTTTTTTTGTATGTTCGTGTGAGTGTTGTGTATGAGTGTAATGTAGTGTGTAAGCATGACAATTATAATGATGATGATGAGAGTTAATGGTGTCATGATGGTGATGAATGTGATGATGATCATCTTAGTGGTAATGATCTCATGATCAGATCACAATATTGACAATAATGAAGTTGATGATGACAGCACGGTATGAGGATTATGATGATGATGATATATGTGGGGATAATGATGTTTATATATGTTGTATATATGCATGTCATAATGAAGATGATACATGTATGGATGACGATGATGATGATGTTATGTAAGATGATGACATGTGATGATAATGATGATGATGTCTTTACTAATGCTAATATGTGTTGTGATAATGAAGATATATGTGATGATGATGATGATGTTGTGGTGATGATGAATTGTGGCGATGATGATGATGATGATGATGATGATGATGATGATGATGATGATGATGATGACGATGATGATATGGTGACGATGAAGATGATGTGGTGATGATGATGATGATGATGATGATGATGATGCTGTGATGTGATGATGATGATAATGATGTGGTGGATTATGATGATGATGATGATGATGATGTGGTGATGATGACGATGATGACGATGATGGTGATGTGGTGATGATGATGTTGTGGTGATGATGATGATGATGATGATGATGATGATGATGATGATGATGATGATGATGATGATGATGTGGTGATGATGATGATGATGATGATGATGATGATGATGATGATGATGATGATGATGGGGATGATGATGATGATGATGATGATGATGATGATGATGATGGTGATGATGATGATGATGATGATGTGGTGATGATGATGATGATGATGATGGTGATGATGATGATGATGATGATGATGCCATATATGTAAGAGTGAATGTGAGGGTGTGTGTCTATTTGTTTATGTATTGTGGTTGTAAAAATGTGTGAAAAATAAAAAAATGAAAAAAAAATGATTTGGTCACAGTTAAAACGAGACGAATAAAATTGTCGGAAGTTGGATTTCGATAAGGCCTATCAGCTTATTGAAAACGTCTCACTAACAGTGAATTTAGGGAGAGCTTGTTGATGAAAGTATGATGAATGATATTGATGATATGTTATCAACTGGATTAGTGATCTGACAATTTTTCATTTGGGACATAAAACGAAAACTACAAGCATTTAAGGAAGGCAGACGTTACGGTTATGTATTTTGACAAGCACACTGAGGTGCCTGAGAATTCGGTACATCTAGTTTTAGACCTAAACTGAGGTTTTTAGAGTATGTTTTTACTTTTGGAGGCATAGATCAATTTCCAATAAACATACCACCTTAATCTAAACTTCTCAGAAGTATTAAATTATTCTAGACACTTTAGTTTGGGTCCAAATGAGCAAGGTAGGTTAGGTCCTTAAGACTACAGTAGTTTATCTAGATTATTAGTTTCTTTAAAAGGTTTCATCTGTCGAATAATACAACCTCACATATCTAACTTCTTAAAAGAAAACAGATTTCTGTGAACAATCTCAAACGTTTTATTTTAGTATCTGGCATGAAATAAAATCACGACATCTGACTGACGAACCATTTGCATTTCGCACGATAATCGAGGGAACCTATGAGGAATGTAGTGCCAATATTGTATATCTTGCTTTTGGAAATGTCAGTATTTTGTCGTATCAAGTATTATTGAAGTTATCTAGCTGCTATATGATATTGACATAACACATTGGCATGTAAAACAGCTGTTTTATGGGTGTAGTACACCCGTATTGTAGGCCTACAAAACGTTAATGATACACTAGCTGTTGTAAACAAATGTATTACTTCGCCAGGAACGAAAAAGCGTGTGCCCCACACACTTTATCGGGAAATGAAGCAACTAAAGTTTACTTAAGTTTCATTGAGACAGAGCGAAGTGAAAATGTAAATATATACAATTTGCTGAGCATTTAAAAGAGAAGATCACATATATGACCTTAGATTTGACTTCAGGGAATGCCACGCCCTTGCAGACTTACTTCCATGTCATAACTTTAAATGAAATTATATGGCGCAACTTGCTTGACCTTGGAGAAAGTTGATAGATTACCCCCCTGATTTATAGCGGAATTTACATTTGACTGAAAAATTTTAACCCATTTTTATACTATCTCCAAACCCCCCAAAATCAGTGTTTTACCTCTAAATTTCTATGAAACAGAATCAAAAGCCTTTTCAAAATCTATCTTTAGAAACAATCAACAAAATGATAATTAGAAAATGATTTTGGAATAAATGAAAAAATGGATGTGTCTCTTCATATTCATTTTTATTTTTAAAAAAATTCTTGATCTATTATGTTCATCTAAATTTCCGTCTCATGTACCAGTGAAAAACGCAGGTAAAATACATATAAATCAAACTAACTTTAACGAAATAGACTATAATCATTGTAACAACATGTTCCCTTATACTTGTTTTTAAAATGTATGCGTTCAGGGAATCAGCCTTAAATGATCCCCACCCCAAAACTATATTATATATACCTTTGCTTGGCATTAAGAGACAATCACAATCATGATTTAAGATTAGACCCAGGGTCTTCCGGCTCTTTCAGGCTTATAACTATTGCTAAGAGTTCATTAAGGGCAAGTTTGTGTTATTTAACTTACACATGAATTTTTGTTGCATTTGCTGAAAGCCAGGTGAGCGATACAGGCGCTCTGGGCTCTGTTTATTCTTGTTGAATTAAAAAAAAAACATTGATTGACTTAATTGCCCATTTAATGTTTGCTTGAAGTATAATTAGTTTATACTGCATAGGTATAAAATAACAGTTACTGTAAAGGCCAAAGCTAGCATAGCTTGTATTAACTATTTGCATGTATCTTATATTTCATAGTCTGTCAGTATTTTACATTCATTTTGTAATATTTACATTTCCGGTGTGTATTCCCTATATGGTGCTACGAACAATTTTGACGTTAACACTTTGGTAAACGTTAGTCCAGCGCATACGAATACAAGCCGGACCACTATCACGCTTGCGCTATTAGTGCGAGTACGCATCGTTAATTTGATACCTTTAAATAAAACTTTGGATGAACTTGATTTTTTAAAATGTTAATAAGCAAATGAAAGCAATATAATAATGAAAAATAAAATATCTTCAATTCCTAACGGTAACAAACAATGTTATTGTGGATTATATTCTGTTTACTTCTTGAAGTTGACAACTTTTCCCGCCAAATTGGAATCAGCTGTTTTGGTATTCAATCAGTTGTCGGCTGTTCCGTCAGTGCATATAACGTTCAATAAATGATGATTGTTACTTTTGTAAGTTGCGTAAATCAATTTTAAAGTGTCAAAAGGTAAATAAAAGAAATAATTTGTCTTTTTTGTTGTTTACTGGTGTGTAAACTGATTATTTTATACAGATATTTCAACATAAAATTTTTATTTTAAAATATCTGTTTAAAATCAGTTTACACACCAGTAAACAACAAAAAATCCAAATTATTTCTTAACCTATTTGTCTCCCTTTGGCTTGTTTTCAGGGTATCTGTGAAGGTATGACATATGAAGAAATCCAGGAGAAATATCCAGAGGAGTTTGCCATGCGAGACCAGGATAAATTTCATTACCGTTATCCAAGTGGAGAGGTAAAGTTAACCATGACAACTCTAAGCCTCTATCTTAATGAGTTCATGAAAATTTGACAGGTTTTGAAGCTACGAGTGCATGGTGACATATAACTGTGACTCTCAGTGTTGCTGAAGTTAGTGAAAGACCAATGCCAGAAGATGAAGTTATGTCTCTCATTGTTCCTGAGGCTGTTTTGTTACTACTGTAGTACTAACACAGCCTATAATGTTTCCAGGAAACAAATCTACTGTCTGTGTAGCAAAATCTACACAGGATTATTTAACATGTTGTCAGCTTCATTTTACTATCATATTTTGTGTGTTTGCTCAGAGAATATTTGTTTTTAGCTTTTTTAATTTGGGGAAGGAGAACAGATTTTGCATTAATGGTGAATCTGACCCCTAAGGGGTCAGAGAGACGGGGCTCAATAGTGGAAACAGAAGTGATTCCTTTAAATCACTATTATAGTCTTAAAATTTTGAATGAATTTTAACAAAATTTTGTCCGAAATGATTCCTTTTGAAAAGAGCAGTGGTCAATTTACAATTTATTTTCATAGGTTTTTTTTGTACATACCCCCGGTATTGCCGAAAACGATGGGTCCCATAATGTTAAATTGAAGCATAATTCCAGAATTTCTATGAGTTCTTTGATAATTTTATGGGTATAACTGGACTTGGGACTCGCATGTAGATTAATCACTGAAAGATTTTGCATAAATGGTGAGGCGGGGCCCAATAGGAGAAATATAGGTAAAGCCTTTTGATCGCGTAACTAGTCCTAAAGGACTGAATGGATATTAACTAAATTTGGTCAAAATATCCTTTTGAGAAGATCGATGAACAGATTTTGCATAAATTGTGGTCATGACTCTGACCCCCCTTGGGCTAGTGGGGCTGGGCCCAATAGGGGAAATAGAGGTTAAGCCTTTTAAATCACTACTAGTCCTAAAGCACTAAATTGATTTGAACCAAATTTAGTAAGAAATTTCCCGTAAATTGTGACTCCCTATTGAGAGGGGAACAGGGGGGCAGGGCCTGAGTTATGGCTTCAAACGGTCAAGATCCCCACCCAAACACTATATATATAATTGCTGGGCATAAGAGACAATCATAAACGTGATTTAAGATTTGATCCCAAATAACAACATTGTTTTGCTTTCATAACGGTTGAACGTTAGCGAATATCAGCAGTGGCGCCAGCATCGCCATAGGGCAAGTAATACCCCGACATCTTATTTGCCAATTCTGTTACCTGGGTGCTTAACCCGTTCCTTATTGTCTCATGATCACTATAACAGTTTACTGTAAATTTAAAATTAACATAATCCCAATAAATAATTAATATTATGCGAATTATATAGTGTTTCGACAAGAAGGTTCCGCATTTTTTTCATTCTGTAATATTTATCGACTAGTTGTATCAAATCGTGTGTGTGTGTGTGATGAGAATCGCACACATGAAAGAACGATCTTTAGATCCCCCAGTTGTGTGCACAAAGGATCAGGATGACCTATTGCCATTTTGCTTTGTCCGTCGTCGTCCGCTGTGCGCCGTCCGTAAACGATTCCTTTAACAATTTAACAATGTAGTTTAATTCCTGATAAACACTAATTGGTCAGCATAACTCCATCTTAACCTATGAACTGATTTCAATGGAACTACATTTAGGTTGCTGTGAACAGGTTTTTGTTGGAAAATTTTTGCTGGAAAAATGTTCCTAAACCTGTGAATCAATTTCAATGAAAACACACAGGGATGAAGTGTTGATGTATCTGCAGGTTAAAATGTGTTCGTCATCAACATTGCCTTATACAAGTTTTTATTGCAAAGGTGGCGGGAGGGGGGTTGTATAAGTTAGCCATTAGCTTACAGTTCTAGTTACCCAAAGGTGACAATTTCTCTGCTTTATTCACATAATAGGACATTGTTCTCACATCTAGATATTTCAGTCACTATACTTAACCTACAGTAGTTTGGCATCTTTGATCTGTAGTTGACTACTACTTTCAAAAGCTGATTGCAAGTCATAACTTATATTGTTCCCCTGGCTGACATCATAGTATTATTTCTATCCCAATGCCTTCAATCATCCCTTAAAGAGAAATTGTACCCTAGAGCCATGACAGCTCTCCTAGAGTTGTACCCGTAAAAGAAGATATAGAAACAAAAAAAATGTAACCTAGATATGGCAGAAAAGTTTTACCCAAGGGTTAACAGATAAGTTGGACCCAAACAGTTGACAGTAAAATTTTACAAAGGGATGGCAGAAAAATTGTACCCTAGGGCCGACAGAAAAAAAATTGTGTTGCAGGAAAAACTGTACTCTACAGAGTGATGACAAATCTAAACAGATTTAACAGGATACAAAACAGAATAATGAAACATAATAGTACTTAAGAGTTGAATGATATTGTTGACCACATGTGCTGTTTTTACTTACAGTCCTACCAAGACCTGGTTGCTAGGCTGGAACCTGTGATAATGGTATGTATAAGGGCCTTGGGTGTCAGGGTTGCTGGTCAGACCCTGGTATTAGAGGTGCTGGTCAGGCCCTGGTATCAGGGTTAAAAATAAACTTTATTTATTTTACAACAATTATGAAACAAGCTACATGTATACAACTTATATTAATCACTCTTGTTGGCCCGGATGTTAGCGCTCGAGGGGTCTTATTGTGGGAGGAAACCGGAGTACCCGGAGAAAACCCACGTGGTCGGGCAGGTGACCCCGTACCTTTTCACGTCCGATCGGGGAATCGAACCCCGGCCGCCTTGGTGAAAGGCAAGTGCGCTATCCACTGCACCACCCGACCACCCATCAGGGTTGCTGGTCAGACCCTGGTATTAGATGTGTTGGTCAAACCCTGGTATTAGGGTTGCTGGTTAGACTCTGGTACATATGTATTAGAGGTGTTGTCAGACCCTGGTATATAGCAGTGCTGGTCAGGCCCTGGTATTTGGGGTGCTGGTCAAACCCTGATATTAGGGGTGCTTGTCAGACCCTGGTATATAGCAGTGCTGGTCAGACCCTGGTATAAGGGGTGCAGGTCAGACCCTGCTATTAGGGTTGCTGGTCAGACCCTGGTACATATATATTAGGGGTGCTGGTCAGACCCTGGTATTAGGGGTGCAGGTCAGACCCTGGTATTAGCTGTGCTGGTCAAACCCTGGTATTAGGGTTGCTGGTCAGACCCTGGTACATATATATTAGGGGTGCTGGTCAGACCCTGGTATTAGGGGTGCAGGTCAGACCCTGGTATATAGCAGTGCTGGTCAGACCCTGGTATTAGCAGTGCTGGTTAGGCCCTGGTATATAGCAGTGCTGGTCAGACCCAGGTATTAGCTGTGCTGGTTAGGCCCTGGTATTAGCTGTGCTGGTTAGGCCCTGGTATTAGCTGTTCTGGTCAGACCCTGGTTTATAGCAGTGCTGGTCAGACCCTGGTATTAGCAGTTCTGGTCAGACCCTGGTATTAGCAGTGCTGGTCAGACCCTGGTATTAGCAGTGCTGGTTAGGCCCTGGTATATAGCAGTGCTGGTCAGACCCTGGTATATAGCAGTGCTGGTTAGGCCCTGGTATTAGCTGTTCTGGTCAGACCCTGGTTTATAGCAGTGCTGGTCAGACCCTGGTTTATAGCAGTGCTGGTCAGACCCTGGTATTAGCAGTTCTGGTCAGACCCTGGTATATAGCAGTGCTGGTCAGACCCTGGTATTAGCTGTGCTGGTCAGACCCTGGTATATAGCAGTGCTGGTTAGGCCCTGGTATTAGCTGTTCTGGTCAGACCCTGGTTTATAGCAGTGCTGGTCAGGCCCTGGTATTAGCTGTGCTGGTCAAATGACTGAAAAGGTCCAAAATCTGTTGATGCTGATCACTGTTTAACTAAAAGGAGATCCAAGATCAAGATGTAGAATTTAGTGGCAGAAATGTGTTGATACCAATTATGACATAATTTGGTTAATGTGAAATGAAGACAAAAATCTCAACTCAAGGCTTTGATTTTTCTCTATCAGAAAGATTTTCACACTGAATAGGAAATATACTTTTTTTGTTACCCAAGCGATAGTCTGTGAAAAAAACAATTATTCATCTACTCGTAGATAATCAGTGTGGCAGAAATTCCTTAGGATTAAATTGATGTCATGTAGAACATTAAATCACTGTATTCTAAATTTCTGTGAACTTCTTACTCTTATTACACTTAAATAGTTGTTAGCTAGCTCACCTGGTCCGTAGGATATGCCATACGGTAGTGTCTGTCATCTGTCAACAATTTGTAGCTCACCTGGACCAAAGGTCCGGTGAGCTCATGCTATACTGCGGCGTCCATCGTCCGTCCATCAACATTTGCTTCAAATCAATATTTGGTCAGAAAAATCCTTGGGGGAAGTGGAACAGATTTTGCATAAATGGTAACTCTGACCCCCAAGGGGCCAGAAGGACGGGGCCCAATAGGGGAAATAGTGGTAATTCCTTTAAGGATCTGCTCTTGTGAGGTTTCAATCACGTTCAAATCTCGTTTTGATCTCACGTGAAATTTTTTTGTAATATCTAACAATTTATTATCAATTTCAATAGGAAATATGCATCTCAAAAATGTAGCAAAAAATTAGATATCTGTTATTTGTAGAACTTTTTTTAGAAGAATTTAAAAAAATGACCATTATGGCGGCCATTTTAAAAATTAGTATTTCTGTGTATTTCTTCCCCTTCAGGAACGGCCAAAATTTCAAGATTTTTGTGCTTGATTGATCATTTAAAATCAGCAGTGTGTCGCCATTTTTCAATACAGCAAGTTCATATTTGCTGTACAACTTCTTTATGTTCATTATAAAGCAACTATTATGCAACAAAGATATTGTTTTGCATTTTGGTTATGTTTTCAAGATACATGTATTTTGTGTAATTGAAGCGATTTTGATTTGATGGGACAAAAAAACAAGCACGCTACCCCCCAGTTTTTATGACTGCTTTAGAATGAGAAACCCATTTCCTTTTGATCTGCCAAATATCTAAAAAAGTTAGTTGCTAGGATTTTTTATAAAGCATCAAATCTGCAAAAACTGAGGAAAAATGGAGTATTTTCTCATTCAAAAATAAGGGGTAGGGGTAAGTAAAATTTATTTTTTGAGCTAAAAAAATAATTAAAAGACTTTATTCTTCCGTAATTATTACAAAAATACCATTTTTGTCAATTCTGCAAACATTCATACATATCTGATCACAAATCTGGAAGATATTGAATGAAATTGTCCTGCAATTGGCCAAAACAGCAATTTTCACATAAATCACCTGTTTTGCTCATTTTGGTATCTTTGACCAAGCATAGCACAAAAACGAGTTCACTAGCATATATTTCTTTTTGCATTTTCTGCTATGCAATGAACTCCCTTTTCCAAAAATGCATGTAAGAAAAAAATTTAGTCGTCAGAAAATTTCGACTTTTCACAAGAGAAGATCCTTAAATCGCTACTATAGTCATAAAGTTATAAATGGATTTTGTCTAAATTTGATCAGAAACATCCTTGAGGGAAGGGGAACAGATTTTGCATAAATGGTGTTTCTGACCCCTAAGGGGCCAGAGGGGTGGGTCCCAATAGGGGAAATAGATGTTAAGCCTTTTAAATCACTACTTGTCTTTAAGTACTTAGTGAAATTTAACCCATTTGGTCAGAAGCATCCTTAGGAGAAGGGGGACATATTTTGCATAAATGGTGACTGGTTTTAACTCTTTCCGTACCAATGTCGACTATAGTCGACAAATAAATGTGCTCCCTCCTCCCCGCTGTCGACTACAGTCGACAAAGAAATGTGCTCCCTCTTCCCCGTTGTCAACTACAGTCGACACGCTATGTTTACGATATCTAAATGCTGATTAATTACAATAAGCAGACGACACATGTAATTATCCAATAAAATGACATATACTGTAAACGTACTTAATTTGGCGCAATCAAATTTTAGCGCATTTTTAGTGTTTGTCATATTAGCGCAATGATAAATTCGCGCATCAGTGAAAATAACTATATAAGCAGTATATTAAAACTCCAATTAGCGTAATCATATTTTAGCGCAAAACTTTCAACGCGAAAAGTGCTAAAATAAGATTACCGCGAAAATATGTACGTTTACAGTATATGATTCCCAAGATTTCCAAAACAATTATTTTATTAACGATAAACAAAGGCTGGTCGACACGGAAAACAAAATCAGCTAGTACCTAGTAACTGGCAATAGCCACACTATCTCAACGATAACGTTCAACATCTATTTTTATCAGATATATCAGCTGTCTGCAGTGCATCGCAGTCTCAAAATCAACCTCAGAATATCATGTTAAAAATATCTACTCAGCAATGCTAGGGGAATGCACTAACCTGAGTTTTTTCGCAACGAAAAACAACACATCAACAATCCACATGGTAATCTGCCAATATTGAAAAAAAACGTCTGGGGGCAAGCCTAGTAATGACTTCCGGTACGGAAGCCTGAAAAGGAACGAAGTACGGAAAGAGTTAAATGTTTTAATTAACAGTATTGGTTACACGTGTCCGTCCATATACTGTCAGATAGTGTTCTTTTTATTTCAGGTTGCTGTCTCCTTTACATGTGTTTTTATATTGTCCAAAATAAATGTTGTGTTATAATTTATACGACTTGTTAGAGCATAAATTTCAATAAGAAGAAACCCATAAGATATATATCATCGTGTGACACAGTGATTTTATCCAAAATTGGTCAGAAACATCCTTACAGGTAGGGGAACAGATTTTGCATACACTGGGCCCAATTAGGGAAATAGAGGTTAAGGCTTTTAAATCGCTACTTGTCATTAAAGGATTTGTGCAACGAAAAATGAAAATTTTATATTTGGTAAAAGTCATGTTTTAAAATTATATTCGAACACCCAATCTTGCAAGCGTGTTCTGGTTACTTTGTGGTGACACGATTATTAGGTCATTTTCACCGACCTCTAAATTATGCATATTTTGTGACCCAGAACGAGGCCACTCCCCCCTGTGACGTCATCTTAGTCCGGGAAAATCTAGCTATCGCCATATTACACTGTTTGCTTACATAAACTTTGTATATTTATAACGTGTATAACAGCAAATATTGTTGTGATAGTTACATACTGATACATACATTACGTACAATATACTTTTTAAAACTAAAGTCCATGCATACTTTTAACTTGTATTGGCCAAAATGGTGTTTTGTGGGACATTTGAATGCTAATTTCGATCGTCATCCCGAAGAATATAGTAGTCAAGGGATCGACACCCTGTCGAAGCATTACAAATCACGGGCGTGCAATTCACAGGGGATTAGTGATCTATCACAAGCGTGACACTAACTAGTTGATTGGTCAGTGAATTCACCTGGATAAGACAGGTAGATGGTAACATTTTACCTTTATACTGCTATATATACTGACATCAGTCAGGACGACGAAACCCGTACCAGAGTCATAAAACGATACACACACGTACACCAGGCAACCAACTTTATATTTATACCAATTTGACGAAAATAACCAGAATTAATGTTTATCTCCAAATTATTTTCATATTTTACGGTACGTGTACGGGCGATCCGAACGTCCAGGGTGGCTACATCCGAGTTACAATAATAAACTTTTTTTTTAATATTATCATTAATGTGAGGTTTAGATATTTCATAAATTGTTCAGCTTCATCTTTGCTAGTTACCTAATGCAAATAACCCCTGAGGTCATCACAGGTGTGAAATGACTTACCTGTGATATCAAAGGGATGCGCGGGCGGCCGGTAGAGGTAAAAAGACGATCGGTACATACTTCTGGTCAATTAACACATTAAAAAAGGTATACAATAGCTTGACACCCTGTCAAATTATCTCAGATAATAATTAAATGCACATTGCGATGTACATTATTACGCCCACTATACATATATTTTGTATTCACTGGAAAAAATATGAATTAGAAAAAAAAAACGTTGGTAGTGCAATCGTTGCGATGGATAGGTAAAAACTGTCACCGGCATGGAGCTTATATTATTAATAAAGAAGCGATATTTCCTTCTTCAAATTCCGAATTATCCCACGCAGAGATGGACAAGGGAATACTGTTGAAAGTCCGGTTTTTCTGAAGCAAATCGAAGATGGGAATGTTCCGTACCACAACTAAAATAATCACATCTTAAAATTGTTTGCATTTCTGAGCTGACGTAAAAATAAATGAAAATAAGTATTTTCGTATTAACATTTATCTAGCGTGACCCCGACCTTGTAATTTAATTCCGTAAAAAGACATGATACAAATTATTATTCATGTTGTGAATTCCCTGTCATATTAATTGTACCGTGTTAATATATACATGATGTAATATATAAGGTAAATTTATTGGGTCCTGATTTCGTTTGTTCGTATTTAAACCGAATACATATAGAATATCAATTTACAATAGCATTTTTAGATAGTTAGATTGTACGTATTTCACATTTTTTCGAGTCGAGTCGCTTTCCCTGGTATGTCTACTTGTCCGTCTCTGAAAGCGACAAATAATTCTGTAGCTCTATAAACATGTTTTTTTTATGTGGATAAAATATCAAGGTAAACTCTAATACCAACTACATCACTATATGTATCTGGCATGCTGAATGTTGCCAAAATTACAGTATTTTAGGTCGGTAACCAGCGGACCTAATATAAGAATGTAACCAGGTAAGGTTAGATTGAGGAGTCCTTGGACTAAGATGACGTCCCGCGATCACGTGACCGACGAACTCATTATCTCTAGTTTCGCTTGAGAGGTCCAAGGCGTATGACCTGAATTTCGTGTCAATTATGCAAGAAAACCAGACCCCGCGCGATCGTCAGGGCATGTTTTTATGGTTTTACAATAATACTTTTATCAAATATAAAATTTTCATTTTTCGTTGCACAAATCCTTTAAGTACTGAATTATTTATAACCCCATTTAGTAAGAAACATCCTTAGGGGAAGGGGAACATATTTTACATAAATGGTGACTCTGACCCCAAAAGGGCCAGAGCGGTCGGGCCTAATAGGGGAAAATGCTTTTAAATCGCTACTAGTCATTATGAGTACTGCATTGATTTTAATTGAAATTGAAATTGCTCGGAAACATCCTTAGGGACAGGGGACCAGATTTAGCATAAATGGTGTCTCTGGGGCCAGAGGGGCGGGGCCGAATAGGGGGAAAAAAAGGTTGAGCCTTTCAAATCGCTACTTGTCATAAAGTACTTCATGGATTTTAACCCCATTTAGCAGAAACAGTCTTAAGGGAAGGGGGACAGATTTTGCATAAATGGTGACTCTGACCCCCCTGGGGCCAGAGGGAAGGGGCCGGGTAGGGGAAGTAGAGGTAAAGCCTTTTAAATTGATACTTGTTTAACTTGAATTTAAATGTGATCCCCACTCTTTAACAGTGTAAACCATTGCTTGGCATAAAGAGACGAACACAATCCTTATATTATGATTGATCCCGGGGTGAGTCACGCCCTTGCAGACTTAACTCCGATGGGAAGGGCTCAAAAGGGTCAAATTGGCTAAACTTTCAACAATCTTCTTTTAAAGACCCAGATATGCAGTTATTTGGTACTACTAGTACCTCAAAACTCAGGTGACAGTTAAGGCCCTCTGGGCCTCTTGTAAATTTTACCACAGGGTCCACCGCGCCTTTGCAACCTTTACTCCTGAGTCATAACTTTTATACAGTCGATATCCCTACCCCAAATCTATATATACAATCAAATGGTATAAAGATTCAATCACAGTCATGATATTATGATTGGTCTCGGGGTATACCATGCCATTGCAGACTGAACTTCTGTGTCATAACTTTTAAATGATTGTTATCCCCACCCAAAAACTATACAATTGTTGGGCATAAAGAGACGAATACTGTCATGATATTAGCAGTGATGTCAGGATCTGGCCTTAGCCCTTGTTTCTCAGTTGAACAGTTGAGATACCCACCCATTAACCAAACTTTAATTTATATAGATATACTCCCTGTCCATGGAATCTTTTTGGAAAATATTTTACCATGATTACCTAGATACCAATGTTTCCAGGTGAGCGATACAGGCCCTCTGGGCCTCTTGTTAAATTTGTGAATTACTTCCCTTCCATCAGTTATTGACAATAACCTGAGCATCTTTTCAAAGTTTCCTACCAAAAGTAGCACTTTTTAGATGTAACCCCTACCGTAAACCGGAAGTTGATTTTTCAGACATCAATTTTTCATCACAATTGATGGGAAGTTCTCACAGTATGTTGCTGACGAAATATCGTCACTATACGTCTCCTGGTAATGAAGAAAATGTCGTTTAAAAGTTTTAAGATATTTGACCCCTGTGAACTTGAAAGCAGGTCAAGGTTATTCTATTTACAAACCTGATAAACAATTACCTAAACATATTATATGTGAAATATCAAGGCTTATAAAAGGCATTGCAGAACTTGAGAAGAAGTTTGTGAAACATGCTACAGAAACTAGCACTTTCAACTTTGACCCCTTACCAAAAACTGGAAGTTGACATTTTAGAAAAAATGTTTCCTGACAAATGCTATTTATATTGTATCCTATACATAACATATCCAAAAATCAGTTCATTACATTCAGCCGTTAATGAGATATTACACTTAGAGGTAAAAACGGAAATGGCGTCATGGCGGCCATTTTGCTTTTTTTTTTAACTTAAAACTATCATCAGATGACAGAGAACACTTTAAGAAAACACTTTCATATCAAGTTAACAAAATGGAAGCTTTACGTGTAGAACAAGTATTATGAAACATTATCAAAATGTGAGCTAATATAGAATATATAGGGGAAATTTTCAAAATGGTGGAGAATGAAAGCTTAAGACATCAAATTCATCAGAATGACATTTTGTATTGATTTTTAAAAACAAATTTCAAGAGAAACACCTTTACCTTTTATTTATGGAACCAAGTGAAAAATAACAGTGACAGATAATAACAACAATAGCAACTTCTCCCGCTCTCTCCAAATTATCTCATATATATATAATATAGACCTTACCTGACCTCTGGATATTGGAACTATCCAATATATGTAGAGGACAGAACAAGTCTAGTTACCCCTAAGGTAAACTGTAATATAGTCAAACAAAAGAAAAGAACCAAGTGTCAATGATACTAATATCAATACATATCTATGAAGTACCAACTCTATTTGAAATATAGAAATATAAAAAGATCAACTGTATCAAGAAATTTATATAGTCTGCTCACTAGGCTCGATCACAAGTCTAACCCAACTGTCTAGGCTACCAAAAGTATGCTAAGATATATAAATAATGTAAACAAATTCTTAAAATCCCCCGTCCATTTAATTCCCTTATATAATACCTAACCTTCCCTTTACCTATCGGACAGCCATACTGTTTTGGAACGTTCCAAAAGTGTGTTAGCTGCCAGCAACGGTTACAGACCCTGGACCATTTTTCTTTACCAAAAGTGTGTTGCGTTTCCATTGCGTTTCCGTTGCGTTTTCATTCCGTTTCTGTTGCATTTTCGTTGCGTTTGCGTTGCGTTTTTCGTTTCGTTTCCGTTCCGTTTTCGTTGCGTTTCCGTTCACCGTTTTGTGTGCGTTAGACATGTGATGATCGTTTATGTAAGAATACGATGTACATGCAATCACGTACTTTACCCCGGTGTAATGAATTGACATATAATAAGAATCAATCGAGATAAAATGGTAACTACAGGTGATATTTTCTAAATATTTACTTGTCATAATCATATTGGTATCGTTCTGTTCATCGGAATATCGCAATCAAATTAAGCTAAATCATAATCACCGTATGCGTAACTAATGATTTCTTACATAATGCCACTGTTAAACCACTTCGTTGGAATTGAAGATATGTTTGAATCGTGCATCTTGACGATAAGTTCATATATACGGTATATCTGAATTTGTTTTCTGTGTACTTCATTAATACGGTATATCTGAATTTTTTTTCTGTGTACCTGTGTGTTCGTGTACTTTATCGTTAATTTTATTGTAGTATCGCAGGTTTTGTTTACGTCCAGATCGCTCGCCATTATGTGTATGGCGTGGGTGCTTCCTGCGAGGTTCGAGTGACACAGGGGCTGGACGGATATTGACGTATGCTTAATCTAATTATTTGTGTAATTTGGTGGTGATAGCGTTCGATGTCTTAATGCCATAGACACTAGGACCAAGTAATCCCATGTAGAGTGTATGTAACATTGGTGTACCATTTAATAAATATAATTATTTATTCAAGTGTCACATATTAATTCACAAATGAGATCACATATTGTTATAATACAATAAAATTAATTAATATCTGGCCAGGGTTTGACCTATGAGGCACTGTTATACTTTTAAATACATAATTCATAATATTCTCAAAACAGATCATCGATCTATGAAATACTACATGCATTATTATGATACCATTAAAATACATAATTCATATGCTTCATAAGATCCCTTTCACAAATTAATTTCGTAAAGATAGTTCCTAAAACACTGTTCATTTTAAATCTTAACATGAATCGTTGCATAAAATATTATTTGAGTCATAGCATGTTGACAATAACAAATATTGAATAATAATTTCCTCTAGTCATTTACTTTCTATGTCTGTCTGGAGATCTCTATTTTTAGTTATATTGATAGATTTTTCATCAATATCCATCGTAAAACCCAAATTAAAAGTTGCACATTTTTTTTTTCAAACTAGAAGTATCTTGTATCGGAGTACAGCTTACATTCGATAATAAAAAGTTTTTCATTCCCAACTTTATGGAAATAACGATTTGAACATCCTAGGTATATATGCGATCTGGGGTACCTGCCGGTCTCAATTGCAAAGGGGCAGGCCACACGGACCTGGGAATTTGTTACAGCTAGTTTTGGACCAAAACTCATGAGTTTAGAGTAATATTACACAGGGGAATAAAAGATAATGCCCCCTCAATGGTCATAATAGCTTTTATGACCATTGAGGGCATTTTTAAATGCATCTTTGAATTCTATGGATATTCTGGAGCATATGTATACGTCTATATGTCTGAAGTATATTTCCTTTTCATATCAATGGGGGCTTGACAAATCATCCGAGTAAGAGACTGGATGTAAAGCTGACTCCATCTGTCATCTCAAGTTGTCATATTTTGGAAGCTCCCAGGGAGGGAAAAGTACACATCATTGTTCGTTCCATACAACGTTTCGACAAACAGATTATCTATGAAGCAAAGAAATAATTGCGAAGCTGTGGTATCTTTATCATTGAAGCCCTGACCAAACCACGTTACATCAGGAAAAATAGACTCATCAAACTTAAACACGAGAAAATGTACTCTTTTTTGACGCATGATGGCACCATTTTGCCAGAAATACCGCTGGTGACCACAGGCTCATCACCTCAGATTCTGATATCGCTGCACTCCAGTGAGAGACGATTGATCATGTCTTTGTCTCTATGCAAAATATCTTCTCTGTGATTTTTTTTAGATTATTTTGATTTTGTAGTCTAACCTATGATGATAATATATTTACCGGTATCCCTCACTGTCGAGTCCTTCAAAGGAGCTTGAAACCATGCAGTACCATGACAACTGTAACATATACAAAGAAACCTGAACATTGTATAACTTGTACCCTGTAAGAGGTAACCCTACCTAGTGATGCTTGCCCGAATAACCTGTATCCAGGATCAGTACTGTACCTTGTATCCAGACACATGAAGTCTGTAACCAACACCTGGTAGCATGTACACGGTAACCTGTATCCTGTATTCTGCTACTAGTAACTCATACACAGAATCACTGTACCCAGTAACCTGTATCAGGGGCGTAGCTGCCATATGTAAGCACATAAACCCGTGCTTGCACATCATTTTTCCAAAGTATGTGTATTAAAGTCGGGAAAATTCATGATTCGACTTATATTCTTAAAACTCCACTGACATTATTACTCTTTCTAATCGACTCCTCAGATTAACAGACCAGGTTGCAGGAAGTGTTTTATTCGTATAAGCATATGGTTTTATCACATAACTGACCCGTCAGGTATGTCATACGACCAATGGTACGTCTTTATGACGTCATGTATATTAGAATAATAAAAATGGCCAATTTTGAATATTGACTTTTCGGTCAGTTCGAACAAAATGGCAGCTAAAATAATTGATGGTGAGCCTGTTCGAATTATGCGAAATTATGCCAGAGAAAATAAGCAACTACATCTTTACCTGAGTGGAAAGCGGCAAAATTGCAATACACATAATACTTATTGACAGATACATGTAGCGGCGCGTATGTAACACAGATGGCTTTGATGTATCTGTTATTACATACTGGTGAGTAAATGACTAAGAAATGTATGTGAGTCATTATCAGAAAAGCTCAAGATTCAAAAGTGAAAAAATCAGAAAAACAACTTTCTTACAGTGACAACTTTTATGGTTTAAGTAAAAGGGGATACATTGCAGGTTACAAAATCATTGTTTGTCCATTTTAATTTTTACCTGTTCAGTTACTATGGTAATGCTAACGATCACAGGTAAGTTAAAATGTCTGTGGTGTTACCATAATTGAATTTGTTGTTTTTGTTGGGATAAAACATGCCAGTTCTTTGCTAATTGATTTATTTAATTGATAAAGTTATAACATAATGATTTTTTATTACATATACCTCATTTAAATACCGTTTGAAGATATTTATTGGAATATGTCCTGACCCCTGTACTTTTGCACTCACGGGATGTGCATTATTTCTTTTAAATAAAGTTAGAACTAAAGATTCATGAAAACAGTAATTAATTTGCAAACATAAATGCTACAGATAATTACTGGAATGCTAATTGTTTCTTTTCACCTTTATTCAATTTAATATGAGTTGATTTTTGTGATGGTAACACCTTGGACATTTGATTATAAACACCAAAGACAACTGTAACACCACAGACATTTTGTCCATTGTGTTACCATTTTAAATATCATAATACATGTATTTTAGTCAATTTCACTATTGACACACATTGTCTTTGTTTCCAAGTTGAAGAGAGGGCAATTCTTGATCACCTGAACTGTTGTGCTGGATAATACCAGCATTGTATGTCTGTGGTGTTACCATTGTCATTATCTAGTAGTGCATATTGTAATTGAATTATATTTCATCAATATGCATATAATTATATAGTAATGTGTCCTAAACAAACAATTTAATTCATTAACTAAAATATAAAATGGTTGTTTATGATGGAAATTCATATTATGCATCTTCTCTTGTCACCGAATTGTCTGTGGTGTTACTAGTAATGTCTTTGCCATTGCTCACAGTGAGAATACATTCTTTAATTACTTTTACACTAGTCCTAGTGCTTACTATGTTGTACAAATAACATCATACAATAATTTCTCTGTTTTATGAATCTTATAATATGAATCTTCCCATTATCTTGGATATTATTTATGATTTTTTCTATTCCATTGTCTGTGGTGTTACTATAATGGTATCGCCAATATTCGTGTCCTTGGTGTTACCAATTCAAAGCCCTCTTCTCTCACAATGACATATTCCATTTTGAGAACTGTTAGCTAATGTCATAGCTTTAGAGTTCATCTTACTAATAATATATTTTATGGTCTGTATAAGGAAACATTTGTTTGTGTTGCAAAGATTTGACTCTGGTATTACTTATCTAAGTCTGTAGTGTTACTATAATTGTCCTTGGTGTTACTGTTTTTAGAGAATATTGATTAAAGAGTATAGAATCTGAATTTAAGAGTTTTCTTTGATTAGAAATGAACAATAATCATTGTTTTGGAATTTAACTTATTCAAATCATAATGCTTTTATTTTTTCCAATAAAATTGATTCATAAACAAGTATGATGTCTGTAGTGTTACCAAATATTCGTCTGGTGTTACCTGTTTGACCGGTAACACCACAGACAGTAACACCACAGACATTTTAGATATGTTTATAGATTAAAATTATAACCTTTGGTAATTGTGCAACGCATGATAGCTGTATTTAAACTACCTTGCAACCTCTTTTAAATACTATAAATCTTTTTATTGAATAAATGGTATAACTGTAAAATAATGTGGTAACACCATGGACAATTTGAAATACACAGTTGGTGAGACTTGATTTCGATTGCTTCCAATTTAAAACCGTCCTGCTTTCAACTTCCAAATGCCATGTGAAAATGAACAGGGGCTAGATATGCAATGAATTCATCATAGATGATTGTACTCAGTTGATTTAAAGTTTCTCTATTGAACCAAAATACTCATGGTAACACAAGGACAAAAACTTATGGGACAGGTAAACATTTTCTTGAAAAAACTTTCAAATATTTTCTTTTTGCCTAAAAGTACTTATTTATCAATTTAATTGGTAATCATCAATAAAACTATCCCCATATTTTGTATAATACCCCATTAAAAATGTTTTTAAATGAGCTTGAATATTGAGGATTTACCATCGGACACACCCATTTTTGGGTGAAAGGCTAATATTATTGTTAAAAAAAAATATTTTGGCACAATTTCATGTCTATGTCTTTTAAAATGTGACTACTAGATCTCTAATTGTTGGTGTATTAGCAAAACATTTACTTTATTCTATGTAGAATTCACAGAAATAAACGACAAAATTACAGACGGCGATTTGGTACTTTTCTGATAATGACTCATGTATATTCATTTTGTTTTCAAGACATCATGCAAGTAAAACATAACCTTGTATTTTATTTTTACATCAATGATTTGTATAATGATAAGAACAAATGGCGCCATTGAAGTAACTGCTAATAAAAGCTCGCAGGGCTTGCACATTAAAACACCTCCAGCTACGCCCCTGTGTATCGTTTAAATTGTATGTCGCTGCCAAAGTAATTGAAGCCAGAAACATGTACACGGTAACCTAGCTGTATTCTGATACTAGTAACTCATATACAGAATTAAGAATTCTGTAACATTTACCAAGTTACAATGTACCCAGTAACATGAATCCTTAAATTGTATCTTGCTACCAGCAACGTGTAGCCAGAAACATGTTAAAAAATACAGTAATATATACATAAGAATATACATCCAGAAACTTGAATCGTGCACCAGGGACGTACATGTAAATGTGAGATTGGAATTCTGAATACCGTACATTCATGATAAGTTTTCTTTCCTAGTCTGATACTGATTTTATCTTATGTTTTTAGGTCATCTGACGCGAAGGGTCAGGATGACCTATAGCCATCATGCTCCGTCCGTCGTCGTCCGCCGTGCGCCGTCCGTAAACTTTTCACATTTTAAACTTCTTCTCAAGTTCCACCAGTGGGATTGCACTGAAACTTGACAGAAATGATCCTGAGATGGTCCCGACCAAGTGTTCTTATTTTTCGGGCTGGTCAGAAATCCAAGATTGCTGCCATGACCGCCATTTTGAAAACACATTTTAAACTTCTCAAGTTCCACCAGTGGGATTGCACTGAAACTTGACAGAAATGATCCTGACATCGTCTTGACCAAGTGTTCTTATTTTTCGGGCCGGTCAGAAATCCAAGATGACCGCCATTTTGAAAACACATTTTAAACTTCTTCTCAAGTTCCACCAGTGGGATTGCACTGAAACTTGACAGAAATGATCCTGACATTGTCTTGACCAAGTGTTCTTATTTTTCGGGCCGGTCAGAAATCCAAGACGGCCGCCATGACCGCCATTTTGAAAAATTTTAAACTTCTCAAGTTCCACCAGTGGGATTGCACTGAAACTTCACAGAAATGATCCTGAGATGGTCCCGACCAAGTGTTCTTATAAATCGGGCCAGTCAGAAATCCAAGATGGCCGCCATGACCGCCATTTTGAAAACACATTTTAAACTTCTTCTCAAGTTCAACCAGTGGGATTGCACTGAAACTTGACAGTAATGATCCTGACATGGTCCCGACCAGGTGTTCTAATTATTGGGGATGGTCAGAAATCCAAGATGGACGCCATGACCGCCATTTTGAAAACACATTTTAAACTTTAGTTCTCAAGTTCCACTGCCATCTTGAAAAACACAGTTTAACTTTTCCCAAGTTCCATCAGTGCATTTTAGCTGAAATTTGGCTGAAATGATGCTGGAGCTGACAAAGAGTTGTTAATTTTCACTCTCATTTTTGTTGTTCAACACACACCAACCCTTTGTAGACATACTGTAACATAATTGCATATATTCCTTTTCCAGTGATAAATTAATAGTCAGATGACCGTTAAGGCCCCTGGGCCTCTTGTTTTTCAAGAAAGTGACTATGACCTCATTGTACCGGGTCTCATTCCGTCTAATGCGTGATTTAAAGTATTTCGCTGGTTCCGTTTTTACCATTATGAGATCATTATTATCGTGATATTAATCTTGATAATAACTCGCGTTGAACAATGGATAAGAGTTCTTCCAACAGACTCTATATACACAATCAGGGATTTTGCAAAGGTGGCCGAAAATATAACAAAAAAAATGAAACAATACGCTCCATCTATTTGGTATTTCTATCTTCTGTTTTCGTTGGAGCTGTCGGTACACAAAAGCGTCTCGCAAAAGTACGGGGTGTGTCATAATTCTAAATTTTCCAAATTATAGAAGTGTATATTGACTGTAGAATTATATTTGTGACGCCACATATGAAAGAGTCACATTATTACATGACGCCACACTGTTGTCGCAGTGGTGAAAAATGAACCCTTCCACTGCAAAAGAGAATCTTTGAAAATGTATTTTCAGTGTAGTACAATGTACAATATATGTATGTTGCTCATGTTTATGATAAATAAAATCCAGCACGATTGGATTTATATGAAACTCGTTTGATGAATTACATAACTCGAACACTCGTGTTAGATGCTCTATCCATTGTCAAGTAAAAAGCTTGGTGTTGATGCAGTATAGAAAACAAAATGATTTTTAATTAGAATATTAATTGCTTTTTGATTTAAAATGTCCATTTTGAATAAGCTACATGGGTACTTCAGCATTCACTACTTTATCTGACGCATACATTTGTAGCATAATTGGCAGAATATTTAAAGGGACTATATGGATAAAATATCACTGTTAAAAAATCTTATTAAACGCAACCTTTCCTGAAAAATATGTCATAAAAATTACACTTTCATTAAATTACACAAATTAAAAGTCTCAGGAAACGCTGCTAATAATTCCTTTAAAGTATCATCAAATGATTATTTGACCCGTTTGTTGTAGGTATTGTAGGGTGTCCCTAATGTAGAGGTTCGTTGTAGGTATTGTAGGGTGTCCCTAATGTAGAGGTTCGTTGTAGGTATCCTAGAATGTCCCTAATGTAGAGGTTCGTTGTATGTATCCTAGGGTGTGCCTAATGTAGAAGTTATGTGTAGGCGTCGTAGGGTGTCCCTAATGTAGAGGTTTGTTGTAGGTATCGTAGGGTGTCCCTAATGTAGAGGTTCGTTGTAGGTATCCTAGGGTGTGCCTAATGAAGACGTTAGTTGTAGGTATCGTAAGGTGCCTAATGTAGAGGCTAATTGTAGGTATCGTAGGGTGTCCCTCATGTAGAGGTTCGTTGTAGGTATCCCAGGGTGTGCCTAATGAAGACGTTAGTTGTAGGTATCGTAAGGTGTCCCTGTTATGTAGACGTTAGTTGAAGGTATCA
Source organism: Mimachlamys varia (assembly GCA_947623455.1). NCBI lineage: Eukaryota > Metazoa > Mollusca > Bivalvia > Pectinida > Pectinidae > Mimachlamys > Mimachlamys varia. The sequence goes on from OX392534.1 coordinate 26,450,853, forward strand.
TAGGGTGCCTAATGTAGAGGTTAGTTGTAGGTACCGTAGGGTGTCCCTCATGTAGAGGTTAGTTGTAGGTATCGTAAGGTGTCCCTAATGTAGAGGTTAGTTATAGGTATCCCAGGGTGTGCCTAATGAAGACGTTAGTTGTAGGTATCGTAAGGTGTCCCTGTTATGTAGACGTTAGTTGAAGGTATCATAGGGTGCCTAATGTAGAGGTTAGTTGTAGGTACTGTAGGGTGTCCCTCATGTAGAGGTTAGTTGTAGGTATCGTAAGGTGTCCCTAATGTAGACGTTAGTTGTAGGTATCGTAGGGTGTCACTAATGTAAATGTATGTTGTAGGTATCGTAAGGTGTCACTAATGTAGAGGTTAGTTGTAGGTATCGTAGGGTGTCACTAATGTAGAGGTATGTTGTAGGTATCGTAGGGTATCCCTAAGGTAGAGGTTAGTTGTAGGTATCGTAGGGTATCCCTAAGGTAGAGGTTAGTTTTAGGTATCGTAGGGTATCCCTAAGGTAGAGGTTAGTTGTAGGTATCGTAGGGTGTCCCTCATGTAGAGGTTAGTTGTAGGTATCGTAAGGTGTCCCTAATGTAGAGGTTAGTTGTAGGTATCGTAGGGTGTCACTAATGTAGAGGTATGTTGTAGGTATCGTAGGGTATCCCTAATGTACAGGTTAGTTGTAGGTATCGTAGGGTGTCCCTCATGTAGAGGTTAGTTGTAGGTATCGTAAGGTGTCCCTAATGTAGAGGTTAGTTGTAGGTATCGTAGGGTATCACTAATCTAGACGTTAGTTGTAGGTATCGTAGGGTATCACTAATCTAGACGTTAGTTGTATGTATCGTAGGGTATCACTAATCTAGACGTTAGTTGTAGGTATCGTAGGCTGTCACTAATGTAGACATTAGTTGTAGGTATCGTAGGATGTCCCGAATGTAGACGTTAGTTGTAGGTATCGTAGGTTTGTTTTAATGTAGAGGTTAATTGTAGGTATCGTAAGGTGTCCCTAATGTACAGGTTAGTTGTAGGTATCGTAAGGTGTCCCTAATGTACAGGTTAGTTGTAGGTATCGTAGGGTGTCCCTAGTGTAGAGGTTAGTTGTAGGTATCGTAGGGTGTCCCTAATGTAGACGTTAGTTGTAGGTATCGTAAGGTGTCCCTCAGGTAGAGTTTAGTTGTAGGTATCCCAGGGTGTCCCTAATGTAGTCATTAGTTGAAGGCATCGTAAGGTGTCCTTAATGTAGAGGTTAGTTGTAGGTATCGTGGGATGTCCCTAATGTAGAGGTAAGTTGTAGGTATGGTAGGGTGTGCCTAATATCGAGGTAAGTTGTTGGTATCGTAGAGTGTCCCTATAATGAAGACGTCAGTTGAAGGCAGCGTAAAGTGTCCCCAGTGTAGAGGTTAGTTGTAGGTGTCGTAGGGAGTCCTCGTGTAGTTGTAAGTTGTAGGTATCGTAGGGTGTCCCTAGTGTAGAGGTTAGTTGAAGGTATCGTAGAGCGTCCCTAATGGATATACAGAATGTGCTGAACTACTACCATTCTTTATAAGTACACAAAATTTCATTAAAGTTGATCCGTCAACAAAGTTTGGAAACGTCATTAAAAAAAAGTTGGAAATACAAGAATACATAGCAAAAAAAAAAATGAAAGGCTTTTGGCACGTCACTGTATATTATAGACGTATGCGAAGGACCAATTTCTTGTGTTCCCATTGTGACATCACCAATATGGGTGCATAACTTCCAGAGGTTCGCGGTGCTCTTCATTAATTAGCTTGTGGCAAAACAGGTAAAAAACCAAAGTTCAACCTGTCGTAACTTTGTAACATTTATACGCAACCAGATATATTTATAAAGGCTTTATATATGTATGCCTCTGTTGAAACATATTATTTGATTGTATTTTTTTAGCAAACTTAATTTTACTTGAACATAGTATATAGGGAATCTTAATAGCATGGAGGAAAGGGGATTCAAGGTTCGAGTTGAGTCAATTTTATTTTATTTTATTCCGTATGCAACAGACAAGATTATAATATATATAAATATTAAATCTTATATCATTTTGCAAGATGGCGGAGACCGCATCCAACATAATTCAAATAATATTTATAATACTCCTTGCTACGTCCATAGGTTAAGACTTTATCCAGAGACGTGTACGTCTCTGCTTTATCGTAAGAAATTCTTATACAAATGAATAACAAACAACATCCAAACATAATAATCAGTTTGAAAACAACCTTTATATATACGTGAAATATCTATGTCAAAATTTAGAAAATACATGTTCTTCAGATCTGTGTTGTAAACAGCAAGTTAACTAATTCACTTCATCCGAATAATAGAAGAAAAGAACGAATGTATCATCTATTTAAAAGTAACTTCCTCTTAGCCATAGCAAGAATTAAGCATTTGATACCTTAAAGTGTTTTTATTGTTTCAGAACAGCTCTGTCATTTTGAAAACCGATGGTTGAGGATAAAAATATGATTTTATATATTTAAACTTAATTCTAAAAACACATGGCATATCAGAGAGAAATAAAGCTTTTATATCTCTCTAATTGGATCGGAATTAGGTTTCATTCATAAGGTTCTGTTCATCATGATGACATGGACAACAAATCTAATTTTGAATTAAAATGAATACACCAACGAACAAAGAAAAAGAGACGTTTTTTTAGGGTTTATAAGAAGCAAACTGAACAGCTGGTCAAACTTTTATTGATTATGTACATAATGCCCTAACTGAAATTGCAAACAATATGATTTGTCACCTCGTGAGTGATGGTTTAATTATTGTATTGTAAATCAAAGTCAATATGTACTTGTAGAAGATTAATATAATGACGAAATATAAAATTTCGACGACATTACATTTAAAACCATAGGGGCATGGAAATCTGTTACGACTAGTTTTGAATATATTCGGGGGAGGGAGTATATCAATTTTTGATATTATCACCCCACCTCCAACCCATAGTCATAATAAATGTACAGTGAAAGATCGACCCCGCCTAATTTTCTCAAAAATAGTCGGTACCGTTAAAATGTATACAATTATTATAATATTAGTGTATTAAGGCCTGCTTATTTTTTCAAACAAAAACAAAAAATTAAAGAAACCGTACTTCAACGTGTCTGATTAGATACGGATGCATGTATATCTGATGAGCAGGCCTTTACTGAGCTAAGAATGCCCAGAGGGTGCCAAGTGAAGTACCGGCTGTAGTATGGTAATTTGAACCCCATGGTAAATTGACCCCGGGGTCAAAATACCATTATGATAAAATGACCCCACCCCCCCCCCCCCCCCCACCCCCATGGTAAAGTGACCCCCCCCCCCCCCCCCCTATTAATGTCACTATATGTGTTTTTTCATATATATTTTTATTAGGACAATGTTACAGCAGCGTCAACACAGCATAGCATGGAAAGCCGGTTTTCCCACAACCGGAAGTGCTTTGGCGAAAAATAATCAATAATCTGCAAACAAGTATATATCGTACCGATCGAACATTGACTTTTAATTTCTATATGAAAAATCTTTAAAAAAATCTTCCATGCTTGATATATATTTTTAAAAAACAAGTTTTTTTGTGTGCGTCTCATTTTCTGCGTAGTAATTTCCTGTAGACTTAAAAACGAAAGTGGACATGCAGGCAGCTAAAACGAACCCCACCCCCCCCCCCCCCCCCCCTTCCCCTGTGACAATGTCAGCAATATATTTTTAACAAATCTTTTTAACTCTATTCCCTTTATCATTCTTTTAATAAGCATTCATTTAAAGTTTTGGATAGGTTATTTTCATGTTCGTCATGTAGAGATGAGGGGATCACTTTACCATGGTCATGATGAAATGAAGCCTTATACAGTTTTTTTGGCAAGTGACATTTTTCCATTAAATTTTCAACAGTAAACTTAAATTAATTATTCTATACATTATTAAACAGCAAAATTGGTTTGGGGTATATACTTTTAATGTGGTTCAAAAAAGGGGGGGTCAATTTACCATGGCCATTTTGATTTAAAGAATAAAATGAATGAAGTAAACTTAAACTTATAAAAGATACACTAAAAAAATCAATTTTGTTGACATGGGGGGGGGGGGGGTTCATTTTACCATGGCCATGGTAAATTGACCCCCCCCCCCCCCCCACACACATTTTGATTTTGTTGTTTGATCCACATTAAGGTATATATATCCCAATACATTATTGCTGTTTGATAATGTATAGTTATGTATAGAATAATAAATGTAAGTAAACTGATGAAGATTTAATAGAAAAAATCACTTGCCAAAAAAATGTATAAGGCTTTACTTCACCATGGTAAAGTGAACCCCCCCATCCCTACAAGACTCCTATTGAAATCACCTATCCAAAACCAATTTTAATGAATTTTGATTTAAAGAATATAATGAATGAAGTCAACTTATAAAAGATTTACTAAAAAAATATATTTTGTTGACATGGGGGGTAGGGGGGGGGGGTCATTTTACCATGGCCATGGTAAATTGACCCCACGCCCCCCCCCCCCCCCCCACCCACATTTTGATTTTGTTGTTTGATCCACATTAAGGTATATATCCCAAAACATTATTGCTGTTTGATAATGTATAGTAATGTATAGAATAATAAATTTAAGTAAACTGATGAAGATTTAATGGAAAAAATCTCTTGCCAAAAAAATGTATAAGGCTTTACTTCACCATGGTAAAGTGACACCCCCCCCCCCCCCCTCTCCAAACATTCGCCTATATTTTGCTCTTCTGTTAACTTTCCCATCCAAATTTGCACTGTTTTTATTGATACAACATAGTTCTAATAAAAATATGTGAAATTGTATATGAAGGCATATTATAGTGACATTTGTAAGGGGGGGTCATTTTACCATGGAGGGGGTCATTTTACCATTATGGTATTTTGACCCTGGGGTCATTTTACCTTAATGGTATTTTGACCCCGGGGTCATTTCACCATGATTCAAAATACCATGCTACACCTGTAGGTGGTGTGCGCCCCCGCTGAGCTAAGACGGTCATGGTCACTGTAACTAACATACCCATCAGTTCTGGTTACTTATCCAGGTAAATCGGATATCAGACTGTCTCGATACGTTAGGTTTATAAGTATATGTTTATAAGCAAGGACTTAGATCTTAATCTGTGGTTAAGCAGGGACGTATATGTGAGATATACGTCTCAGGTTTACGTTAGCATAAAAGAGTTGGAAAGTTTTGTCTACTAGAAACATAGAACTATGATTATAAAGTAAAGAAGCTCATGCTTAGAGAAATAAAAGAATTGTCGACTCCTGCCCTATCCGGGCTTCGAACCCGCGAACTACGGCAACAAATCGCCTATCCAAAAATACCTGCGGCCGCTACCACCGCCAATAAAAAGACGTTTTGATGTCGCAGTGATAGACGGTCTGGTATTTTTTACATGATCTTTGTGGCAAATCGTCTGTTATAGATGATGTGCACACCTGGATATCAACAGTATGGATAAATGAATTGTCGATTTTTAAGACTCTCCGTCTCTTTATCAAGACACAAAAACACATTATATCACATTCACGGAATGTACATGAAATATAAAACAAAGTTACAATACGGGTACAAAGAAAAAAGTAACAAACACAAAACAATTTGGATTTTAAAGGAAGAAATTTTCTGAAGATCATGAATCCGATTAATATGGAACATATATAAGCATAGATATACAGGTATTATAATCATATTTAAAGCGTAATTTCACATATTATATAAATACGTTCCTGTCAGCACCAATCCACCCCTTCTTTATCAAACGCATATTATACATAAAATCTACAAATGACCCCTGCACCTACAATGTCCTTTATATATACATAAAAACCATAGGATTCGGATGCATTATGAGAATGTCAGTTATTTTTAGTGTAATATTCATCACACCAGAAACGTATACGTATAAAGCCATATGCATTCTTGATACTTTCCCTGACGTATAGAGTAGTATAAATTTACGGACTCGCAAATATTAACGATAGTATCATTCTCCCCAACATCTGATATATATATTCTTGAATTCGCTGATTTCGTGACAAAACCTATAGGTGTTTGTATGTGTGTGGGTGGGTGGGGGGGGGGGCTACATTTACATTTCAATGCAGTACGGCTTGCAGGATTAACATGATTCATACAATTCCTGTGTGCAACATGGCGGAGAAATCAATCAGAACAATATTCGCGCTGATTACATATAAACAATACATTCATTAACGAAGTTGATGACACAGATACTGAACACAGTATATGTAATTTAAATATACATTATTCAATTTGAAACATTTTAATTCAGTTTACAGAGGAACACTGGTATACGGCTCTGATATATTATACTGTATTATTCTTGAATAAAACTATTGTTTAAACTAAACTTAATATAGCATACCCAAATAAGAGTTTTCAAAATTGTATCTAATCTCTTTGAAGAGACGATGTTTACTACTGGCAAGTGTGGGTCCCTGTGACTGAAACCACAGGTATTAATTTCGTAGACTTTACCTTCAAACGACCAATCTTTTAAGGTCTCTCGGTCCGTTGATTATCGTTCTTGCCAAAAACATGGCCGCTTTGACGGATATAAAATTTGATACCTATCGTGGGTAAGAAATTCACCGTACATACGCCGATGATCATGCAATTTGCAATCCGTCAAAGACCCAAGCGTCTGCTAGAATCAATGTAAATGCTAGAAGGTTAAGTTGGTTGCGTAATTATCGACTATATCAACCTGATCTTATGTAAACGTGTTGTGTAAACAATACGGTATGGTATAGGGGAGGTAATTAGTAACGCCAATAGATTGGGGCCCCAAAGGGAAAATTATCCTAAATTTCAAAAATGTTCTTCTTCAGACTCAGAGGCACTACAGCCTATTTCTCTACATGGATATAAAGATCATCAGGGGCTTTGTTTAATTTGTAGATTTCAGTACCCCCGGGCTATCCATTCCCCCTCGGGGAGGGAGTAAAGTTTTCTATAGTTTATATAGGGAAATAACACTTTTGGAAATATTTTGTCCATTTTAAATAGGAAATTATTCCTACTTTGTCACATTATCATCCTTGGAGAAAGATGGATTCAAACTGTAAAATTGGGATTCCGGCCCCATCGGCCGGCCCCATGGAGAAATTATACAAAATTTCAAAATAGGTACTACAGTCTATTTCTCTACATGGATAGAAAGATCTATAAAATTTCAGTACCCCTGGGCTATCCATCCCCATCAGATAGGGTCCTCTAACACTTTTGGGTATATTTTGTTCATATTCTTTGAGGAAACCTTTGTGACAATCATTTCAAAAGTTTTAGAATTCTTTTCCTGTAATGGCATGACAAATGTTATATTTCACTTAAGTTAACATGTTGATTTCATCATTAAATTGAGCTACCATACCTATAACATTACTCAGGTGACCGCTAAGGCCCTAATGCGCCTCTTGTTGTAAATTGTGACTATTAAAGAGGATCCACATAGAATTAGTGAATATACCATCAGTACAGTTTACCATGGACAGCTTACTACTAAGCTATACGATAAATGTGATGATTTCAATTTTCCGATCGTGAACTTTCAATTTCTTGATAGTAACATCCCTCCTTCTCCAACCTATGGTGTTTACATGTGGCAGTTGGTTCGATATTCTAGGGCTTGCTCTAAATATCGGGATTTTCGTGATCGATGTCAACTGCTGACAAACAAACTAACAACACAAGGATTCGAGAGATGCAGATTGATCAGAACTATGGGCAAGTTTTATGGTCGCCATCTTTGTCTCATTGAGAAATATTCTGTATCTTTAAGTGATATGAAGATGGACGGTTTTGAGTATGCTCATTAGTGTGTTTACTTGTTGTGATTGACAATGATGCTCGGTTCTCATTTTGAGAACTTGATGTTTACATGGATGTGTCAAAGATTTACATGGCGGGTGTCGTCGATGAAGCAGTAGAAGCTTACTCTTCCGGAACACTTGGTCTTATTCTCTTGTACTTTTACAAGAGTCTCCATTTAAATCTTTCCTTTCTTCATATTTTGCCCCTGGTTTAATCGATTTTGAGTTTGGATTATGATTTTGTTAACGCTTCTGTATTCTCTTATTTATTTAACACACTTTCAGGAACTGGAGCGACAGGAGAACATTTTGGTGATCTGCCATCAGGCTGTTGCACGCTGTCTGCTTGCATACTTCCAAGATAAAACCTCAGGTAGGTCTACACATTGAACTTTAACCAGAGCTTGTACAAGGCAGGTAGGTGTCAATTGTAATTTTCATCTGGATCTCTTGTGAAAACTAAATTAGACCCTGTGTAATGATTTAATTAGCACACCATCATCAGATAGTCGGCTATTCAAAATACTCTGCATTCGTGGTCCATTGTCCGTCCTTGGATTTTGACAATGAAAATTTATCATGATATCTTGTGAAGTATTGTTTGGATCGATCCCAAATTTCATATGCGGGTTTCCCTTGGTCCCTTTTTGTGGTGTATTGATTTTGGGACTGATTGGAAAAACAAAATGGCTAAGAGAAAGCCATCTTTGATTTTAAAAATAAAAATTTGTTACCATTATAACTTGAGAAGTTTTAGATGGATCTTTCTCAAATTTCATTTGCAGATTCCTCTTGGTGCCAAGCTGTGCTGTATTGATTTTTAGACTGATTGGAAAAACAAAATGGCTTTATTTTTCTTGGTTTTCAAGATTTATTTTGGTACATTTTTAAGCTTTGGTGCATAAAAAAATCATTGAAATTGTGCAAATGTTAAGAGCTCATATCTGGTGTCAAGTTTCCTAAATTTCTCTCAAGTCACACAAAAAGATATTTTTCAGAAAAAGAAGATTGGTCCCTGCAATATCATATACAATTAATATATATACATTCACTAAAAAATTGTCATTACAGCATTTTACCTCTGTACTCAATTTACTGTTAACCCTAAGTGTATTATAGTTTACCTTTATTCTACCCCTTCATAATGATCATAAAACACTACCTACTATACAAAAGTATAAATTGCCATTCTCCCAGCACTCCTGTAGTTTTCCTCATAATAAAAACAGCGGCCTTGAGATTGAATGCCATCTTCCTAGTTTGCTGATCATGCATGCTCCATCTTACTTGTATTTAAATTAACAACATAAATTGTATGAAGGCAATAGTTAATACTAAAAACTAATAGTTATGTATTTAACGCATTATATTGGTACCAGGAAGTTTTTACACTTGAACTTCTGCCTGCTTGTCACTTTTCCAAATTTTGTATGCAAGTACCTTTTAGGATGGAAGAGTGGTACATACAGAAATTGGATCATCCATGATTCTTCAGGGGTAACAATTGATTATGCTGTCTGCAGTATGTCAAAATCGAAGTGTGTTCCATGTTTATTTTGTGGACGATACAAGAAGACTAGTCACAGAAATCTGGCTTTTGCATCACTACAAAACAGGGGACTGACTTTAAAGTCTTGTGTCAGTCCCCTGTTAAGTCCAGTGAACAGGTCTCAGTCTAGCAATTAATCAGGTTGTTTTACCTGACACGATCAAATCACTACTTACCTATATGTTCGTACCTTTATTTTCGCTGCAACATATTCCAGGGTTGAAGAGAATGATAGTGAATGAAACCCCTAGAGTGACTACAAATGTTAAGGAAAGCATCAACCTGTGAAGAAATTGTATTTGGGAACATACATGATTAACATTTACAAAAATAACATTAAAGGCCCAATATACGTAACTTCAGGAAATTTGTCGTGATTCTCAACAATTATGAAAAAAAAATCCAGTTGATAACCATGCAAAAATAAGCCTAAAACGAAATAAAACTGAGCAGTAACAAACAAGAAACTCTTGACAGAAAAATCAAATGATTTGAAAATAATTCAGGTGGGACCAACTTCAAACAACAAGCTGAAGTTAGAAGACAGTTCAAATTGGATGTGTGTTTACAAATACCGAGTTTCAACTGCAGCTGTACCGGTAACCGCGTAAGAATTCATCTTGAATATTGCAGATATCAGTTAACTCTTTCCGTACTTCGTTCCCTTTCTGGCTTCCGTACCGGAAGTCCTTACTAGGCTCGCCCCCAGACATTTTTTTCAAATGCCGGATTACCATGTGGATTGTTGATGTGTTGTTTTTCGTTGCGAAAAAAACTCAGGTAAGTGCATTCCCCTAGCGTTGTTGAGTAGATATTTTTAACATGATATTCAGAGGTTGATTTTGAGACTGTGATGCACTGCAGACAGCTGATATATCTGATAGAAATAGATGTCGAACGTTACCGTTGAGATAGAGTGGCTATCACCAGTAACTAGGTCACGATCATCTGATTTTGTTTTCCGAGTCGACCAGCCTTTGTTTATCGTTAATGAAATAATTGTTTTGGAAATCTTGAGAATCATTTTATTGGATAATTACATGTGTCTTCTGCTTATTGTAACTAATCAGCATTTAGATATCGTAAACATAGCGTGTCGACTGTAGTCGACAACAGGGAAGAGGGAGCACATTTCTTTGTCGACTATAGTTGACAGCGGGGAGGAGGGAGCACATTTATTTGTCGACTATAGTTGACAGCGGGGAGGAGGGAGCACATTTATTTGTCGACTATAGTTGACAGCGGGGAGGAGGGAGCACATTTATTTGTCGACTATAGTCGACAACAGGGAAGAGGGAGCACATTTCTTTGTCGACTATAGTTGACAGCGGGGAGGAGGGAGCACATTTATTTGTCGACTATAGTCGACAGCAGTACGGAAAGAGTTAATCGTAACCAAATCTATAAATATAAAAAAGTTATTAGACTTGATTTTCGCTTCATGTTTTGCCGAAACTTACGCATATTGGGCCTTTAAATGAAGACATTTGCAGTTGGTTTTAGGTCATCCGACCTTTTGGTCAGAATGACCCATATATAACTATCGTAGAACGCCCATCTTCGTTCGCTGTGCATATAAACTTTTCCTTCAAACGACTTGTTTCAAATAACTGAAAGGCCTAGGGTGCTGATATTATGTATGTAGCATGCTGGGATGAATTGTTAAAATGAATGACCTTGACCTACTTTCAAGGTCACAGGGGTCAAATATGTTAAAATCTTCAATCAACTTCTCAATAACCGAAATACCCTGGGAACTGATATTTGGCATGTAGTTTGCTGGGACGAAGAGCTACCAAGTTTGTTAAAATGCATAACCTAAGTTGACCCACTTTAAAGGTCACAGGGGTCAAATGTCTTAAAATCTTCAACCAACTTCTTACCAATAACCTCAAGGCCCAAGTCTACTGATATTGAACCTGTAACATGCTTTAACGAAGGGCTACAACATTTGTTCGAATGAATTACCTTGACCCATGTTCAAGGTCACAGGGGTGAACTTCTCAAAAATCTAAAGGCCAAGGGTACTGATATTTGGCCTGTATCATGCTTGGATGAAGGGCTACGAAGTCTACGGGTAAGTTCATTTGTAAATGACCTTGACCCACTTTCAAGATTACAGGGGTCAAATGTCTTGAAATTTTCAAGTAACTTCTTTTAAAAACCAAATAACCATGGGTATCGATATATTTGGCCTGTAGCATGTTTTCAAATGATTGACCTTGATGTACTTTCAAGGTCACAGGGGTCAAATGTTTCAAACACTTCTCAGTAACTAAAGGTCCCAGGGTACTGCTATTTTGCTAGTAGTATGCTGAGATGAAGGAATACCAAGTTTATTCATTGACACTCTTACAAGGTCACAGGGGTCAAATATGGTAATATCTTTAAATAACTTCGCAATTACCAACAAAACATTATATTGATTATCAGATGACCATTAAGGCCCATGGGCCTCTTGTCTGATGTTGTTAGTTGTAAAAAAAAATTTTTCATAAAGTTTCTTGATATTTCCTCTTAAACTTTGATTAGACTGGGAGGAAGTATGACTCTGTCTAGTCTGTTGTCATGGTTTATCAATTGATTGCAGTGAAGCTACTAGCAACTCATTTGGTTCTAATCATTTCTTTGATTTAGTATCCGGGTGTAGATTGTCCAATTCCACACTTTTTCAATGGAAATCTTTGGAGTATTTAGACTGCGGCTTCTGCAGATTTCCGTGGACATCGTCCAAAGATTTCCACGGAATATTTAGACTGCAGCTTCTGTAGATTTCTGTGGACATTATGACAGATGAAATCAAATTATCTCTAATTAGTTTAAAAAAACAATAAAACTAATAGTAAAGATCAGATCGTAATTGAACATCTTAAAAGTACAATGGGTATAATCTTACCAATTTATCAGAAATTATTCAATCTTATCTTCAAAACCGCATGTCTACCAGATTCATGGAAGATTGGCATTATAAAACCAGTATACTAAAACAAAGGAGATCCCAAAGATCCAGTGTCATGCATAACATGTACCTCCTGCATAAAAGGTATCCGGATACTTTTAATGCAGAATAAAAAGTATCTGGATACTACTTTTTATACCCCTACCAAAAAGTAACCCCCCACCCCCCAGAATAAAAAGTACTCCCCTATGTTTTTAGCTCACCTGGCCCAAAGGGCCAAGTGAGCTTATGTGATGGTGAAGCGTCCGTCCGTCCTGCGTCCGTCAACTTTTTCCTTTAAACGACTTCTTCTAAAATACCAAAAGGCCCAGTGACATGAAATTTGGCTGGTAGATTTCCTGGAAGGAGCTGAACAAAGTTTGCGAAAAAAATCACTTTGACCTATTTTCAAGGTTACAGGGGTCAAAAATATCGAAAACCTTCAAACAACTTCTTCTAAAATACCGTCAGGCATAGAAACTTCATATTTGACCGATAGCTTCCTTGGATGAAGCCAAATAAAGTTTGCGAAAAGAAATGACCTTGACCTATATTCAAGGTCACAGGGGTCAAATCTGTTAAAACCTTCAAACGACTTCTTCTGAAATACCAAAAGCCCTAAAATCATGATATTTGGCTGACAGGTTCCTTGGATGAAGCCCGACAAAGTTTGCGTAAAGAAATGACCTTGACCTTTATTCAAGGTCACAGGGGTCAAGTCTCTTAAAACCTTTCAACAACTTCTTCTGAAATACCAAAAGCCCTAGAAGCATGATATTTGGCTGAAAGGTTCCTTGTATGAAGCTTGACAAACTTTGGGAAGGAAAATGAGCTTGACCCATATTAAAGGTCACAGGGGTCAAATCAGTGGTTAAAAGCTTTGAGCGATTTCTTCTGATAAACCGAAATGCCTAGAGACATGATATTTGGCTGGTAGCATCCTGGGATGAAGCCAAACAAAATTTAAAAATGAAAATGATGTTGTCTTATAAGGTCCCTGGGGTAAAATATGTTTAAATCTTAACATGTTCTTCTAAATGTCTTACAGTAAAAGATTTTAGGGGACTTTAGGGTTACACTATAATATAAGTCAGAGATTGATACCAGGTGTGCGATGCAGGCCCATTGGGCCTCTTGTTTCTTTAATTTCCTCATTTTCATCTTATCGAGTTTAGAAGTTGATCAGAATGTTACAGGGGAATAATTATACACCTTTACTCCCCCAAATATCCCAACCCAGGCCTGAAAATTATCCTAAATGAATTTTCAATCTCTGACAAAAATAAGGTTTGGGGAAGTCATGTAGAAACATTTACAGTTTTTACCACACATCTCTTCAACTCCCCACGCCCCGGATACTTTTTAGCTCACCTGGCCCAAAGGGCCAAGTGAGCTTATGTGATGGTGCAGCGTCCGTCCGTCCCTACGTCCGTCTGTCGTCCGTCCTGCTACCGTCAACTTCTTCCTTTAAACGACTTCTTCTAAAATACCGAAAGGCCTAGTAACATGAAATTTGGCTGGTAGCTTACTTTGAAGGAGCTGAACAAAGTTTGCAAAAAAAAATCACTTTGACTTACTTTCAAGGTCACAGGGGTCAAAAATGTTGAAACATTCAAACAACTTCTTCTAAAATACCGACAGGCATAGAGACCTCATATTAAACCGGTAGCTTCCTCGGATGAAGCCGAATAAAGTTTGCGAAAAGAAACGACCTTGACCCTTATTCAAGGTCACAGTGAGGTTAAATCTATTTTTACCTTTAAACGACTTCTTCTAATAAACCAAAATCCCTTGAAGTATGATACTTGGCTAAAAGGTTCCTTGGATGAAGCCAAACAAATTTTGCAAAAAGAAATGGCCTTGACCTATATTCAAGGTCACAAGGGTTAAATCTATTTTAACCTTTAAACGACTTCTTCTAATAAACCAAAATCCCTAGAAGTAAGATTTTTGGCTAAAATGTTCTTTGGATGATCCCAACAAAATTTGCGAAAAGAAATAATCTTGACCTATATTCAAGGTCACAAGGGTCAAATCTGTTAAAACCTTCAAACGACTTCTTCTGAAATACCAAAAGACCTAGAAGCATGATATTCGGCTGAAAGGTTTCTTGGATGAAACCCGACAAAGTTTACGAAAAGAAATGACCCTGACTTATATTCAAGGTCACAAGGGTCAAATCTGGTAAAACCTTTAAACAACTTCTTCTGAAATACCAAAAGCCCTAGAAGCATGATATTTGGCTGAAAGGTTCCTTGGATGAAGCCCGACAAAGTTTGCGAAAAGAAATGACCTTGACTTATATTCAAGGTCACAGGGGTCAAATCCTTTAAAACCTTTAAACAACTTCTTCTTAACCTCACTGTGACCTTGAATATGGGTCAAGGTCATTTCTTTTTGCAAACTTTATTCGGCTTCACCCCAGGAAGCTACCGGTCAAATATGAGGTCTCTATGGCTGACGGTATTTTAGAAGAAGTTGTTTGAAGGTTTCGACATTTTTGACCCCTGTGACCTTGAAATTAGGTCAAAGTGATTTTTTTTCGCAAACTTTGTTCAACTCCTTCCAAGAAAGCTACCAGCCAAATTTCATGTCACTAGGCCTTTCAGTATTTTAGAACAAGTCGTTTAAAGGAAAAAGTTGACGGACGCAGGACGGACGGACGGATGGACGGACGGATGGACGGACGGACGACGGACGCCGCACCATCACATAAGCTCACTTGGCGCTTCGGGCCAGGTGAGCTAAAAAACCATTGAAATATAAGAAAAAATAATTTACTGCAGTTTTATAAAAAAAAATTGAACTAAAATTCATTATACTTAACTTTTTCTAATAATGAATATAATATAATTATAAAATGATGCATCTCCCATATGTATACGCCTTAATATTGAAGGCAATTACAGGTTATGTTAAATATGACTTAAAGGTTAATGCATACACGGTACGTATGTAATGATTATTTTCAAAAAAATATATTAAGAACCAGGCCCGTCAGTTGAATGAAATCATTTCAAGCAATTCTATACTCTAAGTATACAACAAATAAACAATATGCAGTTAAATTAGTGCCTATATTAGAAATAAGTTAAGCCGATACGTCTCTGGCCTCTCTCACATTTATGGTAGTTTTAGATTAACCTAATGACTTAAATAATATCTAACTTAGGGGAGAGGAATTTATATAAGCTTGAGCTTGTTTTCCAATCCCCAATATACTTTGACTGTGTGAACTTTTGGAAATGAAAATACTTCATGTTTATACATATAATATATAACTTAAAAAGGGACATATATCATTTACCCTGCAGGCATAAGTATGTACCTGACAAGAATTCCACTGAAGCTAATGGAATTAAGTGCCGTCTGTGTGATCAACAGAAGAAAGATTATGAGACAGATATATGCACTTTTTAATTAAGAAATGTTATTCATGTGAACATTTCCTCTGGAGTTAGACAAGTCTCTTCAGATAGGGTAACACCAAGAAAACTAGCAATGTATGGTCTGATTCTGCATGTATATTATTAGCTCACCTGGCCCAAAGGGCCAAGTGAGCTTATGTGATGGTGCAGCGTCCGTCGTCCGTCCGTCCGTCCTGCGTCCGTCAACTTTTTCCTTTAAACGACTTCTTCTAAAATACTGAAAGGCCCAGTGATATGAAACTTGGCTGGTAGATTTCTTGGAAGGAGCTGAACAAAGTTTGCGAAAAAAAATCACTTTGACCTAATTTCAAGGTCACAGGGGTCAAAAATGTCGAAACATTCAAACAACTTCTTCTAAAATACTGTCAGACATTCATATTTGACCAGTAGCTTCCTTGGATGAAGCTTAACAAAGTTTGCGAAAAAAAATGACCTTGACCAATATTCAAGGTCACAGTGAGGTTAAATCTGTTAAAACCATCAAACGACTTCTACTAAAATATCAAAAGCCCTAGAAGCATGATATTTGGCTGAAATATTCCTTGGATGAAGCCCAACAAAGTTTGCGAAAAGAAATGACCTTGACCTATATTCAAGGTCACAGGGGTCAAATCAGTTAAAACCTTTAAACGACTTCTTCTGAAATACCAAAAATCCTAGAAGCATGACATTTGGCTGAAATGTTTCTGGGATGAAGCCCGTCAAAGTTTGCGAAAAGAAATGACCTTGACTTATTTTCAAGGTTACAGGGGTCAAATCTGTTAAAACCTTTAAACGACTTCTTCTGAAATACCAAAAGCCCTGGAAGCATGGTATTTGGCTGAAAGGTTCCTTGGATGAAGCCCGACAAAGTTTGCGAAAAAAAATGACCTTGACCCATATTCAAGGTCACAAGGGTCAAATCTGTTAAAGCCTTTAAACGACTTCTTCTGAAATACCAAAAGCCCTAGAAGCATGATATTTAGCTGAAATGTTCCATGGATGAAGCCCGACAAAGTTTGCGAAAAGCAATGACCTTGACTTATATTCAAGGTCACTAGGGTCAAATCTGTTAAAACCTTTAAACGACTTCTTTTGAAATACCAAAAGCCCTAGAAGCATGATATTTGGCTGAAAGGTTCCTTGGATGAAGCCCAACAAAGTTTGCGAAAAGAAATGACCTTGACCTATATTCAAGGTCACAGGGGTCAAATCTGTTAAAACCTTCGAACGACATCTTTTGAAATACCAAAAGCCTTGGAAGCATGATATTTGGCTGGAAGGTTCCTTGGATGAAGCCCGACAAAGTTTGCGAAAAGAAATGACCTTGACCTATATTTAAGGTCACAGGGGTCAAATCTTTTAAAACCTTCAAACGACTTCTTCTGAAATACAAAAAGCCCTAGAAGCATGATATTCGGCTGAAATGTTCCTTGGATTCAGCCCGACAAAGTTTGTAAAAAGAAATGACCTTGACCTATATTCAAGGTCACAGGGGTCAAATCTTTTAAAACCTTTAAATGACTTATTCTGGAATACCAAAAGCCCTAGAAGCATGATATTTAGCTGAAAGGTTCCTTAGATAAAGCCCGACAAAGTTTGCGAAAAGAAATGACCTTGACTTCTATTCAAGGTCACAGGGGTCAAATCTGTTAAAACCTTCAAACGACTTCTTCTGAAATACCAAAAGCCTTGGAAGCATGATATTTGGCTGACAGGTTCCTTAGATGAAGCCCGACAAAGTTTGCGAAAAGAAAAACCTTGACTTGTATTCAAGGTCACAGGGGTCAAATCTGTTAAAACCTTTAAACGACTTCTTCTGAGATACAAAAATCCCTGGAAGCATGATATTTGGCTGAAAGGTTCCTTGGATGAAGCCCGACAAAGTTTGCGAAAAGAAATGACCGAGACTTATTTTCAAGGTTACAGGGGTCAAATCTGTTAAAACCTTTAAACGACTTCTTCTGAAGTACTAAAAGTCCTAGAAGCATGATATTTGGCTGAAATGTTCCTTGGATGAAGCCCAACAAAGTTTTCGAAAAGAAATGACCTTGACTTATATTCAAGGTCACAGGGGTCAAATCTGTTAAAACTTTTAAACGACTTCTTCTGAAGTGCCAAAAGTCCTAGAAGCATGATATTCGGCTGAAATGTTACTTTGATGAAGCCCAACAAAGTTTGCGAAAAGAAATGACCTTGACTTATATTCAAGTTCATAGGGGTCAAATCGGTTAAAACCTTTAAACGACTTCTTCTGAAATACCAAAAGCCCTAGAAGCATGATGTTTGGCTGAAAGGTTCTTTGTATGAAGCTTGACAAACTTTGGGAAGGAAAATGAGCTTGACCCATATTAAAGGTCACAGTGGTCAAATCAGTTAAAAGCTTTGAGCGACTTCTTCTGATAAACCCAAATGCCTAGAGACATGTTGTTTAGCTGGTATCATCCTGGGATGAAGCCAAACAAAATTTGAAAATGAAAATGATGTTGTCTTATAAGGTCACAGGGCTAAAATAAGTTTAAATCTTAACATATTCTTCTAAATGTCTTACAGTAAAAATTTTAGGGGACTTTAGGGTTACACCATAATATAAGCCAGAGATTGAAACCAGGTGAGCGATGCAGGCCCATTGGGCCTCTTGTTAAGTTTTCAGAGCTTATCAATTCCAACAATTTCAAAACTTCAAGGAACCTATATAATAGTAAGTTGATCAAGGCTTGTGTAAATAATTATTTTATCTTGAGTCCTCCATATACACATTTTATATTTGTTGTAAATGTGTTCTCTCTAAACATCAATTTTTTAGTGAGATAAAATGAATAAGTTCAAGTTCAAAATATTTTCACAGGTAAGTTGTAACCTGAGAATTAGACACTTATCAAAAACAGACTATAGCCTTACCTGTAATTAGTACTTGTACCTGTTGTTCTCACCCTGTAACAGCACTAGCTACCTGTGCCCTATACTAAAATAGGATATGTTGGCTGGGCTCATTCCCCGAACACCAACTCTGGTAACTTGAAAGGAAGGTGTTTATGTAGGAAATCCATTGAACTTTAAGTTATAGTCTGTTTCAACTAAGAATGTCAAATCATTTAATTGTAGATATGATACTTAGTCAGTATTAAATGAAATTAACAAAATATTCTCATGTATTACAGCTTTAACTCTTTCCGTACCGTTGTTGTATACAGACGACAAAAAAACGTGACGTCTCCTCCCCGTTGTCGTATACAGACGACAAACAAACGTGACGTCTCATCCCCGTTGTCGTATACAGACGACAAGCTACTTGACGTTACATAATTTTTGATTAGCTGGGTACAGCAGCCGACAGATGAGTTGACGAATAACATTTTACACAAAATCGACTGCGTCAGTTTATAACAACCAATAAGACAGGCGTTAAGTACACATTTTCTGTCATGTGACCCATTTAGATTGAATTTCCCGCGAGATACTGCGAAGTGTCATCACCAATGTAAACATCTCATGGCGGCGAATGCTTTAGCTATACATAGCGGTACCACATCTGACGAAAATATTGCTGCGAAAATAAAGCTATGTATGTCTTCTTACTATAGAAGAACCGAAATGAGCATTGGTTTACATTTACCTGCATTATTTTGGCATAATATCCACTACGCAAACACAACAAAGAGACGTCATTTTGGCCGAAACGTCTGGGGGTGAGCCTAGTAATGACTTCCGGTACGGAACCCAGACCAGAATCACGGTACGGAAAGAGTTAAGTAAAAGAAAATTATTTGTTTATAGTTGATATTACTTCTCTATATGTGATTGAAGATAGTGATGGTGACCTTAATACACCTGCTGAATCCTTTTATTTTTTATCTAATATCCATTGTGCTAACTACCAGCAGCGTATATTTCAATGATTCATTCACCTTCCTCTGAACGTAATGTTAACCTGAAGAGGTTTTTAGTCCCCCACCGGAATCCGGGGGGGACTATAGGTTTGCGTTGTGTCCGTCCGTCCGTCCTTCCGCACACTATTTGTCCGGGCTCTATCTCCCATACTATAAGACACTGGAACTTCATACTAAGTGTGTGGGTTCCCTGTGGGAAGGCGGTGTGTCGCATACAAAAACCGGGTCACTGTGACCTATATTTTGACCTCTGACCTACATTAAAGAAAAAGCTTGTCTGGGCTCTATCTCCTACACTATAAAGCACTAAAACTTAATACTTAGTAGTATTGTTCCTTGTGGGAAGGCGGTGTGTCGCATACAAAAACCGGGTCACAGTGACCTATATTTTGACCTCTGACCTACATTAAAGAAAAAGCTTGTCCGGGCTCTATCTCCTACACTATAAAGCACTAGAACTTAATACTTGGTAGTATGGTTCCTTGTGGGAAGGCGGTGTGTCGCGTACAAAAACCGGGTCACAGTGACCTATATTTTGACCTCTGACCTACATTAAAGAAAAAGCTTGTCCGGGCTCTATCTCCTACACTATAAAGCACTAGAACTTAATACTTAGTAGTATTGTTCTCTGTGGGAAGGCAGTGTGTCGCGTACAAAAACCGGGTCAATGTGACCTATATTTTGCTATTTTTTTACCTCTGACCTACATTAAAGTAAAAGTTTGTCCGGGCTCTATCTCCTACACTATAAAGGACTAGTACTTAATACTTGGTAGTATGGTTCCTTGTGGGAAGGCGGTGTGTCACGTACCAAAACCGGGTCACTGTGACCTTTATTTTGCTATATTTTGACCTCTGACCTACATTAAAGTAAAAGTTTGTCCGGGCTCTATCTCCTACACTATAAAGGACTAGAACTTAATACTTGGTAGTATGGTTCCTTGTGGGAAGGCGGTGTGTCGCATTCAAAAACCGGGTCACTGTGACCTATATTTTGCCCTCTGACCTACATTAAAGAAAAAGCTTGTCCGGGCTCTATCTCCTACACTATAAAGCACTAGAACTTAATACTTGGTAGTATGGTTCCCCGTGGGAAGGCGGTGTGTCGCGTACCAAAACTGGGTCACTGTGACCTATATTTTGACCTCTGACCTACATTAAAGAAAGAAAAATTTGTCCAGGTTCTATCTCCTACACTATTAAGGATTAGAACTTTATACTTGGTAGTATAGTTCTCTGTGGGAAGGCGGTGTGTCGCGTACCAAAACTGGGTCACTGTGACCTTTATTTTGCTATATTTTGACCTCTGACCTACATTAAAGTAAAAGTTTGTCCGGGCTCTATCTCCTACACTATTAAGGATTATAACTTTGTACTTGGTAGTATAGTTCCCTATGGGAAGGCGGTGTGTCGCGTAACAAAACCGGGTCACAGTGACCAATATTTTGACCTCTGACCTACGTTACACAAATACCTTGTCCGGGCTCTATCTCCTACACTATAAAGCACTAGAACTTAATACTTGGTAGTATGGTTCCCCGTGGGAAGACGGTGTGTCGTGTACCAAAACTGGGTCACTGTGACATTTATTTCGACAGTTATTCAAGCTATGCACAACACAAGCAAAGTTACATAAGTGTACAAACATTCTTGTTGTTGGAGATTTCAACATGGACTTCGCAAAGATGGACAGCCTTCAAAAATCTTGTAAACTTCACCAACAACTGACCACGCCTACCCATTGCCTTGGAGGAATTCTTGACTTGGTCTTCTCATCCAAATTATTCCCAGTGACAAACAAACCTGTGTTCTTCTCAGATCACCATTTAATCAATATACAGTACTGTTGAATTCAATGTAAGCATAACAAACAACATCTTGTTATTATTATTACAATTTCATGTCTATTGCAGTAAAACCTGTCTATAAAGGATACCCAATAGAAAAACTAAAGGTGTCCTTCATAGACTTGTGTCCTTTATATAGAGATAATTTATAGAGTATACCTACAGTGTACATGTATTTAGTGAGAATGGGATGGTTCCTGTATAGAAGCGGGTCTCTGTAAACTACATCTTCACCTTTCAATACATTGAAGAAAATACATGACCTTATTGCATCTCGAGATTCACACTCATTGCTATTGGATCTTGAGATAACAACCCGGTGGGGGACTGTAATTCGTTGAATTATCTTGTTTTTATTGTGTTAAAAACTTCTTCAGTCAGTTTCTCACTATTGCATATGTAGGTTTCACGTAATGCTAAGTTATGCCCGTTTGATTTCATACTAATGAGTAAAAACAAAATGGCGGAAAGGCGGCCATCTTGATTTAGGCATTGAAAGATTGTTAACTATTGACAACTACTAGAGGGATCTTTCTCATATTTCATATGTAGGTTCCTTGGTCCCTACTGTCGTGCCCTTTTGATTTTGTAACTGATCAGAAAGACAAAATGGCTGAAAAACAGCCATTTAGGATTTTGACATAGAAAGATTGAAATCACTATAGAATGAAATGAAACGAAAAGTTTAAATTGCTACATTGCATCCGTTTTCATTTGTAACAGGAAAGGAAATAGTGTGCTTCCACCAGGAATCGAACCCTCGATCTTCGCTGTTGTAACCTCTGAAAAATATCCAAGACCAGTGAAATTCCCTTTAGCTCGAAGCCAGAAGGCAACCTAATCCTAATTATGTCCCCCAAACGAAGTGGGGGGACATATTGTTTTTGCTTGGTTTCTTATTATTATTAAGTCACCCCCAACGAAGTGGGGTGACTTATTGTTATTGTTCCGTTTCTTTGTTATTCTTATTATTATTATTATTACAAGCTTTACCGAACATAATCTTACAGTGTACTGGAATGATGAACGTATCATCTGAAGGTGGCTAAACTAAATACTAATGCAAGAAACGCTTATCCGCAAGTTCAAACTGGGAGTGGAATGATGGGATAGCATGTTATCTTTTTGTCCGGTTATCTCATCTGTTGAGAAAACATAACAGTTAATGGAATGTTAACAATTTTAACCCTCTAGATCTGTTTCATACACTTTTTGAATATTCCGAAATTTACAAATTTTCATTTCAGTTCAATCAGCTACATAAATTAGTATCGCCTTATATATAAACTTTATTTATTTTACAACAATTATGAAACAAGTTATACAACTTATATTAATCACTCTTGTTGGCCCGGATATTAGCGCGCGAGGGGTCTTATTGTGGGAGGGAACCGGAGTACCCGGAGAAAACCCACGTAGTCGGACAGGTGACCCCAAACCTTTTCACGTCCGGACGGGGAGTCGAACCCCGGCCGCCTTGGTGAAAGGCAAGTGCGCTATCCACTGCACCACCCGACCACCCGCCTTAAAATACACTTGCACAAAACAGCTTCGAAGTTTGTGTGTAGTAAGTAGACATCTGGGTGAATAAGTTTAAACTTGAAGGACAAGTTCATGAGTTGGCATTAAAATGAGGCAACAGAATCGCAGAGTCACTGGACTCTTTTTGTTCCTCACATTACCTACATTCCTACATTCCACATATACAATAAGCCGATGTACACAATATATGAAGATCCATGAAGAAACAAAGCCACTACTGTGCTGACAATTATTGTCTAAAAATAGCAACAGTGACCTTGAGCCGACACTCCTGAAACTTGAACTTGCAACTTGTCAAAGATATTTTAACTCTGTAGGTATAAGTTTGTGTGGTTTGATGAAAATCCATAAGGAAAGTAAACCATTAGAGTGCTGACAATGATTTTCTAAAAATAGTCACAGTGAACTTGACCTTGACCTGATAACCCTAAACTCGAACTCATCAATGATATTTTGATTTTGTATTTATACATGTTTATGTGTAGTTTGATAAAATCCATGAAGAAACGAAGCCATTAGAGTGCTGACAATGAATTTCTAACAAGAGGCCAAATGGGCCTACATCGCTCAACTGGTATCAATCTCTGGCTTATATTATAGTGTAACCCTAAAGATCCCTAAAATCTTTAACTGTGAGTCATTTAGAAGAACATGTTAAAATTTAAACATATTTTACCCCTGTGACCTTGTAAGACAACATAATTTATTTTCAAATTTTGTTTGGCTTCATCCCAGGACGCTACCAGCCAAATATCACGTCTCTAGGCATTTAAGTTTATCAGAACAAGTTTCTCAAAGCTTTGAACAGATTTGACTCCTGTGACCTTCAATATTGGTCAAGGTCATTTTCTTTTGCAAACTTTGTCAAGCTTCATCCAAGGAACCTGTCAGTCAAATATCATGCTTCTAGGGCTTTTGGTATTTCAGAAGAACTCGTTTGAAAGTTTTAACAGATTTGACCCTTGTGACCTTGAATATAGGCCAAGGTCATGTCTTTTCGCAAACTTTGTTGGGCTTCATCCAAGGAAACTTTCAGCCAAATATCATGCTTCTAGGGCTTTTGGTATTTCAGAGGAAGTCGTTTGAAGGTCTTAACAGATTTGACCCCTGTGACCTCGAACATGAGTCAAGGTCACTTTTCCCAAACTTTGTCGAGCTTCATACAAGGATTCTGTCAGCCAAATAGCATGCTCCTTGGGCTTTCGGTTGATTAGAAGAACGTGTTTAAATGTTTAAACAGATTTGACCTTGAATATAGGTCAAGGTCATTTCTTTTCCACAACTTTGTCGGGCTTCATCCAAGGAACCTTTCAGCCAAATATCATGCTTCTTGGGCTTTTGGTTAATCAAAAAGTTGTTTAAATGTTTTAACAGATTTGACCCCTGTGACCTTGAATATAGGTCACAGTCATTTCTTTTCGCAAACTTTGTCATGCTTCATCTAAGGAAGCTACAAGTCATATATAATGTCTCTAGGTCTATTGGTTAATCAGAAGAAGTCATTTAAATGTTTTAACAGATTTGACCTTTGTGACCTTGAATATAGGTCAACGTCATTTCTTTTCGCAAACTTTGTCGGGCTTCATCCAAAGAATCTTTCAGCCAAATATCATACCTCTAGGAAATTTGATTTATTAGAAGAAGTTATTTAAAGGTTATAATAGATTTGACCCCTGTGACATTGAATATGGGTCAAGGTCGTTTCTTTACGCAAACTTTATTCAGCTTCATCCGAGGAAGCTACCAGTCAAATATGAGGTCTCTGTGCCTGACAGTATTTTAGAAGAAGTTGTTTGAAAGTTTCCACATTTTTGACCCCTGTGACTTTGAAATTAGGTCAGTGTGATTTTTTTTTTTTTGCAAACTTTGTTCAGCTCCTTCCAAGAAAGCTACCAGCCACATTGTATGTCACTTGGCCTGTCAGTATTTTAGAAGAAGTCTTTTAAAGGAAAAAGTTGACGGACGCAGGATGGACGGACGACGGACGCTGCACCATCACATAAGCTCACTTGGCCCTTAAGATCTTTGATTTTGTGCAAGTAGTGTAAAAGTGAAATACTTCGTGGTGTGAAAGCTTTTGCTTATTTCACTGCCAATAATTTTTCGCAAATGTACATTGTATGCACTTTTTTTTGATACCATTCAATTTCTGTAGTGGATAGTATATGTCACATTGCTAAACAGAAGACTGACAGCACAAACATTTCCACACTGCTAACAGTTTGGAGGCTGACTAAGCGAAAAATTCCACACGCAAGTTTGATGAAAATTAATGAAAGAAAGTGCTGACAAATTTCAGTGGGCAGACAGATGGCTATGGAAAGTGTTTCTACACGACCCCCCCCCCCCCCCAACCAGAAACATTAAGGATGAAATTTATTTTTTGATAGATGATTTCATTCGAGATAATTTTGCTAGTTTGACGTCACTTGAATCTTCCCGGTTTATCATGACACAGTGGTGCTATATATGTGTACCGATGGGTTTAACTAGTCCTCGCAGTGGTCGAGTGGTTAAGGTGTTCCGACATTCTACCACTAGCCCTCCAACCCTGCGAACTTGCGAGTTGGAAACCAACGAGAGGCAGTTGCCAGGTACTGACCATAGGTCGGTGGTTTTTACTCGGGTACTCTGGCTTTCCTCCACCTCCAAAACCTCCATAAATGCCCCCTTACCTCATATGAAATTAGTTCTACATGCTTAATTATTATGTAAGTTTGATGACAATGGGATCAGTGGTTTTTCAATAAGCTTGTTACATTACCATGGGACAGGACGGGACGGACATGGATATACTATATGCCCCCCCCCCCCCCCTTCCCATTTCATGACGGGGACATAAAAATCATGTAAACATTGAATTTGTCAGAAATATGTCAAAATTAATGTTTCCCCTGATTTATGAGTCTTAAGCAGAACATTGAAAGAAAATTACCTTCAAAGGAGAAGCTGGGTGTTTCAAGCAAAACAATTATCAATGGGTTTTTTTCCAAAGTTTGCACATATATATACACATTTAAGTGTCCTCTGTCACATGTTATCATATTGTGACCCATTTCTTTGTATACAAGGGAGGTAATTCAATCTAAGTATCTCCCTTTCCACACAAAATGCAATATTCACAAAGAAAAAATCCAATTATCAGTCGTAAAGTATTTATTTTTCGGAATCTGCAAATAATACATGAAGACTTCCTTTCATATAAAAATGATTAATTTTAGTATAACCTTAACCTTGAAATACCGAATGGCACGGACCTACGTTATAACATCTTCAATTATAATATGCAGTTATATAGTGTATTTTTTTACTCAAAATTATGTAATATTTGCACTGAAACTCAATACCCGGTATATGAACAATAACAGCAGAAATACTTTTCATTTGAGTTTGAAAGCAAAATCTTTTCTGACGTAACTCCTATGCTATTGATGACATCATTGCATTAACATTGTTCTATGAGAGTCTTTTAAGGTTGCTTTGCTTCGGATATCATGGAGAATATCCCTGGATCAAGTTTATCTGAATTGCATATTTTTACCTTTATTGAGATGCGTTTTTGTTTTTAAGAAAATGTAGACTTCATAGCATTGGTGTTATTCCTAATCCAGTCCCTCTGTACCCCATGTGATTTAGTTACACTTCCAGGAGAAAGCAGGGCATTTTCATTCACCTGAGAAAAAAAATATTATCAACATATAGTTTCCAAATTTCCACATATATACATATCCAAAATTGACAATAGACAGCTATACGAGTACTTAGGAAATGTATATTGACCCAAGATATGTTTGGAAAACACTAAACTTTAATCTTCATATAGATCTTGGCCCTTACCTAAAGAGAAGTATTGACCTTGACATTTCTCTTTACAAAATATGAAGTGTTTATCGTGTAAAATTCAGACAAATTTTATCAGAAAATTACAAATGAAATTTGGCTCAGGTCATGATCAGTCAGTATAAAAATAAATACAAATCGTACAACAAATTTAAGATATACATTATACAGAGACAACTTTTTTGAGAAATTGCACTAAACTGAGGGTATCTATGAAGTCAACACTTACCTTGTTCAGCCAACTGTGTCCTTCATTCTTTTGCATCCAAGCAGAAGATACTCTTGCTTCTAAAGCCTTGGTCCAATCATAAAACCTGTAGAAAGTGATAATGTTATATAGAGTTGCAAATAATTTATGAATTTCCATTTTCTCTACTTTGATACACAAAAAAATATGAAAAAATTTGTGGTATTGATCAAAAGTAGGCAAAATAATCAAATACCCTTACCCTACCACTTCACATTGACTAAACCGGCCGCTGTATAATAAGAATTCCTGTCTAATATGGCCAACTACTCCAAGAACTTATACAGTACTTTATACCTCTACAAACCGACAATTGTTTAAACAACAGACTAATAGTTTTGGTCCCAGTGACTTTGGGTTTAGACAGCTGGTTTAACTGTATATAGTTGAATTAAAATAAAATATTTTTCACACAGTCTCATGGTAATAAGAGTAAACTAAGAGTGAATGTACTGGTACAAGTCAGTTTTATAGATATAATCTATATACAATTTTGACTAACTCTACAAACCTGTCCAATTAACATTGCATCTATGTTTTGAAACTGTCACGGACCTTCCCAGATGATACTGGCACACACTACAGCTTCTTGTTTTAAAGTCAAATTCCACAATCTTTCCAGTGTTGACACCAATAAGACCTGAAATTTAAACACTATAAGTTATCTCCCTTTATTTTGTTAACTACAACAAAACTACCCCTTATAATTATCAGTCACAGGGACATGTTAAAATTATTATTATTATTAAGTCACCCCTAACGAAGTGGGGTGACTTATTGTTATTGTTCCGTTTCTTTGTTATTCTTATTATTCTTATTATTCCTACACTCATTCTTGTCCGGGACTATTCTCTAAAACGACTTATCACACTCCAATGAAACTTTGAAGGATTATTGGTGGGTACCTGTAGTTGTGCAGTTAACTTTTTTTTTGTCGATTGCGCATTCAAGATGGCCGCCACAGCCTCGTTTGCAAAAAAAACAACGAATATTTGTGACGTTATAACTTTTTTCCTGTTTGGCCGATTACGATTAAACTTGTGTTATATGATGATTGTATGATGGCCGTTAATTTAGCGAAGTCAAAACTGAATTATTTTTTCAAAATGGCCGCCAATGCCCGGTCTCTGATTGGTTGGATTTCAGATATTGTCCGATTTCGCTCAAAATTGGTATGAACAGGTAACAGGACACACCGAACACAACGGTAACTTCGAATTTGAAATCGACAAAATGGCCGCCATTTTATGGCCTCGGTTTCGTTGACATTTACATATCGTTAAATCACGCATTAAGTTGTCACTTTACACTACCATAACAATTTACATAATTGAAGATTTCATTGTGCCAAATATTTCTGTGAAGTCAAAGTCAATTTATTTCTTACAAAATGGCTGCCACCGCCTGCTTTCTGATTGGTTGAAATTTAGATATTGTTCGATTTTGCTCAAATTTGGTATGAACGGGTAACAGTACACACCGAACACAACGGTAATTTCGGTTTTGAAATAAAACAAAATGGCCGCCATTTTATGGCTTCTGATTGGTCAAAATTTAGATATTGTCCAATTTTGCTCAAATTTGGTATGAACGGGTAACAGCACACAACGAACAAAACCGTAACTTCGATTTTGAAATCCGACAAAATGGCCGCCACTTCATAGCCTCTGATTGGTCAACATTTAGATCTTGTCCGATTTCCTTCAAATTTGGTTTCAATGTGTAAAAGGACATTGCGAATACAATCGTACCTTCGTTTTTCACTTTGGAGAAAATGGCCGCCATTTAATGGCTTCTGATTGGTCAAAATTTAGATATTGTCCGATTTCGCTGAAATTTGTTATGTATGCTCATTATGGCATTACGGAATCAACTATAATGCTTCACAAGGGTTTGTGGGGGATCGGCGTGCGGGGAGGGGTGACTTCCGCTATTGCTCGCAATTGCAATTCTAGTTCTTATTATTATTATTATTCCTACACTCATTTTTGTCCGCGACCGTTCTCTAAAACCACTAATCACACTCCAATGAAACTTTGAAGGATTATTGGTGGGTACGTGTAGTTGTGCAACAAACTTTTTTTTGGTCGATTGCGCATCCAAGGTGGCCGCCACAGCCTCTTTTTTTAAAAAAACAACGAATATTTGTGACGCTATAACTTTTTTCCTGTTTGGCTGATTGCGATTAAACTTGTGATATATGATGATTGTATGATGGCCGTTAATTGAGCGAAGTCAAACCTGAATTATTTTCTCAAAATGGCCGCCAATGCCCGGTCTCTCATTGGTTGGATTTCAGATATCGTCCGATTTTGCTCAAAATTGGTATGAACGGGTAACAGGACACACCGAACACAACGGTAACTTCGAATTTGAAATCGACAAAATGGCCGCCATTTTATTGCCTCGGTTTGGTCGACTTTTATATATCATTACATTCCGCATTAATTTGTCATTTTACACTGCCATAACACTTTACACAATTTAAGATTTCATTGTGCCAAATATTTCTGTGAAGTCAAAGTCAATTTATTTCTTACAAAATGGCCGCCACCGCCTGCTTTCTGATTGGTTGAAATTTAGATATTGTCCGATTTTCCTCAAATTTGGTATGAACCTGTAACACGACATACCGAACA
Source organism: Mimachlamys varia (assembly GCA_947623455.1). NCBI lineage: Eukaryota > Metazoa > Mollusca > Bivalvia > Pectinida > Pectinidae > Mimachlamys > Mimachlamys varia. The sequence goes on from OX392534.1 coordinate 26,480,626, forward strand.
CAACCGTCACTTCGGTTTGGAATTTAAACAAAATGGCCGTCATTTTATGGCCTCTGATTGGTTGAAATTTAGATATTGACGGATTTCGTTCAAATTCGGTATGAACGTGTAACAGGACATACCGAACACAACCCTAACTTCGGTTTTGAATTCAGACAAAATGGTCGTCATTTTATGGCCTCTGATTGGTCAAAATTTAGATATTGCCCGATTTCGCTCAAATTCACTACGTATGCTCATTATTGCATTACGGAATAAACTATAATGTTTCACAAGGGATTGTGGGGGATCGGCTTGCGGGGAGGGGTGACTTCCGCTATTGCTCGCAATTGCAATTCTAGTTATTATTATTATTCTTATTATTCCTACACTCATTCTTGTCCGGGGCATATCTCGTAAACGACTAATCACGCTCCAATGAAACTTTGACGGATTATTGGTGGGTACGTGTAGATGTGCATAACACTTTTTTTTGGTCGATTGCGCATCCAAGATGGCCGCCACAGCCTCTTTTCCAAAAAAAATAACGATTATTTGTGACGCTATAACTTTTTTTCTGTTTGGCTGATTGCAATTAAACTTGTGTTATATGATTATTGTATGATGGCCGTTAATTTAGCGAAGTTAAAACTGAATTATTTTTTCAAAATGGCCGCCAATGCCCGGTCTCTCATTGGTTGGATTTCAGATATCGTCCGATTTTGCTCAAAATTGGTATGAACGGGTAACAGGACACACCGAACACAACGGTTACTTCGAATTTGAAATAAGACAAAATGGCCGCCATTTTGTGGCCTCTGATTGGTCACAATTTAGCTATTGTCCGATTTCGCTCAAATTTGGTATGTATTATCATTATGACATTACGGAATCAACTATCATGTTTCACAAGGGTTTGAGGGAGATCGGCTTGCGGGGAGGGGTGACTTCCGCTATTGCTCGCAATTGCAATTCTAGTTATTATTATTATTATTATTCTTGTTTCTTCCACTTTCTTCCGCCGCGGAGGTTTCCGACCGTTTTCTCAAAAACTACTGGACGGATCTTCACGAAACTTCACACACATACTCATTAGGGGCGGGGTGTGTGAAAACGGGTTGTTTTTTCGCGACCGGAAGTCCAAGATGGCCGCCAGAGCTAATTTCCGGTTTTCAAAATTCAGTCTCCGATTTCAGTAAAAATTGGTACATGGGTGTTTTAAGGGATGCTGAATAACATGGTAACATTTTCGTAAAGTTTGGTTGCCACCGAAACGAAAATGGAGGCCTCTGATTGGTCGAAATTTATATATTGTCCGATTTCAATGAAATTTAATATATATGTGTAGTATTACACCAACAACATTGTCGTCACATCCGTTTCATGATTCGTCAACATGGCCGCTATTTCCTGGCTTCTGATTGGTCGAAATTTATATATTGTCCGATTTCAATGAAATTTAATATATATGTGTAGTATTACACCAACAACATTGTCGTAACCTCCGTTTCGTGATTCGTCAACATGGCCGCTATTTCCTGGCTTCTGATTGGTCGAAATTTATATATTGTCCAATTTCAATGAAATTTTAAATATAACTGTAGTAGGACACCACGGACATTGTCGTAACCTCCGTTTCGTGATTCGTCAACATGGCCGCTATTTCCTGGCTTCTGATTGGTCGAAATTTATATATTGTCCGATTTCAATGAAATTTTATATATAACTGTAGTAGGACACCACGGACATTGTCGTAACCTCCGTTTCCTAATTCGTCAACATGACCGCTGATATATGGGGTGTCAGCTATATTTCCATTGTGAGTTCATCGGGCTCATCAGTTCCGACCAAAGGGGTAGTTTGGGGGACATCTGTAATGGTACCCCATTACAATTAGCACTTGTTCCTATGTATAATTAAAATCTTCCACACTAATCCTCCTCCCTTTTTAAATGTATTCACCCCCGAACACATGCACACCCCAGATTCTAACTCCACTGTGACCACAGGGAGGCGGGCCGGGCCACGGATACCATTTATAACAGGAAAGAGAATAGTGTGCTTCCACCGGGGATCAACCCTCGATCACTAGGTTATATATACAAACAATATGCATTTATATCCTAATTACAATATTGTTATGGAATTACCCCCACCCTCACCCCAACCCCTTCCCCTCCTCTGCGAATCAATCCATGGTCAACCATGAACTACCATGGTAAACCATTGTTTTACATGGTTCTGAGACCATGGTCGACCATGGTTGACCATGTTTTGTTAAATGGGACTAACATGGTAAATAATGATCTGTACAAACCATGGTCTACCATGGTCTACCATGGTTTTCGAACATGTTCAACCATGGTTTTCGAACATGTTCAACCATGGTTTTCGAACATGTTCAACCATGGTTTTCGAACATGTTCAACCATGGTTTTCGAACATGTTCAACCATGGTTTTCGAACATGTTCAACCATGGTTTTCGAACATGGTCAACCATGGTTAATGTAAGTCAAATATGGTTTTTGGACATGGTTCACCATTGTTAATGCATGGTAAACCATGGGTTTTTAACACAGTCATGTAAACCAGGTTTGTAACCTCTGAAAAATATCCAAGACCAGCCACAACATACCATGCTTTTACATGACTTCAAAAATGTAGCACAACCATAGTCTGGTATTGTAGTAAACAATTATATTTAATGAAAACATTTAACACTTCAATTAGATTCATTGGCTTTCATTACTGTCAGATGCAAGAATACAGACATTAGTTTTCATTAATGATGCAAGAATATCAACATCAATATTTTATTACTAATACAAAAATATTATTATTATATTTCATCACTGATACAAGAATATCAACATTAGACCATGAATCAATAAAATTTGAAAATAAAACCAGAATATTCTTTGATATTATTCCTATCATGTTTACCAATATAGAATATAGTAATAATTGTACATTGTAAACATCAAAGAATAAATAGACATCCTTCTGTTGGCTATTCCTAATATTTCTTGTTATACATGTTTTTACTTCTACATTGTAAGGCCATGCCAATTTGATTTATTGTTCGTCGGATTTACCGCTCCTGTTTTGGAAAAATAAAATAAAAGTAAAAGTAAAATATTACCGCTCCAATTTTATCGTCTATGAAAAATGACAAATCTGGATATATTTTACGATGGTTCAAAACTTAGAAAGCGCTATTCCGGATCATTTGAATGTTTGAAACGAAGGTAAAAATGGTATTTCAAGCGTTCTTTCAGCAGCAACACGAGGAAAATGCGCGACGAGGCTTTTTCACTTTTGAAAAAAACTGGAAATGTGTCAAAAATGACTTTCTTATCTTGTTGGTCACTACATAAACTGGTCACCATAATGTATTGCAAAATACCGCAATAGATGGTTAATCGTTCCAAGATCTCTTGATAAAAAAAAAACAAAATACGGAACTCAAGCAGTCTCACTAAAAAGCGACTTCAAGCGTCAACAGAAAATATCTTTAAAAATCCTTTAAAAATATTAAGTAGGCGATATCAGAAGAGATGTTAATACAAATGTACGACTATAATAACACATCTATATTGAATTTCAAATCGATATTCTTCCCAAGCAATCGACCTAATTTGGCAGACATCAGTCATGTCATCAGTCGTGTGTTAATATAATAGGACACTGTTGATAGTTAAAAAAAACTTGTTTGCTATTGATATTTTGGAATATTTATTTAGGTATAACCATTCGAACTCGAATGGCGTACATTTAAATCCCGAATGGATTACAGTTTAACCCAGGGTTCATGATGCTTTTTCAACCACGAGATAGACAACAATTGACGGTATATATATATTGGACGTCAGTTTATAAACTGATATTAAACTTTATGATCTGGTTATGATATAACACAAATAATGCTTGTGTCGATTAATATTACAATTATTATTATTGTAGCTGAAAGGTTATGTCTGCAAAACACCTAGTGCCAATATATCTAGCATTCAGGGTTTGTTTTATAGCGGTACATCATACATATATATATCTAGTCCAAAGGGTTCTGACTCTCTGACCCGCTAAATATTTGGACGACAGGCGGGTGCGAGAGTCAGAATTCCTACTTAGTTAAAAAGTGGAAATTTTACCGACCCGTGTCAGGAACAACAACAACAATTTAAATACGTGTACTGTTTGATGATACATTATATTAATAGTCAAACATGTATTCTGACATTTAGTCTTTTGAAAACTACCGCTCGCTCGACATTTTAAGAAATTCAAATGTTTTGTAAAAACAAAATAATTTAGCCCGCTCGCTCCAATTTTGAAATCTCATTTTCCGAAGAACAATAAATCAAATTGGTATGGCCTAATGGCATAAATTTCCACAAAAGTATGCTTTTCATATCTGAATATCACCATAAAAATGCAAGTTGTAATTTTCACAAAGGCATAGAACCTGATTCCCAGAAGAATACATCATCTGCCATAGCATTTCCGCTTACACTTAAGATGCTGTACAACCAAGGTCCGGTATTCTAGTGAACAATTACATACATGTAATAGAAACATTGCACTTAACATTTGACGACAGTGTAGAGACATATCTACATGGCCTAGAAATCAGAATGTCCATATGATGGGCTACACAAATGTTTTTTTGATTTTTGTGACCAAAAAGAAAGTAAAATTTGTTTAAGATACTAATCAGCCATTGTAATAATATAACAAGAATGGGGCGGATCAATATAGGCCAGTCCAAAGATTAAAATATGATACAAATACGGTTCATTATCTCTTCAAAATATAGTCTTATCCAACATCCAATCAAGAAAACATAATTTCATGTAATGGTGATGAAGCCTAACTAATTTGATTTGGATTGGTTGTAAAGTAGTCAAATGAAACGGCCTTAAAGGAAAAGCATCCAAATCTAACTTAAGCTGCCAACTCCAAACAAGGTGCTTTCAATTTTTATTGTTTCCTTAATTTTTTAATAGATTTTGAACGGAATGTACTTTTTCAGCGACCTCCTTGTTTGTAGATCCAAATTTCTCTTTGATGACTTTTAACATAACTCCATACAGTCGACCATCTAAAGGAGGTTTTTTTTCCGTTTTGGAGTTTGCAGCTTTTCCTGAAATGCTATGGCTCATGATGTGATCCTCTGGGAATAAACGTAGCATTAATATTTTCACAGCAATGTAAAGACTATCTACATGACTGACACTGTCAACCAAAGCATTGTAAGTTGTAACTTTGGCCATTGTATATGTTTGTGTCATGTTGTGATGGCTGCGTGTGAGTAGGAGTTGAAAAATGTGGAGGCGTTGATGGTTGTTCTGGTAATGCTGGAATGGAGGTTGCTGAGGGCAGACTGGGCACAGGATGCATAGAAGAGGTTGCTGGTGGCTGACTGGAGGCTTTCCTCTCCAAGTCCCTTACTTTCCTCCTGAGTCGCCTCAGTTCGTCTTGTATCTCTTCTAGGTCTTTTTTGCTAGCACAACTGAAATTAAGAATTACACAAATACATAGTATCTTTATACGACTTTCTGACAAATGGTTTTTCATCACTTTCATTTAACAATTATATCATTCATCCAAAAGCATTATTCAAAGAATACACAGTACTTAAACATTTAATACTTAAAAGTAGCATTATGTGACTGTCACAAAGTTTGTTATTATCTGTTCATATCAATATTGCTTTAAAAAATATGTTGAAGCAATTTACATATCTGTACAATATTCAAAATAAATGTGATATTGAAAGTGGCCCTCCATACCCCCCCTCTCCCGCAAGTTGGCCCTTTGTGCAGATGACCATGAACTTAAATATGACCAATTCAACCATGGCAACTACATTGTACATGTAACAGGGCAGCTAATATATGACAAATTTATAGGAGTCTTGAGTGGTACAACTTCATCATCTTTGTAAAATATGAGCTGCTGACAGTGACAAATAAGAATTTAAATGAAAATTACCATCTGTTGGTGTCGTGATCCACATAACATATTTCTCCTAGTTAAAGAAAATGAAGGTCCGGCAAAAACATCCAGGCCAGCTTTGCAGTCTAAGTGAAAAAAAAAAGTAAAAGAAAAACTATACTTGTACTGCTGTTTCATTCAAACTATTTGAATTGATTTATAAACCATTCACATGTTTATATAGTCAATTTTTAATTTATTTATATAAATGAAATCCATCCTGAATTTAAATTTTTTTATTCAGGTTTTTCATATCTACATGCCTCGGTTCAAATTTCAATCAACAATGATTTTTCATTAAAGATTCTTTATATTTCATTTCAGTAAATATATATTAATTAAATGAAAGGTAAACAAGGTTTTTTCATACAAAAATGGTAAACCTAAGCCAAGTTAAGTAACATTTGAATAACAATAATAAATCATTATTTCACACATTTACTTCAAACAGACCCATATAGTGACATGCCACAATTCTGTATTTCCCCATATTAAATAAAATTAAAAATGTAAATTTTATACAAAGAAATAATAGAATAGAAAATTAAAAAAAAAAATGAAATACTTGGCACGTCACTATGTTAACAACTGTTCAGGCTCATGACTAGGAATCAAACGTTTTATCTCTAGGCTAATTATGATAAAAATCAGGGTCGTTAATCAAACATTTCTATTTAAATCCATATGATTCCTGGATAAATTATAATTTTACAGAGAAAACAATGTCCGATTATTATGGCTAGACTAGTGAATCTTAACACGTTACTAACTGTCGTTGGACATCGAAAACGCGCATCAATTAAAAAAAAAAATCGGGAGAATTTCACGTGCGGAACTGACACTGACGGGGCGATTTTGACACACAGGAATCGATAATCAGCTCTGGATTGCGATAATAAGAGATAAAAAAAGAATCAACGAATATTCCCTGATGAACAAGCTAAACTGGATGGCATATTTGTAACATTTCCGTTTAGACAATATTCAGATATTTACGGAGTAAACTTACGTTCGTAATGGCCGCCATGTGTGCTGGCGAGGTCTTGGCTAAGAGTATCTATATCGTCGCCGTTGAGTAAAAACATATTCCGTTGATTCAGACGTGTTGTTCTCATGTGCTGGGGATCCTTAATCATTAGCATAACATGAAACAAGAGGCCCAATGGGCCTGCATCGCTCACCTGGTATCAATCTCTGACTTACATTTCCTCTAACTTATATTATAGTGTAACCCTAAAGTCCCCTAAAATCTTTTACTGTAAGACATTTAGAAGAACATCTTAAGATTTAAACATATTTTACCCCTGTGACCTTATTAGACAACATCATTTTCATTTTTAAATTTTGTTTGGCTTCATCCCAGGAAGGTTTTAACAGATTTGACCCCTGTGACCTTGAATATAGGTCAAGGTCATTTCTTTTTCGCAAACTCTTTCGTGCTTCATCCAAAAAACCTTTCAGCCAAATACCATGTTTCTAGGGATTTTGGTATTTTAGAAGAAGTCGTTTAAAGGTTTTAACGGATTTGACCCCTGTGACCTTGAATATAAGTCAAGGTCATTTCTATTCGCAAACTTTGTTGGGCTTCATCAAAGAAACGTTTCAGCCAAATATCATGCTTCTAGGGCTTTTGGTACTTCAGAAGAAGTCGTTTAAAGGTTTTAACAGATTTGACCCCTGTGACCTTGAATATAGGTCAAGGTCATTTCTTTTCGCAAACTTTGTCGGGCTTCATCCAAGGAACCTTTCAGCCAAATATCATGCTTCTAGGGCTTTTGGTTTTTTAGTAGACGTTTAAATTTTTTAACAGATTTGACTCCTGTGACCTTGAATATAGGTCAAGGTCATTTCTTTTCGCAAACTTTGTCAAGCTTCATCCAAGGAAGCTTTCAGCCAAATATCATGCTTTTATGGCTTTTGGTATTTCAGGAGAAGTCGTTTAAAGGTTTTAACAGATTTGACCCCTGTGACCTTGAATATAGGTCAAGGTCATTTCTTTTCACAAACTTTGTCGGGCTTCATCCAAGGAACATTTCAGCCAAATATCATGCTTCTAGGGCTATTGGTATTTCAGAAGAAGCCGTTAAAATGTTTTAACAGATTTGACCCCTGTGACCTTGAATATAGGACAAGGTCATTTCTTTTCACAAAGTATATTTGGCTTCATCCAAGGAACATTTCAGCCAAATACCATGTTTGTAGGGCTTTTGGTACTTCAGAAGAAGTCGTTTAAAGGTATTAACAGATTTGACCCCTGTGACCTTGAATATAGGTCAATGTCATTTCTTTTCGCAAAATTTGTCGGGCTTCATCCAAGGAACATTTCAGCCACATATCATGCTTCTAGGGCTATCGGTATTTCAGAAGAAGTCATTAAAATGTTTTAACAGATTTGACCCCTGTGACCTTGAATATAGGACAAGGTCATTTCTTTTCGCAAACTTTGTTGGGCTGCATCCAAGGAACCTTTCAGCCAAATACCATGTTTGTAGGGCTTTTGGTACTTCAGGAGAAGTCGTTTAAAGGTTCTAACAGATTTGACCCCTGTGACCTTGAATATAGGTCAAGGTCATTTTTTTTCGCAAACTTTGTCAGGCTTCATCCAAGGAACATTTCAGCCAAATATCATGCTACTAGGGCTCTTGGTATTTCAGAAGAAGTCGTTTGAAGGTTTTAGCAGATTTGACCCCTGTGACCTTGAATATAGGTCAAGGTCATTTCTTTTCACAAACTTTGTCAGGCTTCATCCAAGGAACATTTCAGCCAAATATCATGCTTCTAGGGCTATTGGTATTTCAGAAGAAGCCGTTAAAATGTTTTAACAGATTTGACCCCTGTGACCTTGAATATAGGACAAGGTCATTTCTTTTCACAAAGTATATTTGGCTTCATCCAAGGAACATTTCAGCCAAATACCATGTTTGTAGGGCTTTTGGTACTTCAGAAGAAGTCGTTTAAAGGTATTAACAGATTTGACCCCTGTGACCTTGAATATAGGTCAATGTCATTTCTTTTCGCAAACTTTGTCGGGCTTCATCCAAGGAACATTTCAGCCACATATCATGCTTCTAGGGCTATCGGTATTTCAGAAGAAGTCATTAAAATGTTTTAACAGATTTGACCCCTGTGACCTTGAATATAGGACAAGGTCATTTCTTTTCGCAAACTTTGTTGGGCTGCATCCAAGGAACCTTTCAGCCAAATACCATGTTTGTAGGGCTTTTGGTACTTCAGGAGAAGTCGTTTAAAGGTTCTAACAGATTTGACCCCTGTGACCTTGAATATAGGTCAAGGTCATTTCTTTTCGCAAACTTTGTCAGGCTTCATCCAAGGAACATTTCAGCCAAATATCATGCTACTAGGGCTCTTGGTATTTCAGAAGAAGTCGTTTAAAGGTTTTAGCAGATTTGACCCCTGTGACCTTGAATATAGGTCAAGGTCATTTCTTTTCGCAAACTTTGTCGGGTTTCATCCTTCCAAGAAATCTACCAGCCAAATTTCATGTCACTGGGCCTTTCAGTATTTTAGAAGAAGTCGTTTAAAGGAAAAAGTTGACGGACGCAGGACGGACGGACGACAGACGCTGCACCATCACATAAGCTCACTTGGCCCTTCGGGCCAGGTGAGCTAAAAACTGCAGCTTTCCCGTTGAAATTGAAGCGTTTTGACATCGCCCGGCTTGTTAACATTGTCAGCTCATCAGAGGTCGCCTGTCAAATTCGAATTCCCGCCTTACCGGTTCTACTGCATTTTGGGTGTCTCGTTCAACCAGACTCTTGTTGACAATGAACGAAATAATTGAACGTCTGGTTGAACGAGACTAGGTTTACACAAACACGGCAATACTTCCGGGTAATTATATATAAGTGGCCTTGGTAAATAAAATCGTTCAATATTGCACGAACTTTGAATTAAAAGAAATCACCATCACATCAAGTATGAAGAACAGTTAAAGATTATCTATTTATATCTAACTGCTGGCTGGTCGCCGATAAAAATACAGTGTTGATGAATACAACGTAAACGAAATCGAACGTATGATTTACGACGGGCACGATTTTACTGACGGGATGGGAAAGTTTCTTACGATCTTTCCGGCAAGTTTTCAATAAAAAACAGAAGGTATATCAATGCATACTGAGAGTGCTACAGAGTTACGCAGCCGGAAATACATAACGTTGCGTTATTTTTTGTTTTGTTTTATATTTCAAAATATGTCATTGATTTTTTTCTACGTACAAAAACGATATTATTAAGCATTTATTATCGTTTGGTACAGCATACATTTTTTTGGTTTTAGAAATATTCGTTTTGTTCCTTTTTTAGGTCACCTGAGACGAAGTCTCAAGTGACCTATTCTAATCGCCTTTTGTCCGTCGTCGTCCGTCGTCCGTCGTGCGTCGTGCGTCCGTAAACTTTTTACATTTTCGACTTCTTCTCCAAAACCGCTGAACCAAATTCAATGAAATTTTACAGGAAGCTTCCATGGCTGAGGGTGAACCAAAATTGTGAATTATATGGTCCCCACCCCCCAGGGGCATGCGGGGCGGGGCCAAAAAGGGTCAAATTGACTAAAACTTCAAAAATCTTCTCCTCTACTCTCAGATATGGTAGAATCAAATACTCTTCATAGATAGAAGGGTCTTAAGGTGCTTTACCAAAATTGTGAATTTCATGACCCTGGGGTCACATGTTTGCCCCTGGGGAGGGGGTAAACTTTACTATAGTTTATATAGGGAAATCACATTTTTGACTATTATTTGTTGGATTTGTATTGGAATTCATTCTAACTTGTATCAAATTATCAGCATGGGATGACACTTTGATGGTATGTGCATGTTGGCCCTAGTTGACCCCCAGGGGCTGGAGGGCGGGGCCAAAAAGGGTCAAATTGACAAAAATTTCAAAAATCTTCTTCTCTACTCTCAGATATGGTAGAATCAAATACTCTTCATAGATGGAAGGGTCTTAAGGTGCTTTACCAAAATTGTGAATTTCATGACCCTGGGGTCTCATGTTTGCCCCTGGGGAGGGGGTAAACTTTACTATAGTCTATATAGGGAAATCACATTTTTGACTATTATTTGTTGGATTTGTATTGGAATTCATTCTAACTTGTATCAAATTATCAGCATGGGATGACACTTTGATGGTATGTGCATGTTGGCCCTAGTTGACCCCCAGGGGCTGGTGGGCGGGGCCAAAAAGGGTCAAATTGACAAAAATTTCAAAAATCTTCTTCTCTACTCTCAGATATGGCAGAATCAAATACTCTTCATAGATGGATTGGTTTTAAGGTTCTTTACCAAAATTGTGAATTTCATGACTCTGGGGTCTTGCATCTCCCGCTGTGGAGGGGGTTAATTTTACTATAGTATATTGGCAGAAAAAAACATTTTTTTGCATTATTTGTTTAATTGCCATAAGAAATGATGCAAATTTGGTTGAAATTATCAATATGACATGACTTTTGAGTAGTACGCACATATTGACACTGACTGACCCCCAGTTGCCTGAGGGGTGGGGCCTAAAAGTGTCAAATTGACATAATTTCAAAAATTCATTTTTTCCACTCCCAGATATGCTACAATGTATTGTTATAAATATTCATCTCAACATTCCCATATTTCTCTTTCATATCTAAAATCAGGTGACCGTTAAGGCCCATGGGCCTCTTGTTTTAATAAGGCAATGTTTACTGAAACCAAAAATAACACAGACTTGCAATTGGAAGTCAGTTTATTCATTTGTTTGGCTTCTTATTTATGGCATTAAAAATACATTTGTGGTTAAATTTATGAAGGTACTGCATGAAAACCTAGAGAAAATAGCAGAAATTGTCGAACATACATCTTTAAATGTGTATTTGTTTAATTGAAAAAAGTAGAAAAGAGTTTTTCAAACCTTCAAAACAATATTTTGCATTATTGAAAAGAATTTGAAAGTCTAGTCCAAATGGACATATTTTTGGTAAATAATAATACAATCATGAACATTGAAAATTATTAATGTCTGCAAATGATGATCAAGTATTTTAAGTGGAAAATATGTTTCCTAAATGGTCTGCAAATCATGACCAAGAGTTTCAAGTGGAAAATAAGTTACCAAAATGGTCTGTAAATCATGACCAAAGTTTCAAGCGGAAAATAAGTTGCCAAAATGGTCTGCAAAAGCTTTCAGAGGTGAATGCTTTCAAAGATGTTAAATACACAGCTTAATGATCAGTATGAAATATTCTTAAAAGAACTTGGCTATTATAATCTAGTATCTACAGTACTGTGCCAAAGGTATTGAAACATTTGTTTATTTTGCTATATATCTTTATTTCCATCTTTTTCAAAGAATTTTCCTGGCATCGATATTGTTTATCAATCATTTTTGATGAAATTTTGTATACTTACAGAGAATTATTTCTTACTTCATCTCATAAATTTGCACTGTTTTCTGTTGTGTATGACTACAGTATTCATAATTTATTCACAACATCCTTCCTTTAGGGCACAGTTTTGACGTCATTTTGGTATCGCTATGTAGAAAAAAATGGTGTCGCACAGAAATGATCAGTGTTGATGATACAAGATGCTGTGTTGCTCGATAAATACCTGAAAAAAAATTATACAAATATTATGAGAAGAAACTATTTATATTTCTGTACAAAATGTCTAAATATTGTCAAAATCCACCCATAAAAAAAGTCAGGAAAAAAAGTTGGAAATACAAAAACAATTTGATCATTTTCTTGTAGTCATTTAAATGTTGGCTGTGATATATGGTTTAACATATGTTGACCATGGTCCACCATGGTACTCTATACATCATGTGGATACATTAACCATGGTCGAACATGGTAGATTTGGTGTTACGACCATGGTCAAGAAATGTTGACCATGGTCGTACATCAGGTAGCAATATTGTTGACCATGGTCAATCATGGTTTACATAGTGTTGACCATGATCAACCATGGTAGATTTGGTGTTGACCATGGTCAACCATGGTGTATCACCTTTTTAAACATGGTATTTCACGGTTGACCATGAACTTTCATGATTTTTACAGTTGGAATACATTTCGCCACTGCAGGTAATGTGTCGTTATGTGAATTCCAAAAGAAACGTTTCACTGATCTCGGAAGTTTTCATTTCTGTACTTTCGGTTTCGTGTATGTCACATCTGTTTAGACAGCGACCATGATGTCTTGATTGACTTTTAGTTTTAATGTATTCAAATATCTTATAGAACAATTCAGGGGTGTAAAAAATCACTATCCTGACGTCCGGTACTACCAAACTAATGATATTTTTCCTTAAGCTTCACTTCACATTTCAAGATTAAATGTGAAAGATTAAAAAAGCAGGTGGACAATTCAAGCCCATTTGCACTAATGTTTAGAAAAAACTATAGAATTGAGTTAGCGGTCACCAGTTGCAAATGCCATATTTGATTTTCAACCATTTGTTACATGAAATTCAGCTATCTTTAGTAACATCTGTCTTATCCTTCAATGGATGTATATACTTCTTTATAAGATTTTCTCAACTTGTTTTATGATTTATTAATGCCGGAAATATTTTGTTTTTGCATCTTTAGTATGATGAAATCATTGTAAAAAACATATTGGAATGCACTTTTTGGATGACATCAGTCATAATTTTGATATAGCAAGTATTTGGCTAATAAAACCATGACAAAATTTTCAAAATTTTTGAATTTGTCATTTCATGGTTTGTTTTAAAATTTCTAAGTACAAATTGAACACTGTCATAAGATTGCAAAAGAAATGTGCGGACATTTTCTATAAAGCGTGTACAAAAAAAAAACACAACTGTGGAAAACATTTGCAAACATTGTTCGAAAGTGTGGATAATAATGCACATTTCGTCCGACAATTTCCATAAGTGGGGACAACATCCAAAGAAAAAGCCACACCTATGGACAAAATCCGCGGACATTGTCAGAAGTGTGGACAAAAATCCATGGATTTTTGTCGGACATATAAAAGATGTCCATGGAAATCTTTGGAAATCCATAGATTCTGATAAATTTCTCTGGCATTCCACGGAAATTCCATGCATTTCCACGGAAACTGATATCCAGCCAAAATATTTTCGGACAATCTACAACCGGTGACTAAGGTATATATAGATTCAACTCTGAATTTACAGTTACATGGCAATGGTTGGCATCCTGGTTTTTAAATGTTTCTTTTAAGCGACACCATCAAACGTAAAAGGATTACTTTAATACTCCCTTCCATGGGGAAAGATTTTCATAGGTGTCAACCTCCAAAACCTCTAATCAGGCAGATCTCCTTGATTTCTCATCTCAAATCAGGGGGAAAGTGTGTGAAAAATGTCACTGCATTTTTTCCACTGCATTTTTTAATTGCGCCATTTTTTTTGGTGTGTTGTCCTATTATGAAATTTGAAATTAAATACAAACTGATTATACTTTTTTCTATATAGTTTATTCATGGTAACAATAAATGTCAACTCAGACTACAATAGACAAAATTAAATTGGGGGTAGATCTACAGGCATGGTTTTTTGGTGGAACCATTTTTAGCCCACCATCATCAGATGGTGGGCTTATCGAATCACCTTGGTTCTGTGGTCGCGGTCGTCGGTCCGTTCTTCCGTCATCCGTCCTTAAACAATTATTGTTATCACTATTTCTAGAGAAGTACTGGATGGATCATTCTCAAATTTCATTTGCCTAGGTGCCTAGTTTTGCTTACTCCATTTTCGTACAAATTGATAAACAATTTGGCCGACAGGCAGCCATCTTGGATTTGTGAGTAATATTTTGTTAAAGCTATTTCTTGAAAAAATAATGGATGGATCATTCTTAAATTTCATATGCGTGTTCCCCTTCAATTGATCCCTTGTTGGGATGTATTGATTTTGGGACTGATCGGAAAAAAGAAAATGGCTGACAGACGGCCATCTTGGATTTTAACTCTGAAAATTTGTTATCGCTATATCTTGTGAAGCATTGAATGGATCATTCCAAAAGTTCAAATGCAGGTTCCCCTTGGTCCGTAGTTTTGCTGTATTGATTTTGGGTGGATCTTTTCCAAATTTCATATGCAGTTTCCCCTTGTTAATAGATCTATACAAGATGGATCTCTCTTCAAGTTTTGGATTTCAGAACTTGTCAGAAAAACAAAACTCCTGATTAGACACCTTCTTTCAACTATTTTTAATTTTCACAAGAAAGTTTATAGCACTAAGATAAAATACATCAATGAAAAAAAATGAACTAAAATTAAATACGTAAATCAAATTTAAAATAAGAGGGGAAAAGATCCATCTTTTTAAGCCCTAGAAGCATGATATTTGGCTGAAAGGTTCCTTGGATGAAGCCCAACAAAGTTTGCGTTAAAAGAAATAACCTTGACCTATATTCAAGGTCACAAGGGTCAAATCTTTTATAACCTTTAAGCGACTTCTTCTGATGAACCCAAAGGCACAGAGACATTGTATTTGGCTGGTAGATTCCTTTGATGAAGCCCGACAAAGTTTGCGAAAAGAAATGACCTTGACCTATATTCAAGGTCACAGGGGTCAAATTTGTTGAAACCTTCAAATGACTTTTTCTGAAATACTAAAAGCCCTAGAAGCATGATATGTAATTGAAAGGTTCCTTGGATGAAGCCCAACAAATTTTGCGAAAAGAAATGACCTTGGTCAAATCTTTTACAGCCTTTAAACGTCTTCTTCTGATGAACCAAAGAGCTTGCTTTGATGAAGCCCGACAAAGTTTGGTAAAAGAAATGACCTTGACCTATATTCAAGGTCACTAGGGTCAAATCTGTTAAAACATTTAAGCGACTTCTCCTGAAATACCAAAAGCCCTAGAAGCATCGGATATTTGGCTGAAAGGTTTTCTTGGATGAAGCTTGACAAAATTTGCAAAAAAAGATGACCTTGACCCATATTCAAGGTCACACGAGTCAAATCTGTTAAAACCGTCGAGCGACGTCTTCTGATAAACCCCAAAGGCCTAGAGACATGATATTTTGCTGGTAGATTCCTTGGATGAAGCCAAAAAAAATTTGAAAATGACATTGTCTTACAAGGTCACAGGGGTTAAATATGTTTAAATCTTAACATATTTTTCTGAATGTCTTACAATAATAGATTTTAGGCGACTTCAGGATTACACTATAATATCAGTCAGAGATTGATACCAGGTAAGCGATGCAGGCCCATTGGGGCTCTTGTTTCTGTATACGAGCAGTTTGATGAAGCCATTAACCTTTCTCACTATTACAGTGTCCAAGAAGGGAATTTTCCGTTCTGCCTCTTCTTCTGATGTAAA
Source organism: Mimachlamys varia (assembly GCA_947623455.1). NCBI lineage: Eukaryota > Metazoa > Mollusca > Bivalvia > Pectinida > Pectinidae > Mimachlamys > Mimachlamys varia. The sequence goes on from OX392534.1 coordinate 26,496,924, forward strand.
TTTTATGGAGTTTGTGGCATCTACCTGGTTTAGATGGGTTGTTAGATTGTTAACCTCAACTTTCTTGACTACTTCCAAGATATCGTCAACATAACACTGTTTTTGACAGCTGATTTCTCTAACTTGCCCTATTTTGGGTAGTGGGCTGATTTCAGCGGTCAGAACACCGACACTCGGCTATTGTACTCTTTGCTTGACAAAGGAAACAGACGTTTTTGAAAGCTCGCAAATCAAGTATTCAATTCATGTTTGTGTACAAAACAAACTCAGTATATAAGTATAATCATTGTTTGTATGAATTTTCAAATTAAACAATTGAACGACGGCAAAGGGAAAAAATGCCGGGAAAATTTTCACACACTTTTCAACTGATTTGAGTTGAGAAATCATTGGGATCCCCCTGATTAGAGGTTTTAGAGGTTGACACCTATGTCAGTTACACTAAATATATGAAAAAAACACCAACATTTTATAATTATCGACTTTGTTGCATAATATTTCTATAATATTGAACATTATAAAAACTTAACTTGCTAAAATTAAAAATGGCGAAACTGTTGTTTTTAAGAGATCAATCTAACTTTCTGTTATATATAATATAAAATCTTTAAATGAGATAAAAAGGAGACTTGAATGTGACTGAAACCACAGAGGTGTACAAGTCTTCTAAATCATGATGTACCAGGCGTGGATATGATAGTATACAAGAGGTCTCACTAAAAATCCAGATAGCAAGTAAAAACGAGTGAGCTCACCATGGTAGTTTGTCCGTATATCTGTTGTTTATTCCGGAGTGTTGTAGATGTGTATTAGCTCTCAAGTGTTCCGGAGCCGTCATCATAACAACTAAGTCCTAGACAATGTATTGTGACGCCATGGATACATGTGTAATCAAATAAAATTGGTGACGTCATGTAATACATTACACAAGATATCAGCAAACATGTGGCGAATTTGGCAAAAATAACTAACCTCATGTTAAGTTACCATGAGGTTCATGTATATTTAATAATAAGTGATAAATCTTTAAAGTTATACATAAGAATCACAATAAGCTTATATACTCAGTTTGAGCTTATAAAGAAATTTGATTAATCAAAGTGATTGCAATAAATTATTTGCCCTTATTTTGTTTTTAGAAAGGATGATCCTTATGGAAAAGTCATGGAAACATTATTATATTATTGTCTTAACATAGCAAATAAATTACCTATATCAATATTAAACTGAATATTAAAATTTGATCAATAAACAACAGATTTAGTTACTGTTAACGATCCATTATGTAAAGTATTGGGAAGACATGTCCACGTTACTACTAAGTGTTGTATGTTTAAACCAGATTGTTTGATTGGGCCCATAAAGGGGTTGGGGGCTTCCAAATTGTAGGCAAGACAGCAATATTGATATTATATGAAGCTTTTACGTTATTCAGATCGCCTACATCTTTTTATTCACTAAATTGTTCTTCAGCGACATTTTGACATTTGATTAAATGTTTGAAATGTAAAGATGAAATAATTTAAGCTATCCATTGTGTGCTGACAGCCCTTTGTTTTCTTCCTGATATAATGTTTTACTTAACAGCAGACAAATACAATGTTATATCATAAAATATAGGCAAAACCTTTACCCATTTTATTGCTAAGGTGCTGTTGCAGAACCGCCCGCAGCGATTCCTTGAAATCGACTATATATTCCAGTAAAGCTATGAAAAATACATATGGAAGAAGATGTTAATTTCCACTTGACCCATAAGCACGCCCATAGCGCCATCTACTTCACTTTTCCATTTACAAGCAATACCTGTGTTTTTCACAGACACATAAGTGCTATTTCTGTTTGTCACTGAGAGGTTTTCTCACGACTAGGTATTGTGCATGCATTGTAGTTTAAAATGATAAACAGTTGACCATGAAAAAACAAACGATTTTAATACAAGATGATGAAGAAAACCAAAATTCGAAAATTTTCATCAAATTCCAAATACCATTTTTAAAATCAAGTGGCAAAAGCAGCATGATAATATGTGAGTACTATCGATGTTAGTGTTTTAAAAACATATTTGACTATCCCTCTGTATACCAGCAAAAGAAAGTCGTGCCGAACCATTGGATAAGGGCAGTAATTCAATGTTGAAAAATGTATGTGGAATAAATGCATGGGCGATACAAGTGGTCCTTGTCGTACACAACTTATAGTAGTTCCGTATTACGTATGATTCATTATTTTTTTCACTTGACCATCTTCGTCTTCAGTACTTCTTCAAAGCTTCTCCTCCCTTGGGGTGTGCCACACAAAAGTTCCCTTTGCCACTTGGTCTTTTGACCACTCACCGTGAATGGTGCTCGGCGTGTTGTTATAATTGCTGTTAAGTTTTACAATTCTATTTAGTTCAGTTATTCTGTAGTAAAGTTGTCTTTGTCTCAAATAGGAAAATGGGGAACTCCTGCATTGGGTTGGGATGTAAAATTAAGTTCAAGTACAACCAGGTTGGTGATGGTAAAAATCCGTGAAAAAATTCATTCATGGATGATAGAGTTGTTCTCCTTTCTGGAGGTGTCATACTTTCTGAATCAACAGAAGCAAAGATGTGTCCAAAATGCTTTCTCAGATACCTCAAGAAACGTCCTGCCTCCGAGAATACCAATGAACCTGAACGGAAAAAAGCTACCGTAGACAATGATGATTCTGTTGACGAATCTGACACTCTGGACGGGTATCTTTCTGTAAATGATTTATACTATGCCCCTTCTTCGAACAGAAAATGTAGCATTTGTCGAACTTACAACATGAAGAGTTCTAGCTGCATCAGTGAGAAAGCAAGACACCAGCTGCTTATCAAACATAAACTGTACATGCCTGAGAATTCCAGGATGTGTTCAAGTCATCTTCTTGGTAAGGATATCAGTCCTGATATTTAGCCGGTTTTGACAGGGAGGGATAAACTTGTTAATCACTTAGCCACAAAGTCACCAGCTGTTATCAACGATTTACTCAAAATCATTCAGAACATGTCCAAAAACTTGTCACTGCTTGTGGGCGGATTGGTCAAGTGGTTAACACTCCGGCCTTCCATACAGGCGGCCGGGGTTCGATCCCCGTAATCGTAAAAAGCATGGAATATTCAGAGAAAGTGTTTTTCCCCTGCCCACACAACTCCAACAACCCAGGTGGAGTATAAAATGGTCTTGGGTGGGTGTTGCAGTATCTGTGATGTAGCATTCAAGTGAGGTGGTACTATAAAAGATGCCGTTGGAAACACGGTCCATGCACTACAAATAGAACACAATTCATCTCCAGCACACACGCAAGCTTACACACATATGGAGATATTAGCCAGGTGGTATAGGACAAGTAGTTAGCGCCTGATAAGGCAGCTCCTGCGAACTCCTCAGAATTGTATATGATAGAATTGTATGTTTTAATTGTATTGATTGTATAAGAATTGTATTTCTTTGTACTGTAAAGCGCTTTAGAGTGGCTTATGTTAGCTAGATAGGGTGCTATATCAAAAATTGTATATTATTATTATTATTATTATTACTGCTTGTATAAAACTTTGACAACATGGATGATGAAGATTGCTAAGCTTCGACAGGCTGGGATTGTTATCAATTCAATTCAATCAAATACACGATGCATGTTCCGAACATATTACTGGTACAAAAGCATTGTCATCTAAGAATGTCCTTCTGATGTTTTTGGTTAAACTCAAAACAGACATATCTTTCACTCAGTTGGCTTCTCTTTACCGCATTCACATATCGAGCGTCAACAGAATTTTCCAGATCTTTACACATGCTTTAAATCAAGCCATGCATAGTTCCCACACATCTTAGTCCGGATCACGTGTCTAGGGCGCAAGCGTTTGATCACAATACAGTTTTCACAAAAACATTCTTTGGCAACAAAGTCACTGTAATATTGGATGGTACATATTATATATATCGGCAAAAGTGAAGAACACGAGTTTCAGCGGAAACGTTACTGCGGTAATAAAAACCGCAACTACGTTAAGTTTATGAGTATTGTGTTCCCTAATGGTTACGTTCTACACACTTGTCGGCCCATTTCTTAGTAGTGATAATGACGCCAAAATCACTGACAAGATACTTACCTCATTAAAAAGTCTGTCAGGTATCCTAGAGGAAGATGATCAGGTAATTTTAGACAGGGGTTTCCGAGACATTTTGAGCAAACTATCAGACAAGGGATATGAGACTCACATGCCGCCACATTTCTCAAACCTTGACAGAGTCAACATGATGGTAAAGAGGCAAATACAGACAGGTATATCACTAAAACAAGATGGGTGGTTGAAAGTTATCACTCTCGTTTCAAGCAATTCAGATTTTTGAAAACTGAACTCGCATCAAACTATTTCATCAAAAATCTTGAAAGTCTTCTGAAAAGTGTCACGGCATGTCTGAATTGGCTAAGTGGACCCATATATCAGCCTTCATCAACAAAAGCAGCCGAAGATGAAAGAGTTGCTCTGGAAATGAAGTCACTTCTAAACAAGTCCAATATCCTAGCAGAGCGTATTGAGAAAGAGCCAGACCTATCACGGAGAGCCAAATTCCAATGGCCGAAGCTAGAGGCAGCCCAGCTCGAGTTCCCAGTCGTCTTGACCAAGAATATCTAGAAACTCTGGCATGTGGGATGTACCAGGTGAAGTTGGCCCCCGGATACATATCGGAACATTTGACAGCAGATGGAGATTATGAAGTCATGGCATACCAACACTCTTCTCACCTGATTTCCATGTTAAATCTGATCTCATAAATCACAAACGAAATACAACATATGGATCCAGTACTCATGCAGTTACTGAACAACCACCAATACAGAATTACTACTGTACGTGTCAAACCGGTCAGAGGACTGTTGGTATGTGTGCTCATATCGCCAGTGTTCTCTTCTACCTTGGGGTCTTTGTCCATAGTCAGTCTCAAAAACCACTTCGACCAACCAAGTTATGTCACTGATGAAGTAAATAGCCTGCTTATACATATAATCCAGAATGTAGGGAAGATACTACATTGAATGTTTCTGATATACACAACGTAGCGTCATTGTCACTCTTCAAAAATGATCGATAGTTCCTAGAATGTAACTGTGAAGGAACATAATACTCATATATATATGATATTAAGTTCTAAATACACAAATAATACATGATGAGCTGAATGAGCAAGAACAAAAAACATTAGTTGTACAACAAAGTCATTGAGAAAGGAAAATTGGTAAAGGGACTAACATTATCCTGACAAAAATCTTGAAACAAATAGTTTCCTTGAAAGCGAATTCGTTCAATCGTGTTTCCTGTAATATTTCAACATATTTCTTGTCCGGACGAGATGTCTTCACTAGCATGCAGTGCTTTCAGCACTTTGATCTATATGAAGATTTATGGGGGGTTGACTAATAGAAGTTGCAAAAATGAGGCATATCCAGTAATTCTGAAGCACAATTTTTTTTTTATTGATTACACAAATGAATGGACATATTTTCTATCGACAAAATTCGACAATACTCGAATAGGGTTTGAATTAGACAAAATGCCGTTTAAACATGCATTCAACTTTATGAGAAATATCAATTTTAGCTCATCTGGCCCGAAGGACGACGGATGCCATACCGTGGCATCCGTCGTCCGTCCGTTGTCCGTCAACAATTGTTTAAACGACTTCTTCTCCATAACCACTGATAGGAAATCAACTGAATTTGGCAGGAAGCATCCCTAGGTGCTCAGGATTCAAAATTGTGCTCATGGTGGGACTGACCCCCCCCCCCCCCAGGGGGCTGAGGGGTGGGGCCATAAAGAATTATTTAGCTATATTGGTTCACAGGTGCTTGAGTTTCTGTCAGTATATAATTTTTTTTTATATATATGGAGCCTCAGCCCATTACAGAATGTAATGGAAGTGTTCCAACGTTATTTCTCAACTATTTGTAAACAATGCACATAACTTACTTGTTGTGAGGTTGGCGTGCAATTCTTAGATTAAACACCGACATTTCTGATAAGTTTATATATTAATCCACCACTACATGCTAATTTCGTTTCATCTAACGATAATTTCTCCATCGCATAGACGGTTTTTTTATGCAAGCGTACCGGCAAATTTTAAGCAAGCGGCCATAGCCTGTACATATTGTGACGTCACGTTCTGAACAATTCAGTGCGGGACGAAACATAGGAATTCCTCGTTTTTTTTCCAGTTTTTTTCCGAAAGTTAGAGTTATCTCCCTTATCTATATGTAAATTTCAACATTTATACAGAAATCTCTTTGTGTTTAAAAAAATGCAATTTACGTTCCACATGCTCATCTATAATTTGATGGACTCAATAATCCTCGGCATGTATTTCATTTGAATATAAAACATTGTTAATTCTTTTGTATTCCATGCGGCTTGGTGACCTCACATATGTACAGGCCATGGCCGTTAGCTTAAAAAGTTGCCGGTACACTCGTCATAAAAAAAACGTCTATGCGACGGAGAAATTATCGTTCGATGAAACAAAACTAGCATGTAGTGGTGGATTAATATCTAAATTAATCGGAAATGTCAATGTTTCTTCTGAGAATTGCACGACAGACTCACAACCAGTAAGTTATGTGCATTGTTTACAAATAGTTGAGAAATAACGTTGGTGTACTTCCATTACATTACTGTAATGGGATGCTCTTTTCACACATATATATTTATTATTTACTGACAGAAACTCAAGCAACTTTGATTGGTTTAAGCGACTTCTTCTCCATAATTACTGATTGAAAATCAACCTTATTTGGCAGGAAGCATCCTTTTATGTAAAAAATGCACACAATTTTGTCCGGCCATGCATTCGCTCAGTTTTCAATGGATCTGTTTAACACTTTGTTGCAATAGACAGTACAATATGAAGATGTATCCCTTGGAGTGACTTAACATTTTCGATCCTTTTCATAGAATTATACCCCTTTTATATAAAAAAAGGCACAAATTATTTTCCAGGTATGCTTTTTCTCAGGTTTCAACGGATCTTTTTGAAATTTTGTTGGAATAGACTGTACTTTACAGAGAGTTAACTATCCCTCTTCTATGTAAAAAATGAACACAATTTTGTCCAGCTGCATTTGCTTAGTTTTCAACGCATCTGCTTAAAATTGTGTGGGAATAGTGAGTACAATATGTAGATCTAGATGTACCCCCTGACATTTCGACCCGTTACAGTTATTCCCCTTTAAATGAATTTTTTTTTTTTTTTTGTGGAAAGGGTAAGTGCAATATGGAGTTATTCCCATTCAATAATTTTGCATTTTGACCCCTTTTGAAAGAGTTATGCAACTTTTATTTATTTTTCATCTATTTCATCACATGGGGTACCGGGGGTAATAGTCAGCCATCCTGGCGACAGTTCTATAATAAGGGTCAGTATCTTGTGTGAATTTGTTTAATAATGTGTATCTAGATGTGTTTGTGTCATGGAGTGTTTATGCCTTCTAAATTTAAACCCTTTGCCTATCACTAACACCTAACTTCAATTCTCTACTCATTAGAAACTGACTTCTCTACCCGCTCACACACAAATTCTCTACTCGATAATGCCTGACTTCTCTACTCACTTACATCTAACTTCCCTATTCACGAACACCTGACTTCCCAATTCACGAACACCTGACTTCCCTATTCACTAACACCTGACTTTCCTATTCACTAACACCTGACTTCCCTATTCACTAACACCTGACTTCCCTATTCACTAACACCTGACTTTCCTATTCACTAACACCTGACTTCCCTATTCACTAACACCTGACTTCCCTATTCACTAACACCTGACTTCCTTATTCACTAACACCTGACTTCCCTATTCACTAACACCTGACTTTCCTATTCACTAACACCTGACTTCCCTATTCACTAACACCTGACTTCCCTATTCACTAACACCTGACTTCCCTATTCACTAACACCTGACTTCCCTATTCACTAACACCTGACTTCCCTATTCACTAACACCTGACTTCCCTATTCACTAACACCTGACTTCCCTATTCACTAACACCTGACTTCCCTATTCACTAACACCTGACTTCCCTATTCACTAACACCTGACTTCCCTATTCACTAACACCTGACTTCCCTATTCACTAACACCTGCACCTGACTTCCCTACTCTCTAACACCTGACTTCCCTACTCACTAACACCTGACTTCCCTATTCACTAACACCTGACTTCCCTATTCACTAACCCCTGACTTCCCTACTCACTATAACACCTGCACCTGACTTCCCTACTCACTAACATCTGACTTCCATATTCACTAACACCTGACTTGTTTACTTGCCAACACCTGAGTTCTTTACTTGCCAACACCGGACTTCTTTACTTGCCAACACCAGACTTCTTTACTTGCCAACACCTGACTTCTTTACTTGCCAACACCTGACTTCCCTACTCACTAACACCTGACTTCTTTACTTGCCAACACCAGACTTCTTTACTTGCCAACACCAGACTTCTTTACTTGCCAACACCTGACTTCCCTGCTAAAAAACACCTGACTTCCCTGCTCACAAACACCTGACTTCTTTACTTGCCTACACCTGACTTCTTTACTCACTAACAACCAACTTCAATCTCTACTCATTAGAAACTGACTTCTCTACCCGCTCACACACAAATTCTCTACTCGATAATGCCTGACTTCTCTACTCACTTACATCTAACTTCCCTATTCACGAACACCTGACTTCCCAATTCACGAACACCTGACTTCCCTATTCACTAACACCTGACTTCCCTATTCACTAACACCTGACTTTCCTATTCACTAACACCTTACTTCCCTACTCACTAACACCTTACTTCCCTACTCACTAACATCTAACTTCCCTACTCACTAACATCTAACTTCCCTACTCACTAACACCTGACTTCCCTACTCACTAACACCTGACTTCCGTACTCACTAACACCTGACTTCCCTACTCACTAACATCTAACTTCCCTACTCACTAACATCTGACTTCCCTACTCATTAACACCTAACTTCCCTACTCACTAACATCTAACTTCCCTACTCACTAACTCCTTACTTCCCTACTCACTAACACCTGACTTCCCTATTCACGAACACCTGACTTCCCTATTCACTAACACCTGACTTCCCTATTCACTAACACCTGACTTCCCTATTCACTAACACCTGACTTCCCTATTCACTAACACCTGACTTCCCTATTCACTAACACCTGACTTTCCTATTCACTAACCCCTGACTTCCCTACTCACTATAACACCTGCACCTGACTTCCCTACTCACTAACATCTGACTTCCATATTCACTAACACCTGACTTGTTTACTTGCCAACACCTGAGTTCTTTACTTGCCAACACCGGACTTCTTTACTTGCCAACACCTGACTTCTTTACTTGCCAACACCTGACATCCCTGCTCAGAAACACCTGACTTCCCTGCTCACAAACACCTGACTTCTTTACTTGCCAACACCTGACTTCTTTACTCACTAACACCTGACTTCCCTACTCACTAACACCTGACTTCTTTACTCACTAACACCTGACTTCCCCACTCACTAACACCTGACTTCCCTACTCACTAACACCTGACTTCTTTACTTGCCAACACCTGACTTCTTTACTCTCTAACACCTGACTTCCCTACTCACTAACACCTGACTTCTTTACTCACTAACACCTGACTTCCCCACTCACTAACACCTGACTTCCCTACTCACTAACACCTGACTTCCCTACTCACTAACACCTGACTTCTTTACTCTCTAACACCTGACTTCCCTACTCACTAACACCTGACTTCCCTACTCACTAACACCTGACTTCCCTACTCACTAACACCAGACTTCCCTTCTCACTAACACCTGAATTCCCTACTCACTAACACCTTACTTCCCTATTCACTAACACCTGACTTCCCTATTCACTAACACCTGACTTCCCTATTCACTAACACCTGACTTCCCTATTCACTAACACCTGACTTCCCTATTCACTAAAACCTGACTTTCCTATTCACTAACCCCTGACTTCCCTACTCACTATAACACCTGCACCTGACTTCCCTACTCACTAACATCTGACTTCCATATTCACTAACACCTGACTTGTTTACTTGCCAACACCTGAGTTCTTTACTTGCCAACACCGGACTTCTTTACTTGCCAACACCTGACTTCTTTACTTGCCAACACCTGACATCCCTGCTCAGAAACACCTGACTTCCCTGCTCACAAACACCTGACTTCTTTACTTGCCAACACCTGACTTCTTTACTCACTAACACCTGACTTCCCTACTCACTAACACCTGACTTCTTTACTCACTAACACCTGACTTCCCCACTCACTAACACCTGACTTCCCTACTCACTAACACCTGACTTCTTTACTCTCTAACACCTGACTTCTTTACTTGCCAACACCAGACTTCTTTACTTGCCAACACCAGACTTCTTTACTTGCCAACACCTGACTTCCCTGCTAAAAAACACCTGACTTCCCTGCTCACAAACACCTGACTTCTTTACTTGCCTACACCTGACTTCTTTACTCACTAACAACCAACTTCAATCTCTACTCATTAGAAACTGACTTCTCTACCCGCTCACACACAAATTCTCTACTCGATAATGCCTGACTTCTCTACTCACTTACATCTAACTTCCCTATTCACGAACACCTGACTTCCCAATTCACGAACACCTGACTTCCCTATTCACTAACACCTGACTTCCCTATTCACTAACACCTGACTTTCCTATTCACTAACACCTTACTTCCCTACTCACTAACACCTTACTTCCCTACTCACTAACATCTAACTTCCCTACTCACTAACATCTAACTTCCCTACTCACTAACACCTGACTTCCCTACTCACTAACACCTGACTTCCGTACTCACTAACACCTGACTTCCCTACTCACTAACATCTAACTTCCCTACTCACTAACATCTGACTTCCCTACTCATTAACACCTAACTTCCCTACTCACTAACATCTAACTTCCCTACTCACTAACTCCTTACTTCCCTACTCACTAACACCTGACTTCCCTATTCACGAACACCTGACTTCCCTATTCACTAACACCTGACTTCCCTATTCACTAACACCTGACTTCCCTATTCACTAACACCTGACTTCCCTATTCACTAACACCTGACTTCCCTATTCACTAACACCTGACTTTCCTATTCACTAACCCCTGACTTCCCTACTCACTATAACACCTGCACCTGACTTCCCTACTCACTAACATCTGACTTCCATATTCACTAACACCTGACTTGTTTACTTGCCAACACCTGAGTTCTTTACTTGCCAACACCGGACTTCTTTACTTGCCAACACCTGACTTCTTTACTTGCCAACACCTGACATCCCTGCTCAGAAACACCTGACTTCCCTGCTCACAAACACCTGACTTCTTTACTTGCCAACACCTGACTTCTTTACTCACTAACACCTGACTTCCCTACTCACTAACACCTGACTTCTTTACTCACTAACACCTGACTTCCCCACTCACTAACACCTGACTTCCCTACTCACTAACACCTGACTTCTTTACTTGCCAACACCTGACTTCTTTACTCTCTAACACCTGACTTCCCTACTCACTAACACCTGACTTCTTTACTCACTAACACCTGACTTCCCCACTCACTAACACCTGACTTCCCTACTCACTAACACCTGACTTCCCTACTCACTAACACCTGACTTCTTTACTCTCTAACACCTGACTTCCCTACTCACTAACACCTGACTTCCCTACTCACTAACACCTGACTTCCCTACTCACTAACACCAGACTTCCCTTCTCACTAACACCTGAATTCCCTACTCACTAACACCTTACTTCCCTATTCACTAACACCTGACTTCCCTATTCACTAACACCTGACTTCCCTATTCACTAACACCTGACTTCCCTATTCACTAACACCTGACTTCCCTATTCACTAAAACCTGACTTTCCTATTCACTAACCCCTGACTTCCCTACTCACTATAACACCTGCACCTGACTTCCCTACTCACTAACATCTGACTTCCATATTCACTAACACCTGACTTGTTTACTTGCCAACACCTGAGTTCTTTACTTGCCAACACCGGACTTCTTTACTTGCCAACACCTGACTTCTTTACTTGCCAACACCTGACATCCCTGCTCAGAAACACCTGACTTCCCTGCTCACAAACACCTGACTTCTTTACTTGCCAACACCTGACTTCTTTACTCACTAACACCTGACTTCCCTACTCACTAACACCTGACTTCTTTACTCACTAACACCTGACTTCCCCACTCACTAACACCTGACTTCCCTACTCACTAACACCTGACTTCTTTACTCTCTAACACCTGACTTCCCTACTCACTAAAACCTGACTTCCCTACTCACTAACACCTGACTTCCCTACTCACTAACACCTGACTTCTTTACTCTCTAACACCTGACTTCTCTACTCACTAACACCTGACTTCTTTACTCACTAACACCTGACTTCCCCACTCACTAACACCTGACTTCCCTACTCACTAACACCTGACTTCTTTACTCTCTAACACCTGACTTCCCTACTCACTAACACCTGACTTCCCTACTCACTAACACCTGACTTCCCTACTCACTAACACCTGACTTCTTTACTCTCTAACACCTGACTTCCCTACTCACTAACACCTGACTTCCCTACTCACTAACACCTGACTTCCCTACTCACTAACACCAGACTTCCCTTCTCACTAACACCTGAATTCCCTACTCACTAACACCTTACTTCCCTACTCACTAACACCTGACTTCTTTACTCACTAACACCTGACTTCCCTTCTCACTAACACCTGACTTCCCTACTCACTAACACCTTACTTCCCTATTCATTAACACCTGACTTCCCTACTCACTAACACCTGACTTCTTTACTCACTAACACCAGACTTCCCTACTCACTAACACCAGACTTCCCTTCTCACTAACACCTGACTTCTTTACTCACTAACACCTGACTTCCCTACTAACTAACACCTGACTTCCCTACTCACTAACACCTGACTTCCCTATTCACTAACACCTGACTTCCCTATTCACTAACACCTGACTTTCCTATTCACTAACACCTTACTTCCCTACTCACTAACACCTTACTTCCCTACTCACTAACATCTAACTTCCCTACTCACTAACATCTAACTTCCCTACTCACTAACACCTGACTTCCCTACTCACTAACACCTGACTTCCGTACTCACTAACACCTGACTTCCCTACTCACTAACATCTAACTTCCCTACTCACTAACATCTGACTTCCCTACTCATTAACACCTAACTTCCCTACTCACTAACATCTAACTTCCCTACTCACTAACTCCTTACTTCCCTACTCACTAACACCTGACTTCCCTACTCACTAACACCTGACTTCCCTACTCACTAACACCTGACTTCCCTACTCACTAACACCTTACTTCTCTACTCACTTACATCTAACTTCCCTATTCACGAACACCTGACTTCCCTATTCACGAACACCTGACTTCCCTATTCACGAACACCTGACTTCCCTATTCACTAACACCTGACTTCCCTATTCACTAACACCTGACTTCCCTATTCACTAACACCTGACTTCCCTATTCACTAACACCTGACTTCCCTATTCACTAACACCTGACTTTCCTATTCACTAACCCCTGACTTCCCTACTCACTATAACACCTGCACCTGACTTCCCTACTCACTAACATCTGACTTCCATATTCACTAACACCTGACTTGTTTACTTGCCAACACCTGAGTTCTTTACTTGCCAACACCGGACTTCTTTACTTGCCAACACCGGACTTCTTTACTTGCCAACACCTGACATCCCTGCTCAGAAACACCTGACTTCCCTGCTCACAAACACCTGACTTCTTTACTTGCCAACACCTGACTTCTTTACTCACTAACACCTGACTTCCCTACTCACTAACACCTGACTTCTTTACTCACTAACACCTGACTTCCCCACTCACTAACACCTGACTTCCCTACTCACTAACACCTGACTTCTTTACTCTCTAACACCTGACTTCCCTACTCACTAACACCTGACTTCCCTACTCACTAACACCTGACTTCCCTACTCACTAACACCTGACTTCTTTACTCTCTAACACCTGACTTCCCTACTCACTAACACCTGACTTCTTTACTCACTAACACCTGACTTCCCCACTCACTAACACCTGACTTCCCTACTCACTAACACCTGACTTCTTTACTCTCTAACACCTGACTTCCCTACTCACTAACACCTGACTTCCCTACTCACTAACACCTGACTTCCCTACTCACTAACACCTGACTTCTTTACTCTCTAACACCTGACTTCCCTACTCACTAACACCTGACTTCCCTACTCACTAACACCTGACTTCCCTACTCACTAACACCAGACTTCCCTTCTCACTAACACCTGAATTCCCTACTCACTAACACCTTACTTCCCTACTCACTAACACCTGACTTCTTTACTCACTAACACCTGACTTCCCTTCTCACTAACACCTGACTTCCCTACTCACTAACACCTTACTTCCCTATTCATTAACACCTGACTTCCCTACTCACTAACACCTGACTTCTTTACTCACTAACACCAGACTTCCCTTCTCACTAACACCTGACTTCCCTACTCACTAACACCTGACTTCCCTACTCACTAACACCTGACTTCTTTACTCACTAACACCTGACTTCCCTACTAACTAACACCTGACTTCCCTACTCACTAACACCTGACTTCCCTACTCACTAACACCTGACTTCCCTACTCACTAACACCTGACTTCCCTACTCACAAACACCTGACTTCTTTACTCACTAACACCTGACTTCCCTCCCTTCTCACTAACACCTTACTTCCCTACTCACTAACATCTAACTTCCCTACTCACTAACATCTAACTTCCCTACTCACTAACATCTAACTTCCCTACTCACTAACATCTAACTTCCCTACTCACTAACACCTTACTTCCCTACTCACTAACACCTGACTTCCCTACTCACTAACACCTTACTCCCCTACTCACTAACATCTAACTTCCCTATTCACTAACACCTTACTTCCCTACTCACTAACACCTGACTTCCCTACTCACTAACACCTGACTTCTTTACTCACTAACACCAGACTTCCCTACTCACTAACACCAGACTTCCCTTCTCACTAACACCTGACTTCTTTACTCACTAACACCTGACTTCTTTACTCACTAACACCAGACTTCCCTACTCACTAACACCTTACTTCCCTACTCACTAACACCAAACTTCCCTACTCACTAACACCTGACTTCCCTACTCACTAACACCTTACTTCCCTACTCACTAACATCTAACTTCCCTACTCACTAACATCTAACTTCCCTTCTCACTAACACCAGACTTCCCTTCTCACTAATACCTGACTTCCCTACTCACTAACACCTGACTTCCCTATTCACTAACACCTGACTTCCCTACTCACTAACACCTGACTTCCCTACTCACTAACACCTGACTTCCCTACTCACTAACACCAGACTTCCCTTCTCACTAACACCTGACTTCCCTACTCACTAACACCTTACTTCCCTACTCACTAACATCTGACTTCCCTACTCACTAACATCTAACTTCCCTATTCACTGGGGCTGTGGGGAGGGCCTCAAAAGGGTCAAATTGGCTAAAAGTTCAACAATCTTCTTCTTCAGACCCAAATGTGCTGGAATTAAAATATAGATGGAGGGTCTTCAGATGCTTTATCTAAATTGTGAATTTCATACCATGGGGACTTTAGGTTCCCCCATGGGGAGGGGGTTGAATTTTGCTATAGTTTATATAGGAAATTCTGTAAAATTAGGGACCTTTATCAGAGTAGCATAAAATTTGTCAAAAGGTTCTGTTCACAGAAATACCTATACTGAGGTCAAAATTCAAAGTCCAAGGTCAAGGTCACTGTATCAAATATCAAGGTCAAATTTTATACCTTTCTTCTTATGAACTTTTGTTATGACATTGTTTGTCAGAATCAAACGATTTCTTCTGAAATACCAAAAGCCCTTGAAGCATGATATTTGACTGAAAGGTTCCTTGGATGAAGCCCGACAAAGTTTACGAAAACAAATGACCTTGACCTATATTCAAGGTCACAGGGGACAAATATATAAAGCTTTGAGCGACTTCTTCTGATAAACCCAAATGCCTAGAGACATGATATTTGGCTGGTAGCGTCCTTGGATGAAGCCAAATATGAAAATGAA
Organism: Mimachlamys varia; assembly: GCA_947623455.1. Taxonomy (NCBI): domain Eukaryota; kingdom Metazoa; phylum Mollusca; class Bivalvia; order Pectinida; family Pectinidae; genus Mimachlamys; species Mimachlamys varia. The sequence continues at coordinate 26,513,271 of OX392534.1, forward strand.
AATGATGTTGTCTTATAAGGTCACATGGGTAAAATATGTTTAAATCTTAACATGTTCTTCTAAATGTCTTACAATAAAAGATATTAGGGGACTTTATATAAGGATTATAGGCAAACCAGAATGACCTGTCGCGTTGACCTTTCGTTGGAATATGCAAAGTGGGTAGCTCCATTTGTGCATAGGTGTGTTAACCTTTATTGATGTGTCGGGGCATTGAGTACATGACATACAATCAATGTAAGCTTAAACTAACTCGTTAAATGTTATGTGACTTCATTTACATCATAAAACATCAAATATACAAGTGAATCAATAAGTATGGGCTCATTAGCCAGACAACAGCTAACACTGGCAGTTCTTTAAAAAAAATCGTAATCAATTAATGTTTCATAAGTAAGTATATGTACAATAAGCCGGGTCCCTGTGTCCTACACTGGAAATGTCATTCAATACGGGACATATCCAATCATTGGAAATGTAAGCAAACTCATAATTTTTATGTATATGATAATATCCCTAAAGAAAAAAAAAACAGGTGAAAGAAAAGGACATAAAAAAAAAAAAAGAAAAAAAACCGAAAAATAAAAACCATATAAAATCCAATATACACAAAAAGTGAATAGGAAATACACATTAAACAGACCAATTAAAAAATAAAGAAAATTGAAAAAAAAAACAGAGAAAATTGAACCATGAAGTTGACCGACAATCGAACTCGTTACACCACCATCTAGAGGTCTGTAACCCACTTAGTCCACACGACTGATCTGCAAAGTCGACATAAGCGTAAATCTTTTTGAAAGTGTAACAAATATACACATACAACGCACTTATTTCCCCTAAATGAATATAGACTTGACCGTAATAAATATGCTAAACAAAGTTCAACACGACATGTCATTCTGGTCAGACTATACACTATAATATAAGTCAGAGATTGATACCAGGTGAGCGATGCAGGCCCATTGGGCCTCTTTTTATTTTACTTTTTTGTGTGACACAATAGATGTGGTCTATTCATGGTACCATTCATTGATTAAAGGATTTGTGCAATGAAAAATGAAACTTTTATATTAGGTAAAAGTCATGTTTTAAAACCGTATCCAAACATCCAATCTTGCGGGTCTCCCTAAAATACGCCATAGGAGAAAATATGCTATAGGTACGCCATAGGATATTTTCGTAATAAATTAGTTATTTGTTGCATAAAACAGTGATATTTAACGCTTGCTTGACTAGATTCCTATGGCGTATTTTAGTGTCTGAGAGCCTCCGATATAAGATCGTTTTTTGATACATACAATACATACAATATACTTTTTAAAAAGAAATTTAAGTCCATGCATACTTTTAACTTGTATTTGCTATAATGGTGGTTTGTGGGATATTTGAATGCTAATTTCGTTCGTCATCCCGAAGAATATAGTTAGTCAAGATATCGACACATTACAAATCATGGGCGTGCCATTCACAGGGGATTAGTGATCTAACACAAGCGTGACACTAATTAGTTGATTGATCAGTGAATTCACCTGGATAAGACAGGTAGATGGTAGCATTTTACCTTTATACTGTTATATACTGATATCAGTAAGGACGACGTAACCCTTATAGGAGTCATGACAGCGATATGCCCGTAAACCAGGCAACCATTTTTATACCAATTTGACGAAAAAATTACCAGAATTAATTTGTATCTCCAAATGATTTTCGCATTTTACCCTATGTAAAAAGCCATATACATGTTATATACGTATTTGTAATCGGGGCCTAATTTGTACTTGTACTAGTCTGTGTATTGAAAAATTCCGAAAATAGGATTAATGTAAATCCCACATTATTTTATTTAGTGTTCAATTGTATCACGAAATTAGATTAGATTTTGCTATCTAAGTCTGTGGTTGTATCGATGCTTATATGTGTGATATAATTTTTAAAAATTTTTAATTTTATTTTATTATTCTAACCCCCCCCCCCCCCCCCCAAAAAAAAATTAAAAAGTTCCAGGGTGTCTATTTTAACGAGTTGCAATCATTGTGATGGATATGTAACAAGAGGCCTAGAGGGCCTTTATCGCTCACCTGAATACATTTGTATCTAGGTAATTATGGTTAAATATTTTCCAAAAAGATCCATACAGTACTTTGGTCAAAACTTGGTAAAAATCCATTTTAACTTTAGGATAAGTAGTGATTTAAAAGACTTTACCTCTATTTCCCCTTTTGGGCCCCGCCACTCTTGCCCCTTAGGGTTCAGCATCACCTTTTATGCAAAATCTGTTCCCCTTATCCAAGGATGTTTCTGACCAAATCTGGTCAAAATCCATTGATAACTTTAAGACATTTTTCCCCTATTCGGCCCCAACCCTCTGGCCCCTTGGAGTCAGAGTCATCACATATGCAAAATCAGTTCCCTTCCCCCAAGTATGTTTCTGACCATATTTGGTCAAAATCCATTGATGACTTATAATGACTAGTGCGATTTACAGGAATTACCTCTATTTCCCCTATTGGGCCCCACCCCTCTGCCCCCTTGCAAAATCTGTTCTTTTTCCCCCAGGATGTTTTTGACCAAATTTGGTCAAAATCCAATCAAGACTTTTTTACTAGTAGCGATTTGAAGAAAATGTGGACGGACAGACGGACTACTGACGCCGCACCATGGCATAAGCTCACCGGACCTTTGGTTAGGTGAGCTTAAAATTGTCACCGGCATTAAAAAGAAAAATAAAAGAAGCAATTTTTCTTTCTTCAAATTCCCGAATCATCCCATGCAAGAGATCGACACCTGAATAATATCGAAAGTCCAGTTTTTCTGCGACAAATCTACGATGGGAATGTTCTGTACCACAACTAAAATAATCACATCTTAAAATTGTTTGCATTTCTGTGCTGACGTAAATGAAAATAAGTACTTTCGTATTAACATTTATCTACCATCACCTTGTAATTTAATTCTGTAAAAGGTGAGCTTATGCCATACCGTGGCGTCCGTCCGTACGACTTCTTCTCCATTAACCACTGATAGGAAATCAACCTAATTTGGCAGGAAGCATCCTTAGGTGCCCAGGATTCAAAATTGTACTCATGGTGGTACTGACCCCCCAGGGGGCTGAAGGGTGGGGCAAAAAGGGGTTATTTAGCTATATTGGTTTAAGCGACTTCTTCTCCATAACCATGCACTGATTGGAAATCAGCTTTATTTGGTAGTAAGCATCCCCGGTTAAGGTGCCCCGGATTAAAAATTGTACTTATGGTTGGACTGACCCCCTTAAGGGGGCTTAGGGCAGGGCCAAAAAGGGTTATTTAGCTATATTATGGTTAAAGCAACTTCTTCTCCACATAACCACTGATTGCAATTCAGCCTTATTTGGCAGGAAGCATCCCTAGGTGCTCTGAGGATTCAAAATTTTACTAATGTTGGGACTAGCTGACCCCCTTGGGGCGGAGGGGTGGGGCCAAAAAGGGTTATTTAGCTATATTGGTTTAATGCATAACAATATATACCATATTTATCTGGCAATGAGCCCATGCCTGATAATAAGCCCATCCATGTCTATTGCAGTTCAGTGCAAATGACAACTGATGTTATTTCAATGTCCTGCAATAACCCCACCCCCCATTTTGCGTCAGAGTTCATGTGTTAGCACGCGAGGGGATTTGTATCATTTGCGATGCCTTGTTTGGTAGGAAGCATCCCTAGGTGCTCAGGATTCAGAATTGTACTAATGGTTGGACTGACCCAGGGGGCTGAGGGTTTGGGTCAGCAAGAAAATATTTTACCATGATTACCTAGCTAGATGTCAATGTATCCAGGTGAGCGATACAGACCCTCTGGGCCTCATGTTATACATGTTGTGAATTCCCTGTCATAATTGTACCATGTTTAATATATATGATTTAATATATAATGTTATGTATATTTATGGGGTTCTGATTTTGTTTGTTGGTATTAAAACAGAATACATATAAAATTTACAAGAGCATTTTTAGCTTTTGCCATGATGCGGTGTCCCTCGTCCGTCTGTCAACTTAAGTCCCTACTAGTCATGAACCACACAACAGAGTTTGACAAAATTTGACCGGAAACATCCTTTGGTGAAGGGGATTCAATTTTGTATAAATGGTTGGTCTGACCCCAATGGTTGGTTGGAGGGGCAAGGCCCAATAGGGAAAATAGAGGGAAAGCGTTTTAAATCCCTACTAGTCATAAAGTACTGAATTGATATGAACCATATTTGATCAGAAACATCCTTTGGAGAAGGGGAACAGATTTTGTATAAATGGTGCTTCTGACCTCCTTGGGGCTGAAAGGAAGGGGCCGAATATGGGAAATAGAGGAAAATCCTTTTAAATCCCTACTTGTCATAAAGTGTAGAATAGATTTGAACCAAATTTGGTCGGAAACATCCTTTAGAGGAGGGGAACAGATTTGTATAAATGGTGCTTCTGACCCCCCTGGGGTCGGAGGGGCAGGGCCCAGAAGGGGAAATAGAGGAAACGCCTTTTAAATCTCTTCTAGTCATAAAGTACTTAATAGGTTTGAACCAAATTTGGTCAGAAAGGTCCTTTGGGGGAGGGGAACGTTTTTGTATAAATGGTGCTTGACTGATCTGACCCCCCTTGGGTTGGAGGGGTAAGGCCCAATAGGGGAAATACAGGAAAAGCGTTTTAAATCCCTACTAGTCATGAAGTACTGAATTGATATGAACCAAATTTGGTCAAAAACCAAAGCGTTTAAATTCCCTACTAGTCATAAAGTATTGAATGGTTTTGAACCATATTTGATCAGAAACATCCTTTATGGGAGGGGAACAGATTTTGTATAAATGGTGCTTCTGACACCCTTGGGGCTGGAGGGGCGGGGCCCAGTAAAGGAAATAGAGGAAAAGCGTTTTAAATCCCTACTTAAGTCATAAAGTAAAGAAGAGATTTGTACCAAATTTGGTCAGAAACAAATTTCTTTGGAAAGGTCCTGCGTCTGCAACTTTTTACTTGAAATGACTTTTTCAAAAATACAGAAAGGCCTAGGGACATGACATTTATTTATTATTCTGAAATGCTGTCAAGCATAGAGACCTCATATATGACTGGTAGCTTTCCAGGATAAAGCAGAATAAAGTTTTCAAAAAGAAACGACCTTGACCCATATTCAAGGTCACAGAGGTCAAATTTATTATAACTTTAAAACAACTTCTTCTAATGAAAAAAAAAAACCCAGAAGTATGGTATTTGGCTGAAAGGTTCTTTGGATAAAGCCCAAAAAAGTTCGCGAAAAGAAATGACCTTGACCTATATTCAAGGTCACAGGGATCAAATCTGTTAAAACCTTTAAACGAGTTCTTCTGATTAACCAAAAGGCCTAGAGACATTATATTTGGCTGACAGGTTCCTTGGAAAAAGCCTGACAAAGTTTGCGAAAAGAAATGACCTTGACCTATATTCAAAGTTACAGGAGTCAAATCTGTTAAAACATTTGAACGACTTCTTCTGATTAACAAAAATGCCTAGAGACATTATATTTGGCTTTTAAACGGTTGAGGTCCCCTCCCTAAAACTATATATACAATTGCTGAACATAAAGAAACAATCCCAAATATGATTTTAGATTTGACCCAAGGGTCTGTCAACACCCTTCCAGGCTTACCTTCTGAGTCATAACTTTTAAATGATTAGATTTGATCTCAGGGTTTTCCACACCTTTGCAGACATGACCCCTGAGTCATAACTTTTATACAATTGAAATCCCCACCCCAAAATTGTATATACCATAGCTGGACATAAAGAGAGAAACACAATGTGATATTAGCATTGATGTTTTGGTCTGGCACATCCATAATTTCTCCATCAGTTGAACTCGAAAACAGATGAGATACCAACCAATTAACCAAACTTTTGATTTATACTGATATGCTTCAACTATTTGTCTTTTGGTCTGTCCCTGTCCGTGGGATCTTTTAAGAAAATATTTTACCATGATAACCTACCGGTAGATTCCAATGTATCCAGGTGAGCAATACAAGCCCTGTGGACCTCTTGTTTATTTTGTTATTCTCTTAATTGATTCCTTTTGGTTTATATCTCAACTTCATTATTTGATCAGGATCACACAAGAAATTTAATTCTTTTATTTATAATTGGTTGTGATTTGCTGTGATCTAAACAGATGATGTCACAATTTATGTGATCATACATTGGTGATGCCACAGCTTTTGTGTTGTTTATTGGTGATGTCACTGTTTGTGTGATCATACAATGATCAGGGTTTGCTATATAAACTAGGCATTTTTCTTTCCTTGGGCCTTTGTAGAGGAAATACCCTATGTTCCTGTCCCCCAAGAGGCTGTCGTCAAAATGCACATGACTGGACATGGCTGTGAATGTGAAAGTAATCTGCTGCTAAGGTATTTTTTAGTACATATCTGTCTCCTAAAACCTAACCACTTACTTGTGTTTTGTTCATGTCATTTATTTGCAATTCATTTCTATTCACATTGATGAAGATGAAACTTATTGATTATCCACCAAATGCTGGTTTAAAATTTATCTTACAGAAGTCAAATTGACAAGAATCTGGCATATCAGAACAGCTGGGCATGGCCATGGGTTTTTGCAGCTTTTCCCAACACAATGTTGCTTCTATGATTTTTAGGTCATCTGACCCAAAGGGTCAAGATGACCTATAGTTACCGTGCTTCGTCCGTCGTCGTCCGCCGTCCGCCGTGCGCCGTGCGCCGTCCGTAAACTTTTCACATTTCAAACTTCTTCTCAAGTTCTACCAATGGGAATAAGCTGAAACTTAGCTGAAATGATCCTGAGATGGTCCTGACCAAGTGTTGTTATTTTTCGGGTCGGTCCGAAATCCAAGATGGCCGCCATAGCCGACATCTTGAAAAACACATATTAAACTTCTTCTACAGTTCCACTGGTACCTGTGAGCTGAAAATTGGTAGGGATGTTCAGGACGGGCAGCCCATAAAATGTTGTTATTTTTCGGGTCCGAAAAACTCTCGACATTTGTGCCATGGCGGCCATTTTGTGACATGATTGCGCAATCACTGTTTTCCTGAACAACACCTATTTTAAACTTCTTCTTAAGTTCTACCACTGGGATTAAGCTGAAACTTGGCTGAAATGATCCTGAGATGGTCCTGACCAAGTGTTGTTATTTTTCGGGTCGGTCCGAAATCCAAGTTGGCCGCCATAGCCGACATCTTGAAAAACACATATTAAACTTCTTCTACAGTTCAACTGGTACCTGTGAGCTGAAAATTGGTAGGGATGTTCAGGAAGGGCAGCCCATAAAATGTTGTTATTTTTCGGGTCCGAAAAACTCTCGACATTTGTGCCATGGCGGCCATTTTGTGACATGATTGCACAATCACTGTTTTCCTGAACAACACCTATTTTAAACTTCTTCTTAAGTTCTACCACTGGGATTAAGCTGAAACTTGGCTGAAATGATCCTGAGATAGTCCTGACCAAGTGTTGTTATTTTTCGGGTCGGTCCGAAATCCAAGATGGCCGCCAGAGCCGCCATCTTGAAAAACACATTTTCAACTTCTTCTCAAGTTCTACCAGTGGGATTAAGATGAAACTTGGCTGAAATGATCCTGAGATGGTCCTGACCAAGTGTTGTTATTTTTTGGGTTGGTCCAAAATCCAAGATGGCCACCAGAGCCGCCATCTTGAAAAACACATTTCCAAATTTCTCTCAAGTTTCACCTGTGGGATTAAGCTGAAACTTGGCTGAAATTATCCTGAGATGGTCCTGACCATGAGTTGTTACTTTTCGGTCGGTTCGAAATCCAAGATGGCCGCCATGGCCGCCATCTTACAAAACACATTTCCAACTTCTTCTCAAGTTCTACCTGTGGGATTAAGCTAAAACTTGGCTGAAGTGATTCTGAGATTGTCCTGACCAAGTGTTGTTATTTTTCAGGTTGGTCGGAAATCCAAGATGGCCTTCAGAGCCGCCATCTTGAAAAACACATTTCAAACTTCTTCTCAAGTTCTACCTGTGTGATTAAGCTGAAACTTGGCTGACATGATCCTGAGATGGTCCTGATCAAGTATTGTTACTTTTTGGGTCGGTCCGAAATCCAAGATGGCTGCCAGAGCCGCAATCTTGAAAAACACGTTTCCAACTTCTTATCAAGTTCTACCACTGGGATTAAGCTGAAAATTGGCTGAAATGATCCTGAGATGGTCCTGACCAAGTGCTGTTACATTTCGGGTTGGTCCAAAATCTAAGATGGCCGCCAGATTCGCCATCTTGAAAAACAAAATTGCCGTCCGTAAACTTTTCACATTTTAAACTTCTTCTCAAGTTCTATCCGTGGGATTGACCTAGAGGAGAGGAATTTATATAAGCTATTAGCTTGTTTTCCAATCCTCACTATTTGTATAATTTCTATATATGTAATATACATGTACACTGATGGAAATAAAATATTGTTTGAACTAATTCCATAATGGTATCACAATTGGTAGTCAGATGACCGTTAAGGCCCTTGGGCCTCTTGTTACTTAATACGTAGCTTAAAAAAAACATGTGTTTATTGTAATAATTATCCAAGAAGACCCATGCATACATCGACATAGTAATCATATATCATCTCAGACATCGCATAAAACAACTATGAATAAATATTCCAATATCATTTATTCAACAGTCAAACTTTTATCTAACCTTTACAAATATCAATCTGTCAATTTGTTATTTGCTCATCACAATCCAGACATTTTCCGTCTGCTAGTCCCCACATGGCAGCCGCATTGACACCATTGTAAGATTCTACATCGGTGCTTCCTAGCGTTTCTGGAGATTTTAAGACCATGTTAATCAAATTTTGTAATACAGAACATTATTAAAAAACATTGTTTGAGCTTTATATCATTATTCTTCAGAAAAATGATACATTTTGATCTGAATGATAATTATATAAGTTTCAATATTTTTCATGGAGAGTATCATCAACTACAAAGATATTTAATGAGTAATGTTTTTTGGCATTTTAATTCCATGTATAAAACACTTTATTATCTTCTATTCATTAAGATATTATTCCATTGCACTTCACTGGGTCTGATGAAAAAAATTACGTAATATTTTGCAATTTTCTAAATGAAAAAATAACAACATTTTAATGCCTGTTTACAACGTTTTATTCAAACTGTAACAAAAATTCTGCATTGCTAAAATTGCAAAATTCTTTGGCCAATTTGTCAGCTAAAAATATCATGATCAGACAGAGGACATCTTGTTTTGTATTTAGAAACACTGGGGGACCCTTACCGTTCAAAAGAATGCATTTTTGTGTTCATTTTTCAAATACCGTTCACTTCTTTAATTTTTGTGTTCATTTTCCGGGCTACCGGTCTTGTTTCATGGTGCACAGTTTATTCTTTAAATCAGGGTTTACCATACCTGTCAAGGGTCAAATGCTAGCAAAGTGGAGATCTCCAGTTTGCTGACTATTTTCAAACTGGAGATTACGCATGACAACATTTTTCTGAACACGGTGCATTCGTCAACAAAAAAAACATCAACCCATGTAAATATTATGATTAATATATGCAGTTTAATAACAAGTGAAAACAGTGGAGTAATTACAGTGAATGAAACTATACTGAACAGTAAATGAAACTGGCTCTAGTGTTGTTGTTTTTTTGTATTCCCAAGTGACTATCCTTGAAGTTTCCAAGACAAACTATGAAGGCTGGTTATTAGTCCCCCACCGGAATCCGGGGGGGACTATAGGTTTGCGTTGTGTCCGTCCGTCCGTCCGTCCTTCCGCACACTTTTTGTCCGGGCTCTATCTCCCATACTATAAGACACTGGAACTTCATACTAAGTGTGTGGGTTCCCTGTGGGAAGGCGGTGTGTCGCATTCAAAAACCGGGTCACTGTGACCTATATTTTGACCTCTGACCTACATTAAAGAAAAAGCTTGTCCGGGCTCTATCTCCTACACTATAAAGCACTAGAACTTAATACTTAGTAGTATTGTTCCTTGTGGGAAGGCGGTGTGTCGCGTACAAAAACCGGGTCACAGTGACCTATATTTTGACCTCTGACCTACATTAAAGAAAAAGCTTGTCCGGGCTCTATCTCCTACACTATAAAGCACTAGAACTTAATACTTGGTAGTATGGTTCCTTGTGGGAAGGCGGTGTGTCGCGTATAAAAACCGGGTCACAGTGACCTATATTTTGACCTCTGACCTACATTAAAGAAAAAGCTTGTCCGGGCTCTATCTCCTACACTATAAAGCACTAGAACTTAATACTTAGTAGTATTGTTTTCTGTGGGAAGGCAGTGTGTCGCGTACAAAAACCGGGTCAATGTGACCTTTATTTTGCTATATTTTGACCTCTGACCTACATTAAAGTTAAAGTTTGTCCGGGATGTATCTCCTACACTATAAAGGACTAGAACTTAATACTTGGTAGTATGGTTCCTTTTGGGAAGGCGGTGTGTCGCGTACAAAAACCGGGTCACTGTGACCTATATTTTGACCTCTGACCTACATTAAAGAAAAAGCTTGTCCGGGCTCTATCTCCTACACTATAAAGCACTAGAACTTAATACTTGGTAGTATGGTTCCTTTTGGGAAGGTGGTGTGTCGCGTACCAAAACCGGGTCACTGTGACCTATATTTTGACCTCTGACCTACATTAAAGAAAGAAAAATTTGTCCAGGTTCTATCTCCTACACTATTAAGGATTAGAACTTTATACTTGGTAGTATAGTTCTCTGTGGGAAGGCGGTGTGTCGCGTACCAAAACTGGGTCACTGTGACCTTTATTTTGCTATATTTTGACCTCTGACCTACATTAAAGTAAAAGTTTGTCCGGGCTCTATCTCCTACACTATTAAGGATTATAACTTTGTACTTGGTAGTATAGTTCCCTATGGGAAGGCGGTGTGTCGCGTAACAAAACCGGGTCACAGTGACCTATATTTTGACCTCTGACCTACGTTACACAAATACCTTGTCCGGGCTCTATCTCCTACACTATAAAGCACTAGAACTTAATACTTGGTAGTATGGTTCCCCGTGGGAAGATGGTGTGTTGTGTACCAAAACTGGGTCACTGTGACATTTATTTCGACAGTTATTCAAGCTATGCACAACACAAGCAAAGTTACATAAGTGTACAAACATTCTTGTTGTTGGAGATTTCAACATGGACTTCGCAAAGATGGACAGCCTTCAAAAATCTTGTAAACTTCACCAACAACTGACCACGCCTACCCATTGCCTTGGAGGAATTCTTGACTTGGTCTTCTCATCCAAATTATTCCCAGTGACAAACAAACCTGTGTTCTTCTCAGATCACCATTTAATCAATATACAGTACTGTTGAATTCAATGTAAGCATAACAAACAACATCTTGTTATTATTATTACAATTTCATGTCTATTGCAGTAAAACCTGTCTATAAAGGATACCCAATAGAAAAACTAAAGGTGTCCTTCATAGACTTGTGTCCTTTATATAGAGATCATTTATAGAGTATACCTACAGTGTACATGTATTTAGTGAGAATGGGATGGTTCCTGTATAGAAGCGGGTCTCTGTAAACTACATCTTCACCTTTCAATACATTGAAGAAAATACATGACCTTATTGCATCTCGAGATTCACACTCATTGCTATTGGATCTCGAGATAACAACCCGGTGGGGGACTGTAATTCGTTGAATTATCTTGTTCCATTATTTACAGTCCTGGTTTTAATTTTACAAGACAAAGTGTCACAGATAGTGCTGTTATCTATATAGTCCCCACTTGTCTGTTTGTATCTTCCTGATCATGTTAATGCTATTTCAGAATTATTATTGCTGTTTGAGATAAGTCAATCTCTGACAGTTTTGCTAGGGACGGAAATCTGGCTTTCCCAAAGAACTGGTCTACGTTTCCGAACATTTTCCCCAAAACTACTGACAACTATACAGACTTGTCACGACATGACAAGTGTCGTAGTTTTACATGTTTTGTGACATCGTTTCTACCACCAAAATTTACTCCAAAATGAGAATTGAAGGGCTTGCAATATGCAGAACTTTTAGTGTGATCGCTAGGGATAATCCAGGGAAAAATTGACGGTCATTCTTTCTTAAAACACAATAATATTTTCGTTGCTTTTTTTTGTGCCCCCCCCCCCCCCCTCCCCCCCTTGAAAAATTGCGTGGTCCAGGAAGGTTCGTTTCCTCCCGTTCGTACTGCCTCTTTCCAAAACTATTCTCAGAATGACTACGATCGAAGGTGTGATAAAGATTAATTACCTCAAATTCTGTTCAGCTATTAAACTACGAGTACTATTCACGAAAGAAACTGTCATGAACATCAAGTCTGCATGGTATCAGTAACGAGTGACGCGGAAGTGTACTCAATTTCAATCACGGTCAATTCAGCACTTGCATTAACGCATGCTCGACAAGCGTCTGACTGTCCCTTAAGCGTTTTTTGTTGTTTCAAGCTTGAAGAGTTCCAAATCTTTACACAGGGTAATGGCGGATGGCTTGGGCTACCGCAAAGCGGGAGAAAACGGAAGAATTTAATAAAATGCGGGACCCGCGCGGGTCATTAATTTCAAACTGGAGATTTTGATTTCTGTCATAAATAATCGGGAGTCTCCCGTCCAAAGCGGGAGACTTGACAGGTATGGTTTACTATTGGGGTTCGTGTGTTGAAAGTTCCTTTACCTTGTTCATTATTGAAAAGGAGCGTTCATATTTTAAATTGGGAGTTTATTGTTCCCGATCACCGTTAGCTGATTACGATCACCATTTAATTCTCCCGCTCACCGTTTAGTGATTCCACTCACGGTTTACTGTTTAGAATCCTTGTTCATTTTAAAATTGAAGGTTTACGTTTAAGAAAGCTGTGATCTTGTTTAAAGAATCGGTGTGTACATTTTTTCCAAATCGTTTAGTTTTCGTCTGCGAGCGTTCAATTCCTCCAGTGCCTTTTGTTCTGACCAGTCCTTTCATGTCCGCCGACCGGCTACGCTCCCGTCCACCTTACCTAATTCGGCAGTGTATCGACATCGTCCAACTTACCTGTGCTCTGTCAGAGCTCTCAACCGTGACGTACAGTACTTCCTGCAGCCCGAATCCATATAGTTACAATTAAAATGCAAGTGAAACACTTTATTCTTTGTACGAGTTTATAGTTCAAAATCATGTTTGAAATACATATATGGCTTATTACGTTTTATTGTGCAGTACCAATATTAAAATACTAGCAAATCAAATTACTTTTAGTATGCACTTCATTATACCACAGACTTAGATTCTACACAGACTTAGATTAGAATCTAAGTCGGTGATTATACAGTGCCATGATATATATATATATATATATATATGATATATACGCCAGAGCGGAGAGCATTAAAGCCCCTCGGAGTAATCACCTGAGCAAATGTGCTTTTTATGAAATATAATACAGACATAAAATGTGTAATTTTCAAACAGATATTGTTTATGTCAAATCACCCGGGGAAAATGGTTTAAATAAAACAATTAATACGCAAGCTAACAATTGTTAAGTTAACATACTGTATCTATGCGTAACACGAGGCTTAAATAACGTACAATGCAGTTGTTAAAAGAAGTCCATAGTTTTGAAATGTTGTTTTATCTCTAATCGAAAATTTTCAATGGCAAAATCTGCCGATGATTACAAAACTAACTGTAACAAATGCTCAGGTGCCTGTTGTCAAAAGATCAAATCTAGCTAATCGTTTCCAGTTATTATTTCATCTTGCAGATACAAAATGCTCTATACGCATTCTAATGAATGGGGAAAAAATCATCATAAGATACGTGTATTTTAATCATAAGATATGTGTATTTTAATCATAAGATACGTGTATTTTAATCCAAATGTTTTCTTGTGTACCATTATAAAAAAAAATCTGTTTTTTTACAGCAAAATTGCAACAAAACACGGGAAATGGCTAGAATTGAACTCTTTCCTGAGCCCTGTACCATCATACATTGTTTTCAGACAATACACATAATAGTAAATTGTTTACTATGCGGGTACAGTACACTTAACTGTTGACCGTAGTTTCTTTGGGGGGGGGGATTCACCTGTGCGTAACAACCTGTCAATCAAAACGGTTTGACACAATGAACAATATCAACTACAACACAGTTTTAACAACTCCATGAAACAGGTGTGAAACTTACCCGGTAGGTATATCCCGTACAGGTGTGGCAAAACCTGACTGTAATTATTACCATATGATGTCGTAAAATTGTCGAACCTTAACTCATTCACTCATGAAGACAATTAACCTTGAACTGGTCTGATTGAATGGTTGGAACAGTTCATTATGAAAGATCAGGGGGGAAATGAGCTATGTTCGTTTGTGTACCTCAGTGTACAATTATTATCGTCAAGAGCATGGGATAAAATTATCTATCCAAGTCTGTGTCGTTACTTGTACAGTTGGAAACGAATAACGAATCTCAACTTTGTGATAACAGTACCCGTTCTTTTTGGCTTCTTGAGAGCAGTAAAAAAAATATAAATGTTCCAAATCTTTACACAGGGTAATGGCGGATGGCTTGGGCTACCGCAAAGCGGGAGAAAACGGGAGAATAATGCGGGACCCGCGCTGGTCATTAATTTCAAACTGGAGATTTTGATTTCTGTCTTAATTAATCGGGAGTCTCCCGTCCAAAGCGGGAGACTTGACAGGTATGCATTAAAGGATACCAAGTTTTGTTCAAATGATTAACCTTGACCTACTTCCAAGGTCACAGAGGTCAAATATATTTAAAATCTTCATGTAACATCTTCTCAATAACAAAAATGCCTAGGATACTGATATTCTGCGGGTAGCATGCTGGGATGAAGGGCTGCCAAGTTTCCTCAGATGATTGACCTTAATTTACTTTCAAGGTCACAGGGGTCAAATGTCTTAAAATGTTTCAAATAAATCTTCTCAGTAATTAAATGTCGCAGGATAAAACTATTTTTCTTCCACAATACCCTGTCTTATTCCAATCACAGACCATTGTATAAATGTGCTGACTGTTGGATAAATATATGTTATATACCACTTTATGAACTTCCGGACTTTTGATTGGTTGAGAAGTTGAACTTTGACTTGAAATCATGTGGTCCAATGCCACGTTCGGATTGTTGACGTCGTCATCAACCGTGATGTCATCACAACTTGGCGGGAATATATACGAGATGATGTGTTTACTCCATTTATTGCACCAAACGTTTAATCATATCTGTCTTTGAAACTGTTATATCTGGTCTGAATTATCGATAGCTCCTTTTAGCCTGTAAACTTTTTCTCAATGATAATGAACTACCTGAAGATAGCCAAATTTAGAATTAAAGAAATAGGCCTCATTTCTTTTGAATATATTTTCAAATAAAAGGTGCTATATAGAAAGCTTAATATTTCATAATAAAACTTTTCCATTCAATTGATTGACATTTATGATTTTAGGTTGCGTTTTAGCATTTAAGGATATAGATAGGGGGCACAGTGTCTTCAGATGTTTTGCTTAATAATTTGCATATACATTTAATAACATACATGTATCATATATCATTGGAAAGGTTATTAAGTTTTCTATAAAGTGAACGTATAGTTATAGTGTTAAAGTAATTCACAATTGCAAAATAGCATATAATATGAAAAATGGCGGGAAATTTTGAATTTGGATCTTCTTTCACATTTTCTTACAAAAACTGACAATACTTTTCCTACTGACGGACAGAAAGGTCATCTACAAAAACATGCCTCAGGTTTTTCCTATGTGTTCTAAATTTGAAGTAATTTCGATTTGATGGTCTCTGGATGGGATTTTCATGCCCAAATTCACTTACTTGGTTATAAAACATGTTGTAGCTAAATTCTTCAGAAACTGAGGCACATTATTGTTGACAGGGTCTTTCCCAACAATCCTGCAAAATTTGGAACAAATCGGTTCATAGATGCCAGAGTTATGGCTGTTTGAAGTAGACAACTTGTTGAATTTATGAAAGTGCTCTAAAGAACAATTCCACTCTTTGAAATCGGATATCTTTGGTTTTAACACTAACCTGACCAGATTCTGCCTACCAAACCATTAATCATGACCAGACATGTATCCATCAAGCTGTCCTCCGAAAAATGAGCATGTATTGGTTCAAATATCTGAGATATTAATGAATATTAAAAGATTTCTTAGTGAAATGCCCCTTTCCCGCGGAAATGTCAGACAGGCCACACAATAAGACCCCCCCCCCCATGTAATAACAGGGTCGTTAGCTACTGTTCCTGTAGTAGTAGGGATACAGGGTCATAAATATTACATCAAAGACTGACCACTATGTAGCCAATGCTAATGACTATATAACTGACCACGCCACTGTATGGGGGTCTGTTTATTTTGTAAACAGTACCACGTGCTGACCTGTATGTTTCGAGATCAATTTTAATTCACAGTAATTGACACATTTATGAACATAATTTTGAATATTATATTTGGTTATAGATGTAGAATATTTGTAAGTAATCAATTTTGCAAAAACACAAAAACAAACAAACAAAATGTGTTTGTCCCCTATCTATATCCTTAATTGTACGATAAAGTTCTCATATGTAAGTAATTTCAGACCTTCATACCCAATACGAATAACTTGAGACTTTTAATATATGTACATTCTATTCATCATCATGCACTGATCCGTATCTTATATCCGTAGACATCAGGTTCTTGTAGTTTATCCTTTATCTTTGTTTTATGTGGGACAGTTCATAAAAGTCCTAGTACTTTTCAGGAATAATATGCAATGGACACAAACAAATTGTATCAACCTTCTATGTGTTCTGTTATTGGAAGCCTTTCTGTGTATTGTTTTTGCATAGACAATTCATCGATCGCCCAATGTTGTCTTCAAGTAACCGAAAAACACTTATTATGAAGTTGGAATTAGGCAATTTGTCATCAATTTTATTGTTTTATACTTGATATGTTTTAAGTGTACTTAATTTGGCGCTGTTGAATTTTAGCGCATTGGCAGTTTTTAGCATATTAGAGCAATGTTAAATTCGCGCATCCGTGGTCATTACAACATAAATGATGGGCGGATTGGTCGAGTGGTTAACACTTCGGCCTTCCATTCAGGCGGCCGGGGTTCGATCCCCGTAATCGTCATACGCATGGAACATTCAGAGAAAGTGTTTTCTCCTGCCCACACAACTCCAACAACCCAGGTGGGGTATAAAATATGGTCTGGGGTGGGTGTTGCAGTATCTGTGCTGTAGCATTCAAGTGAGGTGGCACTATAAAAGATGCTGTTGGAACACGGTCCCACTACAAACAGAACACAAACCATCTCCAGCACACACACATACATACATACAAATATGGAGATATTAGCCAGGTGGTATAGGACAAGTAGTTAGTGCCTGTAAGGCAGCTCCTGCGAAATCCTCAGAATTGTATATGATAGAATTGTATGTGTTAATTGTATTGATTGTATGAGAATTGTATATCTATGTACTGTAAAGCGCTTTAGAGTGGTTTATGTTAGCTAGATAGGGCGCTATATCAAATGTTGTATATTATTATTATTTAGTATGCTGTGATGAAGGAAGTTTGTTCATTCACGCTCTTCAAAGGTAACAGGGGTCAAATACGGTAAAAGTACCAACAAAAAATTATATACTATATTAGATTGTCAGATGACTGATAAGGCCTATGGGCCTCTTGTTTAAGAAATACAAGATGGATTTGGAATTTGGAACTGATCAAAAAAACAGAACTACTGACAAGAGACATTCTTTCAATAATTTTTAATTTTCAAGAGAAATTCATAGAACTAAGATCAAAAACATAAATGACAGTTAGAATAAGAAGGAAAAAGATCCATCATTCTAAGAATGAATGAAAAATCATCCTTGATGGGCACCAAGATCCTTCTGGGATCTCTTGTATACATAACGGCACACTTTTATTCTAGAGTAACCAGCTGCCCCTCTCAGCTTCCTGCTACCTTAGAAATACTTTGTGTGTTTACCTGTACGAAAATGTCAGGGTGGATTCCTAGTAAATTCCAGGTAGATTTTTTAGGTGGATTCCATCATAACATTTCTGCATAAAGATATATCGATGCTTTAGACAGAAAACACATGGAAAACTTGCAAAAAACAGTCCTTATATGCTAATTAGTTTAGCAGGAATCCACCTAAAATTCTACCTAAGATCCATCTAAAATCCACCTAACATTCTACCTAATACCCACCTATAATATACCTAAAATCTACACATAAAAGTCTACCTAAAACCCATCTGAAATTCTACCTAAAATCTACCTAACCTCCATCTAAAATTCTACCTAAATTCTACCTACCTGTACGAAAATGTCAGGGTGGATTCCTAGTAAATTCCAGGTAGATTTTTTAGCAGGATTTTACGTGGATTCCATCATAATATTTCTGCATAAAGATATAATGATGCTTTAGACAGAAAACACTTGGAAAACTTGCAAAAAACAGTATATGCAAATTAGTTTAGTAGGAATCCACCTAAAATTCTACATAAGATCCATCTAAAATTCTACCTAACATCCACCTATAATATACCTAAAATCTACACATAAAAGTCTACCTAAAATCCATCTGAAATTCTACCTAAAATCTAACTAATCTCCATCTAAAATTCTACCTAAATTCTACCCAATATCAACTCAAATTTCATTCAAAGTAAAACAAAATCATAAACTTCCTGTTCCTGATAGTAAGCTAATGGAGCTGTTTGTTACATATCCCCATTTTAATACAGGATATGACCAAAAGTAATCAATATAATATACACATGTATACCTATGCAGTTAAATATCTATATGAGTATTATATCTCAATTATTTTGAAT
This sequence comes from Mimachlamys varia, assembly GCA_947623455.1. Lineage (NCBI taxonomy): Eukaryota > Metazoa > Mollusca > Bivalvia > Pectinida > Pectinidae > Mimachlamys > Mimachlamys varia. The sequence continues at coordinate 26,532,177 of OX392534.1, forward strand.
TTACACCAGTCTTTATGTTTTGTGGATCAGTTTAACTGATGAGTGATGTACATTTCTCAGTATGATTTCAGTAACGAAAATTGCCCCATAATAAATTAAAAATAGCAGTTTGTTAACAACTTGATCCTGGACTGATAATTGCCACATTTCAATTCCTAGCTGTTTGTACATTTATCTATATCACATTTGCTAAAACCAAACTAAACTTTCCAAACAAATCAGTTGACCTAAAAGAACTGAAGAAACACTGCTGTTATACATGTCATGTATCACACTAAATGAACATTAAAACAGTACTGGTTGTTCATACTAACCTGCCGTTGTGTTATGGAAGTGTACTGATATTGCTGCTCTCGTTTGTGTCCATGATTTTGTCACAAGTTCAAATGTTTTCATAATCTATCACAAGTCATGCAACCTTCCCAGACTAGGAAATGAGCTGAATATATCACAACTTACAGTGTAACTGTGTTATTCAAAAATGACCAATCAGAGATGAGGATTCTGGACTGCAGACCCATATGTTTATAAAGTACAAAATTCCACCTACATGTACCTAGAAATTTTAAGTTTAATTTTCTCACAAAATTCCACCTAAATAGAAATTTTGAGTTTGGTTTTCCTGCTAAGATGTTGTTAGATATATTTTTGGTAGACTTTTGGTAGAATTTTGCTTCAGGCTTGGGTAGATTTCGACGGATTCTAGGTCTACCTATGAATCTGCCACCTTAGGCGGATTCCTCCTGGAATACCTTCATTTCCAGGCGTAATCCTCTAGAATTCCACCTAAGCATTTTGTACAGGTATGCATAACAGCACACTTTTATTCTAGAGTTACCTGCCCCTCATGATCAGCCTTCCGCTACCCAATACTTTGTGTTTTATATACATAACAGCACTCTTTTATTCTAGATTTACCTGCCCCTATCAGCTTCCCACTACCTTATAGTTGATGTGTTTTATACATTACAGCAGACTTTTTCTTTAGAGTTACTTGCCCCTATCAGCTTCCTGCTACCTAAAACGGGATGTGTTTTGTACTTTACAGCCGACCTGGCATATCTGAAGGTCCCGCTCCACACCGTCATCAAACTAACACCGGTGGCTTATGGCTGTAAGATTGAGTTTGTCGCCCTCAATGTAGACGCAGTCAACACCCACAGAGAGCGCCCTCAGGTAGGCAACAGTCATTTCATAATCCATCACATCCCTTATCGCTTATCCAATACAGTAAACCCTATCAAAATCCTCCCCCATTTTATTTGCCAGTTCCCTTATTGCAAATATTCCAATTATCCTTTCCTTTGTTCTGAAATGATAATATGCACTTTTTTAGCTCACCTGGCCGGAAGGGCCAGTGAGCTTATGCCATGGTGCGGCGTCCGTCGTCTGTCGTCCGACATCGGTCCGTCAACTTTTCTTATAAATCCCTAGTAGTCCTGAACCACACAACAGAATTTTACCAAATTTGGCCAGAAGCATCCTTGGGTGAGGGGGATTCAATTTTGTATAAATGGTTGGTCTGCCCCCCTGGGGCCTGAGGGGTGGGGCCCAATAGAGAAAATATAGTAAATTCTTAAAATCCTTCTTCTTCTTTAGAAATGACAGGATATTGTCCAAATTTGGTCTGGAGTAATCTTGAGTAAAGGGAATTCAATTTTGTATAAACGGTTGGTCTGACCAGCCTGATGCCTGAGGAGTGGGGCCCATTAGGAGAAATAGAGGAAAAGCCTTTTAAATCCCTCCTAGTCATAAAGTACTGAATGATTTTGAACCAAATTTGGTCAGAAACATCCTTTGGGGGAAGGGAACAGATTTTGTATAAGTGGTGCTTCTGACACTCTTTGGGCTGGAGGGGCAGGGCACAATAGGGGAAATGCCTTTTAAATCCCTACTAGTCATGAACTATAGAATAGATTTGAACCAAATTTGGTCAGAAACATCCTTGTATAAATGGTGCTTCTGACCCCCCTGGGGCCGGAGGGGCAGGGCCAAATAGAGAAAGTCTTTTAAATCTAACTTGGTTTTGGTTGTGATCCCCACCGTATAACAATATATACCACTGCATGGCAAAATGAATTAACACAACATGATATTATGATTGGTCCCGGGGTGAGCCCCACCCTTGCAGAATCAATTTCTGAATCATAACTTTTAAACGGTTGAGATCCCCAATCCAAAACAATATATACAATTGCTGGACTTTAAGAGACGATCACAATCCTGATATAGATTTGATCCCAGAATATACCATGCTCTTGTAGACTTCCTAACCAAATACTATACAATTGCTGGGCATAAAGAGACAAATGCTATCATGATATTAGCATTGATGTCAGGGTCTCAAGTCACAGCTCTCAGGGTCCCAGTTTCTCAGTTGAACTTGAAAACAGTTGAGAAACTCACCCATTAACAAAACTTTAATTTAAACAGATATGTTTCAAGGATTTGTCTTTAGGTCTGTCCCTGTCCATGGGATCTTTTTGGAAAATAATTTAACATGATTACCAAGATACCAATGTATTCAGGTGAGCGATACAGGCCCTCTGGGCCTCTTGTTCCCTATGGTATATTCCTCAGTCTGGCACCTTTCTTTTCCGCTCATAAATGTTAATCAATGTCAAAAAGTTCCAGCTTTTCTCAAAAATCAAATAGCACATTTTGATCAGTCTCATAAAATATCTTTTTAGCCCACCATCATGAGATGGTCTGAAAAACAAAATGGCTAAAAAGCGGCTATGTTGTATTTTGAAATAAAAGTTTGTTATTGCTATTTCTTGAGAAGTACTTGATGGATCTTATTCAAATTGCATATGTAGGTTCCCCTTGGTACCTAGTTGTGCCCTTTTGATATTGGGACTGATCAGAAAAACAAAATGGCTGAAAGGTGGCCATCTTGGATTTTGCCATTAAAAGCTTGTGTTGCTATTTGTTGAGAAGTACCAAATGGATTTTTCTTAAATTTCATATGTAGGTTTTCCTTGGTGCCTAGTTGTGCTCTTTACATTTTTCTTGGATTTTGCCATTGAAAGTTTGTTATTGCTATTTCTTCAGAAGTACTTGATTGATCTTACTCAAATTTCATATGTAGGTTCCCCTTGGTGCCTTCTTTTGCCCTTTTGATTTCGGGACTGATCGGAAAAACAATTGCCTAAAAGGCGGTCATCTTGGTGCCCTTTTGATTTTGGGTATTATTGAAAAAACAAAATGGCTGAAAGGCGGCCATCTTTGATTTTGCCATTGAAAGCTTGTTATTGCTTTTTCTTGATAAGTACTTGATTGATCTTCTTCAAATTTCATAAGTAGGTTCTTCTCATTAAAGAAATACAAGATGGATTTGGAATTTGGTCCCGAGAGAAATTCATAGAACTAAGATTAAATACATAAATGAAAGTTCAGATAAGAAGGGAAAAGATCCATCATTCTGAGAATGAATGAAAAATAATCAATGGAGTTTTTTGGGGGCAAAATTGTCCAATTGATGATGGCTTAAAAAAAAATCTTTTTGTTATTAATTTACTTTCATTGTAATTATTATTTTTGGATAATGTTCTTCTCAGACAAAACATTAACAAAAAATTTTACCTGTAAAATGCTGCTTTAAGTATATATGGTAATGCCTGTTGCAGTTTTACTAAAATTAAATTAAATGTATATATATATAACACAATTTTTTTTGCGGATATTACTATCGACATATTTATCAGATAAATGACATCAAATTAACCATTTGTTTTATGCATTTTGACCTCTGGACACATGAACATCAATGTTTACAAGGCACATCTCTATGAAAATTATTAGTACCCTACTCTATGTACAGATCTTTGTTTCTGTGTTTGGCAGTTTTCATCTCAAGCTTTGCTTTCCTTTTAACTTTCTTTTCGATGTTTGTGATAAATAACATGCCAGTGTGAGGGATGTGTGTGGCGTGATGATCTAACATTGTGTGACTTTAAAGCTGGGTTCTATTTTCCTTCTGTTACAAACTGATTTCTTTAACTTTTCCAGCACATCTCTGGCACAAAGAATGGACCCATCGCAAATGCGATGCTTCCTTCCTGCACTAAGTGTTCCTCCCATCTTGGTACTTAGTCAGCTAGCCTGTGATTGGTGCATGAGTTAGACTCCCTAACCATTGGTAGTCCTTGGCCGCATGTTGCTATGACAACAATCATCAGGATATCCCTAAAGTTCCTGACTTTGTGTAATAATGATCAAGTTACAACAAAGGCAGTGAAATCACTAAAACTGCCTCTTTGCAATTTGTTGACTTGTTTACATGACGATAGTGTCGGAATTGGTTTCTGACTTAAGTGGTTGTCACAATGATATGTGTAGCGAGGAGCTTAAAGAGTAACAGTAGTGCTGAACCATCTTTCCTGTATGGAAAGATTGGTGAATAAAAAAGTGAGATAATTTAATTCACACAACTTTTTTTTTGTAAAAAATACGAATTTTTGACCATTTTACTTAATTTCACACCTGAACGTAAATAAGAAAATCATCGATTTTTCCATAAGACTGGAAATGATGTCACAACGGTAACTGCACTGATAGACTTATAGTCATTATATTAAAATTGTATGAATCGTATATCATGTCTTGTTATTTGTAGAGAGTCTTTTATTCAAGAATATGACACTGATTATATATCAAGGCTCAGTACAGAGTTCATAAATGACCCTACTGGTAATTGCAAGGTGGTGTATGCCCCAGTGGCCGTAATTAATGGTGAGGGGGTCAGGAGTTTTACTGGTGTGCAGCACGCATGGTCACTGGATCAGAAATCAATTCCACCGGATTTGCTAACATCCCCTTCGAACCAAACATGAATTATTCATAAAATATTCATCAAAAGTTCATTGACCTTATTCATGAATGTTTAATTAAATATTCTTGAATTTAAAATGGCCTAATGAAACTTTAATACAAGCATATTCATGAACAAGTTCATAAAAATTCATGAGTTAGTTCATGAACTCTATGAATTATTAGTTCATGCACAATTTGTGAAATATTCATGAACATGTTCATGGGTAATTCATGAACTATGTAATAAACTTTTCTTGAACATGAAATGGCCATATTTAAATTAGTAAGGCATATTCATGAACTTGTGCATATTACATTCATGACCCATATATTCATGAACAGATTCATAAATATTGAAATATAATAGTTCATGAACATATTCAACCATTTATGAAAAATTCATTGTTTTTTAACTCTATGTCATTTTGAATATTTGAAATAGTAGATAAATGCAAATAATTGACTTCAAAAACCTGAAATGTCTGCCTTATAAAAAACTATTTGGTAGCTGTCAATGACATGGTCTTCTCTATTAATCGGTTCTCTTCTGCTTATTTTGTTGTCTTTTCCACAAAGGGTATCAATGTTTCAAGTAAAACAATTGTTTTCTTGTAACAATTGCAATGCATTTAGCTCAGGTTGCAAAAGTTTGCAGGGATCATAATCAGTATCCTGAAATGATAGTGTTTAAGTACATGTATATATAATGAATCTAGAGTAATGAGTACACATGAAATGGTGCTTTTACACTATTTCTTTGTAATTATACTTATATATCTTATTTATCCAATTATAACCTCTCTGAACAAGAACATAAAAGCATTATACATCAGAGTATAATACAATGTACTTCAAAAGTATTGATAAATTGCATATTTTATGCTAGAAATAAATTTTCATAACTATTAATGGTTAAAATCAATCCAATACCATCCATTACTAAAATATTACTAAAACACAGAATAAACTCAAGAATAATCATTCAAATGATGTAGAAGCATAATAATGTTCTTAATTCAGTTTTATAATATATATACATGTAGAATATCAGTTTAGATTGGGTAAATGAAGTCCGTTTTAACTCACAATAAATCATGAGAGTCCCACAGGTCTGTTTTCTCCAACAACCTTCCCAGTTTTAAAGGACTGGCACAACTAAATAATTTACTATATATTATTACTAAGCTTTCGAGCTAATAACTTTAATATTTTAAGTTCAACACTTGTGACAACTGCCTAGATTCTCAGATACATACATGACAAAGGGTTCAAAGGGCATTTTATGAAGAATTTACTGACATTTTAGCTCGCTACGGGCGTCTGCTTCAGACAACCGGAAATTTACATGTCAAACCAGTGAAATGGGACGGGAACACCCTCAAACTTTTGACCCCATGTAAATCCACCATCACATATCAAAATCTACCAAAAGTATATATTTTTGTAAAGTTAAATATCTATAGATTTCATTCAATGCAGAATATGTCAACAATTACCTATTTAAATTACTTATAATCACTGTTCTTGGCCGGAACAAATTTTCAGTAGGGCGTGCAAATGTATGAAACACTTCGTGATAGGCTGATTTAGTTGTGCGAATCCTTTAAATAGTGTAGGAAATTGACCACCTATACCAAACCTTATTAAAGTACCGCCTATCCCTTTCTGTAACGCCATCTGGTAACAGGTACCCGAAGTACAGTCTATCCCTTTCTGTACCCGTATTTTACCGGGAATAAGCCCCCTCTCACGAATAAGCCCCCTCCCCACTTTGGCAAAGGTTCTTGGAACAGGGTGGGAGCCTGTGAAGAAGCCCCCACCCTAAATTTTGTCTCTCTCTCCATAAAAAGCATGTTGATTTCTTTTTAATTTTGTGTCTGAACATAAAATATATCTAACTATGTGCAAAAAAAAATCTATAAGGCTCAACTTGAAAAAAAACATTGTTTAGCTGGTGTTAAGAACACCATACTTTCATGTTTGAACTGGTTGTGCATTTTGCAAACTTGTTATTTTAACAAAAAAACAACAAGTTCCTAGATCAAAACAGTAGAATATCCAAGATGGCGGACTTTTGTGAACAGGGGTGTATTCGTGAATAAGACCTCTCCCTACTTTTGATCAATTATTTTTCTCAGGGGGTGGGGGCTTATTCCCAGTCAAATACGGTAATGCCAGCTGGTAACAGGTACCCTACGTACAGCCTTTCTGTAACGCCAGCTGGTAACAGGTACCCTAAGTACAGTCTATCTGTAATGCCAGCTGGTATAACAGGTACCTTAAGTACAGTCTATCTGTAACGCCAGCTGGTAACAGGTACCCTAAGTACAGCCTTTCTGTAACGCCAGCTGGTAACAGGTACCCTAAGTACAGCCTTTCTGTAGCGCCAGCTGGTAACAGGTCCCTTAAGTACAGCCTTTCTGTAACGCCAGCTGGTAACAGGTACACTAAGTACAGCCTATCCCTTTCTGTAACGCCAGCTGCTAACAGGTACCCTAAGTACAGCCTTTCTGTAACGCCAGCTGGTAACAGGTACCCTAAGTACAGCCTTTCTGTAGCGCCAGCTGGTAACAGGTCCCTTAAGTAAAGCCTTTCTGTAATGCCAGCTGCTAACAGGTACCCTAAGTACAGCCTTTCTGTTACGCCAGGTGCTAACAGGTACCTTAAGTACAGTCTATCTGTAACGCCAGCTGGTAACAGGTACCCTAAGTACAGCCTTTCTGTAACGCCAGCTGGTAACAGGTACCCTAAGTACAGCCTTTCTGTAGCGCCAGCTGGTAACAGGTCCCTTAAGTACAGCCTTTCTGTAACGCCAGCTGGTAACAGGTACCATAAGTACAGCCTATCCCTTTCTGTAATGCCAGCTGCAAACAGGTACCCTAAGTACAGCCTTTCCCTTTCTGTAAGCCAGCTGGTAATAGGTACCCTAAGTACAGTCTATCTGTAATGCCAGCTGGTAACAGGTACCATTAGTACAGCCTATCCCTTTCTGTAACGCCAGCTGCTAACAGGTAACATTAGTACAGCCTCTCTGTAACGCCAGCTGGTAACAGGTACCCTAAGTACAGCCTATCCCTTTCTGTAACGCCAGCTGCTAACAGGTAACATTAGTACAGCCTCTCTGTAACGCCAGCTGGTAACAGGTACCCTAAGTACAGCCTATCCCTTTCTGTAACGCCAGCTGGTAACAGGTACCCTAAGTACAGTCTATCTGTAACGCCAGCTGCTAAAGGGTACCTATTACCAGCCTCTCTGTAATGCCAGCTGGTAATAGGTACCCTAAGTACAGCCTATCCCTTTCTGTAACGCCAGCTGCTAACAGGTACCCTAAGTACAGCCTTTCTGTTACGCCAATTGCTAACAGGTACCCTAAGTACAGTCTATCTGTAATGCCAGCTGGTAACAGGTACCCTAGTACAGTCTATCTGTAATGCCAGCTGGAAACAGGTAACCTAAGTACAGCCTTTCTGTAACGCCAGCTGGTAACAGCTACCCTAAGTACAGCCTTTCTGTAGCGCCAGCTGGTAACAGGTAACATTAGTATAGCCTTTCTGTAGCGCCAGCTAGTAACAGGTACACTAAGTACAGCCTTTCTGTAGCGCCAGCTGGTAGCAGGTACACTAAGTACAGCCTTTCTGTAGCGCCAGCTGGTAACAGGTACCCTAAGTACAGTCTATCTGTAATGCCAGCTGGTATAACAGGTACCTTAAGTACAGTCTATCTGTAACGCCAGCTGGTAACAGGTACCCTAAGTACAGCCTTTCTGTAGCGCCAGCTGGTAACAGGTAACATTAGTACAGCCTTTCTGTAGCGCCAGCTAGTAACAGGTACACTAAGTACAGCCTTTCTGTAGCCCCAGCTGGTAACAGGTACACTAAGTACAGCCTTTCTGTAGCGCCAGCTAGTAACAGGTACACTAAGTACAGCCTTTCTGTCGCGCCAGCTGGTAACAGGTACCCTAAGTACAGCCTTTCTGTAGCGCCAGCTGGTAACAGGTACACTAAGTACAGCCTTTCTGTAATGCCAGCTGGTAACAGGTACCCTAAGTACAGCCTATCCCTTTCTGTAATGCTAGCTGCTAACAGGTACCCTAAGTACAGCCTTTCCCTTTCTGTAACGCCAGCTGCTAACAGGTAACATTAGTACAGCCTCTCTGTAACGCCAGCTAGTAATAGGTACCCTAAGTACAGCCTTTCCCCTTCTGTAAAGTCAGCTGCTAACAGGTACCATAAGTACAATCTATCTGTAACGCCAGCTGGTAACAGGTACCATTAGTACAGCCTTTCCCTATCTGTAATGCCAGCTGGTAACAAGTACCCTAAGTACAGCCTTTCTGTAATGCCAGCTGGTAATAGGTACCCTAAGTACAGCCTTTCTGTAATACAAGCTGGTAACAGGTACCCTAAGTACAGCCTTTCCCTTTCTGTAATGCCAGCTGGTAACAGGTACCCTTAGTACAGCCTTTCTGTAATGCCAGCTGCTTACAGGTACCCTAAGTACAGCGATTTCCCTTTCTGTAACGCCAGCTGCTAACAGGTACCCTTAGTACAGCCTTATTGTAACGCCAGCTGGTAACAGGTACCCTTAGTACAGCCTTTCCCTTTCTGTAATGCCAGCTGGTAACAGGTACCATTAGTATAGCCTTTCTGTAACGCCAGCTGCTTACAGGTTACCCTTAGTACAGCCTTTCCCTTTCTGTAATGCTACCTTGTAACAGGTACCCTAAGGTTGGTTTGGTGTTAATCCCATGCCTGGCCAGGGAGTACTGTGATGTAGTTTGGGAGTCAAGTTACTCTGACAGTTGCTGGCTGTTATATAAACATTTCAGGTACAAATGACCAAAATAACTGTTATTACACTCCTGTCGGTTTTAATCAAACTTATTAAAAAATTTCCACAATTACATGATAACAAAAAAAAAGGTTTTTATTTATATTTGATTATTTGTAATTTCAAATCCTCAAAATAAAATGACAATATGATAATATTGAGCTAGATGACAAAATACTGAACTTCACAAATAAGTCTATTGAGTCTTAATACATTTTTATACGCCCGTCAAAAATGACGGGACGTATTATGGTATGGCGTTGTCCGTCCGTACGTCCGTGGTAAACTTTTGTTTGTCCGGAGATCTCCTCCTACAGTTTTCAACCGATTTCTTTCAAACATGCTAGGCTTAACCAGCATAACATGAAGTTGTGTTTTCCTGAAAGACAATTTGATTCAAGAATATTCACTAGAGTTATGGCCCTTTGGGATGCAATTTCGGGCATTATTTAGAAAACGTCAGAACTTTTTTGTGTTTTCTTTTATTCTTCTGAAATTTGGTATGGTACTTCGAATATCTATAATATTTAACATATGTTACGGGTTTTTGCGTAACAGCATTTCATAGTTAGATATAGGCATTATTTAGAAAATGCTTTTCTGTTGTAAACTGTTGTTTTATCCGGAGATCTCCATCTACAGTTTTCAACCAATATCTTTCAACTTTGCTAGGCTTAATCATCATGAGATGAAGTTGTGTTTTCCTGAATGACAATTTGTTTCTACTGTATTCACTAGAGTTATGGCCCTTTGGAACTTCGTATCTGATGCAATTTCAGACATTATGTTGAAAATGACAGAACTTTTTTGAGTTTTCTTCAATTTCTCTAAAATTTTGTATAGTACCTCGAATAGCTATAATATTCAACATATATTACGGGTTTTGTTGAGTTATTTCAACTTTTCGCGTAACAGCGTTGCATAATTGCAATTGCAAAATATAGGTATTATGCAGAAAATGCATTTCTGTTGTAAACTGTTGTTTTGTCCAGAGATCTCCTTCTACAGTTTTCAATCGATAACTTTCAAACTTGCTAGGCTTAATCATCATGACATGGAGTTGTGTTTTCCTGAATGACAATTTGTTTCGACTATATTTACTAGAGTTATGGTCCTTTGGAACTTCGTATCTGATGCAATTTCAGACCTTATATAAAAAATGTCAGAACGTTTTTGTTTTTTCTTTAATTCCTCTAAAATTTTGTGTGGTACTTTGAAAAGCTATAATATGTAACATATATTACGGGTTTTGTTGAGTTATTTCAACTTTTCGCGTAACAGCGTTGCATAATTGCAATTGCAAAAAATATAAGCATTATGTAGAAAATGCATTTCTGTCGTAAATTGTTGTTTGTCTGGAGATTTTTTCTTACAGTTTTAAATAGATATCTTTCAAACTTGCTAGGTTTAATCATTATGACATGAAGTTGTGGTTTCCTGAATGACAGTTTAATTAAATAATATTTACTAGAGTTATGGCTCTTTAGGACTTTATATCTGATGCAGTTTTCGGATATTATGTAGAAAGTGTCAGAACTTTCTTTGTGTTTCCATACCATTATACTTCCGATAGGGTACAGCGGGCGTATCATGTCTCCGCTTGCGGTGCTCTTGTTCACAAAATTCTGAACTTAAAGCCAAAAAATTGGTTGGTCTGACCCCCCTGCGGCCTGAGGGGCGGGGCCCAATAGGGGAAATAGAGGAAATAACTTTTAAATCCCTACTGGTCATAAAGTATGGAATGGACTCGAATAAAATTTGGTCAGAAACATCCTTTGGAGGAGGGGAACAGATTTTGTATAAATGGTGACTCTGACCATCTGGGGCCTGAGGGGCGGGGCCCAGTAGGGGAAATAGAGGAAAAGCCTTTTTAGGTCACCTGAGACGATGTCTAAAGTGACCTATTCCAATCACTTTCCATCCGGCGTCGTGCGTAAACTTCTTACATTTTCGACTTCTTCTCCAGAACCAGTGGATTGAATCTTTTCACACTTGGCCAAAATGATCCTTAGTTGATGAGGATACAGATTTGTAAAATTGGGATTCCTGCCCCTACTCTAGTGGCTAGGGCGTGACCCCAAAGTGAAAATTATCCTAAATTTTAAAAATCTTCTCCAGACTCAGAGGTACTAGAGCCTATTCCTCTACATGGATAGAAAGACCATCAGGGGCTTTGTTAAATTTGTAAATTTCAGTATCTCCGGGCTATCCGTTCTCCCTCAGGGAGGGGGTAAAATTTACTATAGTTTATATAGGGAAATAACACGTTTGGGTATATTTTGTCCATTTTAAGTAGGAAACTATTCCTTCTTTGTCACAATCATCCTTGGAGAAAGATGGAATCAAAATATAAAATTTGGATTTCTGCCCCTTACCCAGGGGTCATGGCAGGGCCCCAAACAGAAAATTATCCTAAATTTCAACACTACAGCCTAAATTGATAGAAAGATCATCGGGGGGCTTTGTTTTATTTGTAAATTTCAGTGCCCCCAGACCTTTCATTACCCCTCAAATAGGGGAGGAAATTTACTATGGTTTATATAAGAAAATAATTCATAAGTCTTGAGTCCACATTCCTGTTTGGTGACAATCATTCCAAAAGTTTTAGAATTCTTTTCCTGTGATGATATGACAAATGTTGTTATTCACCTAGTTTACATATTGATTTCATCATTGAAATTGAGCTACCAAACCTATAACATTACTCAGGTGACCGCTAAAGTATTTGGCCTCTTGTTATATGTAAAATGTATGTATATTGGAAAATGAAAAAAATATTACTTTACTTATGTTTTCGACCTGTCTAACCTGTTTTGACCATGGACGGATATCACATTTCGACTACTTTTATCCTTGTGTTTGAGTATAAAAGTAAGAGTAACAACTTAATCCATCATTTGCTAAAAATGTATGTCTATGCATTAAAAAAAAACAATTAAAAAGTATGTGTTGCTATTGATTAAAAATTTTGTAGAATAAAAGGAACATAGGCGAAATCCTGATATTACCTGTCTTCAGGTACAAGCAAAATTTGTCAAGTTGAAAATAAATAAGAGAATACCGAAGCGTTAACAAAATCATGATCTGAACTCAAAATCGCAAAATATGAACAAAGGTTTACATGGAGACCTTTGTAAAGGTACAAGAGAATAAGACTAGGTGTTCCGGAACAGTAAGCGTCTTCTGCTTCATTAAGGACATCCACCATGTAAATCTTTGTCACATCCAAGTAAACATCAAGTTCTCAAAATGAGAACCGGGTATCATTGTCAATCACAACAAGTAAACAGTAATGAGCATATATTCAAAAATGTCCATCTTCATATCACTTAAAGATACAGAATATTTCTCAATGAGACAAATATGGCGACCATAAAACTTGCCTATAGTTCTGATCAGCCTGCATCTCTCGAATCCTTGTGTTGTTAGTTTGTTTGTCAGCAGTCGACATCGATCACGAAAATAACGATATCCAGAGCAAGCCCTAGAATATCGAATCAACTGCGACATGTAAACACCATAAGTTGGAGAAACAGGGATGTTACTATATATAGAAATGGAAAGTTCACGATCGGAAAATTGAAATCATCACGTTTGTTGTATAGCTTAGTAGAAGCTGTCCCTGTTAGGTCGTAGTTTAAGTAGAGATCAAGGTAAGCAGCTATTGTAGGAAAGTCTGTGGTGTCCTTTATTTCAAGTTCATAAGGGTATTTACAATCAACTTGGTCAGCAAACTTCTTTTTTAAAGTCAACTTTGAAATTTAATAAAGTTACAATTGTACTGTATGACTTGACGGCAGGTTCTGGAGATTTAAAAAAAAAAGCATAATACCTAATTCTGGATTAGCAACCATACATGTACGTACACATTATTTATGTCTTATTATATCATATTTGTTCTTGTGTTCTTGTTTTGACGTCACGAATACGTGTGCACAACTTTAAGCAGTTCACAGTGCGCTTGATTAGCTTACGGCAAAATCAGTAAAAAACCAAACTTCAACCTGGTGTAACTTTGTAACCGGTCGGCCGATCTCGATGCGCTTTTTGACAATATATTAATGCTGGCATAACGAGTCTGATACGAGGGGTGTTCCATAAATAATGTTAATCGTGCAATTTATGCACAAAACCACCTCGTGTCGATTGAGTGATCACTGGCTCGTGACACATGTAAATATCTCGTCCACACGTTCACTGGCCCCGGTACAGTGTACATCGTTTCATAGCCTATTCGTTAGACTAGACACAAAATGACAGGAAAACGAGATGAAAATGTTCTTGAAATTAGGGCCTATATAAAAGGTAGGTCATTACTCGGCATAAAGGCTGTAGATATTCACCGCAAGGTGTGTGACATTTATGGGGAGGGCCAAATGTCTCACAGGACTGTATGTAGGTGGGTAGGTAAATTTAGTGCTGGGCAGCAGCAACTGAAAGATGCTGCTAACCCAGGTCGTCCTGCCACAACTTACGACCAAAGATAATATAGAAAAAATCCGAAATATCCACCAAACTGATGCTCGATTCACCGTAAGACAACTGGCTCGAATGAAAAACTTGTCGTTAGCAAGAGTTCATGCAATTTTGAAGAAACACCTAAAAGTTAGAAAGATAAATGCAAGATGGATACCCCATTTGTTAACGGATGAGCAAAAGAAGACGCGTGTAACTATGCAAAAAAACTTCTCAAAATGTACCCAAAATATAGTAAAAAGGCTTTTGATAATATAGTCACTGGTGATGAGACCTGGGTGTATTATTTTGAACCAAAGCGGAAGGTTGCCAACCGAATATGGGCCACTAAAAATGCCAGACGCCCAAGTATTGCCAAACGAATACGAACGGTAAAGAAGGTTTTGTATGCTATTTTTTTCACTAATAAGGGTCCAGCTATTCAAATCCCGGTGCCAAAAGGCAGAACGGTCACAGGCAAGTTCTATAAAAACGTTGTTCTGAGAAAGTTGAAGAACTACTACAAAAGTCTCCGCCTCAAAACAGGACTTAAGTATGTCCGACTTTTGCATGCACCCGCTCACAAGGCACGTATTGTGGCTGACTTTTTGGAGTCAGAGAAGGTTACCATCCTTCCGCACCCTACGTATTAGCCAGACTTGGCCCCCTGCGACTATTTTCTCTTTCCAAAACTTAAATATCATTTATCTGGAAGGAGATACAATTCGAGAAATGCCCTTGGATCTGCTGTTTATCAGTGTCTGATGGGTGTACCCATTGAAGAGTATGAAAAATGCTTCCAAAAATGGATTGACCGGCTAAAAAGGTGTGTTCTGGCTGGCGGAGAGTATTTTGAAGGGCAGAGCAAATTAAAATGAACAAAAGCACTTCCGCTACGGTATATGAGCACCAATGCAAGTGACATTATTTTTGGAACACCCCTCGTACTTTCAGTTTCTGTTCACACTACAGCTACTCTTTAATTTTGATTACAAAAGAACAGTTTTAAACAAAAGACTTTCAGTTGTTAGTGGTTGGTCCTTTTGTGAATTTATTCACACAGTAAATGTGGAAAATGGGAATCACAATCGATTAATATGAAACTGGTTATACCGAAAGGGATTGACCTCTGAGCTGTGATTTTTTGGGCTTTCAACATTATCAAATTCTGTAGTTTCATGATGACAGCATGATTCCTTACTTTGTGCATTTTCAACCTTGGCATTGAATAGAACAGTTAAGAGCCACACACCTTTATACCATATGTACAAAAAGACATATATTCTCCTCTTGCTGAGACTGCTGAAATTGTTCTATGTAAAATTGAATAAAAATTAGGTATTTTTAAAGTGTTATATATGCCACCCACTCCGATAAATAGATCGACCAAAGAAGAGAAGTTGATGTTTTCTGCTAAGATGAACTTTTATCTCACCTGGTCCAAAGGACAGAGGTGAGGTTATGCCATCCCATGGCGTCTGTCGTTAATTGTAAATATCCATGTTATAAAAATGAGTTTTTGAAAAAAATTCTTTACACGTTTTTTGTTAATTTTATTCTGAGCAGAGATTTAAACAGGGTGGTTAATGTTGTTCAACAGACATGCTGTCAATCTATGTGTGCTATATGTTTTTTTATACATACCGGTAATCTAACTTAGGAGACCATATTTATGTATAAATCCCTGTTTAGGCAGATTGTATCATTTCTTTGCTTCCTTCAGTTTTATATACGGTCCACATTATTACATTAACCTGTGTAAAGTTATTTTTATTAATATCCGTTTCCTTGTAGATTCATGTTCAAGAATTTATACCAAAGGCTGTATGATATGATCAGGTTAATTTTATGAAAAATAACACAAACAAAATCTATATATCTATAATTTTAATTTTCTCAAAACCATTCAAAATGGGATAGTCATAATTCTCGCACTTCACTGAAACATGTCTTTTATTCACAAGTAGCGACAACATACAGATGCTGGAGATTTAAATGATTGGAAGGTTCCTGAATCTGCCTGGGTCATATACCTGAAAATACATCAATAGATCAAGTTTAAGTTTAATGTCTACTAATCATTTCATCATATCAGTGTTTAGACTCTCATTACAATAGATAACTCATATTGATACACATAATCTTAAAATCTTAATTGTTGATGACAATGATACCCAATAGTACAAATATCTAACAGGTGCTCCACTATACATGACATGTGCATGATGTATATATATTCTTTTTTTTTGTCATACTTCTATTCTATAATGAGACTACAAGACATGTGTCCCAGTATTAGCAAGTGCCCTTTTGCATGCATATAGCAGGGGCTGTACATACATTACACAGATGCACAATTTACCAGTACATGTTAAGTTTTACAGGAGCTGTACTGTCCCAAATACATGTAAGGTACAGGGACTGTGTAGGCCTACATACTCTACATATGTAGCCTACGTTCATGTTTATCACAGAGGCTGGGCGGCCATGTTGTAAAATTGACAATCATCTGTGAAGTATTAAACTAGTTTCTACCATACACATTTGTCACAAATATATGTGAAAAACACTCAGCTTTAAATTGGTTCAAAAATTATAATCGATTGGTCGAGTAGTTATTGAGATAATCTATTATCAACCGGAGCAGGTATTTCAAAGACCCGTGTTATTTCCATTCACGACTGGGCGGCCATGTTGTAAAATTGACAATTATCTATGAACGATTTAATTAGTTTATATCATACAAATTTGTCACAAAAACATGTTAATTCATGTGAAAAAACATTCAGCTTTATATTGGTTCATAAATTAAATTGATTGGCCGATTAGTTATTGAGACAATGTGACACAACAAGAGTGGGTATTTCCGAGGTGCGTGTTATTTACATTCATGACCGGGCAGCCATTTTTTGGATCTCCATCTCCATGACTGCGAGAGAAACGAAAATATGACCAAAATCACAGGCGTCAACGCCATCCATACTGAAACAATTGTTAATAAGATGTTGTTTAAACAACTTGTATCAACAGTGAACCGTAATGATGGTGCAATACTACTTCAAGTGGTCTGGTCTGTTTTCACAGCAATTTCTTCGATCATTGAAGCGGCGTGGAAGCCATGCGGTAAACGCTAGAGGGCGCTAAAAATCAGGGGAGGTAACTGAGAATTCATCTCGCTAGATATTTACAAGCGGATAGAAACAGTGCCCTATCCCTCTCACATATACGTCCCTGCTGATACTATGACATTTTTTTAATGTTATTTCATATTTTCAAATATCAACATAAACATTTGGTTATTGGATTTATCAGGAACGTATATGTGTCCCTGGATTTATGATAAATATTAAGGGCGGATCCAAGAATTGTAGATGCGTTAATGTGACACACTCTACTTTCAGATATAAACCCAAATTTATCCAGATCTTGTTTATGAAAACTGTATGAAAAACAAAATTTAAACTCATCTAATGGTTTGAGTCCTAGTTGAAATGAATATCATCAACTAGAGTGAGCCTCACAAAATTCATTTATTTATCGCGTTTGAATTTCACGTATATCTAGAATCCTGTTTCTGTTCTAGTACAATTCCAAGAATATGACACAGTATTTTTCTGCGTTAGGATTTAGAGTAATTATTATGTCCCCCAAATGAAGTGGGGGGACATATTGTGTTTGCTCTGTTTCTTATAATTATTATTATTATTATTATTCCGCTTTCTTCTATCTTTCCGTTGTGATTTCGTCTCACGTTTTCCTCCTAAACTTCGCATGAGCATTGGTGCGGGGCCGAAGGTGCGCAACGCGCATGTCTCGTAACAGAATTCCAAAATGGCCGCCACCATTTCCTGGCCTCTGATTGGTCAAAATTTAGGTATTGTTCGATTTCGGTGAAAATTGGTACATAAGGGTATTGAGGGAAGCCGAACACAATAGTACCACTTACGAAGCTGTGCGTTGCCATGGTAAGGAAATGGAGGCTTCTGATTGTTCACAATTAACATATTGTTTGATTTCGGCGAAAATTGATACATAGGGGTTTTGAGGGAAGCAGAACACTGGCGGGGCATCGCAGGTCAGATGGTCCATCGGCGAGATAATATTTACAACATGAATGACTGACACATCTATAAATGACTACCAAAGTTCATTAATTTTGTAAGGAACTTAACACATATGCGTGAGTATATAAAGAGTTTACAAGAACACGAAATGAGTTAACAACGCAATTTTGGGACTCACAGCTGATTCTGCCTGGACCCTGCATTGCCGGGATGGAAGCATTGAAGAAAATGAAATACTCGTCGCTGATTGGTTGAAAATGACTTTGATAATACAACTTAATTGAAGCAACGTTTATAATCAGCGTTCATTGTCTGTATGGTATTAACTGTTTGAGAAATTAATTAGGACTTTTTTAAACTAACACAAAGAATTTTGACGTAGCGGAAAAATATTAACTGCAATGTAACTGCCTTTCACAATGTAAACAAATCACACTATGTGTAAACATGGACATTGTGTATTGTACGAAGGCTTGATGAAGTTGGATCGTTTGAGTTGATTTACGTCAGCTTCTACGTTTATTATCCAGTATTTCAGTAAATCCAACTGGCAATATGCATGCTGTCAACAATCTGTATGTTATTATGTCCCCCAAACGAAGTTGGGGGACATATTGTGTTTGCTCCTTTTCTTCTTATTATTATTATTACAAGCTTTACCCAACATAATCGTACAGTGTACGTGAATGAATAATGTATACGTATCAGCTGTACGTTTTTGTTTTCCGAAAGCACTGTCAACTCAACCACACTTCGTCCATCAAACCATGCTCTTGGTCTTCTTTGATGGTGTCGTATTTCTATTTGTTGATCAGATGCATCTGTTTCGATCTTTCAATATAGTCTCTTTCAGCTTCTTTCTTGTCTAGTCTTGTGACTCTGTTTTCGTCAGCCAATATTTGTTTACCGCGGCTACCTGACATTTGCGCTTCCGGTTCTATTTTTTTCTAATCATGTGACCACTATCCTGCTCCCGGTTCCATGCTGATTCGCAAGAAAACATAAGAAATGGTTTTTTTAAACATAGAAAACGATCATAAACATATAACTATGGTACTGATGTGCTAAGTAATAAGTCTTGATATTAAATAAATATGTTATTGTTTGATAATCTAAACTGTTAAGGTTAAAAAAATTATAGAAAATGTTTAATGTCTTACCATGTTGAGATTCCTATAATTAGTCAAATGGCGGCAGCGAAATTGAGCATACGGGACCAAATTTAGCGAATAATGCTGTTTTAAGGTACTTTCTGGTTAATTGACACAACTGAGACCTTGATTTTCCTTCTTTGCCTTCAGAAAATGTATTTCTTTCAGAAATTTGTCCAAACACGAGCTTATGATTATTATTATGTAAGATTATGTTTTAATTATTATTCTTCAGCTTTTTTCTATCTTTCCGTTGTGAACTTGTCCAACGATATCCACCTAAACAACTGGACGGATTCTTATGAAACTTCACATGATCATTGGTCGAGGGCAGAAGGTGTGCAAGGCAGAAGGTGTGCAACGCGCATGTCTCATAACAAAATTCCAAAATGGCCGCCACCATTTCCTGGCCTGATTGGTCGAAATTTAGGTATTGTTCGATTTCGGTGCAAATTGGTACATAGGAGTATTGAGGGAGGCCGAACACAATGGTACCACTCACGAAACCGTCCGTTGCCAAGGTAACGAAATGGAGGCTTCTGATTGGTCGGAATTTAGATATTGTTCGATTTCGCCAAAAATTGGTATATAGGAGTATTAAGAGAAGCCGAACACCATGGTACCACTTATAAAACCGTCTGTTGCCCTGGTAAGGAAATGGAGGCTTCTGATTGGTCAAAATTGAAATATTGTTTGATTTTAGTGGAAATTGGTACACAGGAGTATTGAGGGACGCCGAACACAATGGTTTAACTTTCTAAACTGTCTGTTGTCATGGTACCGAAATGCAGGTTTCTGATAGGTCGAAATTTAGGTATTGTTCGAATTCGGTGAAAATTGGTACATAGGGGTATTAAAGGAAGCTGAACACAATGGTACCATTTAAGAAAACATTTGTTGTCATGGTTAACAATGGAGGCTTCTGCGCATACATATACAGTTCTATTACACTCTTCCATTGGCACAATTTACGACTATTGGGGTAGTTTCGGGAACATTATAGTAACTGCCGCCGTTTTATAGTAACGGCTGCCGTTTTTTTTAAATAATTACTTAACAAGTAGAATTAAATCACTTTACTGGATCACAGATCTAGACTGATTGATTGTTTAGTGTAGGAAGTGCGACTAATTTGAGCCCTGTAGAATCAGATAGAACACGGCAGATCCCGTAACAGCCCGATGTCGTCATGTTACGTCCTTCTTATCTAATTGCATTGTTTTATATAAAGGCCTATTTTGACATTGTGAATGCAATGAATAGAAAAATATCATATTCTTCAAATTAAAGCTTCCCTTGAATTTTGCTGGTAGATTCTCGATTTTGAACACTAAAATTTAGCATTTTCAATTTTTCCTTTTTAGCCCACCATCTGCCCCATTCAATTCGCCATGCGTCCTTCCGTCCTTAAACAATAGTTGTGCTCTTTTGATTTTAGGACTGATCGGAAATTAAAATTGCTGAGAGGTGGCCATCTTGGATTTTGACATTGAAAATTTGTTATCGCTATTTCGTATGAACCACTTGATGGCTCTTGCTCAAATTTCATGTGTAGGTTTCCCTTGGTGCCTAGTTATGCCCTTCTGATTTTCTCAAATCAACCATGCTGAGAGATCCCACGAGATGACATGCGCAAGTCACGTGATTCAGTACATACGCTTGTTTTAGATTCAGTTACACGCATTTCGTTTTGCTTGGTTTTTTTTTTTACTCACGTTTTGCCTGATCACGGTATCACTTCGCTACCTTTTCTTACTAACTTTCTGAGGAAATACCAAGTGACGTTTTGGGATTCGCCTGGATTTCACAAACTTTGTACACGTGCGGCGCACGTGGGTTTGTTTACTTTTGTTGGAAGTTCTTGGCTTCAAAATGGCGGATTTGCCCAATTCTGGGTCTTCAGCGCCAGAGATCGTTTTAAACGATTAAACCGTCACACCGCCCAATTCTGGGTTGCGCACTGACTTTATTGGCAATTCTGCCATATTTTCTCCCGAATTCAATTCCTCCCGTGTTAATGAGATAATTCTATCTCAGGGAGACGAAGTTTTAGTCACAGAAGCCACGGTACAAAATTTTGGGAGTCGCCATGACAGTGCTCCACTTCCGGCATCCTCATCTAGCGGAGTGACGTCAGCAAGTGCTACCGCGCATCCTACTCGCGCAGGTATTCCTACCGTTGGTGCGGGACTGCCCAACATGGCGGACTTCAGTGTTTTCTTTAAACACATGGCACAGGCTATGACGGAGAGCCAACTTGGCATCAACAGATATGTCCCGGGAGACCCAGAACCGGATCGGACTTCAAGCATCGATAACAATGCGACTCACGACCGGTTGGATGATTTTGTTGAGGCTACTGCTGTGCCCAGTGGTCCAGAGATTGTAGACGATCTCTTAGCGGACATGAGCTCGTTCTTTGACAACGAGGAGAAAACGGGACCTAAAGTCAGCGAGGATCTCGCTCAAGCAGTGTCCTCGGGATTCCGTTCTAAGGTCCCAAAAGAGAAAAAGAAAGCTCTGTTAGACAAATACCTGAGGCCGGAGAATTGTCCGACGATCAAAACTCTGAGAGTAAACAAGAGCATATGGACAAGTATGTCTCGGAGTGCTCGAGATACAGATTTGGCCTCACAGATCTGCCAGAACAATGTCTGTGCGATGACGTATCCATTAATACAGTTAATGGATATCCTTAACAGTGCTAAAAAGAGCAGACGTCCCGTTTTTGACGGTGAACTACAGCAATGTTTACAGCTAACCATGGACAGTTTCAAACTGTCACAATTGCTCTTTACAGACATTACCTTCAGGAGAAGGGAGGCTATTCAGCCGCAGCTACAAACTGCATACAAAGAACTTTGCAGGTAAGTTGATTCAATAATTACGTGTGCAGATTTTTAGCAATAGTTTATTAAAACATGTACAGTATAATATTCATATAGTGTATGTCTTGAAGGGTGCAGGTTTGCATAATCCCATTTTACAATACACTTATAATTATGGTTTACATGTATATGTCATATTTAGACATACTGTTCATGATATTATTGATTTTGTTGTAGTGATGACACCCCTGTCACTGACCAATTGTTCGGGGATGATCTTGAGAAGAGAGTGAAAGATCTTACTGATGCAAGAAACATCACTAACAAACTTGGACAAAACAAAAATTCCTCCAGTCGACCGAGGTTCCAGACCCATAGACATCAACAAAGACCACAGTTTCAGCCTCGGTATCAACCCTATCCTCAGCAGAGAGGACATTTTCAGGGCAGGCCTGCCTACAACCAATTCAAAAAAGGAGGGGCAGCTAACAGCCAGGGACGAAACCAAACTTCGGCTCCTTTTTTAGGAGGAAAGAACTCGAATGCGAGGCCGCCAAATACTCACAAAGCAGCCAAGAGGACGAACTAAGTCAAGAAGACTTTTCGGTTGATGTAGGTATAAACAGTTCTTTTTCCAACACACCAGCTAACTTCATAGCAGGAAAAATACAGTTTTTTCTATCTCGCTGGACGGAACTGACCTCAGACCAGGAAATCTTGGGTTTTGTGAAAGGCTGTTTTATTGACTTTAATTCTTTACCGGATAAGTTTTTAAAACCTAGGCAAATGCAATATCCTGCAGAGAAATTGAAGATTTTGGATGTTGAAATTGAGAAACTCTTACAGAAAAAAGTCATAGAACAGGTTGATAATACAGATGGTTATTTTTCCACTCTATTCACTAGACTCAAAAAGGATGGCTCACAAAGACTTATTCTGAACTTGAAAAATTTGAACATTTCTGTAGAAACGCTACATTTTAAGATGGATACAATCAAAACAGCACTTCGTCTGATTACAAAAGATTGTTGGTTTGCTTCTATTGACTTAAAGGACGCATACTATTCAGTTAGCATTGATAAGAGTTTCAGAAAGTATCTCAAATTTCAATGGAGAGATTCTCTTTACCAGTTCACATGTTTACCAAATGGTTTAGCTTCTGCCCCCCGTACATTCACTAAGTTAATGAAACCAGTGTTTGCTACATTACGGAAAAAAGGGCATACCAATCTGGCTTACTTGGACGATAGTTTGCTTGTCTCAGATTCACAGGCAGACTGTGAACGCAATGTGTATGACACTGTGACACTTGTAGACAATTTGGGTTTAACTATACACCCAGACAAATCAGTGTTGGTACCTACACAGAAAATAACTTTTCTAGGGTTTGTGTTGAATTCGATTGACATGACAGTGTCTCTGCCGGCAGAGAAAATACACAACATTATTGGGATATGTGAGACATTAAAAAGGAAACAAATAGTCGTCATTCGAGACTTGGCCATCTTGGTAGGGAAACTTGTGGCTGCAGAACCCGCAGTTGATTATGCCCCACTTTATTACAAGACTTTGGAGAGAGAGAAAGACACAGCCCTTAAGACTAGTCGGGGCAACTTTGATGACAAAGTTCGCTTATCGCGTGTGAGCTTGAGTGATATTCAGTGGTGGATAGACAATCTCAACCATGCACAGAAACGCCTCGATAGAGCACCACCCAGCATATTCATTAGTACAGACAGTTCCAAATCAGGCTGGGGTGGGATCATGCATGACTCTAACATACATACTGGTGGACATTGGACCTACATTGAAAAGAATGATCACATTAATGTGTTAGAGCTTAAGGCTGCTTTCCTTGTTTTACAAAGTGTCTGTTCAGTGATGAGCAAGGTTCATATTAGGTTACAAATGGATAATATGGTTGCAGTGACATACATTCAACACATGGGAGGACGATGTGAAGACCTACATTGGCTAGCCAGAAAAATCTGGTGCTGGTGCATGGAAAGAGAGATTTGGTTAACAGCAGCACATATACCTGGTGTATCAAACATCGAGGCAGATTCTCTGTCCAGACATTTGTCAGACGACATGGAATGGAAAGTACGACAGAATGTATTCAGTGCTATTGGTAGAGAGTATGGGGACATGACTATAGACCTTTTTGCATCTAGACTCAATTACCAGTTACCAAAGTATGTGTCTTACTTACCAGATCCTCAAGCTTTTGCTGTTGATGCCTTTACACTGCAGTGGAATTTTCCTAATTCATATGCTTACCCTCCTTTCAGCATACTTCCCGGGGTGCTACAGAAAGTGGACAAGGACAAGACAGAGTTCATGATTCTGGTGGCTCCAATATGGCCGACTCAGGTGTGGTTCCCATTTCTATTGAGGATGGTAGCAGGACCGAGTTTCATACTCCCTGTATCCTCCAAAACCCTGGAACATCCAACCCAACTCCACAGGAAACATCCTTTGCCGAAAATGCGACTGGGTGTTTTTCCAGTGTCAGGTCAGCCCTCCAAAGTCAAGGAGTACCAGACTCAGCTGCCGATCTCATCACAGCGTCTTGGAGGCCGTCTACCCAAAAACAATATGGGACATATCTCCAACGATGGATGTGTTTTTGCCAACAAAGGGAGATTACTCCATTTAACCCATCTGACAATGTGATGCAGGTGCTTCAGTTTCTTACTTCTTTGTATGAACAGGGATTGGGATACAGTGCATTGAACACTGCAAGAAGTGCATTAGGCTCTTTGGATTTTTATAATCGAACTGTGACTATTGGAAATCACCCACTTGTGTGCAGACTTCTTAAAGGCATATTCACTAACAGGCCAAGTCTTCCACGTTATACACAAACGTGGGATGTAAATATAGTTTTAGATTTGTTAAAAACTTGGATACCAGTAGATAGACTAGAATTAAACTTTTTAACATATAAATTAGTTATGTTGCTAGCGCTAGTTACTGGACAACGGGGTCAATCTTTACACTCTTTGAGTGTTGACTGTGTCGTACTTGATGAAGTACATGAAAGTATGACTCTTTACTTCAATAAACTGTTAAAAACATCAAAACCAGGGAATCATCAATCACCTATCACTGTAAAAAAGTTTGTCAGCAATCTACCACTCTGTGTTTTAACAACGATGGTTGAATACTTAGGTAGGACAAAACCTTTAAGAGGTGATACAGTTCAGCTTTTCATCAGTACTGTGCCTCCACACACGGCTGTGTGTCGCAGTACAATATCTCGATGGATCAAAATGGTGCTGGCTCAAGCTGGAATAGACATAAACGTTTTCGGAGCTCACAGCACTAGAGCGGCTGCTACTAGTGCTGCAGCCAGACAAGGCCTGCCTTTAGACAAAATTTTGGCAGCTGCAGGATGGAAAAGGGATAATACCTTTTTCAAATTCTATGATAAAGCCATCAGTTCTCAAACTGCAGACAGTTCTTTGGGTGCGATCATGTCAGGATAAGTGTTTATTGTCATGCTTGTCCTTTTTGAGAATACAATTGTTGATATGGTACTGATGTCTATTTGTTTTTATTTGCACAATGTTGCATTGACTCTAAAATCTCGTGGGATCTCTCAGCATGGTTGATTTGAGAAAATTATATAATTAAACGAAGAATGAAGTTTGAGTAGAATTTTCTCAAATCAACTTCATGCTGAGAGATTACACCCACCCATATGTATATGTACATCGTACAGATTTTTAACCCACCCTTATTTACTCTCAATGTTCAATTCAACATTGTGTGTACTCTAAAGACTGAATCACGTGACTTGCGCATGTCATCTCGTGTAATCTCTCAGCATGAAGTTGATTTGAGAAAATTCTAATCAAACTTCATTCTTCGTTTAATTATATAATTTTAGGCCTGATTGAAAAAAAAACGGTGAAAGGCGGCCATCTTGTATTTTGACATTGACATTTTGTTATTGCTATTTCGTGAAAACTGCTGAATGGATCTTATTTAAATTGCATTTGTAGGTTCCCCTTGGTGCCTATTTTTGCCCTTTTGATATTCGGACTGATCGGAAAAAACAAAATGGCTGAAAGGCGGCCATCTTTGATTTTGCTATTTAAAGCTTGTTATTACTATTTGTTGAGAAATATCGCATGGATTTTTCTCAAATTACATATGTAGGTTCCCCTTGGTCCCTATAGTTGCCCCTTTCTGATTTTGGGATTGAGAGGAAAAACATTAAAGACCCAATATACGTAACTTCAGGGAAATTTTCGTGATTCTGAAAAATTCTGGAAAAAAATCCAGTTGATAACCATGCAAAAATAAGCCTAAAACGAAGTAAACCTGAGCGGTAACTAACAAGAAACTCATGACAAAAAAATCCAAAGAATTAAAAATAATTCAGGTGGGGCCCACTTCAACAACAAACCGAAGGTAGAAGACGGTTAGAAATGGACGCGTGTTTACAAATCGCGTGTTTCAACTGCTGCTGTACCGGTAACCGCGAAAGAATTCATCTTGAATATTGCTGATATCAGTTAATCTTAACTAAATCTATAAATATAAGTTATAAGGCTTGATTTTCGCTTCAAGTTTTGCCGAAAGTTACGTATATTGGGCCTTTAAGGCTGACGGGACCATCTTGAATTTTGAAATGAAAGTTTGTTATTGCTATTTCGTGAGAAGGACCTGATGGATCTTAATCTTACTCAAATTTTATATGTAGGTTTCCCTTGGTGATTAGTTTTGCCCTTTACGTTTTGGGACTGATCAGAAAAAAAATGGCTGGAAATCAGCCATCTTGGATTTTGCCATTTACACTTTATTACGCTATTTCCTCATCAAGTTCTTGATTGATCTGACTCAAATTTCATTCGAGGTTCCCATTGGTGACTACCGATTTCAGGACTTATCGGAAAAACAAAATAGCTGAAAGGCGGCCATCTTGGATTTTGACATTGAAAAGGACTATGTATGGTTTTGCCTGTTTTTGGCCCCCAAATCCATCAAATTTTAAATTTCATTATTGAACACTCAAATAATATTATTTCAAATATAGATTATATCCCTCACGCAATTGTAATAATATTTATTTGTTATTTGTGCTATGGTTGCCATGGTAACCATCCAAAATATGCATAAATTATGCAAATGTAAATATTTGGTCTATTTTGGTCAATATTTACATAGATTTTCACACAGCAACCATAGAGCGCATTCTTGAACAAAGTTTATATTTCTCCTAAAGATGTGGTATAAGTGCCAACATATTCTCATTTGATATTAAGTTTGTTCAAGAATGCGCTCAATAGTTTCTAATAGAAAAACTATCCAAAAAGTGGGCAAAATTGGCTAAATGGTCAAATTCCCTAATTTATGCATATTTGAGATGGTTTCCATGACAACCAGAGTTGAAACAACAAATAATTATTGTTTCAGTTTTATCAGGGATGTACTCCATATTTGAAATACATTAACTTGAGAGTTCAATAATCTGCTTCAAAATTTGATAATTTGGGGGCCAAAGAAGGCCCAAACCATATATAGTCCTTTGTTATCGCTATTTCTTGAGAATTACTTTATTAATCTTACTCAAATTTCATATGTAAGTTCCCTTTGGTGCCTTCTTGTGCCCTTTTGATTTCGGGACTGATCAGTAAACAAAATAGCTGAAAGGCGGCCACCTGGATTTTGCCATTGAAAGCTTGTTATCGCTTTTTATGAGAATACTGCATAGATCTTTCTCTGTAGGTTCTCCTTGGTGCCTAGTTGTGCTGTATCGATTTTGGGTCTGATCTGAAAAAGAAATGGCTGAAAGAAGGCCATCTTGGATTTTGAAATGAAAGTTTGTTATCGCTAGAAGTACTTGATGAATCTTTCTCAAATTTCATATGTTGATGCCTAGTTGTGCCCTTTTGATTTTGGGTCTGATTGGAAAAACTAAATGACTCAATGGCGGCCATCTTGGATTTTACCATTTAAGTCTTGTTATCATTTTTCTTGGGAAATTTTTTATAGATCTTCCTCAAATTTCATATGTAGGTTCCCCTGGTTTAAGAAATACAAGATTGATTTGGAATTTGGACCTGATCATAAAAACAAAACTCCTGACAAGAGACCTTCTCAGCAACTTAATTTTCAATAGAAACTCATAGAACTAAGATTAAATACATAATTGAAAGTTAAGATAAGAAGATCCATCTTTCTAAGAATGTATTAAAAATTATCAATGGTGGGCGCCAATCTTTTTCATGTCTCATTTATACACACATTGATTCTATATTCATTCCTAACAGACATAATCTCCTCTTGAATGAATAAATAATAATCGCTATTCGAAATAAGACCCACAAAAGGAACAATATACAAATATGCTTTACTACAACTAGTAAATTGCGTAAATATAGATAAGAAAACAAAAAACAGTTAAAACTTTAATGATTCTGGAACTTTAATGTTGATGTAAAGGAATATATAGACGTGATTTGTTATCAATATACATTATACATGACCGCGGTTGCATTAAAATTGTCCAGTCAAACATAAAATTATGTAAGAATGGATGTATATTTAATGTCAACAATATCATGCTGATTTAAAATTGAAAATTAAGTAACCAAAGTGTACCCTAATGTACAGCTAATCTATTATTGAAACTATCAGTGGGTCTTCACTGTTTTCACCTGATAAAATTAATATCAATACAACTGTTAATACATGTGTATTGTTTTGATTATTTATAAAACTTTATACAGCTGAATATTGTTAAATTTTGATACTTTGAAATCATGTATTTGGAAGCACCACAATACCACATTGTCAAGAATGTGGGCAGTTAACGTTCATGTTCTTTGGATTTCTTGCCGTTTATTTCTTTCTCAATAACAGAATCAGCAATATTGTGGTATAGTTAACGGTTGGGGATGGCTTCACAAAGCGAAAATAATTCCAGACCGGGTTCTCGTCAAATGAGAATTATATCTGTAAAATAAACATTTTTCAACATACTCTCACGTCTTTTTCAATTATCAAATTCTTTGCAAGTAAACTCAGGAAAACCAAATACAGGATGGACAAATAACGCTGCATTTCCTGATTTTGTTTTCTCTTTGCTTTGTAGATCTATGTACTGTAAAAATACATTATTAGCTCACTTGCTCGAAAGGCAAGTGAGCTTATGCCTTGTACTCCAGTCATTTTAGCCTCAAAAGGGGGCTAACCCCAAATTAATTGCAACATAATTTATTCCATGGCATTTTGAAAGCTCTATATACATTATGTATATAAAAATAAATCTACATCCGCCAAAATGGTGGAAAATCATAAAAATTAATTTTCAAATCGTCACGTGAAGAACATGAATTATATATAGAAAATGGTAGTTGGGGTAACCTTTTTGTGCATTGCCAAATCTTATATTTGAATGGTTTCATGAAAGGCCCAATATACGTAACTTCAGGAAATTTTTCGTGATTCTAAAAAAATCTAAATAAAAATTCAGTTGATAACCATGCAAAAGTAAGCCTAAAACGAAGTAAACCTGAGCGGTAACTAACAAGAAACTCTTCACAGAAAAATCCAAAGAATTGAAAATAACGCAGCTGGGGCCCACTTCATCAACAAGTCGAAGTAAGAAGACAGTTCAAAATGGACACGTGTTTACAAATACCGAGTTTCAACTGCTGCTGTACCGGTAACCGCGTAAGAATTCATCTTGAATATTTCTGATATCAGTTAATCTTAACTAAATCTATAAATATAATAAGTTATTAGGCTTGATTTTCGCTTCAAGTTTTGCCGAAAGTTACGTATATTGGGCCTTTAACTGGTACACCAAATGAAAGATAATTTAAAGAGGAAAAACAACAATTATGTAGTATTTTGACATCACAATAACCATTGAATTATGTCCTCTTTTCCAAATCGCAATTATTTCATTTCTTCTAATAAAAAATATGTTTTTTTTTTCAATTTTTTAAAGTAACTTTTTTGCCCTTGGCATTTATACAACAAAAAGACTTATTTTCTATATTTTAGTTAATTTTTCAGTTTTTCATTGGAATTAATCCATAATCCAATTGAATAACATAAAACAATTCTTGATCTAAACGTCTTCAGTCAGATCATTGTCTGTCAGGGAGGCCGAGTTTGCACAATTGATACCCTTGCATTCAGTGCATACACATGAGCTGTCCAGACCGTTCTTTCTACACAAACAATGCATGCTTTCGCAGTTTGTTTTACAGCTGCATTAGATGATTTCCAATGAATTTACTCACAGGTAGCAGCTTGGATTTGACGGGTGTATATCTCCATTTCATTACCATTCAATGACTGATATTGGTGGTATAATCTGATGTTGACAGCAAAGACTGCACATTACTGCTAACCAATTCTGTGGTCACCTTGGTTGTAAACTTGGTATATCGTAGTTTATCCAGACTTTCATCAGATGCTTCGCCATACAGATACACAAGAATGGACTCGCCAATCTGGACAACTTGGTCAATAGTTGATGTCCTCGACATGACATAATTTTATGCGCTTTCTCTCTCATCATTTGGCTTAATAGAAGCTTCTTAAGGGCCTGTCCTTTTCCTATTCCAAATAATCTTGAAGTGGTGTCGCATCCAGTCAATGCATGGAGAACGGGGAGAGCGAAGCATAAAGACTCGCAAAGTATGGCGAGTGTGTTGCACAAATCCCGAATACTTATTGTTTTAGCTCACTAGACCAAAGGTCCGGTGAGCTATAATGCCATGGCGCAGCGTCCGTCCGCCGGTCGTCCGTTAACATTTGCTTCAAATCGCTACTCATCAAAAAGCCCTGATTGGATTAATACCAAATTTGGTCAGAAACATTCTTGGGGGAAGAGGAACAGATTTTGCATAAATGGTGACTGACCCTCAAGGGGCCAGGGGTGTGGGGCCCAACAGGGGAAATAGAGTAATTCCTTTAAATCGTAGCCATCGAAAACAATTACTGGTTTTCCATACCTTCTGGTTGCATGTTGTATATGCACATCACAAATCGAATCAAATGATTTGCCAATCTTCCAAGGTATCCTCCGCAGATTTGATCCTCCATCGAGCACTGTGATAACATCGTCGGGCGATCCATCTACTCCACAATTCCCTAAGCTCCAAATACTGTCAGCTCATGATGATTTCTGTGTTTGCCTTGGTAATCCAGAAGAACCAAAAGAATCATATAATGCTGAAGGATGACTTGATAACTCAAAGTGTAAAAGTTCTGCAGGATCTTCAATTGTGTTTCCTGATGCGACTGTAAGTCTTTCAAATAAAATCTGAGGATCAACATCCACTGTTTCACCATCAACTTGTATGTGACTGCTGGTGTTCATTGTACGTAGATGGGATCGCTTGAAAGAGTACTCCAGAATGGACTGTCCGGCCATGGATTGGATTATCTTCTCCCCAACCTCTTTAGTGGTGTCTTGGTTGACATTACTTTCCGAAACTTGACCTGTCTCAATATTTTTAGCTCACCTGGACCGAAGGTCCGGTGAGCTTATGCCATGGCGCAGCGTCCGGCGTCCAGCGTCCGTCCAGCGTCTGTCAACATTTTCTTCAAATCGCTACTAGTCAAAAAGTCCTGATTGGATTTTAACCAAATTTGGTCAGAAACATCTTTGGGCGAAGGGGAACAGATTTTGCATAAATGGTGACTCTGACCCAAAAAGGGCCAGAGGGGCGGGGCCCAATAGGGGAAATAGAGGTAATTCTTTAAATCTCTTCTTGTCAAAAAGTCCTGATTGGATTTTGACCAAATTTAGTCAGAAACATCCTTTGGGGAAGGGGAACAGATTTTGCATAAACGGTGACTCGGACCCCTAAGGGGCCAGAGGGGCGGGGCCCAATAGGGAAAATAGAGGTAATTCCTTTAAATCTCTTCTTGTCAAAAAGTCCTGATTGGATTTTGGCCAAATTTAGTCAGAAACATTGTTGGGGGAAGGGGAACAGATTTTGCATAAATGATGACTCTGACCCCTAAGGGCCCAGAGGGGCGGGGCCCAATAGGGGAAATGGAGGTAATTCCTTTAAATCTCTTCTTGTCAAAAAGTTCTGATTGGATTTTGGCCAAATTTAGTCAGATACATTGTTGGGGGAAGGGGAACATATTTTGCATAAATGGTGACTCGGACCCCTAAGGGGCCAGAGAGGCGTGACCCAATAGGGGAAATAGAGGTAATTCCTTTAAATCTCTTCTTGTCATAAAGTTATGAATAGATTTTGTCCAAATTTGGTCAGAAACATTGTAGGGGGAAGGGGAACAGATTTTGCATAAATGGTGACTCTGACACCCAAAGGGCCAGAGGGGCGGGGCCCAATAGGGAAAATAGAGGTAATTTCTTTAAATCTCTTCTTGCTAAAAAGTCCTGATTGGATTTTGGCCAAATTTAGTCAGAAACATTGTTGAGGGAAGGGGAACATATTTTGCATAAATGGTGACTCTGACCCCTAAGGGGCCAGAGGGGCGTGGCCCAATAGGGAAAATAGAGGTAATTTCTTTAAATCTCTTCTTGCTAAAAAGTCCTGATTGGATTTTGACCAAATTTAGTCAGAAACATCCTTTGGGGAAGGGGGACAGATTTTGCATAAATGGTGACTCGGACCCCAAAGGGGCTAGAGGGGCGGGGCCCAATAGGGAAAATAGAGGTAATTCCTTTAAATCTCTTCTTGTCAAAAGTCCTGATTGGATTTTGGCCAAATTTAGTCAGAAACATTTTTGAGGGAAGGGGAACATATTTTGCATAAATGGTGACTCTGACCCCTAAGGGCCCAGAGGGACGTGGCCCAATAGGGGAAATAGAGGTAATTCCTTTAAATCTCTTCTTGTCATAAAGTTATGAATAGATTTTGTCCAAATTTGGTCAGAAACATTGTTGGGGGAAGGGGAACAGATTTTGCATAAATGGTGACTCGGACCCCAAAGGGGCTAGAGGGGCGGGGCCCAATAGGGAAAATAGAGGTAATTCCTTTAAATCTCTTCTTGTCAAAAGTCCTGATTGGATTTTGGCCAAATTTAGTCAGAAACATTTTTGAGGGAAGGGGAACATATTTTGCATAAATGATGACTCTGACCCCTAAGGGCCCAGAGGGGCGTGGCCCAATAGGGGAAATAGAGGTAATTCCTTTAAATCTCTTCTTGTCATAAAGTTATGAATAGATTTTGTCCAAATTTGGTCAGAAACATTGTTGGGGGAAGGGGAACAGATTTTGCATAAATGGTGACTCTGACACCCAAAGGGCCAGACGGGCGGGGCCCAATAGGGAAAATAGAGGTAATTTCTTTAAATCTCTTCTTGTCAAAAAGTCCTGATTGGATTTTGACCAAATATGGTCCCAAACATCCTTTGGTGAAGAGAAACAGATTTTGCATAAATAGTGACTCGGACCCCAAAGGGGCCAGAGGGGCGGGGCCCGAAAGGAGAAATAGAGGTAATTCCTTTAAATTTCTTCTTGTCATAAAGTTATAAATGGATTTTGTCCAAATTTGGTCAGAAACATCGTTGGGGGAAGGGGAACAGATTTTGCTTAAATGGTGACTCGGACCCCTAAGGGGCCAGAGGGGCGGGGCCCAATAGGAAAAATAGAGGTAACTCCTTTAAATCTCTTCTTGTCAAAAAGTTTTGATTGGATTTTGGCCAAATTTAGTCAGAAACATTGTTGAGGGAAGGGGAACATATTTTGCATAAATGGTGACTTGAACCCCTAAGGGCCCAGAAGGGCGTGGCCCAATAGGGGAAATAGAGGTAATTCCTTTAAATCTCTTCTTGTCAAAAAGTTTTGATTGGATTTTGGCCAAATTTAATCAGAAACATTGTTGAGGGAAGGGGAACATATTTTGCATAAATGGTGACTCGAACCCCTAAGGCGCCAGAGGGGCATGGCCCTATAAGGGAAATAGAGGTAATTTCTTTAAATCTCTTCTTGTCATAAAGTTATGAATAGATTTTGTCCAAATTTAGTCAGAAACATCATTGGGGGAAGGGGAACATATTTTGCATAAATGGTGACTCGGACCCCTAAGGGGCCAGAGGGGCGTGGCCCAATAAGGGAAATAGAGGTAATTCCTTTAAATCTCTTCTTGTCATAAACTTATGAATAGATTTTGTCCAAATTTGGTCAGAAACATTGTTGGGGGAAGGGGAACAGATTTTGCATAAATGGTGACTCTGACACCCAAAGGGCCAGAGGGGCGGGGCCCAATAGGGAAAATAGAGGTAATTCCTTTAAATCTCTTCTTGTCAAAAAGTCCTGATTGGATTTTGACCAAATATGGTCAGAAACATCCTTTGGTGAAGCGGAACAGATTTTGCATAAATGGTGACTCGGACCCCAAAGGGGCCAGAGGGGTGGGGCCCAATAGGGGAAATAGAGGTAATTCCTTTAAATTTCTTCTTGTCATAAAGTTATGAATGGATTTTGTCCAAATATGGTCAGAAACATCGTTGAGTGAAGGGGAACAGATTTTGCATAAATGGTGACACTGACACCCAATGGGCCAGAAGGGCATGGCCCAATAGGGAAAATAGAGGTAATTCCTTTAAATCTCTTCTTGTCCAAAAGTTATGATTGGATTTTGACAAAATTTTGTCAGAAACATTGTTGGGGGAAGAGGAACATATTTTGCATAAATGGTGACTCGGACCCGAAAGGGGCCAGAGGGGCGGGGCCCAATAGGGGAAATAGAGGTAATTCCTTTAAATCTCTTCTTGTCATAAAGTTATGAATAGATTTTGTCCAAATTTGGTCAGAAACATCGTTGGTGGAAGGGGGACAAATTTTGCATAAATGGTGACTCTGACCCCTAAGGGGCCAGAGAGGCGGGGCCCAATAGGGGAAATAGAGGTAATTCCTTTTAATTTCTTCTTGTCATAAAGTTATGAATAGATTTTGTCCAAATTTGGTAAGAAACATTGTTGGGGGAAGAGGAACATATTTTGCATAAATGTGGACTCTGACCCCAAAGGGGCTAGAGGGGCGGGGCCCAATAGGGAAAATAGAGGTAATTCCTTTAAATCTCTTCTTGTCCAAAAGTTATGAATGGATTTGCCTAAATTTAGTCAGAAACATTCTTGGGGGAAGGGGAACAGATTTTGCATAAATGGTGACTCTGACCCCTTAAGGGCTATTTTGGCACTTAAGGGTTACAAGTCAGAGATTAATTCCAGGTGAGCGATGCAGGCCCATTGGGCCTCTTGTTTGAGAGATGGGTTGTCATCGCTGAACGGATTCTTCTCGCTCAAATTTTCAACGATGGTTTTGATGTCTTTATGATATCTGGCCTTTCTACTGGAAGTATTATCCTTGTGTTGATCACTGGTAACGAATCCAACTTCTGTCAGCTGTTGCATAGCATTGTTGATATCCGCGTTTTGTGGCATTGACAAAAGCCATTGTACCCTCTGTTTCTCTTCAAGGCCATGGCCTCTTGTAAGCCCGCCAGATGTTTTCAAGCTTCTCATCAGCTCTTGCCCTATAATAAGATCGGTTGACACACCTCCCCAATACTTATCAGTTCGCCTGAGGACGTGGTAACCGGAGAAAAAATCGGGCCCAATAGGGAAAATATAGCAAATTTGTTAAGATCTTTCTTCTTCTTTAGGAATGACAGAATATTGTCCAAATTTGTTCTGAAGTTCCCTTGGAGTAAAGGGGATTCAATTTTGTAAAAACAGTAGATCTGACCCCCCTGGGGCCTAAGGGGCCAGGCCTAATAGGGAATATATAGCATATTCTTGAAGATCCTTCTTCTTCTTTAGGAATAATAGGATATTGTCCAAATCACGTCACTGGGTCTTTTGGTTAATCAGAAGAGGTCTTTTCGCAAGCTTTGTCAGGCTTCATCTGAGGAACCTTTCAGCAAAATATCAGGTTTCTAATACTTTTAGTATTTCAGAAGAAGTCGTTTGAAGGTTTAAACAGATGTGACCCTTGTGACCTTGGATATAGCTCAAGGTCATTTCTTTTCACAAACTTTGTTTCATCCAAGGATGATGTGATGAGCATATACAACATGAAAGTAACCTTGAGTAAAGGGGATACAATTTTGTATAAACAGTTGGTCTGAGGGGCGGGGCTAAATAGAGGAAGAGCCTATTAAATCCCTACTAGTCATAAAATGCTGAATGGATTTGAACCAAATTTGATCAGGAACATCCTTTGGAGGAGGGAAACAGATTTTGTATAAATGGTGCTTCTAACACCCCTGGGGCCATAGGGGCAGGGGTCAAATAAGGAAAATGAGGAAAAGTCTTTTAAATCCCTACTAGTCATAAAGTCCTGAATAGATTTCAACCAAATTTGGTCAGAAACATTCTTTGGAGAAGGGAAACATATTTTAGCCCACCATTTTATCTATTCAAATCGCCTTGCGACCGTACTCCGTCCACCTTAAACAATTCTTGCTATCGCTATTTCTTGAGAAGTACTGAATAGATCTTTCACAAATTGCATATATAGGTTCCCCCTGGTCCCTAGTTGCGCTCTTTTGATTTTGGGACTGATCGGAAAAACACAAATGGCTGAAAGGCGGCCATCTTTGATTTTGAAATGAAAGTTTGTTATCGCTATTTCTTGAGAAGTAATCGATAAATCTTACTCAAATTTCATATGTAGGTTCCCCTTTGTCCTCATTTGTGCTGTATTGGTTTTGGGTCTGATCGAAAAAACAAAATGGCTGACAGGTGGCCATCTTGGAATTTTACCATGACCATTTGTTATCGTCGTATCTTGTGAAGTATTGAATGGAACTTTCCCAAAGATCATATGCAGGTTTCTCTTGGTCCTGAGTTGTGCTGTATTGATTTTGGGACTGATCGGAAAAAAACAAAATGGCTGACAGACGGCCATCTTGGATTTTGACCATGAAAATATGTTTTGATGTCTCCTCTTCGAAGGTCGTCTGTCTGTCCGTCTGTCTTGCGTCCGACAACGTTTTCCTCTAAACAACTTCTTCTAAACTACCGAAATTCGGCTGGTAGCTTTCTTGGAAGGAGCTGAATAAAGTTTGCAAGAAAAAAAATCATTTTGACATACTTTCAAGGTCACAGGGGTCAAACATGTCAAAACTTTCAAACAACTTCTTAAATATCATCAGGCATAGATACCTCATATTTGGCTGGTAGCTTCCTTGGATGAAGCCGAATAAAGTTTGCGGAAAGAAACAACCTTGACCCATTTTCAAGGTCACAGGGGTTAAACCTATTATAACCTTTTAACCACTTCTTCTAATAAACCAAAACACATAGAAGTATGATATTTGCCTTAAAGGTTCCTTGGAAAAAACTTGACAAAGTTTGCGAAAAAAAAATGACCTTGAGCTATATCCAAGGTCACAAGGGTCACATCTGTTTAAATCTTCAAACGACTTCTTCTGAAATACTAAAAGTACTAGAAACCTGATATTTTGCTGAAAGATTCCTCGGATGAAGCCTGACAAAGTTCGCGAAAAGAAATGACTTTGACCTATATTCAAGGTCACAAGGGTCAAATCTGTTAAAACATTAAAAAGACCTCTTCTGATTAACCAAAAGACCCAGTGACGTGATATTTGTTTAAATCTTCTTCTGAATGTTTTACAGTAAAATATTTTAGGCGAATTTAGGGTTACACTATAATATAAGTCAGAAATTGATACCAGGTGAGTGATGCAGGCCCATTGGGCCTCTTGTCTGACAGTTCCTATAAACAATATGGCCGACAGGTGG
Source organism: Mimachlamys varia (assembly GCA_947623455.1). Taxonomy (NCBI): domain Eukaryota; kingdom Metazoa; phylum Mollusca; class Bivalvia; order Pectinida; family Pectinidae; genus Mimachlamys; species Mimachlamys varia. The sequence continues at coordinate 26,570,044 of OX392534.1, forward strand.
TCATCTTTGATTTGTGAGTAATAGTTTGTTATCACTATTTCTTGAGAAGTACTGGAAAGATAATTCTCAAATTTCATATCCGATAGATATGTTAAACAATTGGGCCGACACTCGGCCATTTTGAACTTGAGTAATAGTTTGATATTGCTATTTCCTGAAAGTACTTGATAACCATTATCAAATTTTATTGTAGGTTCCCCTTGGTGTCTAGTTGTGCATTGTCCGTTTTCGAACAGATCCCATAAACAATATGGTCAACAGGTGGCCATCTTGGAGTTGTGAGTAATAATGTGTTATCGCTTTTTCTTGGCCATTACTGGATGGATCAGTCCCCAATTTCGTTTGTAGGTTTTTCTGGTGGAAAGCTTTGTCCTTTCAATTTTTGGACTGATTAGAAAAACAAAATGGCTGACAGAGGGGAATTTGGAACTGATCAGAAAAACAAAACTCCTGACAAGAGACCTTCTTTCAACTAGTATTCGTTTCACAAGGAAGAATATGATTTTTTTTAATATTGTGACAAAATCTATCACTAAAAATATAATTTACGACTACGAGGGCATTTAGAGGACTTCTGTAATGGTTCCCCATTACAATCAGTACTTGTTTCTTCTGGTTTCCTCCAGTCGTTGAGGTTTCTCTCAATTTTTAGCTCCCCTGGACCGAGCTTATGCCATGGCGCAGGGTGCGTCCGTATACATTTGCTTCAAATCACTACTAGTCGAAAAAGTCCTGATTGGATTTTGACCAACTATTGTCAAAAGCATCATTGGAGAACAGCTTTTGCATAAATGGTGACGCTGACCCCCAAGGGGCGGGGCCCAATAGGAGAGATAGAGGTAATTCCTTTGAATCCCTTCATGCCATAAAGTTATGAATGGATTTCAACCAAATTTGGTCAAACAGATCCTTTGGGGAAGGGGGACATATTTTGCATAAATGGTGACTCTGACCCCTAAGGGGCCAGAGGGGTGGGGCCCAATAGGGGTAATAGAGGTTATTCCATTAAATCTCCTTTCGTCATAAAGTTAGGAATGCATTTGAACCAAATTTGGTCAGAAAGATCCTTGGGGGAATGGAAACAGATTTTGCATAAATGGTAACTCTGACCCTCAAGGGGACCAAAGGGGCGGGGCCCAACAGAGGAAATAGAGGTCATCCCTTTTAATCGCTACTTGTTACATGAATGAATTATGACCTCATTTGGTCAGAAACATCTTTTTTGGAGGGGGAACAGATTTTGTATGAATGGTTGCTCTGACCCCTAAAGGGCCAGAGGGGCGGGTCCAATAGGGGAAATAGAGGTCATTCCTTAAATTGATATACTCATAAAGTTATGAATGGATTTACACCAAATTTGGTCAGAAATATCCCTGGGGGAAGGAGAACAGATTTTGTACAAATGATTGCTATAACACCTAAAGGGCCAGAGAGGCGGGACCCAATAGGGGAAATAGAGGCAATTCCTTTGATCGCTACTTATAAAGTTATGAATATATTTGGTCAGAATTTGGTCAGAAACATCCTTTGGGGAATGGGGAACAGATTTTGCATAAATAGTGACTTTGACCCCTAAGGGGCCAGAGGGTCAGGGCCCAATAGGCGAAATTGAGGTAATTCCTTTTAATCTCTTCTTGTCATAAAGTTTTGAATGGATTTGGCCAAAATTTGGTCAGAAACATCCTTGGGGAAGACGAACAGATTTTGCACCAATGGTAACTCTGACCCCGAAGAAGCCAGAGGGACAGGGCCCCATTAGGGAAATAGAGGTAATTCCTATATATTACTATTTGTCATAAAGTTATGAATACATTTGCTAAATTTGGTCAGAAACATCATTTGGGTAAGGGGAACAGATTTTGCATAAATGGTGACTCTGACCCCCAAGGGCGGGGCCCAAAAGGGAAAATAGAGGTAATTCCTTTCAATCGCTACTAGACATAAAGTTATGAATCAGTTATGACCAAATTTGGTCAGAAATACATTGGGGAAGGGGAACAAATTTTTGCATAAATGGTTACTCTGACCCCTAAGGGGCCAGAGGGGTGGGGCCCATTAGGAGAAATAGATGTTATTCCTTTAAATCTCTTCTAGTCATAAAGTTATGAATGGATTTCAGCTAAATTTGGTCAGAAACATCCTTGGGGGAAGGTGAACAGATTTTGCATAAATGGTAACTCTGACCCCCAAGGGGCCAGCAGGCGTGTCCAATAGGGGATTTTCAATCGCTACGAGTCATTAAGTTATGAATCAATTATGAGCAAATTTGGTCAGAAACATCCTTGGGGGAAGGGGAACAGATTTTGCATAAATGGTAACTCTGTCCCCCAAGGGGCCAGAGGGGAGGGACCCAATAGGAGGAATAGAGTTCTTCTGAAATACTGTTAGGGGTAGAGACCTTATATTTGACTGGTAGCTTCCTTTGATGAAGCTGAATAAAGTTTTTGAAAACAAACGACCTTGACCTATATTCAATGTCACAGGGGTCAAATATATCATAACTTTTAAAAGACATCTTCCAATAAATCAAAAGCCCTAGAAGCATGATATTTGGCTGAAAGGTTCCTTGAATGAAGCTTGACAAAGGTTACGAAAAGAAATGACCTTAACCCATATTAAAGGTCACAAGGGTCATATCTGTTAAATCATTTGAGTGACTTCTAAAAATAAAAGGCCGAGAGACATGATATTTGGCTGGTGCAGCTTCCTTGGGAGAAGCCAAATAAAATTTTCAAATGAAAATGACATTGTCTGACAAGGTCACGGGGTAAAATATATATAAATATTAACATGTTGTTCTGAATGTCTTACAGTAATATATTTTAGGCACTTCAGGGTTACAAGACAGAAATTAATTCCAGGTGAGCAATGGGGCCTCTTGTTAATATAATTCATTATGTGAACTGAAATGCAGAGATTTTGGGGACATCTGTTATGGTTCCCCATTACGATCAGTACTTGTTTTATTGAAGTTTCTTGCTTAAAACATTCTAAAACATTCAGCTTAATAATGATCACGCTTTATAGTTACAGTTACTGCTTACAGTTTTTGCTTTCCACAGCAAGTCTTGTGAGTGCACAAATGCATCACTGCACTAATCTACTGGTATTTGGTTATGTACTAAAATTTATGTGCACGATACATTTACAGTATATACCAGCACAATCATATAATAATATAGCATTTAATTTCTGATGTTTGTCTATTTATCACATACTATACAGGTATTTATATGTAATTGATGTCCCAGATACACACATTTTTTACTTACAGTGCACACTACCACAGAGAAGTAGAGACGAAGCCCTACAGACTGTACCAGCCCACTATTGACCACAGTGCGGTTCACGGTAGGAGAGGGAAGCGATCTTGATCACTACACTATATTCCTTGCCAGTTCTGATATTCTCAGATCATGTGTTTATGATGGGATTCCAAGATCATCAACATGGTTATCTCCGGTTTATTTTAAGGGTATATGCTACCTTCTGATCTCTGGTTCCTTTCATAAAGATAATTCTGATTAATGTTAAGGGTGTATGCTACCTTACTGATTTCCATCTTCTTTCATAAAGATAATTCTGATAAATGTTAAGGGAGTATGCTATCTTGTTGATCGCGATCTTCTTTTATAAAGATAACTCTGGTTTATTAGCTCAAATTTATGATGGTGCCGTGTCCGTTTGTTCAGTGTCCGTCAACTTTTCCTTTAAACGACTTCTTCTGAAATCGTGAAAGGCCTATTGACATGAAACTGGTAGCTGACCAACTTTTGCAGCAAAAATCACTTTCAAGGTCAAACTTCTTCTGAAATACCAAAAGGCCTAGAAGCATGATATTTATGGCTGCTTGATTTTTGGAAGAAGCTGAAATTGCTAATGACAGTGATCTTGTTTTACTTTCAAGGTCACAGGGGTGAACTATGTATTGTAGCAGAAGTTGTTAAAATGTTTTAACAGCATCGACCCCTGTGAACTTGAATATGGGTCAAGCTCATTTCTTTTCGCAAACTTTGTGTGGCTGCATTCATCCAAGGAAGCTACCAATCAAATATAAGGTCTCTCTGCTGGACGGTATTTCAGAAGAAATTGTTTGATGGTTTTCGACATATCTTAACATGTTCTTCTGAATGTCTTGCACTAATAGATTTTATGCGACTTTTATTAATATCGGTTTTTAATAAGAGAGGTGTTTAATCTAATAGATATGTTATTATATTGCTTGATGAAATTGACTATCATCTTAACAAGTCATTAGATTCCTCGAGTGGTAACAAATGCAATTCTTAATAAGAAATACAATTTAGATATTAGGTTGTTGATTATATAAATGAAATGTAACTTAAGAGGCAAAGAAATCTGAAGTTATATTTCTGGGGTTGCTTACAACTAGTAATTTATGACAGGGAAGGGTGAATCTCCGGCACAAAATATTTTCAATTGGTTAAAAAAGCTCTGGTGAATATAGTTGAATATAGATGGATGCATAGTTATTATAATTCCTGATTTTGTAAAAAAACAAAACATTTCAGCTTTGTTTCAGAATTTGATCTTTTGACTTCTTGGTTATAAAGCTCAGGGTTTATACAGGCCTTGTAAAGGCCCTAAAACCAAGAAAAGCCCTGAAACTGATGAAAAGGCCTTAAATGGCCCTAAATTTAACAAAAGAAGCATTGAAAAGCATGGAAATTATCCTTGAATATGACAAAAAATACAAATATGAAGTAATACGCAAGATGTGTAAATTAGGTATAACTTTTGGAAGATGGGATACCATAAGCACGGAAATCCCACGAAAAAAAGCAACAAACGCGGGACTGTGCTTTTTCATTCACTGCCAGCAAAAGACATTCTTATGAACAATTAACTGGTGCTTATGAACAATTAACTGGTGCTTCTGAACACTATTTGTATGTGCCTTTACCACTTCCAACACTGGAACCAGGATGATGTGAACAAACCTGGCAACGATCAATGAATATGTACAGAAAAGGGATGTTTAGTTGTATTTTTACAATTTTTTAGAAGGCCTTGTTTTTATTTAGGTCATGAAAAAGCCCTTTGAATGCTTTGAATTTCTAGTAAAGTTCCTGTTTAAACCCTAAAGCTTATCATCTGTACTAGAAGTCAAAATGTCAATATGCTTTTTCTGCAAACATTCATTCCATGTATTGTAATCGCTTCAGATTAAACGAGAGACAACTCTTATGACCATGTAGATGACCTCTGAGGAGCATTTGCTGTACATATTGTAAAATTAAGCTTTTATATTTACAGTCTACACTGACATTCACTTGATAACCATTACTCAACAGACTATCATTATCACTGCATAACTGCATACGTGACAAATTTCTATGACGTCGACAACAATTCATGTGGGCGGAGCTATGCAAATCCTACAGTTTAAAACACAATTGTGTGACGTCACCAACAATTAACGTAGGCGGAGCTTGCAAATTTCACGCTGTTTCATTTATTGAACCATTCCCACGTTTATTAGTTTTGAAATGAAATCTGTGTCTGAAGATTGAACTATAATGAAGAAAATAGTTACGAACATTTCACAGAAAGATACTGTAAATATAAGGATTAACTTTCTATTTTGTTTAGGTTATCGGGGGATAACTACAATTGAAAACGGGTAAGGTTATTGAATTTACCCGTTTTCCATTGTAGTTATCCCCCGATAACCTAAACAAAATATAAAGTTAATCCTTAAATAGACTAGACCTTTAAGGTTCAAAGGTCAACTAAGGATAAATATCAAGGTCATAGTTACTATGGATAGAAAATCATGTTTAAAAGTACCAAGGTCACCTTAACCTTTCATAGATATGTATTGTCGAGGGCTTAGTGACTTCCATTTCTCAAAAATGTTCATACAACTTATAAAATGTATATTTTTGATTTTGTCTTTTCAACTTCGACAGCAAGATTAAATATTCAACTGAATTGATGATTCCAGGGGCAAAATCGAAGCCACCATTTATAAAAAAATCAAAACAACTTAATTTACTGTGCGTTGGGAGAGTTTCTTGTCAGACATATATTTTCAAGATTTTAAAATGTGTTCATGTTATCCCACTAAGACGGAAAATCTTGCTTGATTGAGTTGGTCATTTTCTAGGAAATGTAAACATCATCTATAACCATTCATAACATTTTTAGCTCACCTGAAGGGCCGATGAGCTTATGCCATTGTCCGTCGTCCTTTTGTCAACTTTTCCTATAAATCCCTATTAGTCCTGAACCACACAATGGAATTTGACCAAATCGCCCCGAAACATCCTTGGGTGAAGGGGATTCAATTAATTTTGTATAAATGGTTGGTCTGAACCCCCCCCCCCCCCCCCCCTTGGGGCCTGAGGGGCGGGGCCCAATAGGGAAAATATTGTAAATTCTTTAAAATCCTCATTTTTCTGTAGGAATGACAGGATACTGTCTAAATTTGGTCTGAAGGAACCTTGAGTAAAGGGAATTCAATTTTGTATAATCGGTAGGTCTGACCCCCCTGGGGCCTGAGGGGCAGGGCCCAATAGGGGAAATAGAGGAAAAGCCTTTTAAATCCCTACTAGTCATAAAGTACTTAATAGATTTGAACCAAATTTGGTCAGAAACATCCTTTGGAGGAGGAGAACAGATTTTGTATAAATGGTGACTCTGACTCCCTGGGGCTGAATGGGCGGGGCCCAATAGAGGTAATAGAGGACGACTTTTAAATCCCTACTAATGTCATAAAGTACTGAATGGTTTTGAACTAAAGTTGGTCAGAAACATCCTTTGGCGTAAGGGAATTGATTTTGTGTAAATGGAGACTCTTACCCCTCTAGGGCCTGAGGGGCGGGGCCCAATAGGGAAAATTAAGTAAATTCTTTAAAATCTTTCTTCTTCTGTAGGAATGATTATAGGATTTTGTCCGAATTTGGTTGGAAGGAACCTTTAGTAAAGGGGATTGAATTTTGTATAAACGGTAGGTCCGATCCCTCTGGGGCCTGAGGGGCGGGGCCCAATAGGGGAAATAGAGGAAAAGCCTTTTCCATCCCTACTTGTCATAAATTACTAAATAGATTTGAACCAAATTTGGTCAGAAACATCCTTTGGAGGAGGGGAACAGATTTTGTATAAATGGTGACTCTGACCCCACTGGGGCTGAATGGGCGGGGCCCAATAGGGGTAATAGAGGACGACTTTTAAATCCCTACTTGTCATAAAGTATTGAATGATTTTGAACTAAATTTGGTCAGAAACATCCTTTTGGGGAAGGGAATAGCTTTGGTATAAATGGAGACTCTGACCCCTCTGGGGCCCAATAGGAAAAATATATAGTGAATTCTTTAAAATCCTTCTTCTTCTGTAGGAATGATAGGATATTGTCCCAATTTGGTCTGAAGGAACCTTGTGTAATGGGGATTCAATTTTGTATAAACAGTAGGTCTGACCCCCATGGGGCCTGAAGGGCGGAAAAGACTTTTAAATTGCTGCTTGTTAAATTGGTTTTGGTTGTGATCTCCACCCTATAACATTAAAATATATACCTTTGCTTGGCATAAAGAGACTAACATAATCATAATATTATGATTGGTCCCAGGGTGATTCCTGCCCTTGCAGAATCAATTTCTGAATCATAACTTTTAAAACGGTTGAGATCCCCACCCCAAAGCTATATATAATTGCTGGGCATTAAGAGACAATCACAATCCTGATATAGATTTGATCCCAGGATCTACCATGACCTTATAGACTTCCTAACCAAATACTATACAATTGCTGGGCATAAACAGACAAATGCTATCATGATATGAGCATTGATGTCAGGGTCTGGTCACAGCCCTTAGGGACCCAGTTTCTCAGTTGAACTTGAAAACAGTTGAGAAACTCACCCATTGACCAAACTTTAATTTATACAGATATGCCTCAAGGATTTGTCTTCAGGTCTGTCCCTGTCCATGGGATCTTTTTGGAAAATATTTTACCATGATTACCTAGATACCAATGTATCCAGTTGAGTGATACGTACAGGCCCTTTGGGCCTCTTGTTTGAGGACTAAGGTGTTCCGGCGGTGGCGTCAACATTTGCGTTAAAGTCCACTTTTCACAGTGTTATGAGCATCGAATTGAATTGAAAGCTGGTCACATTACTCAAAATATCATTCTTAATACCTAACCTCAATTTAAAAGAAATCTTGTACAGGTTTTGATGTTTTGGGGCAAAAACATTGGAATTTTGAGAATTTGCGTTAAATCCATTTTTATAGTGTCACTGATATGTAATTTAATTGAAAATTGCCGTAGTCATACTAATTTTTCCGTTGGGACTTAACCTTTATTGGCAAAGCAGGAAAGGCGAGACATATAATATATATACGCATAATTCTTGAATACTTATTGATTAATATGATTTTACAATATAGCAAGTGTTTTTTCTAATTTTATACAAATGTTTCAATTGTTCCTTCCGTCTATGTGATAATCCTGCTCAAATCCTCAATTTTAGTGAAATCCAAATAACTTCAAAAGAAACTAGCAGAGAAAGGGAACACGTACATAATTATAGAAATCTTATGTAGAATACACGGTAGTTTATGTAATACCATATATCGGGTTATTTTCGCACTGTGCAATTTTTGTGAAAATCATCAAAATAGACCATTTGCAACATTTTGCATATTCTAATTTTGGAGATTTCAATGTTCAAGGAAATGAAAAAATAAGCACAATCTGTTCAAATAAACTCTTAGATATTTTACGAACAGCAGAAGTACTGGCCATTCATCGTGTATGGTTTCCTTCTCTTCTTTATTATCCAATATAATAAATAACACAAATACAAAAACTGTATTTCCCATCAACATAGGCACCGATTGATGTTTATCAAAAAAAAGATGGTCCCAACAAAATGTTGTTATTTTTCGGGTTGGTCTGAAATCCAAAATGGCCGCCACAGCCGCCATATTGAAAAACTCATTTCAAACTTCTCAATTTCCACTGATGCAATTGAGCTGAAACTTACCTGAAACGATCCTGATATAGTCTCGCCCATGTGTTATTTTTCGGGTTGATCCAAAATCTAAGATGGCCGCCACAGCAGCACAAAGGTGTGATCGGACTTGGCCTTACCCTTTAGGCAATTAACCTTATTACAAGGTGTCAAGAAAAACAGATTATAATTGTTGTCATTATTGCACGGAAACTCCGCCAACTTACATCTGCCAGAATTAGCGATCGAACTTGGTCGAGCCCTTAAAGCATTTTACCGGATAATCGAAAATATTTGTTGTTGTTATTGCGTGGAAACGAAGTGTGACAGATGGATGGTGTTACTTGATAATAATAGAAAAGAGAAACCCAGGTAGCTTAATTCAAAACACAATTTAATGATACATACAAAATATATACACTATAATTAAATCAGTGGTGTATCAAGATGTATAGGTGAATAACTAATAAGTAAAGTTGATTTAAACTCATCTGCAGGAAAAGATGTCCTTGTAGGTTTTCTTCCAATCCGTAGTTCTAGAATTAAGAATGTTAATCACAGTTCACGGTTCACAGGTATGGTGGCATATTTCTGACATTGTGTTATTTTAGGTCGCGTTAGTGTAACACGACTTGACGAGGCAATTATGTCGATAAGTTGTGTTATTTACGCGATTTTTCTTGAAAGTATCTCGGCAAGTCGTGTCACCGTAACCCGACCAGTCAAGATAGATTATCACGGATCACGACCTAAGTCTTGCTTTTGCCAAGATGTGCCATCGAGTTAGTTTTTGCCTAAATAAGTTACAGACATTCGGCCATCCGGAACAAAACAGGCTTTACACTACGTAATGTATTGTACATGTATCTGGCAGTGAGTCTGAAGCCGCAGCAAGTGCAACTTTCATAAAACGATACAACTAATTTAAATATTAATTAGTGTCAATCATATATTTTACCCAATTGACCTAATTCAACATTAACTGAATACAATATTATTGAAGTACTCTATTGAGCTGCTTTAATTATCTGTCATTATAGAAACACAATGATACTCAGATTATATGGCAAAATTAAATCCGGCTCTGCCGCTTCCCATTGTAACCTCCCCCCTTCCCCTGGGGCTATCAGAGTAACAGGCCTTCGGAATACTGGACAGACACCATATCTCCCCCCCCCCCCCCTACCCCGACACACAAGATAAATGTTGTTTCTTTTTTTATAATTATTTAACGTCGCATATTTAAAACAATATGTAAAACAGTTTTACTTATGATTGTTAAAGCAATTTACAGTGTAGGATGCATACATGCTTATAAATTAATCAGATACACACTAGTAAAAAAAGTGTGATTTTACCCCCACCCACTCCCAATTCAATTTTGTATAAATGGTTGGTCTGACACTGTGACCATATTATTTGTGGTGGATGGGAGATGGCGAGACCAAAAAGACGAGGCAGGAACAGAAAGGGTTTCGGATTAGAGAGGGACAAGTTTTGACATGCAATACTGAATAATATGTATTTTAATGTGTTCTTACATAAAGGTTGAATAAATGCATATGTACATATAAACAAGCTTGTTATTACATGTATATTTGTAAGGTATGAATCAAATAATTAAACGTTAATTGACCAACTAATAAGGATCAATCCATTGGCTCTTGTGTACAGGTAATTTATTTTTGAGGACTAAATAAATAGGTTTTTCCATTCATCCCAAATTTTGTTGAATTCTTGAATTTGCATGTTTTGTTTTGACAATGTCTTTTCATGTATAAATGTTTAAGATAGATATCGCTTTAGGCCAATTAATGAGAGATTTTTTTTGGTTTTCTTTGCATTTGAGAATATTTAGTATTTGGTATATGATGATGACATTAATTTGTTCGGTTTTATTAGTGTCTACTATGCACCCAAATAGGACTGTACTTATATTAAGGTCGATTGTTTTACCCAGTTTATTATGTATCAATTTGTTTACCACCAATATGAATGGGTAATGATCCGGTTCAAAATTTTATATTGGAACCAATGGATTTTTGTTTCATTTGTGATTTGGAATTGTAATTGATATATTTGATTAAAACAAAGTGCACTAAATCTATCATCTGATTTCCATTTTTGCTCTGCTGTATTTTGAAATGAATTATGTTTAATCATAAGAACTGTGTAGATATCTTTACTTCCCTAACCAGATATTAAGATTATTTGTAGATGAAATGGAATGAATGGTCTTGGGTGGTTGTTTTCTAATATTGATAGATCTATATTCAGTGCAGATTTTTGTATTGATTCACAGATACAGTGCACTCCTCTTTATATCATGTTGCATTTGTCAGACAAAAACATGATATTAACAGGAATGTGACATTAAGAGAAACATGTTTTTCCACTAAATCTAGTGCATTTCCAATCTCCATAACTAAAAGTAAGCTATTCAACGTACATATGAAGATGTTTCAATATATAGATAACATAATTTCAATTGAAAATCATTTTTGGAGATGTTTTTTTTATTTTCTATGCAACATTTTGTACAAGTTGTATCTGAAATCAATGAAAATGACATCATTTTTTTGGATATTTTATGTGTTTTGTTAAAAAAACATGATATTAAGAGGAATTCACCTTAAAATACATGATATTAACCAAATAAAATTACATAGATTATTTAGAGAGAGAAATGGTGCTTGGGGAAAACATGATATAAAAAGGAATGTGACATTAACAGGGGTGATATTAAGTGGAGTCCACTGTACTTCTATACTGGAGGAAGTTTGATTGTATACTGTATCTTTCTTTAAATTCTTCAAATGTAAGAAATGTGTTATCATTTTGTAGAATGTCACTTATAGAATTTACACCTTTGATGATATGCATATTATTAAAATAAAAAGAGGAATTATTCATCAAAAAATTTTGATTAAACCATAGTGTTGATTCTTTTAAATTTGTTATTGTTTTGAGAGGGTTATTCTCTGTAATAGTTATCCATGCTTCAAGGACATCATTCCAGAATCTATTGGTTGGTTTAGGTGGTGTACATCAAAATTAGATAGATTGTGCATACAAGTTATTTCTGCTTCAAATATATTACTCCATTCTATTGTTTTTGTTTCAAGAAGCCGTCTAATCCACGTTGTTTAAAGGCCCAATATACGTAACTTTCCACAAAACTTGAAGCGAAAGTCAAGCCTAATAACTTTTTTTATATTTATAGATTTAGTTAAGACTAACTGATATCAGCAATATTCAAGATGAGTTCTTACGTGGTTACCGGTACAACAGCAACTGAAACTCGGTATTTGTAAACATGCGTCCATTTTGAACGGTCTTATAACTTTGTTTTGTTGCTGAAGTGAGCCCCATCTGAATTATTTTCAATTCTTTGGATTTTTCTGTCAAGAGTTTCTTGTTAGCTACCGCTCAGGTTTACTTCGTTTTCGGCTTTTTTTGCATTGTTATCAACTGGATTTTTTTCAGATTTTTTCAGAATCACGAAAAATTTCCTTAAGTTACGTATATTGGGTCTTTAAGGCTAGTAATACATTTATTGAGGTAAATCATTTTTAAATCTCCGTCTTTGTAATCCTTCACTAAGTTTCCCCTTTTAATTTTTTCTGTAACTGACTGCCATATGAATTTAAAAAACAAAGTATTTAAATACTGAATTGTGTTTTTGCTTGGGTTGGTATTTCAATGAACAGATGTGTTATTTTGGGGATTATAAGATATTTAAGAACTGCAATTCTTCCTATAGATGTTATATTTCTTCTAGACCATTGTTTTAACATACATTTTATCTCATTTATTTTGTTTCGATAGTTTAGTTCAGTAATTTTGTCCAATTCAACAGAAAAATGTATTCCTAATAAACTAAAAGTTGTGACATTACATTTTAGGTTCCATCGATGATGATAAACATCTGCACCGAATTTCTTTTTCCTATCCAGATGACTTGGGCTTTTTCTGTGTTGACATTCAGACCTGATATGACAGAGAGATGACATAACACACATATGCTGCACCTCTTAAATTTAGTAATAGATACAGTATGCCGAAAAATTGAATAAAACAGCATCATACAGCTATTTCGTTCTCCTAGGACTCTTCAGTGATGCTAAGGGCCAAAATGTCTAAACTAATGTAGAAGCAGAAGGGCCAGGTGCGTAAAACCCCTTTAATTTATGAATTTAGAAGAAAAATTAAACTAGTTAAATCGTGTACTACGAAAATGTGTATATTATGTACCGTTCCACTACTCAAATGAGATTAACTGTAGCTATGGAGGCTCAAGCAAACCTCCGGGACTGAAAAATTCACCAGCAGAGTCTGCCACCCCCTATCAAAAAAGATGACGTAACACACACATAGAATCAACAGCATATTTTTCAAAAGTTTCTAAAGCCTCATTGAATGATTTCTCAGAACCACTTAGGATAAAGCTTATGTCATTGGCGAACTGTGAGAGTTTGTGTTCTTTCTTATTTACATTAATGCCTGTAATGGTTTTATCATTGAGCTTATGCATACCGTGGCGTCCATCATCCGTCCGTCTGTCCGTCAACAATGGACTTCTTCTTCATAACTGCTGAACGGAATTTGATCAGATTCGGTCAGGAGCACTCCTATGGGGTGGTGATTCAAAATTTTACAAATGGTTGGGTTGACCCCCCGGGGCCTGAGAGGTGGGGCCAAAAGGGGTCAATTTGGCTATATTAATATAAACGGGGATTCCAAATTGTACAAAGGATTGGGCTAACCCCCCAAGGGCCTGGTGGGCGTGGCCAAAAGGGGAAAATTTGGCATTATTAGCTCACCTGGTCCAAAGGACAAAGTGTGAGCTTATGCCATACCGTGGCGTCCGTCCATCCGTTAACAATCGACTTTTTCTTCGTAACCACTGATTGGAATTTGGTAGGAAGCATCTCCAGGTGGCTGGGGCTCAAATCCATACAAATGATGGGGCTGACCCCCCAGGGGCTGTAGGGGCGGGCCAAAAGGGGTCAATTTAGCTATATTAATATTAACGACTTCTTCTCTGGATATAAGCAATGTGAAACATTCATATCTTAGTGGTAGCATCCCTAGGTGGCTGGGATTCAAATTTGTACAAATGATGGGGCTGACCCCTGAGGGGTGGGGCCAAAAGGGGTCCATTTGGCTATATTCATATTAACGACTTCTTCTCTGGATGTAAGCAATGTGAAACATTCATATTTTAGTGGTAGCATCCCTAGGTGGCTGGGATTCCAATTTATTCAAATGATGGGGCTGACCCCCCAGGAGCCTGAGGGGCGGGGCCAAAAGGGGACCATTTGGCAACATTGATATTACTTTTAAATGATTAAAATCCCCACCCCAATATTACACATACAATTGCTTAGCATAAAGAGAACATCACAAATATGGTTTTAGATTTGACTCAAGGGTCTGCCATGCCCTTACAGACATCCCACCTCAAAACTATACAGAAACAAACACAATCATGATATTATCATTGATGATGTCCTAGGGACCTTGGTTCTCAGTTGAGCTTGAAAACAGTGGGTTGAGAAACACACCCAATAACCTATCTGTAATTTATACCAATATACTTCAAGGATAATTCTTTGGGTCTGTCCCTGTCCATAGCATCTTTTTTAGAAATATTTTACCATGATTACCTTGATACCAATTTATCCAGGTGAGCGATACAGGCCCTCTGAGCCTCTTCTATATATTAACGACTTCTTTTCTGGAATCTAAGCAGTGTATGACATTTATATTTCAGTGGTAGCATACCTTGGTGGCTGGAATTCATTTTTAGCTCACCTGGTCCGAAGGACCGAGGTGAGCTTATGTCATACCGTGGCATCCGTCGTCCGTCAACAATTCTTTAAACGACTTCTTCTCCATAACCACTGATAGGAAATCAACCTAATTTGGCAGGAAGCATCCTTTGGTGCCCAGGATTCAAAATTGTACTAATGGTGGGACTGACCCCCTAGGGGGCTGAGGGCAGGGCCAAAAAGGGTTATTTAGCTATATTGGTTTAAGCGACTTCTTCTCCATAACCACTGATTGGAAAACAGCCTTATTGGCAGGAAACATCCCTAGGTGCTCAGGATTCAAAATTGTACTCATGGTGGGACTGACCCCCTAGGGGGCTGAGGGGTGAGGCCATAAGGATTATTTAGCTATATTGGTTTAAGCGACTTCTTAATAATTACTGATTGGAAATCAACCTTATTTGGCAGGAAGCATAACTAGGTGCTCAGGATTCAAAATTATACTCATGGTGGGACTGACCCCGCAGGGGGCTGAGGGATGGGGCCAAAAATGGTTATTTAGCTATATTGGTTTAAGCAACTTCTTTTCCATAACCACTGAATGGAAATCAACCTTTTTTGGCAGGAAGCATCCCTAAGTACTCAGGATTCAAAATTGTACTCATGGTGGGACTGACCCCCCAGGGGGCTGAGGGGTGGGTCCATAAAGAATTATTTAGCTATATTGATATTAGCAACTTCTTCTCCATAACCACTGAATGGAAATCAACCTTATTTGGCAGGAAGCATCCTTAGGTGCCCAGAATTCAAAATTGTACTTATGGTGGGACTAACCCCTAGGGGGCTGTGAGGTTAGGCCAAAAAGTGTTATTTAGCTATATTGGTTTAAGCGACTTCTTCTTCATAATTACTGATTTGAAATCAACCTTATTTGGCAGGAAGCATCCCTACTTGCCCAAGGTTCAAAATTGTACTCATGGTGGGACTGACCCCGCAAGGGGCTGAGGGATGGGGCCAAAAAGTGTTATTAAGCTATATTGGTTTAAGCGACTTCTTCTCCATAACCACTGATTGGAAATCAACCTTATTTGGCAGGAAGCATCTCTAGGTACTCAGGATTCAAAATTGTACTCATGGTGGGACTGACCCCCTAGGGGGCTGAGGGGTTGGGCCAAAAAGGGTTATTTAGCTATATTGGTTTAAGCGACTTATTCTCCATAACCACTGATTTGAAATCAATCTTATTTGGCAGGAAGCATCCCTAGATGCCCAGGATTCAAAATTGTACTCATGGTGGGACTGACCCCCCAGAGGGCTGAGGGGTGAGGCCATAAGGATTATTTAGCTCTATTGATATAAGCGACTTCTTCTCAATAACCACTGATTGGAAATCAACCTTATTTGGCAGGAAGCATCAATAGGTGCTCAGGATTCAAAATTGTACTCATGGTGGGACTGACCCCGCAAGGGGCTGAGGGATGGGGCCAAAAAGGGTTATTTAGCTATATTGGTTTAAGCGACTTCTTCTCCATAACCACTGATTGGAAATCAACCTTATTTGGCAGGAAGCATCTCTAGGTACTCAGGATTCAAAATTGTACTCATGTAGGGACTGACCCCCTAGGGGGCTGAGGGGTTGGGCCAAAAAGGGTTATTTAGCTATATTGGTTTAAGCGACTTATTCTCCATAACCACTGATTTGAAATCAATCTTATTTGGCAGGAAGCATCCCTAGATGCCCAGGATTCAAAATTGTACTCATGGTGGGACTGACCCCCCAGAGGGCTGAGGGGTGAGGCCATAAGGATTATTTAGCTCTATTGATATAAGCGACTTCTTCTCAATAACCACTGATTGGAAATCAACCTTATTTGGCAGGAAGCATCAATAGGTGCTCAGGATTCAAAATTGTACTCATGGTGGGACTAACCCCTATGGGGCTGTGAGGTTAGGCCAAAAAGGGTTATTTAGCTATATTGGTTTAAGCGACTTCTTCTTCATAATTACTGATTTGAAATCAACCTTATTTGGCAGGAAGCATCCCTAGGTGCCCAGGATTCAAAATTGTACTCATGGTGGGACTGACCCCCCAGAGGGCTGAGGGTTGAGGCCATAAGGATTATTTAGCTATATTGATATAAGCGACTTCTTCTCCATAACCACTGATTGGAAATCAACCTTATTTGGCAGGAAGCATCAATAGGTGCTCAGGATTCAAAATTGTACTCATGGTGGGACTGACCCCTTAGGAGGCTGAGAGGTTGGGCCAAAAAGGGTTATTTAGCTATATTGGTTTAAGCGACTTCTTCTCCATAATTACTGATTGGAAATCAACCTTATTTGGCAGGAAGCATCCCTAGGTGCCCAGGATTGAAAATTGTACTCATGGTGGGACTGACCCCCCAGAGGGCTGAGGGTTGAGGCCATAAGGATTATTTAGCTATATTGATATAAGCGACTTCTTCTCCATAACCACTGATTGGAAAGCAACCTTATTTGGCAGGAAGCATCCTTAGGTGCCCAGGATTCAAAATTGTACTTATGGTGGGACTGACCTCTAGGGGGCTGAGAGGTTGGGCCAAAATGGGTTATTTAGCTATATTGGTTAAAGCAACTTCTTTTCCATAACCACTGAATGGAAATCAACCTTATTTGGCAGGAAGCATCACTAGGTGCTCAGGATTCAAAATTGTACTCATGGTGGGACTGACCCCCAGGGGGCTGAGGGGTGAGGCCATAAGGATTATTTAGCTATATTGATATAAGCGACTTCTTCTCCATAACCACTGATTGGAAATCAACCTTATTTGGCAGGAAGCATCAATAGGTGCTCAGGATTCAAAATTGTACTCATGGTGGGACTGACCCCTTAGGGGGCTGAGGTGTTGGGCCAAAAAGGGTTATTTAGCTATATTGGTTTAAGCGACTTCTTCATAATTACTGATTGGAAATCAACCTTATTTGGCAGGAAGCATCAATAGGTGCTCAGGATTCAAAATTGTACTCATGGTGGGACTGACCCCTTAGGGGGCTGAGGTGTTGGGCCAAAAAGGATTATTTAGCTATATTGATATAAGCGACTTCTTCTCCATAACCACTGATTGGAAATCAACCTTATTTGGCAGGAAGCATAACTAGGTGCTCAGGATTCAAAATTATACTCATGGTGGGACTGACCCCGCAGGGGGCTGAGGGATGGGGCCAAAAATGGTTATTTAGCTATATTGGTTTAAGCAACTTCTTTTCCATAACCACTGAATGGAAATCAACCTTTTACGGCAGGAAGCATCCCTAGGTACTCAGGATTCAAAATTGTACTCATGATGGGACTGACCCCCCAGGGGGCTTAGGGCTGGGGCCATAAAGAATTATTTAGCTATATTGATATTAGCAACTTCTTCTCCATAACCACTGAATGGAAATCAACCTTATTTGGCAGGAAGCATCCTTAGGTGCCCAGGATTCAAAATTGTACTTATGGTGGGACTAACCCCTAGGGGGCTGTGAGGTTAGGCCAAAAAGTGTTATTTAGCTATATTGGTTTAAGCGACTTCTTCTTCATAATTACTGATTGGAAATCAACCTTATTTGGCAGGAAGCATCAATAGGTGCTCAGGATTCAAAATTGTACTCATGGTGGGACTGACCCCGCAAGGGGCTGAGGGATGGGGCCAAAAAGGGTTATTTAGCTATATTGGTTTAAGCGACTTCTTCTCCATAACCACTGATTGGAAATCAACCTTATTTGGCAGGAAGCATCCTTAGGTGCCCAGGATTCAAAATTGTACTAATGGTGGGACTAACCCCAAGGGGGCTGAGAGGTTTGGCCAAAAATGGTTATTTAGCTATATTGGTTTAAGCGACTTCTTCTCCATAATTACTGATTTGAAATCAACCTTATTTGGCAGGAAGCATGTCTAGGTACTCAGGATTCAAAATTGTACTCATGGTGGGACTGACACCCTAGGGGGCTGAGGGGTTGGGCCAAAAAGGGTTATTTAGCTATATTGGTTTAAGCGACTTCTTCTCCATAGTTACTGATTGGAAATCAACCTTATTTGGCAGGAAGCATCCCTAGAAGCCCAGGATTCAAAATTGTACTTATGGTGGGACTGACCCCCCAGGGGGCTGAGGGATGGCGCCAAAAAGGGTTATTTAGCTATATTGGTTTAAGCGACTTCTTTTCCATAACCACTGATTTGAAATCAACCTTATTTGGCAGGAAGCATCCCTAGGTGCCCAGGATTCAAAATTGTACTCATGGTGGGACTGACCCCCCAGAGGGCTGAGGGTTGAGGCCATAAGGATTATTTAGCTATATTGATATAAGCGACTTCTTCTCCATAACCACTGATTGGAAATCAACCTTATTTGGCAGGAAGCATCACTAGGTGCTCAGAATTCAAAATTGTACTTATGGTGGGACTGACCCCCCAGGGGGCTGAGGGATGGCGCCAAAAAGGGTTATTTAGCTATATTGGTTTAAGCGACTTCTTTTCCATAACCACTGATTTGAAATCAACCTTATTTGGCAGGAAGCATCCCTAGGTGCCCAGGATTCAAAATTGTACTCATGGTGGGACTGACCCCCCAGAGGGCTGAGGGTTGAGGCCATAAGGATTATTTAGCTATATTGATATAAGCGACTTCTTCTCCATAACCACTGATTGGAAATCAACCTTATTTGGCAGGAAGCATCACTAGGTGCTCAGAATTCAACATTGTACTCATGGTGGGACTGACTCCCTAGGGGGCTGAGGGATGGGGCCATAAAGAATTATTGACCTCTATTGATATTAGCGACGTCTTCTCCATAACCACTGATTGGAAATCAACCTTATTTGGCAGGAAGCATCCTTAGGTCCCCTGGATTCAAAATTGTACTTATGGTAGAACTGACCCCCTAGGGGACTGAGGGCGGGGCCAAAAAGTGTTATTTATCTATATCATGGTTTAAGCGACTTCTTCTCCATAACCACTGATTTGAAATCAGCCTTATTTGGCAGGAAGCATCCCTAGGTGCTCAGGATTCAAAATTTTACTAATGGTGGGACTGACCCCCAGGGGGCTGAGGGACGGGCCAAAAAGAGTTATTTAGCTGTATTGATATTAGCGACTTCTTCTCCATTACCACTGATTGGAAATCAACCTTATTTGGTAGAAAGCATCCCAAGCTGCTCAGGATTCAAAATTGTACTAATAGTGGGACTGACCCCCAGGGGGCTGAGGGGCGGGGCCAAAAAGAGTTATTTAGCTGTATTGATATTAGCGACTTCTTCTCCATTACCACTGATTGGAAATCAACCTTATTTGGTAGAAAGCATCCCTAGGTGCTTAGGATTCAAAATTGTTCTAATGGTGGGACCCACAGGGTCTGCCAGGCCCTTGCAGACCTAACTATTGAGTCATAGCTTTTAAACAGTTGAGATCCCCACCTAAAGACTATATATGCAATTGCTGAGCATAAAGAAACAATCACAAATATTATTGTAGATTTGACTCAATGGTCTACCACGCCCTTGCAGTAACCTGTATCATTTAAATTGTATCTCGCTGCCAACATAATTGAAGCCGGAAACATGTACACGGTAACCTGTACCTGATACTAGTAACTCGTACGGAGAATTAAGAATTCTGTAACATTTACCAAGTTACATTGTACCCAGTAACATGAATCCTTAAATTGTATCTTGCTACCAGCAACGTGTAGCCAGAAACATGTAAAAAAAAATACAGTAATATATACATCAAGGAATATACATCCAGAAACTTGTACCGTGCACCAGGGACGTACATGTAAATGTGGGATTGGAATTATGAATGCATTCATGATAAGTTTTCTTTTCTAGTCTGATACTGATTTTATCTTATGTTTTTTTCAAGAAAGTGTTTTTGACCTCATTGTACCGGGTCTCATGCCGTCTAATGCGTGATTTAAAGTATTTTGCTGATTTCGTTTTGACCATTATGAGATCATTAGAATCGTGATATAATCTTGATAATTACTCGCGTTGAACAATGGATAAGAGTTCTTCCAACAGACCCAATATACACCATCAGTGATTTTGCAAAGATGGCAGAAAATAGAACAACAACAAAAATGAAAAGATACGCTCCATCGATCTATTTGGTATTTCTATCTTCTGTTTTCATTGGAGCTGACAGTACATGAAAGCGTCTCGAAAAAGTACGGGATGTGTGTCATGATTCTAAATTTTCCCAATTATAAATGTGTATATTGAACCCTTCCACTGAGAATTTTCCACAAGAGAATGTTTGAAAATGCATTTTCAGTGTAGTACAATGTGTGTATGTTGCTCATGTTTATGATAAATAGAATCCAGCACGATTGAATTTATATGACACTCGTTTGATGAATTACATAACACGAACACCCGTGTTAGATGCTCTATCCATTTTCAAGAAAAGGCTTGGTGTTGATGCAGTATAAAAACAGAAAATGATTTTAAATTATAATATTAATTGCGTTTTGATTTAAAATGTCCATTTTGAACAAGCTACATGGGTATTTTAGCAGTCTCTACTTTATCTGACGCATACATTTATATCATATTTGGCAGAATATTTAAAGGGATTATATGGATAAATATCACTGTTAAAAAATCTAAAACTTACACTTTCATTAAATTTAACAAATTGAAAGTCTCAGGAAACGCTGCTAATAATTACTTTAAAGTATCATCACATCATTATTCGACCCGTTATAATTCATATAATATCTTTCGTCAACACGCCCCTGTCTCATCTTGCGCAAGCGCGTGATCCGAGCACATGGCGGACGGTATAATATACGTACCACTGAACGAAAGAGACGAGGGCTGAAGTTCTTCTACTAAGAGATACATAGATACACTATATGGAAACGATATTATGGCCAATGATCGTAAGTTTTACAATGAAAACTTGTTGATTTCACCAATAAGCAGTCATGTATTGTTTACCTACATCCAAAATAAAACTCATACATGTACATACACACACACGTGTTTCAGTCGGAAGGAGTACGATCCGGAAAAAAAAAATTAAAAAAACTTATATTAATCCGTTTCAATTAGTAGACGATGAACTAAACATTAATTTGACATTATGGCATAATTTTGGAAGGCATTTAACTGCACATTGAGAGGTAATATTGAGTATGAAAGGAATAAGAGATTGGGATGAGGTTGGGTATGAACGAGTGATGGAGAGGGGGGAGGGGTTGGGTAAATGGATGAGGAATATGTAAGTTGTAGGTATCGTAGGGTGTCCCTAATGTAGAGGTATGTTGTAGGTATCGTAGGGTGTTTCTAATGTAGATGTTCGTTGTAGGTATCGTAGGGTGTCCCTAATGTAGATGTTAGTTGTAGGTATCGTAGGGTGTCCCTAAGGTAGAGGTAAGTTGTAGGTGTCGTAGGGTGTCCCTAATGTAGAGGTATGTTGTAGGTATCGTAGGGTGTTTCTAATGTAGATGTTCGTTGTAGGTATCGTAGGGTGTCCCTAATGTAGAGGTTAGTTGTAGGTATCGTAGGGTGTCCCTCATGTAGATGCTAGTTGTAGGTATCCGTAGAGTGTCCCTATTGTAGACGTTAGTTGTAGGTATCGTAGGGTGTCCCTAATGTAGAGGTTAGTTGAAGGCTTCGTAGGGTGTCCCTAATGTAGATGTTAGTTGTAAGTATCGTAAGGTGTCCCTAATGTAAAGGTTAGTTGAAGGCATTGTAGGGTGTCCCT
Source organism: Mimachlamys varia (assembly GCA_947623455.1). Taxonomy (NCBI): domain Eukaryota; kingdom Metazoa; phylum Mollusca; class Bivalvia; order Pectinida; family Pectinidae; genus Mimachlamys; species Mimachlamys varia. The sequence goes on from OX392534.1 coordinate 26,592,529, forward strand.
AATGTAGAGGTTAGTTGTAGGTATCGTACGTTCGTACTAATGTAGAGGTAAGTTGAAGGTATCGTAGGGTGTCCCTAAAGTAGAAGTTAGTTGTAGGTATCGTAGGGTGTCCCTAATGTAGATGTTAGTTGTAGGTATCGTAGGGTGTCCCTAATGTAGAGGTAAGTTGAAGGTATCGTAGGTTCGTACTAATGTAGAGGTAAGTTGAAGGTATCGTAGGGTGTCCCTAATGTAGAAGTTAGTTGTAGGTATCGTAGGGTGTCCCTAATGTAGATGTTAGTTAAAGGCATCGTAGGGTATCTCTAATGTAGATGTTAGTTGTAGGTATCGTAGGGTGTCCCTAATGTAGAGGTAAGTTGAAGGTATCGTAGGTTCGTACTAATGTAGAGGTAAGTTGTAGGTATCGTAGGGTGTTCTTAAGGTATAGGTCAGTTTTAGGTGTCGTAGGGTGTCACTAATGTTGAGGTTAGTTAAAGGCATCGTAGGGTATCCCTAATGTAGAAGTTAGTTGTAGGTATCGTAGAGTGTCCCTAAGGTAGAAGTAAGTTGTAGGTATCGTAGGGTGTCCCTAATGTAGAGGTTAGTTGTAAGTATCGTAGGGTGTCCCTATTGTAGAGGTCAGTTGAAGGCATCGTCAGGTGTCCCTTATGTAGAGGTAAGTTGTAAGTATCGTAGAGTGTCCCTATTGTAGAGGTAAGTTGTAGGTATCGTAAGGTGTCCCTAATGTAGAGACTAGTTGTAAGTGTCGTAGGGTGTCCCTAATGTAGATGTTAGTTGTAGGTATCGTAAGGTGTTCCTAATGTAGAGACTAGTTGTAGGTATCGTAGGTGTCCCTAATGTAGAGGTTAGTTGTAGACATAGTAGGGTGTCCCTAATGTAGATGTTAGTTGTAGGTATCGTAAGGTGTCCCTAATGTACAGGTTAGTTGTAGGTATCGTAGTGTCCCTGTTGTAGATGTAAGTTTAAGGCATCGTAGGGTGACCCATATGTACAGGTTAGTTGAAGGCATCGTAAGTTGTCACTAATGTAGAGGTAAGTTATCGGTATTGTAGGGTGGCCCTAATGTAGAAGTTAGTTGAAGGCATCATAAGGTGTCCCTAATGTAGAGGTTAGTTGAAGGCATCGTAAGGTGTCCCTAATGTAGATGTTATTTGTAGGTATTGTAGGGTGTTTCTAATGGAGACGTAAGTTGTAGGTATCGTAAGTTGTCACTAATGTAGAGGTTAGTTGTACGTATCGTAGGATGTCCCTAATGTTGAGACTAGTTGTAGGTATCGTAGGGTGTCCCTCATGTAGATGTAAATTGTCTGTATCCCAGGGTGTCCCTAATGTAGAAGTTACTTGTTGGTATCGTAGTGTGTCCCTAATGTAGAAGTTAGTTGAAGGTATTGTAGGGTGTCCATAATGAGGAGGTAAGTTGTAGGTATCGTAGGGGTGTTCCTAATGTAGAGCTAAGTTGTAGGAATCGTAGATAATCCTTATTGTAGAGGTTAGTTGAAGGCATCGTAAGGTGTCCCTAATGTAGAGGTTAGTTGTAGGTATCGTAGGGTGTCCCTAATGTAGAAGTTAGTTGTAGGTATCGTAGGGTGTCCCTAAAGGAGACGTAAGTTGTAGGTATCGTAGGGTGTCCCTAATGTAGAAGTTAGTTGTAGGTATCGTAGGGTGTCCCTAAAGGAGACGTAAGTTGTAGGTATCGTAGGGTGTCCCTCGTGTAGTTGTAAGTTGTAGATATCGTAAGGTGTCCCTAATGTAGAAGTTAGTTGTAGGTATCGTAGGGTGTCCCTAAAGGAGACGTAAGTTGTAGGTATCGTAGGGTGTCCCTCGTGTAGTTGTAAGTTGTAGATATCGTAAGGTGTCCCTCATGTAGAAGTTAGTTGTAGGTATCGTAGTGTGTCCCTAATGTAGAGGTTAGTTGAAGGTATTGTAGGGTGTCCATAATGTAGAGGTAAGTTGTAGGTATCGTAGGGGTGTTCCTAATGTAGAGCTAAGTTGTAGGAATCGTAGAGTGTCCTTATTGTAGAGGTTAGTTGAAGGCATCGTAGGGTGACCCTAATGTAGAAGTTAGTTAAATGCATCGTAAGGTGTCCCTATTGTATAGGTATGTTGTAGGTATCGTAGGGTGTCCCTCGTGTAGTTGTAAGTTGTAGGTATCGTAGGGTGTCCCTAATGTAGAAGTTAGTTGTAGGTATCGTAGGGTGTCCCTAAAGGAGACGTAAGTTGTAGGTATCGTAGGGTGTCTCTAATGTAGAGACTAGTTGTAGGTATCGTAGGGTGTCCCTCGTGTAGTTGTAAGTTGTAGATATCGTAAGGTGTCCCTCATGTAGAAGTTAGTTGTAGGTATCGTAGGACGTCCCTAAAGGAGACGTAAGTTGTAGGTATCGTAGGGTGTCCCTCGTGTGGTTGTAAGTTGTAGATATCGTAAGGTGTCCCTCATGTAGAAGTTAGTTGTAGGTATCGTAGGGTGTCCCTAATGTATCCTTTTTGCTGCTACGTTATTTGAACAACATCTACTACATGATTAGTTAGGAGGATAGGGGATATCATCCCAGATAAAAGCTCAGGCGACCGGGATGGAAAATACAAATTAACAGCTACCGTTTTTGGCTGTAGCCAAATAATCAATTTTAACTCTATTCAAATCTACATCATCCAATCAATTTTTGACACAGATCCATACTTTTTGCTGCTACGTTATCTGAACAACACCTACTCTACATGATTAGCTAAGGGGGCAGGGGATACCACACCCGGTAAATGCCGAGGCGGCCAAGATGTCAAATACAAAGAAACGCCTACCGTGCCGAGCTGAATCCAAATAATATATTATAACTCTATTCAAATCGACATAATTCAATCAATTTTCGACAGATTAATAGTTTTTGCTGCTACGTTATCTGAACAACATCTACCACATGATTAGCTAGAGGGCAGGGGATAACACACCCGGTAAATGCCCAGGCGGCCGAGATGTCAAATACAAAGTAACGCCTACCGTGCCGAGCTGAATCCAAATAATCAATTATAACTCTATTCAAATCGACATCAGTCAATCAATTTTCGATACAGATTCATACTTTTTGCTGCTACGTTATTTGAACAACACCTACTACACGATTAGCTAAGGGGGCAGGGGATAACACACCCGGTAAATGCCCAGGCGGCCGAGATGTCAAATACAAAGTAACGCCTACCGTGCCGAGCTGAATCCAAATAATCAATTATAACTCTATTCAAATCGACATAATTCAATCAATTTTCGAAACGGATTCATACTGTTTGCTGCTACGTTATCTGAAAAACATCTACTACATAATCAGCTAGAAGGACAGGCGATACCTACCACCGTGAAAGCCCAGGTGGCCGAGATAGCAAATACAAAGTAAAGGAAACCTTGCAAGGCTGTAGCCAAACAAACAATTATAACTCTATTCAAATCGACATAATTCAATTAATTTCCGACACAGATTCAAAATTCGTGCTGCCAAGTTATCTGAACAACATCTGCTACATGAATAACTAGAGAGACAGGAAATAATATCCCCGGTAAAAGCCCGGACGGCCAGGACATCAAACAAAAAGTAACGGCTACCGTGCAGGGCTGTAGCCAAATAATCAATTATAACTCTATTCAGATCGACATAATTCAATCAATTTTCGACACAGATTCATACTTTTTGCTGCTACGTTATTTGAACAAAACCTACTACACGATTAGCTAAGGGGGAATGGGATACCACACCCGGTAAATGCCCAGGCGGCCGATATGTCAAATACAAAGTAACGCCTACCGTGCCGAGCTGAAGCCAAATAATCAATTATAACTCTATTCAAATCGACATAATTCAATCAATTTTCGACAGATTCATAATTGTTGCTGCTACCTTATCTGAACAACATCTACTACATGAGAAGCTAGAAGGACAAGGGATACCTCTCCCGGTAAAAGCCCAGGCGACCGAGATGACAAATACAATGTAACGGCTACCGTGCAGGGCTGTAGCCAAATAATCAATTATAACTCCATTCATATCGACATAATTTAATCAATTTTCGACACAGATTCGTACTTTTGCTGCTACGTTATCTGAAAAACATCTACTACATGATCAGCTATAAGGATAGGCGATACCTCCCACGGTAAAAGCCCGGTTGGCCGAGATAGCAAATACAAAGTAACGGCTACCTTGCAAGGCTGTAGCCAAATAAACAATTATAACTCTATTCAAATCGACATCAGTCAATCAATTTTCGATACAGATTCATACTTTTTGCTGCTACGTTATCTGAACAACATCTACTACATGATCAGCTAGAAGGACAGGCGATACCTACCACCGTGAAAGCCCAGGTGGCCGAGATAGCAAATACAAAGTAACAGCTACCTTGCAAGGCTGTAGCCAAACAAACACTTTTAACTTTATTCAAATCGACATAATTCAATCAATTTTCGAAACGGATTCATACTGTTTGCTGCTACGTTATCTGAAAAACATCTACTACATAATCAGCTAGAAGGACAGGCGATACCTACCACCGTGAAAGCCCAGGTGGCCGAGATAGCAAATACAAAGTAAAGGAAACCTTGCAAGGCTGTAGCCAAACAAACAATTATAACTCTATTCAAATCGACATAATTCAATTAATTTCCGACACAGATTCAAAATGCGTGCTGCCAAGTTATCTGAACAACATCTACTACATGAATAACTAGAGAGACAGGAAATAATATCCCCGGTAAAAGCCCGGACGGCCAGGACATCAAACAAAAAGTAACGGCTACCGTGCAGGGCTGTAGCCAAATAATCAATTATAACTCTATTCAGATCGACATAATTCAATCAATTTTCGACACAGATTCATACTTTTTGCTGCTACGTTATTTGAACAAAACCTACTACACGATTAGCTAAGGGGGAATGGGATACCACACCCGGTAAATGCCCAGGCGGCCGATATGTCAAATACAAAGTAACGCCTACCGTGCCGAGCTGAAGCCAAATAATCAATTATAACTCTATTCAAATCGACATAATTCAATCAATTTTCGACAGATTCATAATTGTTGCTGCTACCTTATCTGAACAACATCTACTACATGAGAAGCTAGAAGGACAAGGGATACCTCTCCCGGTAAAAGCCCAGGCGACCGAGATGACAAATACAATGTAACGGCTACCGTGCAGGGCTGTAGCCAAATAATCAATTATAACTCTATTCATATCGACATAATTTAATCAATTTTCGACACAGATTCGTACTTTTTGCTGCTACGTTATCTGAAAAACATCTACTACATGATCAGCTATAAGGATAGGCGATACCTCCCACGGTAAAAGCCCGGTTGGCCGAGATAGCAAATACAAAGTAACGGCTACCTTGCAAGGCTGTAGCCAAATAAACAATTATAACTCTATTCAAATCGACATCAGTCAATCAATTTTCGATACAGATTCATACTTTTTGCTGCTACGTTATCTGAACAACATCTACTACATGATCAGCTAGAAGGACAGGCGATACCTACCACCGTGAAAGCCCAGGTGGCCGAGATAGCAAATACAAAGTAACAGCTACCTTGCAAGGCTGTAGCCAAACAAACACTTTTAACTTTATTCAAATCGACATAATTCAATCAATTTTCGAAACGGATTCATACTGTTTGCTGCTACGTTATCTGAAAAACATCTACTACATAATCAGCTAGAAGGACAGGCGATACCTACCACCGTGAAAGCCCAGGTGGCCGAGATAGCAAATACAAAGTAAAGGAAACCTTGCAAGGCTGTAGCCAAACAAACAATTATAACTCTATTCAAATCGACATAATTCAATTAATTTCCGACACAGATTCAAAATTCGTGCTGCCAAGTTATCTGAACAACATCTGCTACATGAATAACTAGAGAGACAGGAAATAATATCCCCGGTAAAAGCCCGGACGGCCAGGACATCAAACAAAAAGTAACGGCTACCGTGCAGGGCTGTAGCCAAATAATCAATTATAACTCTATTCAGATCGACATAATTCAATCAATTTTCGACACAGATTCATACTTTTTGCTGCTACGTTATTTGAACAAAACCTACTACACGATTAGCTAAGGGGGAATGGGATACCACACCCGGTAAATGCCCAGGCGGCCGATATGTCAAATACAAAGTAACGCCTACCGTGCCGAGCTGAAGCCAAATAATCAATTATAACTCTATTCAAATCGACATAATTCAATCAATTTTCGACAGATTCATAATTGTTGCTGCTACCTTATCTGAACAACATCTACTACATGAGAAGCTAGAAGGACAAGGGATACCTCTCCCGGTAAAAGCCCAGGCGACCGAGATGACAAATACAATGTAACGGCTACCGTGCAGGGCTGTAGCCAAATAATCAATTATAACTCTATTCATATCGACATAATTTAATCAATTTTCGACACAGATTCGTACTTTTTGCTGCTACGTTATCTGAAAAACATCTACTACATGATCAGCTATAAGGATAGGCGATACCTCCCACGGTAAAAGCCCGGTTGGCCGAGATAGCAAATACAAAGTAACGGCTACCTTGCAAGGCTGTAGCCAAATAAACAATTATAACTCTATTCAAATCGACATCAGTCAATCAATTTTCGATACAGATTCATACTTTTTGCTGCTACGTTATCTGAACAACATCTACTACATGATCAGCTAGAAGGACAGGCGATACCTACCACCGTGAAAGCCCAGGTGGCCGAGATAGCAAATACAAAGTAACAGCTACCTTGCAAGGCTGTAGCCAAACAAACACTTTTAACTTTATTCAAATCGACATAATTCAATCAATTTTCGAAACGGATTCATACTGTTTGCTGCTACGTTATCTGAAAAACATCTACTACATAATCAGCTAGAAGGACAGGCGATACCTACCACCGTGAAAGCCCAGGTGGCCGAGATAGCAAATACAAAGTAAAGGAAACCTTGCAAGGCTGTAGCCAAACAAACAATTATAACTCTATTCAAATCGACATAATTCAATTAATTTCCGACACAGATTCAAAATGCGTGCTGCCAAGTTATCTGAACAACATCTACTACATGAATAACTAGAGAGACAGGAAATAATATCCCCGGTAAAAGCCCGGACGGCCAGGACATCAAACAAAAAGTAACGGCTACCGTGCAGGGCTGTAGCCAAATAATCAATTATAACTCTATTCAGATCGACATAATTCAATCAATTTTCGACACAGATTCATACTTTTTGCTGCTACGTTATTTGAACAAAACCTACTACACGATTAGCTAAGGGGGAATGGGATACCACACCCGGTAAATGCCCAGGCGGCCGATATGTCAAATACAAAGTAACGCCTACCGTGCCGAGCTGAAGCCAAATAATCAATTATAACTCTATTCAAATCGACATAATTCAATCAATTTTCGACAGATTCATAATTGTTGCTGCTACCTTATCTGAACAACATCTACTACATGAGAAGCTAGAAGGACAAGGGATACCTCTCCCGGTAAAAGCCCAGGCGACCGAGATGACAAATACAATGTAACGGCTACCGTGCAGGGCTGTAGCCAAATAATCAATTATAACTCTATTCATATCGACATAATTTAATCAATTTTCGACACAGATTCGTACTTTTTGCTGCTACGTTATCTGAAAAACATCTACTACATGATCAGCTATAAGGATAGGCGATACCTCCCACGGTAAAAGCCCGGTTGGCCGAGATAGCAAATACAAAGTAACGGCTACCTTGCAAGGCTGTAGCCAAATAAACAATTATAACTCTATTCAAATCGACATCAGTCAATCAATTTTCGATACAGATTCATACTTTTTGCTGCTACGTTATCTGAACAACATCTACTACATGATCAGCTAGAAGGACAGGCGATACCTACCACCGTGAAAGCCCAGGTGGCCGAGATAGCAAATACAAAGTAACAGCTACCTTGCAAGGCTGTAGCCAAACAAACACTTTTAACTTTATTCAAATCGACATAATTCAATCAATTTTCGAAACGGATTCATACTGTTTGCTGCTACGTTATCTGAAAAACATCTACTACATAATCAGCTAGAAGGACAGGCGATACCTACCACCGTGAAAGCCCAGGTGGCCGAGATAGCAAATACAAAGTAAAGGAAACCTTGCAAGGCTGTAGCCAACCAAACAATTATAACTCTATTCAAATCGACATAATTCAATTAATTTCCGACACAGATTCAAAATGCGTGCTGCCAAGTTATCTGAACAACATCTACTACATGAATAACTAGAGAGACAGGAAATAATATCCCCGGTAAAAGCCCGGACGGCCAGGACATCAAACAAAAAGTAACGGCTACCGTGCAGGGCTGTAGCCAAATAATCAATTATAACTCTATTCAGATCGACATAATTCAATCAATTTTCGACACAGATTCATACTTTTTGCTGCTACGTTATTTGAACAAAACCTACTACACGATTAGCTAAGGGGGAATGGGATACCACACCCGGTAAATGCCCAGGCGGCCGATATGTCAAATACAAAGTAACGCCTACCGTGCCGAGCTGAAGCCAAATAATCAATTATAACTCTATTCAAATCGACATAATTCAATCAATTTTCGACAGATTCATAATTGTTGCTGCTACCTTATCTGAACAACATCTACTACATGAGAAGCTAGAAGGACAAGGGATACCTCTCCCGGTAAAAGCCCAGGCGACCGAGATGACAAATACAATGTAACGGCTACCGTGCAGGGCTGTAGCCAAATAATCAATTATAACTCTATTCATATCGACATAATTTAATCAATTTTCGACACAGATTCGTACTTTTTGCTACTACGTTATCTGAAAAACATCTACTACATGATCAGCTATAAGGATAGGCGATACCTCCCACGGTAAAAGCCCGGTTGGCCGAGATAGCAAATACAAAGTAACGGCTACCTTGCAAGGCTGTAGCCAAATAAACAATTATAACTCTATTCAAATCGACATCAGTCAATCAATTTTCGATACAGATTCATACTTTTTGCTGCTACGTTATCTGAACAACATCTACTACATGATCAGCTAGAAGGACAGGCGATACCTACCACCGTGAAAGCCCAGGTGGCCGAGATAGCAAATACAAAGTAACAGCTACCTTGCAAGGCTGTAGCCAAACAAACACTTTTAACTTTATTCAAATCGACATAATTCAATCAATTTTCGAAACGGATTCATACTGTTTGCTGCTACGTTATCTGAAAAACATCTACTACATAATCAGCTAGAAGGACAGGCGATACCTACCACCGTGAAAGCCCAGGTGGCCGAGATAGCAAATACAAAGTAAAGGAAACCTTGCAAGGCTGTAGCCAAACAAACAATTATAACTCTATTCAAATCGACATAATTCAATTAATTTCCGACACAGATTCAAAATGCGTGCTGCCAAGTTATCTGAACAACATCTACTACATGAATAACTAGAGAGACAGGAAATAATATCCCCGGTAAAAGCCCGGACCGCCAGGACATCAAACAAAAAGTAACGGCTACCGTGCAGGGCTGTAGCCAAATAATCAATTATAACTCTATTCAGATCGACATAATTCAATCAATTTTCGACACAGATTCATACTTTTTGCTGCTACGTTATTTGAACAAAACCTACTACACGATTAGCTAAGGGGGAATGGGATACCACACCCGGTAAATGCCCAGGCGGCCGATATGTCAAATACAAAGTAACGCCTACCGTGCCGAGCTGAAGCCAAATAATCAATTATAACTCTATTCAAATCGACATAATTCAATCAATTTTCGACAGATTCATAATTGTTGTTGCTACCTTATCTGAACAACATCTACTACATGAGAAGCTAGAAGGACAAGGGATACCTCTCCCGGTAAAAGCCCAGGCGACCGAGATGACAAATACAATGTAACGGCTACCGTGCAGGGCTGTAGCCAAATAATCAATTATAACTCTATTCATATCGACATAATTTAATCAATTTTCGACACAGATTCGTACTTTTTGCTGCTACGTTATCTGAAAAACATCTACTACATGATCAGCTATAAGGATAGGCGATACCTCCCACGGTAAAAGCCCGGTTGGCCGAGATAGCAAATACAAAGTAACGGCTACCTTGCAAGGCTGTAGCCAAATAAACAATTATAACTCTATTCAAATCGACATCAGTCAATCAATTTTCGATACAGATTCATACTTTTTGCTGCTACGTTATCTGAACAACATCTACTACATGATCAGCTAGAAGGACAGGCGATACCTACCACCGTGAAAGCCCAGGTGGCCGAGATAGCAAATACAAAGTAAAGGAAACCTTGCAAGGCTGTAGCCAAACAAACAATTATAACTCTATTCAAATCGACATAATTCAATTAATTTCCGACACAGATTCAAAATGCGTGCTGCCAAGTTATCTGAACAACATCTACTACATGAATAACTAGAGAGACAGGAAATAATATCCCCGGTAAAAGCCCGGACGGCCAGGACATCAAACAAAAAGTAACGGCTACCGTGCAGGGCTGTAGCCAAATAATCAATTATAACTCTATTCAGATCGACATAATTCAATCAATTTTCGACACAGATTCATACTTTTTGCTGCTACGTTATTTGAACAAAACCTACTACACGATTAGCTAAGGGGGAATGGGATACCACACCCGGTAAATGCCCAGGCGGCCGATATGTCAAATACAAAGTAACGCCTACCGTGCCGAGCTGAAGCCAAATAATCAATTATAACTCTATTCAAATCGACATAATTCAATCAATTTTCGACAGATTCATAATTGTTGCTGCTACCTTATCTGAACAACATCTACTACATGAGAAGCTAGAAGGACAAGGGATACCTCTCCCGGTAAAAGCCCAGGCGACCGAGATGACAAATACAATGTAACGGCTACCGTGCAGGGCTGTAGCCAAATAATCAATTATAACTCTATTCATATCGACATAATTTAATCAATTTTCGACACAGATTCGTACTTTTTGCTGCTACGTTATCTGAAAAACATCTACTTCATGATCAGCTATAAGGATAGGCGATACCTCCCACGGTAAAAGCCCGGTTGGCCGAGATAGCAAATACAAAGTAACGGCTACCTTGCAAGGCTGTAGCCAAATAAACAATTATAACTCTATTCAAATCGACATCAGTCAATCAATTTTCGATACAGATTCATACTTTTTGCTGCTACGTTATCTGAACAACATCTACTACATGATCAGCTAGAAGGACAGGCGATACCTACCACCGTGAAAGCCCAGGTGGCCGAGATAGCAAATACAAAGTAACAGCTACCTTGCAAGGCTGTAGCCAAACAAACACTTTTAACTTTATTCAAATCGACATAATTCAATCAATTTTCGAAACGGATTCATACTGTTTGCTGCTACGTTATCTGAAAAACATCTACTACATAATCAGCTAGAAGGACAGGCGATACCTACCACCGTGAAAGCCCAGGTGGCCGAGATAGCAAATACAAAGTAAAGGAAACCTTGCAAGGCTGTAGCCAAACAAACAATTATAACTCTATTCAAATCGACATAATTCAATTAATTTCCGACACAGATTCAAAATGCGTGCTGCCAAGTTATCTGAACAACATCTACTACATGAATAACTAGAGAGACAGGAAATAATATCCCCGGTAAAAGCCCGGACGGCCAGGACATCAAACAAAAAGTAACGGCTACCGTGCAGGGCTGTAGCCAAATAATCAATTATAACTCTATTCAGATCGACATAATTCAATCAATTTTCGACACAGATTCATACTTTTTGCTGCTACGTTATTTGAACAAAACCTACTACACGATTAGCTAAGGGGGAATGGGATACCACACCCGGTAAATGCCCAGGCGGCCGATATGTTAAATACAAAGTAACGCCTACCGTGCCGAGCTGAAGCCAAATAATCAATTATAACTCTATTCAAATCGACATAATTCAATCAATTTTCGACAGATTCATAATTGTTGTTGCTACCTTATCTGAACAACATCTACTACATGAGAAGCTAGAAGGACAAGGGATACCTCTCCCGGTAAAAGCCCAGGCGACCGAGATGACAAATACAATGTAACGGCTACCGTGCAGGGCTGTAGCCAAATAATCAATTATAACTCTATTCATATCGACATAATTTAATCAATTTTCGACACAGATTCGTACTTTTTGCTGCTACGTTATCTGAAAAACATCTACTACATGATCAGCTATAAGGATAGGCGATACCTCCCACGGTAAAAGCCCGGTTGGCCGAGATAGCAAATACAAAGTAACGGCTACCTTGCAAGGCTGTAGCCAAATAAACAATTATAACTCTATTCAAATCGACATCAGTCAATCAATTTTCGATACAGATTCATACTTTTTGCTGCTACGTTATCTGAACAACATCTACTACATGATCAGCTAGAAGGACAGGCGATACCTACCACCGTGAAAGCCCAGGTGGCCGAGATAGCAAATACAAAGTAACAGCTACCTTGCAAGGCTGTAGCCAAACAAACACTTTTAACTTTATTCAAATCGACATAATTCAATCAATTTTCGAAACGGATTCATACTGTTTGCTGCTACGTTATCTGAAAAACATCTACTACAAAATCAGCTAGAAGGACAGGCGATACCTACCACCGTGAAAGCCCAGGTGGCCGAGATAGCAAATACAAAGTAAAGGAAACCTTGCAAGGCTGTAGCCAAACAAACAATTATAACTCTATTCAAATCGACATAATTCAATTAATTTCCGACACAGATTCAAAATGCGTGCTGCCAAGTTATCTGAACAACATCTACTACATGAATAACTAGAGAGACAGGAAATAATATCCCCGGTAAAAGCCCGGACGGCCAGGACATCAAACAAAAAGTAACGGCTACCGTGCAGGGCTGTAGCCAAATAATCAATTATAACTCTATTCAGATCGACATAATTCAATCAATTTTCGACACAGATTCATACTTTTTGCTGCTACGTTATTTGAACAAAACCTACTACACGATTAGCTAAGGGGGAATGGGATACCACACCCGGTAAATGCCCAGGCGGCCGATATGTCAAATACAAAGTAACGCCTACCGTGCCGAGCTGAAGCCAAATAATCAATTATAACTCTATTCAAATCGACATAATTCAATCAATTTTCGACAGATTCATAATTGTTGCTGCTACCTTATCTGAACAACATCTACTACATGAGAAGCTAGAAGGACAAGGGATACCTCTCCCGGTAAAAGCCCAGGCGACCGAGATGACAAATACAATGTAACGGCTACCGTGCAGGGCTGTAGCCAAATAATCAATTATAACTCTATTCATATCGACATAATTTAATCAATTTTCGACACAGATTCGTACTTTTTGCTGCTACGTTATCTGAAAAACATCTACTTCATGATCAGCTATAAGGATAGGCGATACCTCCCACGGTAAAAGCCCGGTTGGCCGAGATAGCAAATACAAAGTAACGGCTACCTTGCAAGGCTGTAGCCAAATAAACAATTATAACTCTATTCAAATCGACATCAGTCAATCAATTTTCGATACAGATTCATACTTATTCAAATCGACATAATTCAATCAATTTTCGACACGGATTCGTTATCTGAACAACATCTACTACATGATCAGCTAGAAGGACAGGCGATACCTACCACCGTGAAAGCCCAGGTGGCCGAGATAGCAAACACAAAGTAACAGCTACCTTGCAAGGCTGTAGCCAAACAAACACTTTTAACTTAATTCAAATCGACATAATTCAATCAATTTTCGACACAGATTCATACTTTTTGCTGCTACGTTATCTGAACAACATCTACTACATGATCAGCTAGAAGGACAGGCGATACCTACAACCGTGAAAGCCCGGTTGTCCGAGATAGCAAATATAAAGTAACGGCTACCTTGCAAGGCTGTAAACAAATAAACAATTATAACTCTATTCAAATCGACATAATTCAATCAATTTTCGAAACGGATTCAAACTTTTTGCTGCTACGTTATCTGAACAACATCTACTACATGATCAGCTAGAAGGACAGGCGATACCTACCACCGTGAAAGCCCAGGTGGCCGAGATAGCAAATACAAAGTAACGGCTACCTTGCAAGGCTGTAGCCAAATAAACAATTATAACTCTATTCAAATCGACATCAGTCAATCAATTTTCGATACAGATTCATACTTTTTGCTGCTACGTTATCTGAACAACATCTACTACATGATCAGCTAGAAGGACAGGCGATACCTACCACCGTGAAAGCCCAGGTGGCCGAGATAGCAAATACAAAGTAACAGCTACCTTGCAAGGCTGTAGCCAAACAAACACTTTTAACTTTATTCAAATCGACATAATTCAATCAATTTTCGAAACGGATTCATACTGTTTGCTGCTACGTTATCTGAAAAACATCTACTACATAATCAGCTAGAAGGACAGGCGATACCTACCACCGTGAAAGCCCAGGTGGCCGAGATAGCAAATACAAAGTAAAGGAAACCTTGCAAGGCTGTAGCCAAACAAACAATTATAACTCTATTCAAATCGACATAATTCAATTAATTTCCGACACAGATTCAAAATGCGTGCTGCCAAGTTATCTGAACAACATCTACTACATGAATAACTAGAGAGACAGGAAATAATATCCCCGGTAAAAGCCCGGACGGCCAGGACATCAAACAAAAAGTAACGGCTACCGTGCAGGGCTGTAGCCAAATAATCAATTATAACTCTATTCAGATCGACATAATTCAATCAATTTTCGACACAGATTCATACTTTTTGCTGCTACGTTATTTGAACAAAACCTACTACACGATTAGCTAAGGGGGAATGGGATACCACACCCGGTAAATGCCCAGGCGGCCGATATGTTAAATACAAAGTAACGCCTACCGTGCCGAGCTGAAGCCAAATAATCAATTATAACTCTATTCAAATCGACATAATTCAATCAATTTTCGACAGATTCATAATTGTTGTTGCTACCTTATCTGAACAACATCTACTACATGAGAAGCTAGAAGGACAAGGGATACCTCTCCCGGTAAAAGCCCAGGCGACCGAGATGACAAATACAATGTAACGGCTACCGTGCAGGGCTGTAGCCAAATAATCAATTATAACTCTATTCATATCGACATAATTTAATCAATTTTCGACACAGATTCGTACTTTTTGCTGCTACGTTATCTGAAAAACATCTACTACATGATCAGCTATAAGGATAGGCGATACCTCCCACGGTAAAAGCCCGGTTGGCCGAGATAGCAAATACAAAGTAACGGCTACCTTGCAAGGCTGTAGCCAAATAAACAATTATAACTCTATTCAAATCGACATCAGTCAATCAATTTTCGATACAGATTCATACTTTTTGCTGCTACGTTATCTGAACAACATCTACTACATGATCAGCTAGAAGGACAGGCGATACCTACCACCGTGAAAGCCCAGGTGGCCGAGATAGCAAATACAAAGTAACAGCTACCTTGCAAGGCTGTAGCCAAACAAACACTTTTAACTTTATTCAAATCGACATAATTCAATCAATTTTCGAAACGGATTCATACTGTTTGCTGCTACGTTATCTGAAAAACATCTACTACAAAATCAGCTAGAAGGACAGGCGATACCTACCACCGTGAAAGCCCAGGTGGCCGAGATAGCAAATACAAAGTAAAGGAAACCTTGCAAGGCTGTAGCCAAACAAACAATTATAACTCTATTCAAATCGACATAATTCAATTAATTTCCGACACAGATTCAAAATGCGTGCTGCCAAGTTATCTGAACAACATCTACTACATGAATAACTAGAGAGACAGGAAATAATATCCCCGGTAAAAGCCCGGACGGCCAGGACATCAAACAAAAAGTAACGGCTACCGTGCAGGGCTGTAGCCAAATAATCAATTATAACTCTATTCAGATCGACATAATTCAATCAATTTTCGACACAGATTCATACTTTTTGCTGCTACGTTATTTGAACAAAACCTACTACACGATTAGCTAAGGGGGAATGGGATACCACACCCGGTAAATGCCCAGGCGGCCGATATGTCAAATACAAAGTAACGCCTACCGTGCCGAGCTGAAGCCAAATAATCAATTATAACTCTATTCAAATCGACATAATTCAATCAATTTTCGACAGATTCATAATTGTTGCTGCTACCTTATCTGAACAACATCTACTACATGAGAAGCTAGAAGGACAAGGGATACCTCTCCCGGTAAAAGCCCAGGCGACCGAGATGACAAATACAATGTAACGGCTACCGTGCAGGGCTGTAGCCAAATAATCAATTATAACTCTATTCATATCGACATAATTTAATCAATTTTCGACACAGATTCGTACTTTTTGCTGCTACGTTATCTGAAAAACATCTACTTCATGATCAGCTATAAGGATAGGCGATACCTCCCACGGTAAAAGCCCGGTTGGCCGAGATAGCAAATACAAAGTAACGGCTACCTTGCAAGGCTGTAGCCAAATAAACAATTATAACTCTATTCAAATCGACATCAGTCAATCAATTTTCGATACAGATTCATACTTATTCAAATCGACATAATTCAATCAATTTTCGACACGGATTCGTTATCTGAACAACATCTACTACATGATCAGCTAGAAGGACAGGCGATACCTACCACCGTGAAAGCCCAGGTGGCCGAGATAGCAAATACAAAGTAACAGCTACCTTGCAAGGCTGTAGCCAAACAAACACTTTTAACTTAATTCAAATCGACATAATTCAATCAATTTTCGACACAGATTCATACTTTTTGCTGCTACGTTATCTGAACAACATCTACTACATGATCAGCTAGAAGGACAGGCGATACCTACAACCGTGAAAGCCCGGTTGTCCGAGATAGCAAATATAAAGTAACGGCTACCTTGCAAGGCTGTAGCCAAATAAACAATTATAACTCTATTCAAATCGACATAATTCAATCAATTTTCGAAACGGATTCAAACTTTTTGCTGCTACGTTATCTGAACAACATCTACTACATGATCAGCTAGAAGGACAGGCGATACCTACCACCGTGAAAGCCCAGGTGGCCGAGATAGCAAATATAAAGTAACGGCTACCTTGCAAGGCTGTAGCCAAATAAACAATTATAACTCTATTCAAATCGACATAATTCAATCAATTTTCGAAACGGATTCAAACTTTTTGCTGCTACGTTATCTGAACAACATCTACTACATGATCAGCTAGAAGGACAGGCGATACCTACCACCGTGAAAGCCCAGGTGGCCGAGATAGCAAATACAAAGTAACGGCTACCTTGCAAGGCTGTAGCCAAATAAACAATTATAACTCTATTCAAATCGACATAATTCAATCAATTTTCGACACGGATTCGTACTTTTTGCTGCTACGTTATCTGAAAAACATCTACTACATGATCAGCTATAAGGATAGGCGATACCTCCCACGGTAAAAGCCCGGTTGGCCGAGATAGCAAATACAAAGTAACGGCTACCTTGCAAGGCTGTTGCCAAATAAACAATTATAACTCTATTCAAATCGACATCAGTCAATCAATTTTCGATACAGATTCATACTTTTTGCTGCTACGTTATCTGAACACCATCTACTACATGATCAGCTAAGGGGGCAGGGGATAACACACCCGATAAATGCCCAGGCGGGCATCAGTCAATCAATTTTCGATACAGATTCATCCTTTTTGCTGCTACGTTATCTGAAAAACATCTACTACATGAGCAGCTAGAAGGACAGGCGATACCTACCACCGTGAAAGCCCGGTTGGCCGAGATAGCAAATACAAAGTAACGGCTACCTTGCAAGGCTGTAGCCAAATAAACAATTATAACTCTATTCAAATCGACATAATTCAATCAATTTTCGAAACGGATTCATACTTTTTGCTGCTACGTTATCTGAACAACATCTACTACATGATCAGCTAGAAGGACAGGCGATACCTACCACCGTGAAAGCCCAGGTGGCCGAGATAACAAATACAGAGTAAAGGCAACCTTGCAAGGCTGTAGCCAAACAAACAATTATAACTCTATTCAAATCGACATAATTCGATCAATTTTTGACACAGATTCAAAATTCGTGCTGCTAAGTTATCTGAACAACATCTACTACATGAATTACTAGAGAGACAGGAAATAATATCCCCGGTAAAAGCCCGGACGGCCAGGACATCAAACAAAAAGTAACGGCTACCGTGCAGGGCTGTAGCCAAATAATCAATTATAACTATCCAAATCGACATAATTTAATCAATTTTCGAAACAGATTCATACTTTTTGCCTTTACGTTATCTGAACAACACCTACTACATGATTAGCTAAGGGGGAATGGGATACCACACCCGGTAAATGCCCAGGCGGCCGAGATGTCAAATACAAAGTAACGCCTACCGTGCCGAGCTGAAGCCAAATAATCAATTATAACTCTATTCAAATCGACATAATTAAATCAATTTTCGACACAGATTCATACTTTTTGCTGTTACGTTATCTGAACAACATCTACTTCATGATTAGCTAGAAGGACAGGGGATACCTCTCCCGGTAAAAGACCAGGTGGCCGAGATAAAAAATATAAAGTATCGGCTACCTTGCAAGGCGGTAGCCAAATGAACGTTTATAAATCTATTCAAATCGACATAATTCAATCCATTTTCGACACAGATTCATACTGTTTGCTGCTACGTTATCTGAACAACATCTACTACATGATTAGCTAAGAGGGGGCAGGGGATAACACACCCGGTAAATGCCCAGTCGGCCGAGATGTCAAATACAAAGTAACGCCTACCGTGCCGAGCTGAATCCAAATAATCAATTATAACTCTATTCAAATCGACATAATTAAATCAATTTTCGACACAGATTCATACCTTTTGCTGTCACGTTATCTGAACAACATCTACAACAGGATTAGCTAGAAGGACAGGGGATACCACCCCCGGTAAAAGCCCAAGCGACCGAGATGACAAATACAATGTAACGGCTACCGTGCAGGGCTGTAGCCAAATGAACGTTTATAATCTATTCAAATCGACATAATTCAATCAATTTTTGACACAGATTCAAAATTCGTGCTGCTACGTTATCTGAAGAACATCTACTACTTGAATAGCTAGAGAGACAGGAAATAACATCCTCGGTAAAACCCCGGGCGGCCTGGACATCAAACACAAAGAAACGGCTACCGTGCAGGGCTGTAGCCAAATAATCAATTATAACTCTATTCAAATCGACATAATTCAATCAATTTTCGATACAGATTCATACTTTTTGCTGCTACGTTATCTGAAAAACATCTACTACATGATCAGCTAGAAGGACAGGCGATACCTACCACCGTGAAAGCCCAGGTGGCCGAGATAGCAATTACAAATTAGCAGCTACCTTGCAAGGCTGTAGCCAAACAAACAATTTTAACTCTATTCAAATCGACATAATGTAATCAATTTTCGACATCGATTCATACTTTTTGCTGCTACGTTATTTGAACAACATCTACTACATGATTAGCTAGGGGGACAGGTGATACCTTACCTAGTAAAAGCACAGATAGAAAGGACGTCAAACCGAAGTGTAGCCAAATAAACAATTATGACATAATGTAATCAATTTTCGACAAAGATTCATACCTTTTGCTGCTACGTTATCTGAATAACATCTACTACATGATAAGCTAGATGGCAAATAAAAGTAACGGCTACCGTGCAGGGCTGTAGCCAAATGAACAATTATAACTCTATTCAAATAGAAATCATACAAGCAATTTTCGACATAGACTCATAATTGTTGCTGCTACGGTATCTAACAACGGATACTGCATGATTAGCTAGGGAGACAGGGGATACCATCCCCGGTAAAAGCCCGGGCTGTCAAGACGGCAAACACAAAGTAACGGCTACCTTGCAAGGCTGTAGCCAAATAAACAATTATAACTCTAATCAAATCGACATAATTAAATCAATTTTCGACACAGATTCATACTTTTTGCTGCTTAATTATCTGAACATCTACTACATGATTAACTAGGGGTAACACACCCGGTAAAATTACGGCGGGTGTGTTATCCCCTGTACCCCTAGCTAATCATGTAGTAGATGTTGTTCAGATAACTAATCAACAAAAAGTATGAATCTTTGTCTAAAATTGATTGAATTATGTCGATTTGAATAGAGTTATGATTAGCTAGGGGACAGGTGATACTAACCCAGGCTGCCGGATTGCAAACACAAAGTAACAGCTACAATGCCGAGGTGTACCCAAATAATCAATTATAACTTTATTCAAATCGACATAATTCAATCAATTTTCGACACGGATTACTAATTTTCGCTGCTACGTTATCTGAACAACAGATACTACGTAATAAGCTAGTTGAATATACGACATTCAATTTACTAACCTACGAGATAACTTTGGAATGCCTAGCGGTTTATCATAAACGCCATTCACATTACGGACAAACGAGATCAATTCTGAAGTTCGAGCGGCTTAACTATACGATATTCAACATTTTGAATATTTAGTTTTCACAGATGATGTACGACATTCAGATTACAGACAAATGAAATAACTTTTGAATGTCGAGCGACGCAACATACGACAAAACAGTATTCAAATTTTTAATGTTCAGTAGCTCAACATATGATGTACGACATTCAAATTACTGACCAACGAAATAAAGTTTCAATGTCGAGCAGTTCAACATACGGCGTCCGATATTTAGATAACGGACAAACAAGATAAATAATTAATATCAAGTGTTGCAACAAACATTCAAAATATTTGAATGTTCAGAAGTTCAATATACGACATTCAAATTACTAACCTATGAGATAACTTTGGAATGTCTAGCGGTTTAACATATACGTCATTCACATAACGGACAAACGAGATAAATTCTGAATTTCAAATTTTGAAAGTTCACGGGCGCAATATACGATATACGTCTTTCAGATAACAATCGATCATGATGACTTCAAATGGTAACTTTTGAAAGTCCAGCGGCGCAACATACGACAAAACGATATTCAAAATTTTAATTGTTCATTAGCTCAACATGTGATGTACGACATTCAGATTACGGACAAATGAGATAAAGTAATGTTTAATGAAGTAACGGCGAGCTTTTTGTTATATGTTAAGTATATGGTAGTAATACAGCACGTACAACTTTCATTCAAATTTTTGACACTGTCAATAGATTTGAAAACACGACAGTCTGAATTGTTTGTGTTAAATTGAAATATTGTTTAAAACTTGGACTGAAACCGGTTTGCAAAAATAAAAAGGTCTTCCGACTTTTTTTTATTTAACTTAATTCAGTAACGCGAGTCTATTTGTGCGGAATAATTAAATATTTTCCAAGGATAAAGTCTTTAGCCATGATTAAATAAATAACATGCGATTATGATTGAAACATATTTTAAAAATTGTTCTCCTACGAATACTGCATACGTTTTTACAACATCTCTTAGTCACCCAGTTTTGGGTTGAAGTGGTTCAGTGTGAAATAATTACTCTAAATCCTAGTAAAATAAAAATACTGCGTCATATTGTTTGAATTGTACTATAATTCTTTGAATTGTACATATTCATGTACAGAATTCTGGATATACGTGAAATTCAAACGCGAGAAATAAATAAATTTTGTTAGGCTCACTCTAGTTGGTGATATTCATTTCAACTAGGACTCAAAAAATATTTGAATGTTCAGAAGTTCAATATACGACATTCAAATTACAAACCTACAAGATAACTTTGGAATGTCCAGCGGTTTAACATATACGCCATTCACATTTTTTCATTTCATGAAATTTTATTGACAAATTTAAATTGACAAAAGGATCGGACAGCAGGCATAGCCTATTTAAGTCCTCTCCTCAAGAAACAAACGGTGGTACAAACATTTAGACATTTAACATATAATATACACAATACATAGATAATACACATACATAAATAAATACATGCATGACGCACCTGCATGGACATATACTGATGCGCGCTCACACACACACACCCTCATGCACCCTCACATAAATGCATATATATATGCGCATGTCTGTTTGTTTGTATCCATGTAAACGCCTACCGTGCCGAGCCAAATAATATCAATTATAACTCTATTCAAATCGACATGATTCAATCAATTTTCGACACAGAGTCATACTTTTTGCTGCTACGTTATTTGAACAACATCTACTACATGATTAGCTAGGAGGATAGGAGATACCCTCCCCGATAAAAGCTCCGGCGGCCGGGATGGCAAATACAAATTAACAGCTACCGTCTTTGCCTGTAGAAAAATAATCAATTTTTACTCTATTCAAATCGACATAATTCAATTAATTTTCGACACGGATTCATACTTTTTGCTGCTACGTTATCTGAACAACATCTACTACATGATCAGCTATAAGGATAGGCGATAACTCCCACGGTAAAAGCTAGGGTGGCCGAGATAGCAAATACAAAGTAACGCCTACCGTGCCGAGCTGAAGCCAAATAATCAATTATAACTCTATCCAAATCGACATAATTAAATCAATTTTCGACACAGATTCATACTTTTTGCTGTTACGTTATCTGAACAACATCTACTTCATGATTAGCTAGAAGGACAGGGGATACCTCTCCCGGTAAAAGACCAGGTGGCCGAGATAAAAAATATAAAGTATCGGTTACCTTGCAAGGCGGTAGCCAAATGAACGTTTATAAATCTATTCAAATCGACATAATTCAATCCATTTTCGACACAGATTCATACTGTTTGCTGCTACGTTATCTGAACAACATCTACTACATGATTAGCTAAGAGGGGGCAGGGGATAACACACCCGGTAAATGCCCAGGCGGCCGAGATGTCAAATACAAAGTAACGCCTACCGTGCCGAGCTGAATCCAAATAATCAATTATAACTCTATTCAAATCGACATAATTAAATCAATTTTCGACACAGATTCATACTTTTTGCTGTCACGTTATCTGAACAACATCAAAAACAGGATTAGCTAGAAGGACAGGGGATACCACCCCCGGTAAAAGCCCAAGCGACCGAGATGACAAATATAAAGTAACGGCTACCGTGCAGGGCTGTAGCCAAATGAACGTTTATAATCTATTCAAATCGACATAATTCAATCAATTTTTGACACAGATTCAAAATTTGTGCTGCTACGTTATCTGAAGAACATCTACTACTTGAATAGCTAGAGAGACAGGAAATAACATCCTCGGTAAAACCCCGGGCGGCCTGGACATCAAACACAAAGAAACGGCTACCGTGCAGGGCTGTAGCCAAATAATCAATTATAACTCTATTCAAATCGACATAATTCAATCAATTTTCGATACAGATTCATACTTTTTGCTGCTACGTTATCTGAAAAACATCTACTACATGATCAGCTAGAAGGACAGGCGATACCTACCACCGTGAAAGCCCAGGTGGCCGAGATAGCAATTACAAATTAGCAGCTACCTTGCAAGGCTGTAGCCAAACAAACAATTTTAACTCTATTCAAATCGACATAATGTAATCAATTTTCGACATCGATTCATACTTTTTGCTGCTACGTTATTTGAACAACATCTACTACATGATTAGCTAGGGGGACAGGTGATACCTTACCTAGTAAAAGCACAGATAGAAAGGACGTCAAACCGAAGTGTAGCCAAATAAACAATTATGACATAATGTAATCAATTTTCGACAAAGATTCATACCTTTTGCTGCTACGTTATCTGAATAACATCTACTACATGATAAGCTAGATGGCAAATAAAAGTAACGGCTACCGTGCAGGGCTGTAGCCAAATGAACAATTATAACTCTATTCAAATAGAAATCATACAAGCAATTTTCGACATAGACTCATAATTGTTGCTGCTACGGTATCTAACAACGGATACTGCATGATTAGCTAGGGAGACAGGGGATACCATCCCCGGTAAAAGCCCGGGCTGTCAAGACGGCAAACACAAAGTAACGGCTACCTTGCAAGGCTGTAGCCAAATAAACAATTATAACTCTAATCAAATCGACATAATTAAATCAATTTTCGACACAGATTCATACTTTTTGCTGCTTAATTATCTGAACATCTACTACATGATTAACTAGGGGTAACACACCCGGTAAAATTACGGCGGGTGTGTTATCCCCTGTACCCCTAGCTAATCATGTAGTAGATGTTGTTCAGATAACTAATCAACAAAAAGTATGAATCTTTGTCTAAAATTGATTGAATTATGTCGATTTGAATAGAGTTATGATTAGCTAGGGGACAGGTGATACTAACCCAGGCTGCCGGATTGCAAACACAAAGTAACAGCTACAATGCCGAGGTGTAGCCAAATAATCAATTATAACTTTATTCAAATCGACATAATTCAATCAATTTTCGACACGGATTACTAATTTTCGCTGCTACGTTATCTGAACAACAGATACTACGTAATAAGCTAGTTGAATATACGACATTCAATTTACTAACCTACGAGATAACTTTGGAATGCCTAGCGGTTTATCATAAACGCCATTCACATTACGGACAAACGAGATCAATTCTGAAGTTCGAGCGGCTTAACTATACGATATTCAACATTTTGAATATTTAGTTTTCACAGATGATGTACGACATTCAGATTACAGACAAATGAAATAACTTTTGAATGTCGAGCGACGCAACATACGACAAAACAGTATTCAAATTTTTAATGTTCAGTAGCTCAACATATGATGTACGACATTCAAATTACTGACCAACGAAATAAAGTTTCAATGTCGAGCAGTTCAACATACGGCGTCCGATATTTAGATAACGGACAAACAAGATAAATAATTAATATCAAGTGTTGCAACAAACATTCAAAATATTTGAATGTTCAGAAGTTCAATATACGACATTCAAATTACTAACCTATGAGATAACTTTGGAATGTCTAGCGGTTTAACATATACGTCATTCACATAACGGACAAACGAGATAAATTCTGAATTTCAAATTTTGAAAGTTCACGGGCGCAATATACGATATACGTCTTTCAGATAACAATCGATCATGATGACTTCAAATGGTAACTTTTGAAAGTCCAGCGGCGCAACATACGACAAAACGATATTCAAAATTTTAATTGTTCATTAGCTCAACATGTGATGTACGACATTCAGATTACGGACAAATGAGATAAAGTAATGTTTAATGAAGTAACGGCGAGCTTTTTGTTATATGTTAAGTATATGGTAGTAATACAGCACGTACAACTTTCATTCAAATTTTTGACACTGTCAATAGATTTGAAAACACGACAGTCTGAATTGTTTGTGTTAAATTGAAATATTGTTTAAAACTTGGACTGAAACCGGTTTGCAAAAATAAAAAGGTCTTCCGACTTTTTTTTATTTAACTTAATTCAGTAACGCGAGTCTATTTGTGCGGAATAATTAAATATTTTCCAAGGATAAAGTCTTTAGCCATGATTAAATAAATAACATGCGATTATGATTGAAACATATTTTAAAAATTGTTCTCCTACGAATACTGCATACGTTTTTACAACATCTCTTAGTCACCCAGTTTTGGGTTGAAGTGGTTCAGTGTGAAATAATTACTCTAAATCCTAGTAAAATAAAAATACTGCGTCATATTGTTTGAATTGTACTATAATTCTTTGAATTGTACATATTCATGTACAGAATTCTGGATATACGTGAAATTCAAACGCGAGAAATAAATAAATTTTGTTAGGCTCACTCTAGTTGGTGATATTCATTTCAACTAGGACTCAAAAAATATTTGAATGTTCAGAAGTTCAATATACGACATTCAAATTACAAACCTACAAGATAACTTTGGAATGTCCAGCGGTTTAACATATACGCCATTCACATTTTTTCATTTCATGAAATTTTATTGACAAATTTAAATTGACAAAAGGATCGGACAGCAGGCATAGCCTATTTAAGTCCTCTCCTCAAGAAACAAACGGTGGTACAAACATTTAGACATTTAACATATAATATACACAATACATAGATAATACACATACATAAATAAATACATGCATGACGCACCTGCATGGACATATACTGATGCGCGCTCACACACACACACCCTCATGCACCCTCACATAAATGCATATATATATGCGCATGTCTGTTTGTTTGTATCCATGTAAACGCCTACCGTGCCGAGCCAAATAATATCAATTATAACTCTATTCAAATCGACATGATTCAATCAATTTTCGACACAGAGTCATACTTTTTGCTGCTACGTTATTTGAACAACATCTACTACATGATTAGCTAGGAGGATAGGAGATACCATCCCCGATAAAAGCTCCGGCGGCCGGGATGGCAAATACAAATTAACAGCTACCGTCTTTGCCTGTAGAAAAATAATCAATTTTTACTCTATTCAAATCGACATAATTCAATTAATTTTCGACACGGATTCATACTTTTTGCTGCTACGTTATCTGAACAACATCTACTACATGATCAGCTATAAGGATAGGCGATAACTCCCACGGTAAAAGCTAGGGTGGCCGAGATAGCAAATACAAAGTAACGCCTACCGTGCCGAGCTGAAGCCAAATAATCAATTATAACTCTATCCAAATCGACATAATTAAATCAATTTTCGACACAGATTCATACTTTTTGCTGTTACGTTATCTGAACAACATCTACTTCATGATTAGCTAGAAGGACAGGGGATACCTCTCCCGGTAAAAGACCAGGTGGCCGAGATAAAAAATATAAAGTATCGGTTACCTTGCAAGGCGGTAGCCAAATGAACGTTTATAAATCTATTCAAATCGACATAATTCAATCCATTTTCGACACAGATTCATACTGTTTGCTGCTACGTTATCTGAACAACATCTACTACATGATTAGCTAAGAGGGGGCAGGGGATAACACACCCGGTAAATGCCCAGGCGGCCGAGATGTCAAATACAAAGTAACGCCTACCGTGCCGAGCTGAATCCAAATAATCAATTATAACTCTATTCAAATCGACATAATTAAATCAATTTTCGACACAGATTCATACTTTTTGCTGTCACGTTATCTGAACAACATCAAAAACAGGATTAGCTAGAAGGACAGGGGATACCACCCCCGGTAAAAGCCCAAGCGACCGAGATGACAAATATAAAGTAACGGCTACCGTGCAGGGCTGTAGCCAAATGAACGTTTATAATCTATTCAAATCGACATAATTCAATCAATTTTTGACACAGATTCAAAATTTGTGCTGCTACGTTATCTGAAGAACATCTACTACTTGAATAGCTAGAGAGACAGGAAATAACATCCTCGGTAAAACCCCGGGCGGCCTGGACATCAAACACAAAGAAACGGCTACCGTGCAGGGCTGTAGCCAAATAATCAATTATAACTCTATTCAAATCGACATAATTCAATCAATTTTCGATACAGATTCATACTTTTTGCTGCTACGTTATCTGAAAAACATCTACTACATGATCCGCTAGAAGGACAGGCGATACCTACCACCGTGAAAGCCCAGGTGGCCGAGATAGCAAATACAAATTAACAGCTACCTTGCAAGGCTGTAGCCAAACAAACAATTTTAACTCTATTCAAATCGACATAATTCAATTAATTTTCGACACGGATTCATACTTTTTGCTGCTACGTTATCTGAACAACATCTACTACATGATCAGCTAGAAGGATAGGCGATAACTCCCACGGTTAAAGCTAGGGTGGCCGAGATAGCAAATACAAAGTAACGGCTACCTTGCAAGGCTGTAGCCAAATAAACAATTATAACTCTATTCAAATCGACATCAGTCAATCAATTTTCGACACAGATTCAAAATCCGTGCTGCTAAGTTATCTGAACAACATCTACTACATGAATAACTAGAGAGACAGGGAATAATATATCCGGTAAAAGCCCGGACGGCCAGGACATCAAACAAAAAGTAACGGCTACCGTGCAGGGCTGTAGCCAAATAATCAATTATAACTCTATCCAAATCGACATAATTAAATCAATTTTCGGAACAGATTCATTATTTTTGCTGCTACGATATCTGGACAACACTTACTACATGATTAGCAAAGGGGACATGTGATACCATACCCGGTAAATGCCCAGGCGGCCGAGATGTCAAATACAAAGTAACACCTACCGTGCCGAGCTGAAGCCAAATAATCAATTATAACTCTATCCAAATCGACATAATTAAATCAATTTTCGACACAGATTCATACTTTTTGCTGTTACGTTATCTGAACAACATCTACTTCATGATTAGCTAGAAGGACAGGGGATACCTCTCCCGGTAAAAGACCAGGTGGCCGAGATAAAAAATATAAAGTATCGGTTACCTTGCAAGGCGGTAGCCAAATGAACGTTTATAAATCTATTCAAATCGACATAATTCAATCCATTTTCGACACAGATTCATACTGTTTGCTGCTACGTTATCTGAACAACATCTACTACATGATTAGCTAAGAGGGGGCAGGGGATAACACACCCGGTAAATGCCCAGGCGGCCGAGATGTCAAATACAAAGTAACGCCTACCGTGCCGAGCTGAATCCAAATAATCAATTATAACTCTATTCAAATCGACATAATTAAATCAATTTTCGACACAGATTCATACTTTTTGCTGTCACGTTATCTGAACAACATCAAAAACAGGATTAGCTAGAAGGACAGGGGATACCACCCCCGGTAAAAGCCCAAGCGACCGAGATGACAAATATAAAGTAACGGCTACCGTGCAGGGCTGTAGCCAAATGAACGTTTATAATCTATTCAAATCGACATAATTCAATCAATTTTTGACACAGATTCAAAATTTGTGCTGCTACGTTATCTGAAGAACATCTACTACTTGAATAGCTAGAGAGACAGGAAATAACATCCTCGGTAAAACCCCGGGCGGCCTGGACATCAAACACAAAGAAACGGCTACCGTGCAGGGCTGTAGCCAAATAATCAATTATAACTCTATTCAAATCGACATAATTCAATCAATTTTCGATACAGATTCATACTTTTTGCTGCTACGTTATCTGAAAAACATCTACTACATGATCCGCTAGAAGGACAGGCGATACCTACCACCGTGAAAGCCCAGGTGGCCGAGATAGCAAATACAAATTAACAGCTACCTTGCAAGGCTGTAGCCAAACAAACAATTTTAACTCTATTCAAATCGACATAATTCAATTAATTTTCGACACGGATTCATACTTTTTGCTGCTACGTTATCTGAACAACATCTACTACATGATCAGCTAGAAGGATAGGCGATAACTCCCACGGTTAAAGCTAGGGTGGCCGAGATAGCAAATACAAAGTAACGGCTACCTTGCAAGGCTGTAGCCAAATAAACAATTATAACTCTATTCAAATCGACATCAGTCAATCAATTTTCGACACAGATTCAAAATCCGTGCTGCTAAGTTATCTGAACAACATCTACTACATGAATAACTAGAGAGACAGGGAATAATATATCCGGTAAAAGCCCGGACGGCCAGGACATCAAACAAAAAGTAACGGCTACCGTGCAGGGCTGTAGCCAAATAATCAATTATAACTCTATCCAAATCGACATAATTAAATCAATTTTCGGAACAGATTCATTATTTTTGCTGCTACGATATCTGGACAACACTTACTACATGATTAGCAAAGGGGACATGTGATACCATACCCGGTAAATGCCCAGGCGGCCGAGATGTCAAATACAAAGTAACACCTACCGTGCCGAGCTGAAGCCAAATAATCAATTATAACTCTATCCAAATCGACATAATTAAATCAATTTTCGACACAGATTCATACTTTTTGCTGTTACGTTATCTGAACAACATCTACTTCATGATTAGCTAGAAGGACAGGGGATACCTCTCCCGGTAAAAGACCAGGTGGCCGAGATGACAAATATAAAGTATCGGCTACCTTGCAAGGCGGTAGCCAAATGAACGTTTATAAATCTATTCAAATCGACATAATTCAATCCATTTTCGACACAGATTCATACTGTTTGCTGCTACGTTATCTGAACAACATCTACTACATGATTAGCTAAGAGGGGGCAGGGGATAACACACCCGGTAAATGCCCAGGCGGCCGAGATGTCAAATACAAAGTAACGCCTACCGTGCCGAGCTGAATCCAAATAATCAATTATAACTCTATTCAAATCGACATAATTAAATCAATTTTCGACACAGATTCATACTTTTTGCTGTCACGTTATCTGAACAACATCAAAAACAGGATTAGCTAGAAGGACAGGGGATACCACCCCCGGTAAAAGCCCAAGCGACCGAGATGACAAATACAATGTAACGGCTACCGTGCAGGGCTGTAGCCAAATGAACGTTTATAATCTATTCAAATCGACATAATTCAATCAATTTTTGACACAGATTCAAAATTCGTGCTGCAACGTTATCTGAAGAACATCTACTACTTGAATAGCTTGAGAGACAGGAAATAACATCCTCGGTAAAACCCCGGGCGGCCTGGACATCAAACACAAAGAAACGGCTATCGTGCAGGGCTGTAGCCAAATAATCAATTATAACTCTAATCAAATCGACATAATTAAACCAATTTTCGACACAGATTCATACTTTTTGCTGCTTAATTATCTGAACATCTACTACATGATTAACTAGGGGTAACACACCCGGTAAAATTACGGCGGGTGTGTTATCCCCTGTACCCCTAGCTAATCATGTAGTAGATGTTGTTCAGATAACTAATCAACAAAAAGTATGAATCTTTGTCTAAAATTGATTGAATTATGTCGATTTGAATAGAGTTATGATTAGCTAGGGGACAGGTGATACTAACCCAGGCTGCCGGATTGCAAACACAAAGTAACAGCTACAATGCCGAGGTGTAGCCAAATAATCAATTATAATTTTATTCAAATCGAAATAATTCAATCAATTTTCGACACAGATTACTAATTTTCGCTGCTACGTTATCTGAACAACAGATACTACGTAATAAGCTAGTTGAATATACGACATTCAATTTACTAACCTACGAGATAACTTTGGAATGCCTAGCGGTTTATCATAAACGCCATTCACATTACGGACAAACGAGATCAATTCTGAAGTTCGAGCGGCTTAACTATACGATATTCAACATTTTGAATATTTAGTTTTCACAGATGATGTACGACATTCAGATTACAGACAAATGAAATAACTTTTGAATGTCGAGCGACGCAACATACGACAAAACAGTATTCAAATTTTTAATGTTCAGTAGCTCAACATATGATGTACGACATTCAAATTACTGACCAACGAAATAAAGTTTCAATGTCGAGCAGTTCAACATACGGCGTCCGATATTTAGATAACGGACAAACAAGATAAATAATTAATATCAAGTGTTGCAACAAACATTCAAAATATTTGAATGTTCAGAAGTTCAATATACGACATTCAAATTACTAACCTATGAGATAACTTTGGAATGTCTAGCGGTTTAACATATACGCCATTCACATAACGGACAAACGAGATAAATTCTGAATTTCAAATTTTGAAAGTTCACGGGCGCAATATACGATATACGTCTTTCAGATAACAATCGATCATGATGACTTCAAATGGTAACTTTTGAAAGTCCAGCGGCGCAACATACGACAAAACGATATTCAAAATTTTAATTGTTCATTAGCTCAACATGTGATGTACGACATTCAGATTACGGACAAATGAGATAAAGTAATGTTTAATGAAGTAACGGCGAGCTTTTTGTTATATGTTAAGTATATGGTAGTAATACAGCACGTACAACTTTCATTCAAATTTTTGACACTGTCAATAGATTTGAAAACACGACAGTCTGAATTGTTTGTGTTAAATTGAAATATTGTTTAAAACTTGGACTGAAACCGGTTTGCAAAAATAAAAAGGTCTTCCGACTTTTTTTTATTTAACTTAATTCAGTAACGCGAGTCTATTTGTGCGGAATAATTAAATATTTTCCAAGGATGAAGTCTTTAGCCATGATTAAATAAATAACATGCGATTATGATTGAAACATATTTTAAAAATTGTTCTCCTACGAATACTGCATACGTTTTTACAACATCTCTTAGTCACCCAGTTTTGGGTTGAAGTGGTTCAGTTTGAAATAATTACTCTAAATCCTAGTAAAATAAAAATACTGCGTCATATTGTTTGAATTGTACTAGAATTCTTTGAATTGTATATGTTCATGTACAGAATTCTGGATATACGTGAAATTCAAACGCGAGAAATAAATAAATTTTGTTAGGCTCACTCTAGTTGGTGATATTCATTTCAACTAGGACTCAAAAAATATTTGAATGTTCAGAAGTTCAATATACGACATTCAAATTACAAACCTACAAGATAACTTTGGAATGTCCAGCGGTTTAACATATATGCCATTCACATTTTTTCATTTCATGAAATTTTATTGACAAATTTAAATTGACAAAAGGATCGGACAGCAGGCATAGCCTATTTAAGTCCTCTCCTCAAGAAACAAACGGTGGTACAAACATTTAGACATTTAACATATAATATACACAATACATAGATAATACACATACATAAATAAATACATGCATGACGCACCTGCATGGACATATACTGATGCGCGCTCACACACACACACCCTCATGCACCCTCACATAAATGCATATATATATGCGCATGTCTGTTTGTTTGTATGCATGTAAACGCCTACCGTGCCGAGCCAAATAATATCAATTATAACTCTATTCAAATCGACATAATTCAATCAATTTTCGACACAGAGTCATACTTTTTGCTGCTACGTTATTTGAACAACATCTACTACATGATTAGCTAGGAGGATAGGAGATACCATCCCCGATAAAAGCTCCGGTGGCCGGGATGGCAAATACAAATTAACAGCTACCGTCTTTGCCTGTAGAAAAATAATCAATTTTTACTCTATTCAAATCGACATAATTCAATTAATTTTCGACACGGATTCATACTTTTTGCTGCTACGTTATCTGAACAACATCTACTACATGATCAGCTATAAGGATAGGCGATAACTCCCACGGTTAAAGCTAGGGTGGCCGAGATAGCAAATACAAAGTAACGGCTACCTTGCAAGGCTGTAGCCAAATAAACAATTATAACTCTATTCAAATCGACATGAGTCAATCAATTTTCGACACAGATTCAAAATCCGTGCTGCTAAGTTATCTGAACAACATCTACTACATGAATAACTAGAGAGACAGGGAATAATATATCCGGTAAAAGCCCGGACGGCCAGGACATCAAACAAAAAGTAACGGCTACCGTGCAGGGCTGTAGCCAAATAATCAATTATAACTCTATCCAAATCGACATAATTAAATCAATTTTCGGAACAGATTCATACTTTTTGCTGCTACGTTATCTGAACAACACTTACTACATGATTAGCAAAGGGGACATGTGATACCATACCCGGTAAATGCCCAGGCGGCCGAGATGTCAAATACAAAGTAACGCCTACCGTGCCGAGCTGAAGCCAAATAATCAATTATAACTCTATCCAAATCGACATAATTAAATCAATTTTCGACACAGATTCATACTTTTTGCTGTTACGTTATCTGAACAACATCTACTTCATGATTAGCTAGAAGGACAGGGGATACCTCTCCCGGTAAAAGACCAGGTGGCCGAGATAAAAAATATAAAGTATCGGCTACCTTGCAAGGCGGTAGCCAAATGAACGTTTATAAATCTATTCAAATCGACATAATTCAATCCATTTTCGACACAGATTCATACTGTTTGCTGCTACGTTATCTGAACAACATCTACTACATGATTAGCTAAGAGGGGGCAGGGGATAACACACCCGGTAAATGCCCAGTCGGCCGAGATGTCAAATACAAAGTAACGCCTACCGTGCCGAGCTGAATCCAAATAATCAATTATAACTCTATTCAAATCGACATAATTAAATCAATTTTCGACACAGATTCATACCTTTTGCTGTCACGTTATCTGAACAACATCTACAACAGGATTAGCTAGAAGGACAGGGGATACCACCCCCGGTAAAAGCCCAAGCGACCGAGATGACAAATACAATGTAACGGCTACCGTGCAGGGCTGTAGCCAAATGAACGTTTATAATCTATTCAAATCGACATAATTCAATCAATTTTTGACACAGATTCAAAATTCGTGCTGCTACGTTATCTGAAGAACATCTACTACTTGAATAGCTAGAGAGACAGGAAATAACATCCTCGGTAAAACCCCGGGCGGCCTGGACATCAAACACAAAGAAACGGCTACCGTGCAGGGCTGTAGCCAAATAATCAATTATAACTCTATTCAAATCGACATAATTCAATCAATTTTCGATACAGATTCATACTGTTTGCTGCTACGTTATCTGAAAAACATCTACTACATGATTAGCTAGAAGGACAGGCGATACCTACCACCGTGAAAGCCCAGGTGGCCGAGATAGCAATTACAAATTAACAGCTACCTTGCAAGGCTGTAGCCAAACAAACAATTTTAACTCTATTCAAATCGACATAATGTAATCAATTTTCGACACAGATTCATACTTTTTGCTGCTACGTTATTTGAACAACATCTACTACATGATTAGCTAGGGGGACAGGTGATACCTTACCTAGTAAAAGCACAGATAGAAAGGACGTCAAACCGAAGTGTAGCCAAATAAACAATTATGACATAATGTAATCAATTTTCGACAAAGATTCATACCTTTTGCTGCTACGTTATCTGAATAACATCTACTACATGATAAGCTAGATGGCAAATAAAAGTAACGGCTACCGTGCAGGGCTGTAGCCAAATGAACAATTATAACTCTATTCAAATAGAAATCATACAAGCAATTTTCGACATAGACTCATAATTGTTGCTGCTACGGTATCTAACAACGGATACTGCATGATTAGCTAGGGAGACAGGGGATACCATCCCCGGTAAAAGCCCGGGCTGTCAAGACGGCAAACACAAAGTAACGGCTACCTTGCAAGGCTGTAGCCAAATAAACAATTATAACTCTAATCAAATCGACATAATTAAATCAATTTTCGACACAGATTCATACTTTTTGCTGCTTAATTATCTGAACATCTACTACATGATTAACTAGGGGTAACACACCCGGTAAAATTACGGCGGGTGTGTTATCCCCTGTACCCCTAGCTAATCATGTAGTAGATGTTGTTCAGATAACTAATCAACAAAAAGTATGAATCTTTGTCTAAAATTGATTGAATTATGTCGATTTGAATAGAAGTAACAGCTACAATGCCGAGGTGTAGCCAAATAATCAATTATAACTTTATTCAAATCGACATAATTCAATCAATTTTCGACACAGATTACTAATTTTCGCTGCTACGTTATCTGAACAACAGATACTACGTAATAAGCTAGTTGAATATACGACATTCAATTTACTAACCTACGAGATAACTTTGGAATGCCTAGCGGTTTATCATAAACGCCATTCACATTACGGACAAACGAGATCAATTCTGAAGTTCGAGCGGCTTAACTATACGATATTCAACATTTTGAATATTTAGTTTTCACAGATGATGTACGACATTCAGATTACAGACAAATGAAATAACTTTTGAATGTCGAGCGACGCAACATACGACAAAACAGTATTCAAATTTTTAATGTTCAGTAGCTCAAC
Source organism: Mimachlamys varia (assembly GCA_947623455.1). Taxonomy (NCBI): domain Eukaryota; kingdom Metazoa; phylum Mollusca; class Bivalvia; order Pectinida; family Pectinidae; genus Mimachlamys; species Mimachlamys varia. The sequence continues at coordinate 26,628,355 of OX392534.1, forward strand.
ATATGATGTACGACATTCAAATTACTGACCAACGAAATAAAGTTTCAATGTCGAGCAGTTCAACATACGGCGTCCGATATTTAGATAACGGACAAACAAGATAAATAATTAATATCAAGTGTTGCAACAAACATTCAAAATATTTGAATGTTCAGAAGTTCAATATACGACATTCAAATTACTAACCTATGAGATAACTTTGGAATGTCTAGCGGTTTAACATATACGTCATTCACATAACGGACAAACGAGATAAATTCTGAATTTCAAATTTTGAAAGTTCACGGGCGCAATATACGATATACGTCTTTCAGATAACAATCGATCATGATGACTTCAAATGGTAACTTTTGAAAGTCCAGCGGCGCAACATACGACAAAACGATATTCAAAATTTTAATTGTTCATTAGCTCAACATGTGATGTACGACATTCAGATTACGGACAAATGAGATAAAGTAATGTTTAATGAAGTAACGGCGAGCTTTTTGTTATATGTTAAGTATATGGTAGTAATACAGCACGTACAACTTTCATTCAAATTTTTGACACTGTCAATAGATTTGAAAACACGACAGTCTGAATTGTTTGTGTTAAATTGAAATATTGTTTAAAACTTGGACTGAAACCGGTTTGCAAAAATAAAAAGGTCTTCCGACTTTTTTTTATTTAACTTAATTCAGTAACGCGAGTCTATTTGTGCGGAATAATTAAATATTTTCCAAGGATAAAGTCTTTAGCCATGATTAAATAAATAACATGCGATTATGATTGAAACATATTTTAAAAATTGTTCTCCTACGAATACTGCATACGTTTTTACAACATCTCTTAGTCACCCAGTTTTGGGTTGAAGTGGTTCAGTGTGAAATAATTACTCTAAATCCTAGTAAAATAAAAATACTGCGTCATATTGTTTGAATTGTACTAGAATTCTTTGAATTGTACATATTCATGTACAGAATTCTGGATATACGTGAAATTCAAACGCGAGAAATAAATAAATTTTGTTAGGCTCACTCTAGTTGGTGATATTCATTTCAACTAGGACTCAAAAAATATTTGAATGTTCAGAAGTTCAATATACGACATTCAAATTACAAACCTACAAGATAACTTTGGAATGTCCAGGTGTTTAACATATATGCCATTCACATTTTTTCATTTCATGAAATTTTATTGACAAATTTAAATTGACAAAAGGATCGGACAGCAGGCATAGCCTATTTAAGTCCTCTCCTCAAGAAACAAACGGTGGTACAAACATTTAGACATTTAACATATAATATACACAATACATAGATAATACACATACATAAATAAATACATGCATGACGCACCTGCATGGACATATACTGATGCGCGCTCACACACACACACCCTCATGCACCCTCACATAAATGCATATATATATGCGCATGTCTGTTTGTTTGTATGCATGTAAACGCCTACCGTGCCGAGCCAAATAATATCAATTATAACTCTATTCAAATTGACATGATTCAATCAATTTTCGACACAGAGTCATACTTTTTGCTGCTACGTTATTTGAACAACATCTACTACATGATTAGCTAGGAGGATAGGAGATACCATCCCCGATAAAAGCTCCGGCGGCCGGGATGGCAAATACAAATTAACAGCTACCGTCTTTGCCTGTAGAAAAATAATCAATTTTTACTCTATTCAAATCGACATAATTCAATTAATTTTCGACACGGATTCATACTTTTTGCTGCTACGTTATCTGAACAACATCTACTACATGATCAGCTATAAGGATAGGCGATAACTCCCACGGTAAAAGCTAGGGTGGCCGAGATAGCAAATACAAAGTAACGCCTACCGTGCCGAGCTGAAGCCAAATAATCAATTATAACTCTATCCAAATCGACATAATTAAATCAATTTTCGACACAGATTCATACTTTTTGCTGTTACGTTATCTGAACAACATCTACTTCATGATTAGCTAGAAGGACAGGGGATACCTCTCCCGGTAAAAGACCAGGTGGCCGAGATAAAAAATATAAAGTATCGGCTACCTTGCAAGGCGGTAGCCAAATGAACGTTTATAAATCTATTCAAATCGACATAATTCAATCCATTTTCGACACAGATTCATACTGTTTGCTGCTACGTTATCTGAACAACATCTACTACATGATTAGCTAAGAGGGGGCAGGGGATAACACACCCGGTAAATGCCCAGGCGGCCGAGATGTCAAATACAAAGTAACGCCTACCGTGTCGAGCTGAATCCAAATAATCAATTATAACTCTATTCAAATCGACATAATTAAATCAATTTTCGACACAGATTCATACTTTTTGCTGTCACGTTATCTGAACAACATCAAAAACAGGATTAGCTAGAAGGACAGTGGATACCACCCCCGGTAAAAGCCCAAGCGACCGAGATGACAAATATAAAGTAACGGCTACCGTGCAGGGCTGTAGCCAAATGAACGTTTATAATCTATTCAAATCGACATAATTCAATCAATTTTTGACACAGATTCAAAATTTGTGCTGCTACGTTATCTGAAGAACATCTACTACTTGAATAGCTAGAGAGACAGGAAATAACATCCTCGGTAAAACCCCGGGCGGCCTGGACATCAAACACAAAGAAACGGCTACCGTGCAGGGCTGTAGCCAAATAATCAATTATAACTCTATTCAAATCGACATAATTCAATCAATTTTCGATACAGATTCATACTTTTTGCTGCTACGTTATCTGAAAAACATCTACTACATGATTAGCTAGAAGGACAGGCGATACCTACCACCGTGAAAGCCCAGGTGGCCGAGATAGCAAATACAAATTAACAGCTACCTTGCAAGGCTGTAGCCAAACAAACAATTTTAACTCTATTCAAATCGACATAATTCAATCAATTTTCGACACGGATTCATACTTTTTGCTGCTACGTTATCTGAACAACATCTACTACATGATCAGCTAGAAGGATAGGCGATAACTCCCACGGTTAAAGCTAGGGTGGCCGAGATAGCAAATACAAAGTAACGGCTACCTTGCAAGGCTGTAGCCAAATAAACAATTATAACTCTATTCAAATCGACATAATTCAATCAATTTTCGAAACGGATTCAAACTTTTTGCTGCTACGTTATCTGAACACCATCTACTACATGATCAGCTAAGGGGGCAGGGGATAACACACCCGATAAATGCCCAGGCGGGCATCAGTCAATCAATTTTCGATACAGATTCATCCTTTTTGCTGCTACGTTATCTGAAAAACATCTACTACATGAGCAGCTAGAAGGACAGGCGATACCTACCACCGTGAAAGCCCGGTTGGCCGAGATAGCAAATACAAAGTAACGGCTACCTTGCAAGGCTGTAGCCAAATAAACAATTATAACTCTATTCAAATCGACATAATTCAATCAATTTTCGAAACGGATTCATACTTTTTGCTGCTACGTTATCTGAACAACATCTACTACATGATCAGCTAGAAGGACAGGCGATACCTACCACCGTGAAAGCCCAGGTGGCCGAGATAACAAATACAGAGTAAAGGCAACCTTGCAAGGCTGTAGCCAAACAAACAATTATAACTCTATTCAAATCGACATAATTCGATCAATTTTTGACACAGATTCAAAATTCGTGCTGCTAAGTTATCTGAACAACATCTACTACATGAATAACTAGAGAGACAGGAAATAATATCCCCGGTAAAAGCCCGGACGGCCAGGACATCAAACAAAAAGTTACGGCTACCGTGCAGGGCTGTAGCCAAATAATCAATTATAACTATCCAAATCGACATAATTTAATCAATTTTCGAAACAGATTCATACTTTTTGCTGCTACGTTATCTGAACAACACCTACTACATGATTAGCTAAGGGGGAATGGGATACCACACCCGGTAAATGCCCAGGCGGCCGAGATGTCAAATACAAAGTAACGCCTACCGTGCCGAGCTGAAGCCAAATAATCAATTATAACTCTATTCAAATCGACATAATTAAATCAATTTTCGACACAGATTCATACTTTTTGCTGTTACGTTATCTGAACAACACCTACTACATGATTAGCTAAGGGGGAATGGGATACCACACCCGGTAAATGCCCAGGCGGCCGAGATGTCAAATACAAAGTAACGCCTACCTTGCCGAGCTGAAGCCAAATAATCAATTATAACTCTATTCAAATCGACATAATTAAATCAATTTTCGACACAGATTCATACTTTTTGCTGTTACGTTATCTGAACAACATCTACTTCATGATTAGCTAGAAGGACAGGGGATACCTCTCCCGGTAAAAGACCAGGTGGCCGAGATAAAAAATATAAAGTATCGGCTACCTTGCAAGGCGGTAGCCAAATGAACGTTTATAAATCTATTCAAATCGACATAATTCAATCCATTTTCGACACAGATTCATACTGTTTGCTGCTACGTTATCTGAACAACATCTACTACATGATTAGCTAAGAGGGGGCAGGGGATAACACACCCGGTAAATGCCCAGTCGGCCGAGATGTCAAATACAAAGTAACGCCTACCGTGCCGAGCTGAATCCAAATAATCAATTATAACTCTATTCAAATCGACATAATTAAATCAATTTTCGACACAGATTCATACCTTTTGCTGTCACGTTATCTGAACAACATCTACAACAGGATTAGCTAGAAGGACAGGGGATACCACCCCCGGTAAAAGCCCAAGCGACCGAGATGACAAATACAATGTAACGGCTACCGTGCAGGGCTGTAGCCAAATGAACGTTTATAATCTATTCAAATCGACATAATTCAATCAATTTTTGACACAGATTCAAAATTCGTGCTGCTACGTTATCTGAAGAACATCTACTACTTGAATAGCTAGAGAGACAGGAAATAACATCCTCGGTAAAACCCCGGGCGGCCTGGACATCAAACACAAAGAAACGGCTACCGTGCAGGGCTGTAGCCAAATAATCAATTATAACTCTATTCAAATCGACATAATTCAATCAATTTTCGATACAGATTCATACTTTTTGCTGCTACGTTATCTGAAAAACATCTACTACATGATCAGCTAGAAGGACAGGCGATACCTACCACCGTGAAAGCCCAGGTGGCCGAGATAGCAATTACAAATTAACAGCTACCTTGCAAGGCTGTAGCCAAACAAACAATTTCAACTCTATTCAAATCGACATAATGTAATCAATTTTCGACACAGATTCATACTTTTTGCTGCTACGTTATTTGAACAACATCTACTACATGATTAGCTAGGGGGACAGGTGATACCTTACCTAGTAAAAGCACAGATAGAAAGTACGTCAAACCGAAGTGTAGCCAAATAAACAATTATGACATAATGTAATCAATTTTCGACAAAGATTCATACCTTTTGCTGCTACGTTATCTGAATAACATCTACTACATGATAAGCTAGATGGCAAATAAAAGTAACGGCTACCGTGCAGGGCTGTAGCCAAATGAACAATTATAACTCTATTCAAATAGAAATCATACAAGCAATTTTCGACATAGACTCATAATTGTTGCTGCTACGGTATCTAACAACGGATACTGCATGATTAGCTAGGGAGACAGGGGATACCATCCCCGGTAAAAGCCCGGGCTGTCAAGACGGCAAACACAAAGTAACGGCTACCTTGCAAGGCTGTAGCCAAATAAACAATTATAACTCTAATCAAATCGACATAATTAAATCAATTTTCGACACAGATTCATACTTTTTGCTGCTTAATTATCTGAACATCTACTACATGATTAACTAGGGGTAACACACCCGGTAAAATTACGGCGGGTGTGTTATCATGTAGTAGATGTTGTTCAGATAACTAATCAACAAAAAGTATGAATCTTTGTCTAAAATTGATTGAATTATGTCGATTTGAATAGAGTTATGATTAGCTAGGGGACAGGTGATACTAACCCAGGCTGCCGGATTGCAAACACAAAGTAACAGCTACAATGCCGAGGTGTAGCCAAATAATCAATTATAACTTTATTCAAATCGACATAATTCAATCAATTTTCGACACAGATTACTAATTTTCGCTGCTACGTTATCTGAACAACAGATACTACGTAATAAGCTAGTTGAATATACGACATTCAATTTACTAACCTACGAGATAACTTTGGAATGCCTAGCGGTTTATCATAAACGCCATTCACATTACGGACAAACGAGATCAATTCTGAAGTTCGAGCGGCTTAACTATACGATATTCAACATTTTGAATATTTAGTTTTCACAGATGATGTACGACATTCAGATTACAGACAAATGAAATAACTTTTGAATGTCGAGCGACGCAACATACGACAAAACAGTATTCAAATTTTTAATGTTCAGTAGCTCAACATATGATGTACGACATTCAAATTACTGACCAACGAAATAAAGTTTCAATGTCGAGCAGTTCAACATACGGCGTCCGATATTTAGATAACGGACAAACAAGATAAATAATTAATATCAAGTGTTGCAACAAACATTCAAAATATTTGAATGTTCAGAAGTTCAATATACGACATTCAAATTACTAACCTATGAGATAACTTTGGAATGTCTAGCGGTTTAACATATACGTCATTCACATAACGGACAAACGAGATAAATTCTGAATTTCAAATTTTGAAAGTTCACGGGCGCAATATACGATATACGTCTTTCAGATAACAATCGATCATGATGACTTCAAATGGTAACTTTTGAAAGTCCAGCGGCGCAACATACGACAAAACGATATTCAAAATTTTAATTGTTCATTAGCTCAACATGTGATGTACGACATTCAGATTACGGACAAATGAGATAAAGTAATGTTTAATGAAGTAACGGCGAGCTTTTTGTTATATGTTAAGTATATGGTAGTAATACAGCACGTACAACTTTCATTCAAATTTTTGACACTGTCAATAGATTTGAAAACACGACAGTCTGAATTGTTTGTGTTAAATTGAAATATTGTTTAAAACTTGGACTGAAACCGGTTTGCAAAAATAAAAAGGTCTTCCGACTTTTTTTTATTTAACTTAATTCAGTAACGCGAGTCTATTTGTGCGGAATAATTAAATATTTTCCAAGGATAAAGTCTTTAGCCATGATTAAATAAATAACATGCGATTATGATTGAAACATATTTTAAAAATTGTTCTCCTACGAATACTGCATACGTTTTTACAACATCTCTTAGTCACCCAGTTTTGGGTTGAAGTGGTTCAGTGTGAAATAATTACTCTAAATCCTAGTAAAATAAAAATACTGCGTCATATTGTTTGAATTGTACTAGAATTCTTTGAATTGTACATATTCATGTACAGAATTCTGGATATACGTGAAATTCAAACGCGAGAAATAAATAAATTTTGTTAGGCTCACTCTAGTTGGTGATATTCATTTCAACTAGGACTCAAAAAATATTTGAATGTTCAGAAGTTCAATATACGACATTCAAATTACAAACCTACAAGATAACTTTGGAATGTCCAGGTGTTTAACATATACGCCATTCACATTTTTTCATTTCATGAAATTTTATTGACAAATTTAAATTGACAAAAGGATCGGACAGCAGGCATAGCCTATTTAAGTCCTCTCCTCAAGAAACAAACGGTGGTACAAACATTTAGACATTTAACATATAATATACACAATACATAGATAATACACATAAATAAATAAATACATGCATGACGCACCTGCATGGACATATACTGATGCGCGCTCACACACACACACCCTCATGCACCCTCACATAAATGCATATATATATGCGCATGTCTGTTTGTTTGTATGCATGTAAACGCCTACCGTGCCGAGCCAAATAATATCAATTATAACTCTATTCAAATCGACATGATTCAATCAATTTTCGACACAGAGTCATACTTTTTGCTGCTACGTTATTTGAACAACATCTACTACATGATTAGCTAGGAGGATAGGAGATACCATCCCCGATAAAAGCTCCGGCGGCCGGGATGGCAAATACAAATTAACAGCTACCGTCTTTGCCTGTAGAAAAATAATCAATTTTTACTCTATTCAAATCGACATAATTCAATTAATTTTCGACACGGATTCATACTTTTTGCTGCTACGTTATCTGAACAACATCTACTACATGATCAGCTATAAGGATAGGCGATAACTCCCACGGTAAAAGCTAGGGTGGCCGAGATAGCAAATACAAAGTAACGCCTACCGTGCCGAGCTGAATCCAAATAATCAATTATAACTCTATTCAAATCGACATAATTAGATCAATTTTCGACACAGATTCATACTTTTTGCTGTCACGTTATCTGAACAACATCTACAACAGGATTAGCTAGAAGGACAGGGGATACCACCCCCGGTAAAAGCCCAAGCGACCGAGATGACAAATACAATGTAACGGCTACCGTGCAGGGCTGTAGCCAAATGAACGTTTATAATCTATTCAAATCGACATAATTCAATCAATTTTTGACACAGATTCAAAATTCGTGCTGCTACGTTATCTGAAGAACATCTACTACTTGAATAGCTAGAGAGACAGGAAATAACATCCTCGGTAAAACCCCGGGCGGCCTGGACATCAAACACAAAGAAACGGCTACCGTGCAAGGCTGTAGCCAAATAATCAATTATAACTCTATTCAAATCGACATAATTCAATCAATTTTCGATACAGATTCATACTTTTTGCTGCTACGTTATCTGAAAAACATCTACTACATGATCAGCTAGAAGGACAGGCGATACCTACCACCGTGAAAGCCCAGGTGGCCGAGATAGCAAATACAAATTAACAGCTACCTTGCAAGGCTGTAGCCAAACAAACAATTTTAACTCTATTCAAATCGACATAATGTAATCAATTTTCGACACAGATTCATACTTTTTGCTGCTACGTTATTTGAACAACATCTACTACATGATTAGCTAGGGGGACAGGTGATACCTTACCTAGTAAAAGCACAGATAGAAAGGACGTCAAACCAAAAATCTTTACAAGTATAAACATTTAGTGTTATTAAATTTCCTCACATCAACAGATACAGGCCAATAAGTCCATAATCATTATCACACCAGGCCATCCACTGCTGATGTTTGGGAATTTAATCTCGCCAAATAGTTTATGTGATACAGATACAGGTTAAATATAAAAGATCTTCGAATATGCAACCATTGTTTTAAGAAAAGGAATTGCTTCATATTGTAATTGTAATTTAAAAATATAATAAGTAAACATTGGTCTCCTAAGCTAGATATTGACAGTCAAAGTTGACCGCTCCCGACTGGCGAGAATTTTAATGAGCTGACCGGTCACGTGGTACTTGTGACGTCATTGAAGCACAACTGACTGACTCAGGTAAACTGATCAGTGGTACAATGACGAAGAAAGCTAGCAGAAAACACCTATTGAATTCGATATGCATGTCAATCTTGATTGTTGATTCTTTTGATTAACGAATAAAATATCTTGAAAAATATATAGCTATGTAATTGTAAACTTAAGAAAGGAAATAGGAAATGCCATTTAGAAAACCTCGTGTTGTTAGTGTGTATTACACATCCACCGCCTCCTAATAATAAGGCTTCTACAAAGGACCACGGAATCAGTAAAGCCTGTGAAAGGACTATATAATTTTTACATATATGTTACATATTTGTTAAAACCAATATGTAACGTATCTGTAAAAATAGAAAGTATATGAAAACAGTAGCAACAGACACGCATAGAGAGTAAATTACGGACGGAGCCATTTTCTTGAAATAGCAGGGGTTTTTTTTTTCAAACGTTTGATTCAGCTGGAATTGAATTAAAACAGCAAACAGTTCTGAATCATGAATGTGTTCCTTGATATATATAGTGTCCGGTAATATATTCCGTGTTTGATCTTGGTGATTTCAAAATTATGTGACACCGGACACTATATATGCAATCAAAGGAGAATTGATGTTTGCGAATTTTACATGTTGTGGGTATAATTGGAACACATTCATGATTCAGAACTGTTTGCTGTTTTAATTCAATTCCAGCTGTATAAAGTCTATACAATCAAACGTTTGAAAAAAAACCACTGCTATTTCAAGAAAATGTCTCCGTCCGTAATATACTCACATCCACTCTATCCGTGTCTGTTGCTACTGTTTTCATATACTATCTATTTTCACAGATACGTTACATATTGGTTTTAACCAATATGTAACGTATCTGTAAAAATTATAGTCCTTTCACAGGCTTTACTAATTCCGTGGTCATTATTGTTAGGATGCGGTGGATGTGTAATACACACTAACAACACGAGGTTTTTAATGGCATTTCCTATTTCCTTTCTTAAGTTTACATACCTATATATTTTCCAAGATTCGTTAATCAAAAGAATCAACAATCAAGAATGACATGCATGTCGAATTTAAATTCGACGAATTTGAATTCGACGAATTAGGCGTTTTTCTACTAACTTTCTTCGTCAATGTACCTACCGCTGATCAGTTTACCTGAGTCAGTCAGTTGTGCTTCAATGACGTCACAAGTACCACCTGACCGGTCAGCTCATTAAAATTTTCTCCAGTCGGGAGCGGTCAACTAACTTTGACTGTCAATATCTAGATCCCAGGACACAATCAAATGCTCGTTGATGGGCTAATCAATTTTTATTGAAATGTGCTGCAAGTTTCATCACTTTTTACAAGATTTTCAAAATCGTGGCCAAAATCCTTTAAAACTGAACACTCAAAATTTTGAATATCGTATATCGTTATTATATAAGCCGCTCGAAATTCAGAACTTATCTCGTTTGTCCGTAATGTGAATGGCGTATATGTTAAACCGGCTAGACATTCCAAAGTTATCTCGTTGGTTTGTAATTTGAATGTCGTATATTGAACTTCTGAACATTCAAATATTTTGAATGTTTGTTGCAACACTTGATATTAATTATTTATTTTGTTTGTCCGTTGTCTAAATATCGGACGCCGTATGTTGAACTGCTCGACATTGAAACTTTATTTCGTTGGAAATTTGAATGTCGTACATAATAATACTAATAATAATTATAATTATGTTGACTTTTGAAAGTCGAGCGGCGCAACATACGACAAAACGATATTCAAAAATTTTAAATGTTCAGTAGCTCAACATAATTATCATTATTATTATTTATGATGTACGACATTCAAATTACTGACCAACGAAATAAAGACATACGACATCCGATATTTACATAAGGACCAAACAAAATAAATAATTAATATAAAGTGTATATATATAACGTATATGTAACGTATCTGTAAAAATAGATAGTATATGAAAACAGTAGCAACAGATACGCATATAGTGATTGTGAGTATATTACGGACGGAGCCATTTTCTTGAAATAGCACGGTTTTATTTCAAACGTTTGATTTGTATAGACTTTATTAAGCTGGAATTGAATTAAAACAGCAAACAGTTCTGAATCATGAATGTGTTCCAATTATACCCACAACATGTAAAATTCGCATACATCAAATCTCCCTTGATTGCATATATAGTGTCCGGTAATATATTCCGGTGTCACATAATTTTGAAATCACCAAGATCAAACACGGAAAATATTACCGGACACTATATATGATCAGTTTATCTGAGTCAGTCAGTTGTGCTTTAATGACGTCACAAGTACCACGTGACCGGTCAGCTCATTAAAATTCTCGCCAGTCGGGAGCGGTCAACTTTGACTGTCAATATCTAGCTTAGGAGACCAATGTTTACTTATTATATTTTTAAATTACAATTACAATATGAAGCAATTCCTTTTCTTAAAACAATGCTTGCATATTCGAAGATCTTTTATATTTAACCTGTATCTGTATCACATAAACTATTTGGCGAGATTAATTCCCAAACATCAGCAGTGGATGGCCTGGTGTGATGATGATTATGGACTTATTGGCCTGTATCTGTTGATGTGAGGAAATTTAATAACACTAAATGTTTATACTTGTAAAGATTTTTGTAAATTTAGTCCTTCTTTTATATACTTTAACCATTATTGCTCGTTTGAAAATATTGATTGTTTTAAATGTAACAAAGATATTTTCAAACAAGCAAAAATGGTTAAAGTATATAAACAATAATTGATATGATGAAAACTGATTTAAAGGAATTGCTTCCCATGTATTATACAGTGTCATGATTATGTATACATTTTAGGTATATGTTTAAATGTATGTATGTGTGTATCGCTGTGTATGTGTATGCATGTATGTGTGTACGCATGCATGCATAGGATGCATTTGCACGGTATGTACATGTATGTGCATATGTATGGGCATGTGTGTATACATGTGAATATATATATGCGCATGTCTGTTTGTTTGTATGCATGTATGTAGGTATGCACATTTGTTTGCATGTTTGTGTGCAAGTATATATGTGTGTGTATGTGCATGCGTGCATGCATGGATGTAGGCATATGTGTATGTACATTGCAGGTGCGTCATGCATGTATTTATTTATGTATGTACATTAACTATGTATGGTGTATATTATATGTTAAATGTCCAAATGTTTGTACCACCGTTTGTTTCTTGAGGAGAGGACCCTTTTGTCAATTTAAATTTGTCAATAAAATTTCATGAAATGAAAAAATGTGAATGGCGTATATGTTAAACCGCTGGACATTCCAAAGTTATCTTGTAGGTTTGTAATTTGAATGTCGTATATTGAACTTCTGAACATTCAAATATTTTGAATGTTGTTTATTCAAGCACTTTATCTTAATTATATAAAAATAAATTCCATATATACCAATATGTAACGTATATGTAAAAATTATATAGTCCTTTCACAGGCTTTACTAATTCCGTGGTCCTTTGTAGAAGCATTATTGTTAGGATGCGGTGGATGTGTAATACACACTAACAACACGAGGTTTTCTAAATGGCATTTCCTATTTCCTTCTTAACACTCAAAATTTTGAATATCGTATATCGTTATTATATAAACCGCTCGAAATTCAGAACTTATTTCGTTTGTCCGTAATGTAAATGGCGTATATGTTAAACCTCTAGACATTCCAAAGTTATCTCGTAGGTTTGTAATTTGAATGTCGTATATTGAACTTCTGAACATTCAAATATTTTGAATGTTTGTTGCAACACTTGATATTAATTATTTATTTTGTTTGTCCGTTGTCTAAATATCGGACGTCGTATGTTGAACTGCTCGACATTGAAACTTTATTTCGTTGGTCAGTAATTTGAATGTCGTACATCATAATGATTGTTTTAAATGTAACAAAGTTTAAAACAATCAATATTTTCAAACAAGCAATAATGGTTAGTGTATTTACAATAATTGATATTATGAAATCTGATTTAAAGGAATTGCTTCCCATGTATTATACAGTGTCATGATTATGTATACATTTTAGGTATATGTTGAAATGTATGTATGTGTGTATCGCTGTGTATGTGTATGTATGTATGTGTGTACGCATGCATGCATAGGATGCATTTGCATGGAATGTACATGTATGTGCATATGTATGGGCATGTGTGTATACATGTGAATATATATATGCGCATGTCTGTTTGTTTGTATGCATGTATGTATGTGTGTGTATATGCATGCGTGCATGCATGGATGAAGGCATGTATTTATGTGAGGGTGCATGAGGGTGTGTGTGTGTGTGAGCGCGCATTGATTGAATTCAATTGATTGAATGATGTCGATTTGAATAGAGTTATAATTGTTTATTTGGTTACAGCCCTGCACTGTAGCCGTTACTTTGTATTTGCCATCCCGCCCGCATGAGCTTTTTCCAGGTGTGGTATCCCCTGTCCCCATAGCTAATCATGTAGTAGATGTTGTTCAGATAACGTAGCAGCAACAAGTATGAATCTGTGTCGAAAATTGATTTAATTATGTCGTTTGAATAGAGTTATTATTGATTATTTGGTTAACGCCCTGCACGCGTTACTTTGTATTTGCCATCCCAGCCGCTTGGGCTTTTACCAGAGTTGGTATCCCCTGTCCCCTTAGCTAATCATGTAGTAGATGTTGTTCAAATAACGTAGCAGCAACAAGTATGAATCTGTGTCGAAAATTGATTGAATTATGTCGATTTTAATAGAGTTATAATTGATTATTTTGGCTACAAGCCAAAGACGTTAGCCTTTTAATTTGTATTTGCCATCTAGTTCGCTTGAGCTTCTATCGGGGATGGTATCCCCTATCTCCCTATATAAACATGTAGTAGATGTTGTTCAGATAACGTAGCAGCACAATTTTGAATCTGTGTCGAACATTGATTGAATTATGTCGATTTGAATAGAGTTATAATTGATTACTTTGCTACAGCTCTGCACGGTAGCCGTTACTTTGTATTTTACATCTCGACCGCTTGGGCTTTTACCGGGGTTGGTATCACCTGACCGTCTAGCTAATCATGAGGTAGATGTTGTTCAGAAAGTATGAATCTGTGTCGAAAATTGTTTGAATTATGTCGATTTCAATAGAGTTATAATTGATAATTTGGCTACAGCCAAAGACGGTAGCCGTTAATTTGTGTTTGTTATCTCGACCACCTGAGCTTTTATCGGGGATGGTATCCTCTGTCCCCTAGCTAATGATGTAGTAGCTGTTGTTCAGATATCGTAGCAGCAAACATAATGAATCTGTGTTGAAAATTGATTGAATTATGTCGATTTGAATAGAGTTATAATTGTTTATTTGGTTACAGCCCAAGACTGTAACCGTTACTTTGTATTTGCTATCTCGGCCGCCTGGGCTCTTATCGAGGGTGGTATCCCCTATCCCCCTAGCTAATCATGTAGTAAATCTTGTTCAGATAACGTAGCAGAAAAAAGTATGAATCTGGGTCGATTATTGACATTGATTGAATTATGTCGATTTGAATAGAGTTATAATTTATTATTTGGCTATTGCCTTGCATGGTAGACGTTACTTTGTGTTTGATTTCTCGGCCGCCTGGGCTTTTACGGGGGATGGTATTACCTGACCTTCTAGCTAATCATGTATTAGATGTTGTTCAGATGACGTAACAGCAAATAGTTGAATCTGTGGCGAAAATTGTTTGAATTTTGTCGTTTGAATAGAGTTATAATTGTTTATTTGGCTAACGCCCTGCACGGTAGCCGTTTCTTTGTATTTGATGTTCTGGCCGCCCGGGCTTTTACCGGGGATGTTATTTCCTGTCTCTCTAGCTAATCATAAAGTAGCTGTTGTTCAGATAAAATAACAGCAAAAAGTATGAATATGTGACGAAAATTGATTGAATTATGTCGTTTGAATCGAGTCATAATTGTTTATTTGGCTAAAGCCCTGCACTGTAGCCGTTACTTTGTATTTGCCATCCCAGCCGCTTGGGCTTTTACCGGAGTTGGTATCCCCTGCCCCCCTAGCTGATCATGTAGTAGATGTTGTTCAGATAACGTAGCTGCAAAGAGTATCAATCTGTGTTGAAAATTGATTGAATTATGTTGAGTTGGATAGAGTAATAATGGTTTATTTGGCTACATTTGGTAGATGTTGTTCAGAAAACGTAGCAGCAAAAAGTATGAAATTGTGTCGAAAATTGATTGAATTATGTTGATTTGAATAGAGTTATAATTGTTTATTTGGCTACAGCCCTGCACGGTAGCCGTTAATTTGCATTTACCATCTCGGCAACCTAGGCTTTTATCGGAGGAGGTATCCCATGTCCTCCTAGCTTATCATAAAGTAGATGTTGTTCAGATAACGTAGCAGCAAATAGTATGAATCTGTGTCGAAAATTGATTGAATTATGTCGATTTTAATAGAGTTATAATTGATTATTTGGCTACAGCCGTAAGCCTTTACTTTTTGTTGATGTCGTGGCCGCTTGGGTTTTTGTGATATTATTTCCTGTCTCTCTAGCTATTCATAAAGGAAATGTTGTTCAGATAACGCAACAGCACGAATTTTGAATCTGTGTCGGAAATTGATTGAATAATGACGATTTGAAGAGATTAATAAATGTTCATTTGGCTACAGCCTTGCACAGTAGCCGTTACTTTGTATTTGACATCTCGGCCACCTGGGATTTTACTGGGGGTGGTATCACCTGACCTTCTAGCTAATCATGAGGTAGATGTTGTTCAGATAACGTAGGAGCAAATAGTATGAATTTGTGTCCAAGATTAATTGAATACTCCTTCCTCGCACGGCGGCCATCTTGAATCCAAAACGAGGCTGAGGGCGCATCATCTGTAATAATGGCGTCCAAGATAGAGCCAGGTGATAGTGCCTGGACGAAAACATTCAAATGTGTGCCTGCTATCACAAAATCGTCAATTGAAGAATGGGCGGAGAAGTCTGCGAAAGTACCAAGATCTCAGCAGAAAAAAGGATACAGCAATTTTGCTGAGAATTATATCCATGACGTCTAAGGTATCGTCAAGGCATTAACGTTTACATCACTAGCACTACTTTCAGTTTCGCTTTGACTCGTAGCCATCATAAATCGAGCCGATGGAATGAAAATTATTGACATGATGTCAGTGTTTTATTACTATGTTAGCCCTCCTGTTATAACACGGCTGTTGGGTTCAAAAGAAACTTGTATTGTTGTGGTATATCTCTCTCCTATTCGCAAAAGCAAAATCCAATATTGTAAGTACCGGATCCATGCAAACTTCATGTTGATAGTGATATAGTTGTGACTCGATTTTTCAGTTAAAGCAAGTGCAAAGGGGTGTTTTCTTCGAGGAAAGTGTTTTCCTTCAATGAGAAAAAATATTGAAGCGTACAGTTTGAAAGTAAGAATATGATGTTTGTAAAGTTTGATTTATTTTCATTGTTATGTTTTCATGATCAGCACCACTGCATGCATTGTTGTTTTGGTGCAGGCCATCTATTCCTGACTTTATCATATAAATGTGTTGTTTTGGTGTGGATCTACTTTATAAATATATATATATGTGAGAAATTTATTATCTATAAAAAAAAAGTATATACTGATTCAATTTAAATACTTTATACTTCACTGATACAGCCTCGTTGAAAGCTTCTTAGCTTGTTGAGAGGCATGTTGTCAGTTTTTCCAAGCTATTTTGCAGTGAATTTGCTGGACTCTTATTTGGTCCTCAACACGGACTTGAATTCCTAAATTGTAAGCTACCCTGTATTTATATATTGATATAAGATCAACACCATGAATCTTTCAGCACTGTCACATTCATTAAAATATGTCACTATGTGCATCTCGAATATACTTCTTACTTCTCCATATTGACAGATTGATAATTCAGCTTCTTGGTTACTTACATTTATATACATGACGATATTGGAAACAACAACAAAAGTGAATCAAGTTAAGAAATGGCTTTAATTGGTATTCCTTCTCAGCATAGATGACAAATAAGTATTTCCTGTTTCAAAACTGAATATCGTATAATTGTAGTTCATATCATAGATCAATATAATATGATCCGCATGAATTAACATGAATACATGTATGTACCTAAATTAAACAAAACAATTGCAAGTTAGTATTGCAGGATACTTTCTATGAGAACACGCAGGAAATATTTTTTCTTAATTTTAGATATCAGTTTTGAATTTGAATCGGTAAAATGATTGAATTCATGTTCAAAGCCTTGCTTTTGAGCTGTTTGTATAGCCTTTTTGGTCGAAGCAAAGTAGTTGAGTATTTTGATGAAATTTATTCAAACTATGAAATATGATATACAGTTCAAGCCTTGAAATAGGATGACTTCAGTCAATTTAGTGATAAAAAGATAATTGCAGGTTATATGCAGAAAAAATGTTTCTACTTATATATTTTTATTATCAATGAACCTATTTACATGTGCAATTAGTTTACCTTCATTTAGAAAGTAGACCTGAAGGCAGCTGACCTCATTGCGAGGTATACAATTATCTATTGAAATTCAATAATTCAGAAAACAAATCATATGATGTTACCAGAAACACTATTTAACTGCAATATTCTGACTCCTAACTCGGGTATCACACATGACCTTTGCCTTTTTCTGTGATGTAATGGTGCCAGTTTTGAATTTTTAATCATGAAATACAGAAATCAAGTCAAACAGGTGCATTCTCAGGAACAATTGGAGGATATCCGTGCTGATGCAATTGTTTACTTTCATTTTTGTAACAAGGGTTGCATAAAACTTAGAGAATCATATCTCAATACAGTTGCAAATGATCATGAAAAAATACACATCATCTTTATCAGTCCAGGGTTTGCATGAAGCCATCTTTTTCAAGCAAAGAAACTGAAAAGGATCCTAATAATTTTCAGGATTCCCATTTAAACTATGGAGAATTCGAAGGACCCCATTAATTTAGGAAAGGACCCCATTTATAAAATACCCATTGCGAACCCTACAGTCTTGGTGCGTGTTGAATTTTGCAATATTCAAAGATGAATAGATTGAATATCTCATGAAATCATTGTTACATGAATATTGTTTTTGACAATTGGATTGCCAAGTATAATAATATTCAAACATTTTCTACAAATTGAATATGTGTAAACATCAAATAATGTGTTGAGGTGTACACACTATACAATGTTCTTAATTTGCTTATAACTTTTTCTAAGCTTCAATAATGGAATAAATGGTATACAAATTCTTTAAAAGATATACAACTTTGTTCTAGACCTTACATGTGTACAACTTATATTAATTATAACTCATTTGCATTGTAATTACAGTAATAAATGTCTATGCTCAATATGACTACTATTGAACTTTGTTTTTTAATTTATGAAATAAATTTGAAGAAGTGGTTTGTTAATTATATATATATAATCAATTACCATATTTATCAGGTAACAAGACCAGGTAATATATATAGATGATATCTTGCATGAATGTAAATGTAATAATAATTTATTTAAGCATTGAACTGTTACCAGATATAGTATACAGTCGATATGAATACAATTTTGGTGACAGATAAATAGAATGTCGCCCGTTGCTTATTTATTAAACAGTCATTAGAACCAGGGACGTATATGTGAGAGGGATTGGTCACTGTCTCTATCCGCTTGTAAATATCTAGCGAGACGAATTCACAGTTACCTCCCCTGATTTTTAGCGCCCTCTAGCGTTCACCGCATGTCTTCCACGCCGCTTCGATGATCGAAGAAATTGCCGTGAAAACAGACCACTTGATGTAAGTATTGCACCATCATTACGGTTCACTGTTGATACAAGTTGTTTAAACAACATCTTATTAACAATTATTTCAGTATGAGTGGCGTTGACGCCTGTGATTTTGGTCATATTTTCGTTTCTCTCGCAGTCATGGAGATGGAGATCCAAAAAAGGCCGCCCAGTCACATGAATGTAAATAACAGGCATCTGGGAAATATCTGCTCCGGTTGCAAACAATTGTCTCAATAACTAATCGGTCAATCGATTTAATTTGTGAACCAATTTAAAGCTGAATGTTTTTTACATGAATTAACATGTTTTTGTGATAAATTTGTATGATATAAACTAGTTAAATAGTTCATAGATAATTGTCAATTTTACAACATGGCCGCCCAGTCCTGAATGTAAAACTGAAAAATATCTGCTCCGGTTGCAAACAATTGTCTCAATAACTAATCGGTCAATCGATTTAATTTATGAACCAATTTAAAGCTGAATGTTTTTCACATGAATTAACATGTTTTTGTGACAAATTTGTATGATATAAACTAATTGAATAGGTCAGTTTTACAATATGGCCGCCCAGTCCTGAATGTAAAACTGGGAAATACCTGCCCCTGTGGATAACAGATTATCCTAATAACTACTCGGCTAATCAATCTAATTTTGAACCAATTTAATGCTGAGTGTTTTTCACATGTATTACCAAGTTTTTATGACAAATTTGTATGATATTTGTACATATGTAGAGTATACATGTATACTGTCCCTGGAATTTACATGTATTTTGGGACACCTGTCATATATATTTATATGTGTACAGTACAGCTGCTGTAAAACTAAAATGTACTGGTAAATTGTACGAAAAAAAGAATGTATATACATCATGCACATGTATTATATGTATATAGTGGAGCACCTGTTAGATATTTGTACCATGCATTATTGGGTATCATCGTCATCAACAATTATGATTTTAAGATTATATCAATATGATGAAATAATTAGTAGACATTAAACTTAAACTTGATATATTGATGTATTTTTAGGTATATGACCCAGGCAGATTCAGGAACCTTCCAATCATTTAAATCTCCAGCATCTGTATGCCGTCGCTGCTTGTGACTAGAAGACCAGCTTTAAGTGTAGTGCAAGAAATTAGCCTGTCCCATTTCAAATGTATTTGAGAAAATTAAAATTATAGATTATATAGATTTTGTTTGTTATTTTTCAATAAAATTAACCTGATCATATCATGCAGCCTTTGATATAAATTCCTGAACATGAATGTACCATGAACAAGGAAACGGATATGAATTAAAATAACTTTACGCAGGTTATTGCAATAATTTGCACCTTGTATAAAACTGAAGGAAACAACGAAATGATACAATCCGCCTAAACATGAGAGATTTATACACAAACATGGTCTCCTAAGTTAGATTATGTATACAAATCATATAGCACACATAGATTGACAGCATGTCTGTTAAACAACATTCACCACCCTGTTTTAAACCCTGCTCAGGAAAAAAAATAAAAACGTGTGAAGATTTTTTTCATAAACTCATTTTTGTTACTTTGATATTAACGGGAGGCTATCTTGGATTTTGACAGTAATTGCTTATGATCGATAATTCAAGAGAAAGTTCTAGTTACTGGGTGGATCTTTCTCAAAATCTAAATCTAGGATAGTAGATCCTCGTCCAAAGACAAGAATTCCGAATGAGGCGAATCATTTGGCGTGGTTCACAAGTCGTGAATCGGACGCTTAAAAATGATGACATTGACCTGACAGTAATATACCTAGACATAGTGGCAACAATAATCATTTAACCTCATAATTCACAACCTAATCATATACCACAGAATGCAATGATAAACGCAATCAACACACGAGTGTTGACATGACAGCGGAAGTAATCAGTTGAACTACTGCGCAAGCGCACCCTGGTGGAAAACCGCTGTCGCTTACTTCACGGTTCGGTGCACAAGCACAAAAACTCTCGCTAGACCATCGCACAAACGGGACAGTGACCAATCCCTCTCACATTTACGTCCCTGTTAGAACTGAGGAAGATGGGCTAAGCAAACACTTTAATTTTGGGAACTAAGTAATTGTTGTCTTTGTTGTAAATTATATTTGTTACTTCAATTGTATTGTTGTGTCAAAATACTCATATAATTATAACAGTGCTAAATAAAATTGAAATTGAAAATTGAGTAAGTGAGGTATGCCACTGACGAATTAAAATAAAATGTTTACAGTGTATGGAAACCTTTATTCTTTGTATTTTAGAGAATTTGCCTGGCTCCATTTATGAATGGATTTTGAAAATATTTGGTCAGTTTGTACAAAAATATCCATAGAGTCGTCTATATTTACTTTATTTTTCGGGTGACGTTGTCAAAATGACATCAAAATGGCGGTAAAAATTAAAATTTGATGTTGTAGATAAATTATGAAACTCCTAGTCATACACGACGAAAAAATAGTGAAAATATGTGTTACATGTATTACATATACATAGTGTATATATAGATTGAGGAAACAGCTCTTTACAAGTATACAAAATTTCACGATGTCAGGATAATTTACTGAAAAAAGTTGGAAATACAAAGAATATATAGTTAAATAAACAATGTTTAATGTAATGCCATTGTCGACACCTTGCAAATTTTCCCCTTCCCTATTTCTGCTAATAATATGAGAGAATTTGCTTACATTTGGATAAATTTATATGCATGTACTATGCATAAAGTTAGCTGTTGGTTGTTCTAAACAAATACATACATGTATTCATTATATTGAAAATGTAATAAATATCAATTAGATAGTTTCTTTTATTTATTCAGATACATATTATTGTACATCATAATTTAAAAACTTCAAAATCCCACGGTTTCATGATTAATTTAATACACGCACCACCGACCTCTTGGTCTTTTGCAGTACATTATGGCAAAGCTTGATACTATTTCAATTATTGTAGATATCTGTTTCTGACAAAATCGTTGGGGATTTTTGTATCAATAATTATGCAGCCTCGTTTAAGATATTTTGAGAAGTTTAACAGTACATTGTAGTTACTTATACCTATTATGTTTTGTTTTAAATTTGCGAACGACTTTGAGTCAACTCTCGCCTGTCGTATGCGCTGGCAGGCTGACCGCTCTAACTAAAACCGTAGAAACCATACGAAAACCATCGCACAAGTCCGAGTCGCCCTGGGTCTTATAACCCTTAGCTGCATGGATGATTTTCACTTACCGAAACGTTACATATTTATATCTGATATAGTCGACGGAGTTTTACATTAGTTACCGAAACGTTACATATCATTTCGCCGGTTGTGCTACAAGTTTTAGACTCTATGTTGTCGTCAAACCCGATGTTCTTGAATGGTCGTGCCTGTCTTTGTTCTGACCATTGACAATGGCAAACAATTCATCATTATATGTACAAAAATGGTACTCGTGTTACTTTATGAGGTTGTGACAAACCATTGCCACAATGTTTGGTACTCGTGTTACTATATGGGTGTGGGACAAACCATTGCCACAATGTTTGGTTCTCGTTTTACTATATAGGGTGTATGAGAAACAATGTTTTGTACTCGCGTTACTATATTTGGTGTGACAAACTATTGCCAAATTATTTGGTGCTCGTGTTGATGTTACGGACTGTATGGGAGTGTGGCATCCACTGTTTTATTTCCCTGGCTGGCTGGTTGCGCTTGTCTCTTAGAACCAGGTCTTGAATGGTGGTTGCAGTTGCGTTCTGACCGTTGACAAAAGCAGGCGATTCTCCATTACGTGAGGAATCTAAACCACTATCTGGAGTGAAGTTCGCCTCATTGACATGCGTAGTCTAGAATAGATAACAAAACGTATAACTCAAATGGTAGGGTTCAATGAAATCTCAATCTACACTAAATATACGTGTACTTTTCGAGTTAATTGATACCGTCTGTACCGCAATATATTTCAAATGTCTTGTACCGAATCATGATTGAATAAAACAACAGTATATAAACTGCACTTAATATGTATGTTGTGACACTTTTTGAAACATTTTCTGGCTAGAAAGTACTATTTATTCAAACATTATTTTACACAACCAATTATGTGTCTTTCCAAAGATTTGCATGTTATGCACCCCCTGTCACCTTCATCAGACACAAAGATATTGAACTTACACCTTTTTATGCATACGCTTTTTTGGTAACTTGTCTGATGAAAGTGACAGAAGTTCATAACGTACTAGTCATTGAAACGTCACATAAAACATTTATTGGTTGTTTGAAATAATATTCACATAAATAAGACTTATGACGCTCTTTGGAAGTTAATTCACTAAGTTATGGATATTATTCACTCCTCGTCTCTTAAACAATATGTTATTGGTAGTATCAACACATTTTTGATCAGGTTGTAATGGTAAGTCTTTGTGATTGTTGAATGGAAATTGAATGCATACGAACCTAAAATAAAAATATATATTTACCTATCAAACAATTTACATATCCAACTGATTAACGCAGAACTAAACCTCTTATAAATTGATACATTTACCATTGGAAAATATCATATTATATGATATGACATATGATTATGACTGATAAACATACAAATATACCCTGGATAAACAAAAGTCTCGACTGATTAAAGGGTTCTAGTAAATAATATCGGCGGTATGATCCACTGTATGTACTGGATCCTAACAAACATCGTCGGATGCGTATTACTAAAATATGACCGTTGAAGTAATAGCGACAGTATGGACAAATATCAAGGTTATCCGCTCCTTTATCCAGACAAAAAAAAAACAAACAAAGTACATCACATAAACAGAATAGACATAAAACATGAAACAAAGGTATCAATATAAATGATAATTGTGGCCGATAATCCCTTGTTTTGTGGATGTTTAATACATTAAAAATGTTTTAATAATCGTTATCGATAGCTACTGAGCGTATCTATTAGTTTGATAACAAAATTTGTTTCAGCTTGAGTTACCATGAGAATGTCGGAGTTGGTATATTTTCGTCCCATTCGAAATGAAAAAAAAGAGTTAATAATCTGACAAACATTAAGTAAATGTATGTTCAATTAAAATAATAAAGTAAATTTGAAAAAAAATATATCAGTGGCGGGCAAATCCCGAGAGAGTCGGTATTAATATTAACTGATTTAATATGAACTGATTAATATATTCAAATACCAATGTCGAAAATATATCTATATAATATTAACCTCTAAACTATTAAACATAATATATCCATAAGAGTATTAAACATCAAATAAGGAATGTTTGGAAGAAACATACGAAGATTTTTCTAAATAGTAAGGAATTGTAAAAGGATTAATAAAATGTTATGATATTAAAGTCGTTTTTAATTAATTAAAACTGTAAATTAACATTGAGAATATTACAACAATACAGGCATAAAGCAATATCAATTTCGCTACTTAACATGTCAGTGAACAATGAAGATCGAGATTCTGAACTCATCTACAGCGGAAATATTACAGGCCCACATTCAATGCATTAACAAGTGTTTCAACAACACAAAATGCAAAATTTTCCAATAAAATGTAAAAACGAAATATGTCTTTTCAAACAATAAAATCTAATAAAACAGATAAATATTGTGTATGATTGCTACTGTATGAGTCGGTACTAGTTAAACATCATGATGAACACTGAATCACTGTCAGACTGGAAAAGAAACAAGTTGAAAAGAGGACATTTTGCATGTTTTGTATAGAATTCCATTTTTATGACAATTGAAAAAAAATCTTGACATACAAAGATGGATAACTGTTAAAACGACTTATTATATACGCAAATGTATTTATAGTATTTAGGTAATTAATTTATTAACATTTGTTGAAGATACATTCTTAGAAAGTAACTACGGTATATAAGATGTTACTATATCAACAAACATAACAAAAAGGAACTTGTCAAACAATAAAGAAAACAATATATTTCACTCCCTTAATACGAGTTTTACCCTCTAATAATTATGTTCAAATTCAATGGATTTTACCCAAAGCACAGTGATCAGTTACAAAAATGAATATCTTTATTGTAAGAAACTACTCCCAAAATATGTTTCATACAGTTCAGAAATCGATCTATTGAGATGATCAGATAAATACTAATATCGGGTGAGGATGACAAAAATACAATCGTATTAAAGGGGCAATTTAGTCAATCAACGATTTTTCAATACAACTGGACTCGAAAATGCACATATCAAGAGGTAAAAATCCGTATTAATTATTAAGATACCGCGTACATTTTGTGTTATGCCAAGGGTGGTCAATTAAAATTTTTGGAAAGACCGTACCAAATATAGCGACATCAAAATATAGCAAACATTAAAATATCCGCGCCCTGCCTGTGCGGCTGTATAGTGTATTGTAAACATCTGAAACAGAGCGTGTCGCGGTGACACAGAATGTTTGATTTCACACGTACTTCTTTCCAGGTATGTTGCATTTACGAAATACTTTGCCAACAATTATGATATATATTATGATTATTATTTGAATCCGCAAGAAATTGTTTGTATATTTCCTATCAACCAAAAGCAGGAATTATTTAGCAGACACACTAAGGTGAATTTCATAATCTGAGCACGTGTTCGCTTTTACGAATCGTCACGAATTTCATCTATTATAAAAGAGATGTCGTGTAGAAAATCTTACAAATTCAGAAATTCTGCATGTACATATAATGTAATGAGATAAGTGTTATCCAGAGAAGTATTATTAGACAGAATGCTTTTTTATTTACATCCACGAGACAGGTCTGCGCGTGCTTGTGAGGTCACAATGCAAATATGTATGTCACATTTGCATGGATTGTACGATTAAGGCACATTATTATTAATTAACAAACGCAAGATAAGCTTAGGGTTTTCTCAAAATATCGGTATGAATAGTTCACAAGAATAACAGAACAACAATTTTATAAAATATTTGGTGTAAAATAAAACAGTAAACCAAGTGGGACATTGCCACAAGTTAGATGTGAATCCGTCCAAGGGTACGTGGTTCACTATATCAACTATTTTCATGTGACTTTCAAGACAGTGTAATAATCCATATGTCAACGTAATCCAATATAACACACATACTTTACTCATTCCGTATTTGTTTCAAGTTGTTTCACAGAAAATATCAACTCCTATAACTCTATTTGAGTCCGTTCCATTGGTGAAGAGGAAAAAAGTTGACTATTTGGTTCCGAGAAAAAGTGTTTAACTAGAAAATTCAACTAAGAAATAAACGGCACACTTGAATATTAAAATACACTTCCTGTAAGTTCCCGCCAAATCAGTAAAGATGGCACACTATGCGTCACGACACTTATTTATCTGACAGTTGTTAAATCCACGCTGGTCAGTGGTCAGTATTGGTGTTTCACGTGGTGAAATATTTTGTTGTTGGTAACCTAGTTAGTAAGAAACAAAAAAAAATTTGATCGGACGCTTCATATTTGGCATGATTTCACACACATCACAGCCAGTGACACACTTTATCAAAAGCAATGGACCATTCTTCTTGTTTTTATGGACATATAAATAAAATCGGAAAATACCAAAACGTCAACAAAACCATAATCCGAACTCAAAAGCGATTAAACTAGAGGCAAAATAGGAACAAAGGAAAGATTTACATGGAGACTCTCGTAAAAGTACAATAGAATCAGACCAGGTGTTCCGGAAGAGGAAGCGTATACTGCTTCATCGACGACACCCTCCATATAAATTTTGGTCACATCCAAGTAAAAATCAATCCTCAAAATCAGAATAGAATCTTCATTGTCACTCACAACAAGTAAGCACACTAATAAACAAATTCAATTTCAATTTCATATCCCACAAAGATACAGAATATTTTTTCGATGAGATCAAGATGGCGACCATATAACTTGCCCATATAGTCTTCATCCATTAATGAGTTTCCAGCGTGCTGAGCTAGGAGTGAGGCTACAATAGCATCAATAGTGAACCTATATTCAGTTTTGTTAATGTTGAAAACTCGTTGTTTATTCAATATTGATTATTTCATATTATTGAGAAAAACATGAAGAGAAATGTATGCCAAAATATAATGTATTTCTACTTAAAACAATGTAGAATTCATAATGCGTTAAACAAAATATAAATAAATAAATAAAATAACACAAAGTAATGACCAATCGTTGATTGACAAAATAAGCATAACACATGATAGAGATAGAATGCAAGCTATAGATAATTAAATGCGTCAAATTGGACGTTAATTCAGCTCAGATTAAAGCATATTAACATTTAATTTACATGACAACAACAGAGACGAGGAAGGAGGGAAAAAGACATTCCTTTATATGTATTGTCAGTAAAGTCCAATTTGAAAAGATTGCTGGGGTAATGAAATATACACAATACAGTAAGGACTATATTGTCATTATGACCTACCTTAGGATATCCTTTCTTTGACTTTGAATAGTTGAAACCCGCTATCCGTACTTCCTGTAAAGATATAATGAGATACATTTATGATGCAGAACAGGTACGTTTTATCATATCGTTTACTATATTTATATCTCTCCCTCCTTCAGCTTAGAAATCTCTCACTGCGTAGCGTATACGTAATGTAAAAATGCTCGGCGGATTGATTTCTGTTTTAAATATAGCGCTGTTGACGCTTTAAAATAAACGACAACTATTAAATGGTCATTGTAAGAGAATACGTATAGTCAGAATACTATTTCAAAAGAAAAAAATCAGAGAATAACAAAGCGTCAACAAAACCATCAACTGAACTCAAAATCGATTAACTAGATGCAAAATATGAACAAAGAAAATATATAGATGAAGACCCTCGTAAAAGAAAAAGAGAATAAGACCAGATGTTCCTCAAGAATAAGCGTCTTTTGCTTCATCGAGGACACCCTTCGTGTAAATCTTTGGTCATATCAAAGTAACAATCAATCCTCAAAATGAGAACCGAGTCATCATTGTCAATCACTACAAGTAAGTACACTTATAAGCAAACTAAAAAACGTCCATTTTCATATCACACAAAGATACAGAATATTTCTCGATGAGACCAAGATAGTGACCATAAAACTTGCTCATAGTCTTCATCAACCTGCATCTCTCGAATACCTATGCGGTATTTTGTTCATCAGCAGCTGACATCTATCAAGAAAATCTCGAAATTCAGAGCAAGGCCTAGAATAACGAATCCACTGCGACATGTTAACACCATATGATGGAGAAGGAGGGATGTTACTCAACAGAAAGAGAAGGAAATTGAAAATTGAAATCATCACGTTAATCATACAGCTTAGTAGTAAGTTGTCCATTTTGAAGATCGAGGTAAGAAGCTGATGAAGAAGAGTATATTGTAACTTTAAAGGGGCAATTAAGCGAAGTTTGTTTACTTTTAAATCACAAAATATTTTATAAAATTGTAGTTCGGTAAATCTTTGTGAACTATTCATACCGATATTTTGACAAAACTTGATGTTTTCCATGCGTTTTTCAATTTAAAATAGGGAAATCCTTAATCGTCCAACCCATGCAAGTGAGACATGAGACATCTCTGAACACCCTGACGACACGGAGCATGCGTGTGTTCAGGTTTCAAACTACAAATTTCCCTTCAGCGGACCCTTGTGTCTGCAAGTTTTCAATAATATTTGCTTTTGGTTAGTTTGAATTATGCCAACACAATTTCTCATACTTGCTGACAACGTGTTTCATAATCTAACATACCTTGAAAAAAGTACGTGTGAAATCAAACTCTAAGGTCCAATCGTATACAACACACATACATGTGGTCGCGCCAGGTACGCGGTTATTTCGTGCAATAAATTTGGAACGGGCTTTCCCAATAATTCAACTGACCACGTCGGACATCGACTACACGGTATCCTTTGTCTGATTATAGGTATTTAAAAAAAACCGCAGATTCACCTAATTACCTCTTCAGTACGATATATGAAAACATTAACATGCTGAAAGGAGGGGGTCATTTTAAGATCATCTATGTTCAACTGTTGCAGTGTTTGCTTGTAATTGAAAAGCTTAGGTGCAGTTGGTACCGAATAACTGTAGGAAATGATAGGTGATCTTTTATATCGGAAGTACGGTGGTATGTTAGCTTGAACATACTTTAAATGTATGATAGTGCTGATGTTACTGATGTTAATGACATCAATGCCCTTGTTGGCAAATTCGACTTTCATAAAATGTTGAGTTGTTGGTGCCTCATGGCCGTCCATTCGCACGGGCCGAAATTGTAGAATTTCTGGCACTTCATAAAATAATCTTATTGAGCCTTGACGCTAATTTCCAAAGGTCATCCGGAATAGTTTTGCTTGAGTAGTATGAAGTGTTCTTAATGCAGCCTGGGACAGTGAATATAGTGTGGGACGAACACGGTTCATTTAAAGTGGCCATAAGGTCTTCCAATTTTACACTGCATTCTGTTAGATTGTTGTAATGCCGGTGCCATTGGCTACGAAAATGTCTCCTTTGGGCCATACCAATTTGATTTATTGTTCTTCGGAAAATGAGATTTCAAAATTGGAGCGAGCGGGCTAAATTATTTTGTTTTTACAAAAATTTTGAATTCCTTAAAATGTCGAGCGAGCGGTAGTTTTCAAAAGACTAAATGTCAGAATACATGTTTGACTATTAATATAATGTATCATCAAACAGTACACGTATTTAAATTGTTGTTGTTGTTCCTGACACCGGTCGGTAAAATTTCCACTTTTTAACTAAGTAGGAACTCTGACTCTCGCACCCGCCTGTCGTCCAAATATTTAGCGGGTCAGAGAGTCAGAACCCTTTGGACTAGATATATATATGTATGATGTACCGCTATAAAACAAACCCTAGGTGTTTTGCAGACATAACCTTTCAGCTACAATAATAATAATTGTAATATTAATCGACACAAGCATTATTTGTGTTATATCATAACCAGATCATAAAGTTTAATATCAGTTTATAAACTGACGTCCAATATATATATACCGTCAATTGTTGTCTATCTCGTGGTTGAAAAAGCATCATGAACCCTGGGTTAAACTGTAATCCATTCGGGATTTAAATGTACGCCATTCGAGTTCGAATGGTTATACCTAAATAAATATTCCAAAATATCAATAGCAAACAAGTTTTTTTTTAACTATCAACAGTGTCCTGTTATTTTTAACACACGACTGATGACATGACTGATGTCTGCCAAATTAGGTCGATTGCTTGGGAAGAATATCGATTTGAAATTCAATATAGATGTGTTATTATAGTCGTACATTTGTATAAACATCTCTTCTGATATCGCCTACTTAATATTTTTAAAGGGTTTTTAAAGATATTTTCTGTTGACGCTTGAAGTCGCTTTTTAGTGAGACTGCTTGAGTTCCGTATTTTGTTTTTTTTTTATCAAGAGATCTTGGAACGATTAACCATCTATTGCGGTATTTTGCAATACATTATGGTGACCAGTTTATGTAGTGACCAACAAGATAAGAAAGTCATTTTTGACACATTTCCATTTTTTTTCAAAAGTGAAAAAGCCTCGTCGCGCATTTTCCTCGTGTTGCTGCTGAAAGAACGCTTGAAATACCATTTTTACCTTCGTTTCAAACATTCAAATGATCCGGAATAGCGCTTTCTAAGTTTTGAACCATCGTAAAATATATCCAGATTCGTCATTTTTCATAGACGATAAAATTGGAGCGGTAATATTTTACTTTTACTTTTATTTTATTTTTCCAAAACAGGAGCGGTAAATCCGCAAAAAAACAATAAATCAAATTGGCATGGCCTTGGTGTGTAAACATAGATATTACATTTGTTTAACAAAGAGGTATAGCGCATATTGGCCCATTTCGACCGGAAGGTGACCGTTTTCAAAATCAAAAAATAAACTTCAAATTGTGAGGTTTTTTTAATATAGATGTTAAATAAATGTATATATATATAACATTTATATGTTCTTAATTGCGAAAATTGAGTTCGTTCATAGCAATGACTATTTCATTTAATGACCATAAAGTTGCATCATCATGTTATTTGCAAATCGTGGGGGTTTTCCCAGATTAAAATCCGTTTTTGACATAAAGCGCATCTGAGGACCAACTTTTATAAAGTCTTATCAGAAAATGGAAAAAACGATGTTGTTGAAATATTTTTATTTCGATATCAACTAAACTAACGACTAATCAAAATAAAAGAGTCTAAATCCTTGTAGTCTGATTAGTTCAGGTGGTTAAGCCGTGCATCCCCCGGGGCCCTATTGACGGGAAAAAATAATTTTTGTTTAAAAAGTATACAAATAGCCACGTCGACTGATACTTGCACACGTGCGTATATACCGGTACATATGGTGGCTGATAACGGCCATCTCGTGTTGTCGTGTTGTCACCTTGTCGTGTTGTCGCTTTGTCGCGTTCATTTACTGCGACAACCCGAGATTAAGTAGATAAAATGTTGTCTTGTTGCGTTTTCAAACCGCGACAAGGCGACAACATGACAAAGCAACAAAGCGACAACACGACATGGTGACAAAACGACAACACGAGATGGTCGTAATCAGCCACCATAGGTACATGTATAAAAACTTCCCTACAAATGTTGAATTTTATTTTATTTTGTGTGTAATCAATTGACAATATTAGTCTATATTTTGAGCAATGTTTTAATGGTCAGCAACAATCAGACAATGGCCAAATCAATGATTACATGTGGTGTCTTTCTTTCCACACTACAGCGAACCAATGAACCATGGAAATCTATTTTAGTAGGTCGGTATAGGCGGAAAGTGACCATACCTCTTTGTTTGACTGCATCCAAGACTCGACGAATTTGTTTGACTAAATCCAAGGCTCGACAAATTTCCCAATCAAAAGAAATTCATTTGTGATAGAAAGAAGAAAACATATTGTTTTTCGCTGTGTATTTTCTAAATTTACCAAGATATCGCTTTAGATTCTCTCGGACCATATTGTCTAAGAAATCATGGCTACCGTACAATGTAGCAACCCTCCTCGAATGATTTTTCTTTGTATACCACTAAAAGAGTATTTATGATTTAAATGTAAATATTGTACCTCATTTTGACTGTGTATAACGGTAGAATGTCCGCATTTGGCAACGAACAGTATGGAGCGCTAACGTGCATCCTATAATATGTTAGTTGCGAACTGCGGGTATACTACCGTATACGCATTCAAAATGAGGTACAATCTTTAAATGTCATTTGACCATGCAATAAATATAGTATTTTAATGTTTTATATAACTTTTGATTTTTTTTTCTAATACAGTGCTTATGAACATTATCAGAAACATAAATAAATCTGTACGTTTTATTGTGTCATCAAACCTGATCATTTCTCTGTCCATGTCGCATGTCCACGACACTTGAAGATCTACTGTCATAGAAATTCTCGCCTCTTCTTCTTCGCCGGCGTCGTGGGTTGCAGCAGCAACATGACGATCCATGGCTATTCATAGGATGTACGGCATTCGAACCCAGGGGCCCCGATATACACCTGAAATTAGATAAACATCGAAATGCAAACTTCGCCGGTTTCTTAAAGGAAGAAAACATTTTTCGTTGTTTTGATTTCCACAAAAACAAAGGATGACCTTACAGAAGAAAAAGATGAAAAAACACACAAAAACGAAAATACAAGACTGAACGTGATGGTACAATGTACTTTCAGGACAATCTGTGTCTATTTTGATAAATATTTCTACCTACTATGTCTCCGTTCACACATTTATATAAAAAAACATCAGCTGGCTTGTATAGGAGTAATTACAGCTGCATGAACCAAAATACAATTTCTACGAGTCAAATAAATTCCTATGGAGCGCGTAGATGAAAAACAAAATAACAGAGCTTTGCAAGTGTTGTTTTTTTATTCATGACGGCGGTTTTAGAAACAAATTGACAATTTATAACAGTTTCATTAAAGATAAGTAAAATTTAAATTTCATCTGACTTCATTGATTTACATACCCACACATGTACATGAAACAGCAAAGGATACAGGTCAATACTAAAAGGGCAACAACAGCCCCCAAGGCAGCAAGTACTCCGAGCAACCAGTCCGGCACTGAAAACAAACAAAAACGTCTATAGACAAAGTCATACACATTACAAACATCATACAGGGTCTATCGACAACGTCATACACGGTCTATAGACAGCCATACACATTACAAACATCACACAGGGTCGATCGACAACGTCATACACGGTCTATAGACAAAGTCATACACGGTCTATAGACAAAGTCATATACATTACAAACATCATACAGGGTCTACCGACAACGTCATACACGGTCTATAGACAGCCATACACATTACAAACATCACACAGGGTCGATCGACAACGTCATACACGGTCTATAGACAAAGTCATACCCGGTCTATAGACAGGTCATACACATTACAAACATCACACATGGTCTATAGACAACGTCATACACGGTCTATAGACAAAGTCATACACGGTCTATAGACAAATTCATACCCGGTCTATAGACAAAGTCATACCCGGTCAATAGGCAAAGTCATACCCGGTCAATAGGCAAATACATACACGGTCTATAGACAAAGTTATACACGGTCTGTAGATAAAGTCATGCACGGTCTATAGACAAAGTCATACGCAATCTTTAGACAGTCATATAAATTACAAACATCATACATGGTCAATAGACAACGTCATACACGGTCTATAGACAACGTCATACCCGGTCTATAGACAAAGTTATACCCGGTCAATAGGCAAAGTCATACACGGTCTATAGACAAAGTCATACCCGGTCAATAGGCAAAGTCATACCCGGTCAATAGGCAAATACATACACGGTCTATAGACAAAGTTATACACGGTCTGTAGATAAAGTCATGCACGGTCTATAGACAAAGTCATACGCAATCTTTAGACAGTCATATAAATTACAAACATCATACATGGTCAATAGACAACGTCATACACGGTCTATAGACAACGTCATACCCGGTCTATAGACAAAGTTATACCCGGTCAATAGGCAAAGTCATACACGGTCTATAGACAAAGTCATACCCGGTCTATAGACAGTCATAAACATTACAAACGTCACACATGGTCTATAGGCAAACTAATACACGTTCTATAGACAAGGTCATACACGGTCTATAGACAAAGTCATACAGAGTTTATAGACAAAGTCATACACGGTCTATAGACAAAGTCATACAGAGTTTATAGACAAAGTCATACACGGTCTATAGACAAAGTCATACCCGGTCTATAGACAGTCATACACATTACAAACGTCAAACATGATCTATAGACAACGTTATACCCGGTACATAAACAAAGTCATACACGGTTAATAGACAAAGTCATACACAGTCTATAGACAGTCATACACATTACAAACATCACACACGGTCTATAGACAAACTCATACACGTTCTATAGACAAGGTCATACAAGATCTATAGACAAAGTCATACACGGTCTATAGACAAAGTCATACAAAGTCTATAGACAAAGTCATACCCGGTCTATAGACAGTCATACACATTGCAAACGTCACACATGATCTATAGACAACGTTATACCCGGTACATAAACAAAGTCACACACGGTTAATAGACAAAGTCATACACAGTCTATAGACAGTCATACACATTACAAACGTCACACATGGCCTATAGACATACTCATACACGTTCTATAAACAAAGTCATTCACGGTCTATAGACAAAGTCATACACAGTCTATAGACAGTCATACCCATTACAAACATCACACATGGTCTATAGACAACGTCATCTACGGTCTATAGACAAAGTCATTCACAGTTGATAGACAGTCATGCATATTACAAACACCATACATGGTCTATCGACAACGTCATACCTGGTCTATAAACAAGGTCATACACGGTCTCTAGACAAAGTCATACAAGGTCTATAGACAATCATACACATTACAAACATCACACATAGTCTATAGACAACGTCATACCCGGTCTTTAGACAAAGTCATACCCGGTTTATAAACAATTCATACACGGTCTATAGACAAAGTCATACATATAACAAACAACACATATAGTCTATAGACAACGTCATACACGGTCTATAGACAAAGTCATACACGGTCTATAGACAAATTCATACCCGGTCTATAGACAAAGTCATACCCGGTCAATAGGCAAAGTCATACCCGGTCAATAGGCAAATACATACACGGTCTATAGACAAAGTTATACACGGTCTGTAGATAAAGTCATGCACGGTCTATAGACAAAGTCATACGCAATCTTTAGACAGTCATATAAATTACAAACATCATACATGGTCAATAGACAACGTCATACACGGTCTATAGACAACGTCATACCCGGTCTATAGACAAAGTTATACCCGGTCAATAGGCAAAGTCATACACGGTCTATAGACAAAGTCATACCCGGTCTATAGACAGTCATAAACATTACAAACGTCACACATGGTCTATGGGCAAACTAATACACGTTCTATAGACAAGGTCATACACGGTCTATAGACAAAGTCATACACGGTCTATAGACAAAGTCATACAAAGTCTATAGACAAAGTCATACACGGTCTATAGACAGTCATACACATTGCAAACATCACACATGGTTTATAGACAACGTCATACCCGGCCTATAGACAAAGTCATACAGAGTTTATAGACAAAGTCATACACGGTCTATAGACAAAGTCATACCCGGTCTATAGACAGTCATACACATTACAAACGTCAAACATGATCTATAGACAACGTTATACCCGGTACATAAACAAAGTCATACACGGTTAATAGACAAAGTCATACACAGTCTATAGACAGTCATACACATTACAAACATCACACACGGTCTATAGACAAACTCATACACGTTCTATAGACAAGGTCATACAAGATCTATAGACAAAGTCATACACGGTCTATAGACAAAGTCATACACGGTCTATAGACAAAGTCATACACGATCTATAGACAAAGTCATACATGGTCTATCGACAACGTCATATCCAGTTTATAGACAGTAATAAACGGTCTATAGACAAAATCATACTGGGTCTATAGACAAAGTCGTATACGTTCTATAGACAGTCATACACATTACAAACATCATACACGGTCTATAGACAAAGTCATACACAGTCTTTAGACAAAGTCATATACGGTCTATAGACAGTCATACACTCTAAAAACATCATACATGGTCTGTCGACAACGTCATATCCGGTCTATAGACAAAGTCATACACGATTTATAGACAGTCATACACATTACAAACATCATACGTGGTCTATCGAAAACGTCATACCCGGTCTATAGACAAAGTCATACACGGTCTATATAAAGTCAAACACAGTCAATAGACAAAGTCATATACGGTCTATAGACAGTCATACACATTAAAAACATCATACATGGTCTGTCGACAACGTCATATCTGGTCTATAGACAAAGTCATACAAGATTTAAAGACAGTCATACACATTCCAAACATCACACATCGTTATAGACAACGTCTTACTCAGTCTATAGAAAACGTCTTACTCAGTCTATAGACAACGTCTTACTTAGTCTATAGACAAAGTCATACACGATCAATAAACAAAGTCATACATAGTCTATAGACAGTCATACACATTACAAACGTCGCACACGGTCTATAGACAGTCATACACATTACAAACATCATACACGGTCTATAGACAAAGTCATACACAGTCTATAGACAAAGTCATTTACGGTCTATAGACAAAGTCATATACGGTCTATAGACAGTCATACACATTAAAAACATCATACATGGTCTGTAGACAACGTCATATCCGGTCTATACACAAAGTCATGCACGATTTATAGACAGTCATACACATTACAAACAACACACGTCGTCTATAGACAACGTCTTACTCAGTCTATAGACAAAGTCATACCCGGTCTATAGACAAAGTCATACACGATCCATAAACAAAGTCATACACAGTCTATAGACAGTCATACACATTACAAACGTCGCACACGGTCAATAGACAAAGTCATACACGTTCTATAGACAACGTCATACACGGTCTATAGACAGTCAGACACATTACAAGCATCACACATGGTCTATCGACAACGTCATACCTGGTCTATAGACAAAGTCATACACGGTCTATATACAGTCATACACATTACAAACATCACACATAATATATAGACAAAGTCATACCCCGTCTATAGACGAAGTCATACCCGGTCTATAGACAAAGTCATACACGGTCTATAAACAAAGTCATACACGGTCTATAGACAAAATCATACACAGTCTTTAGAAAGTCATACACATTATAAACATCATACATGGTCTATCGACAACGTCATATCCGGTCTATAGACAAAGTCATACACGGTCTATAGACAAAATCATAAACAGTCTTTAGACAGTCATACATATTATAAACATCATACATGGTCTATCGACAACGTCATATCCGGTCTATAGACAAAGTCATACACGGTCTATAGACAAAGTCATACACGGTATATAGACAAAGTCATACACAATCTATAGACAAAGTCTTACATGGTCTATCGACAACGTCATATCCAGTTTATAGACAGTCATACACGGTCTATAGACAAAATCATACTGGGTCTATAGACAAAGTCGTATACGTTCTATAGACAGTCATACACATTACAAACATCATACACGGTCTATAGACAAAGTCATACACAGTCTATAGACAAAGTCATTTACGGTCTATAGACAAAGTCATATACGGTCTATAGACAGACATACACATTAAAAACATCATACATGGTCTGTCGACAACGTCATATCCGGTCTATAGATAAAGTCATACACGATTTATAGACAGTCATACAAATTACAAACATCACACATCGTCTATAGACAAAGTCATACCCGGTCTATAGACAAAGTCATACACGATCAATAAACAAAGTCATATACGGTCTATAGACAGTCAGACACATTACAAGCATCACACATGGTCTATAGACAACGTCATACCAGGTCAATAAGCAATGTCATACACGGTCTATAGATAAAGTCATACACGGTCTATAGACAAAGTCATACACGGTCTATCGACCACGTTACCCGGTCTATAGACAGTAATGCAAATTACAAACATCACACATGCTCTATAGACAACGTCTTACACATTCTATCGACGAAGTCATTTACGGTCTACAGACAAAGTCATATACGGTATATAGACAGTCATACTCATTACAAACATCACACTATAGGTCTATTTATATTGTCATACGTCATACTCGGTCTATAGACAGTCATACACATTACAAGCATCACACATGGTCTATAGACAAAGTCATACACGGTCTATAGACAAAGTCATAAACGGTCTATAGACAAAGTCATACTCGGTCTATAGACAGTCATACACATTAAAAACTTCACACATGGTCTATCGACAACCTCACAATCGGTCTATAGACAGTCATACACATTAAAAACATCACACATCGTCTATAGACAACGTCTTATTCAGTCTATAGACAACGTCATACTCTGTCTATAGACAACGTCATACTCTGTCTATAGACAACGTCATACCCGGTCAATAAACAATGTCATACACGGTCTTTAGACAGTCATACACTGTCTATAGAGAAAGTCATACACAGTCTATAGATAGTCATACACATTACAAACATCACACATGATCTATCGACAACGTCATATCCGGTCTATAGACAAAGTCATACCCGGTCTATAGACAAAGTCATACATGATCTATCGACAACGTCATATCCAGTTTATAGACAGTCATACACGGTCTATAGACAAAGTCATTTACGGTCTATAGACAAAGTCATTTACGGTCTATAGACAAAGTCATACCCGGTCTATAGACAGTCATACACATTACAAACGTCGCAGACGGTCAATAGACAAAGTCATACACGTTCTATAGACAACGTCATACTCTGTCTATAGACAACGTCATACTCTGTCAATAGACAACGTCATACCCGGTCAATAAACAATGTCATACACGGTCTTTTGAAAGTCATACACGGTCTATAGAGAAAGTCATACACAGTCTATAAATAGTCATACACATTACAAACATCACACATGATCTATCGACAACGTCATATCCGGTCTATAGACAAAGTCATACCCGGTCTATAGACAAAGTCATACCCGGTCTATAGACAAAGTCATACATGGTCTATCGACAACGTCATATCCAGTTTATAGACAGTCATACACGGTCTATAAACAAAGTCATTTACGGTCTATAGACAAAGTCATTTACGGTCTATAGACAAAGTCATACCCGGTCTATAGACAGTCATACACATTACAAACGTCGCACACGGTCAATAGACAGTGTCATACACGTTCTATAGACAACGTCATAACCGGTCTATAGACAAAGTCATATACAGTCTATCGACAATGTTACCCGGTCTATAGACAGTCATACACATTACAAATATCACACATGGTCTATAGACATCGTCATACACAGTCTACAGACAAAGTCATTTACGGTCTATAGACAAAGTAGTATACGGTCTATAGACAGACGTACTTATTACAAACATCACACAAAGTCTATAGACAACGTCATACCCGGTCTATAGACAAAGTCATATCCGGTCTATGACAAAGTCAAACACCGTCTATAAACAAAGTCATACACGGTCTATAGACAAAATCATACACGGTCTATAGACAGTCATACACATTAAAAACATCATACATGGTCTGTCGACAACGTCATATCCGGTCTATAGACAAAGTCATACACGATTTATAGATAGTCATACACATTACAATCATCACTCATAGTCTATAGACAACGTCTTACTCAGTCTATAGACAAAGTCATACCCGGTCTATCGACAAAGTCATACACGATCTATAAACAAAGTCATACACAGTCTATAGACAGTCATACACATTACAAATGTCGCACACGGTCAATAGACAAAGTCATACACGTTCTATAGACAACGTCATACACGGTGTATAGACAGTCAGACACATTACAAGCATCACACATGGTCTATAGACAACGTCATACCCGGTCAATAAGCAATGTCATACACGGTCTATAGACAACGTCATACTCATTACAAACATAACACATGATCTATAGACAACGTCATACCCGGTCTATAGACAAAGTCATACACGTCTATCGACAACGTTACCCGGTCTATAGACAGTCATACACATTACAAATATCACACATGGTCTATAGACAACGTCATACACAGTCTACAGACAAAGTCATATACGGTCTATAGACAAAGTCGTATACGGTCTATAGACAGACATACTCATTACAAACATCACCCATAGTCTATAGACAACGTCATACCCGGTCTATAGACAAAGTCATATCCGGTCTATGACAAAGTCATACACCGTCTATAAACAAAGTCATACACGGTCTATAGAAAAAAATCATACACGATTTATAGACAGTCATACACATTACAAACATCACTCATAGTCTATAGACAACGTCTTACTCTGTCTATATACAAAGTCATACCCGGTCTATAGACAAAGTCTTACACGATCTATAAACAAAGTCATTCACAGTCTATAGACAGTCATACACATTACAAATGTCGCACACGGTCAATAGACAAAGTCATACACGTTCTATAGACAACGTCATACACGGTCAATAAACAATGTCATACACGGTCTATAGACAGTCATACACGGTCTATAGACAAAGTCATACACGGTCTGTACACAGTCATACACATTACAAACATCATACATGGTCTATCGACAATGTTATATCCGGTCTATAGACAAAGTCATACACGGTCTATAGACAAAGTCATACACGGTCTATAGACAAAGTCATACGTGGTCTATCGACAACGTCATACCCAGTTTATAGACAAAGTCATACACGGTCTATAGACAAAGTCATACACGGTATATAAACAAAGTCATACACGGTCTATAGACAAAGTCATACACGGTCTATAGACAAAGTCATACACGGTCTATAGACAAAGTCATACACGGTATATAAACAAAGTCATACACGGTCTATAGACAAAGTCATACACGGTATATAAAGAAAGTCATACACGGTTTAAAGACAAAGTCATACACGGTCTATAGACAGTCATACACATTACAAACATCACACATGGTCTATCGACAACGTCATAATCGGTCTATAGACAGTCATACACATTAAGAACATCACACATCGTCCATAGACAACGTCATATCCGGTCAATAAACAATGTCATACACGGTCTATAGACAGTCATACACGGTCTATAGACAAAGTCATACACAGTCTATGGATAGTCATACACATTACAAACATCACACATGATCTATAGACAACGTAATACACAGTCTATAGACAAAGTCATATACGGTCTATAGACAGTCGTAAAGTTACGGTCTTTAACAAAATCATATACGGTCTATAGACAAAGTCGTATACGGTCTATAGACAGTCATACACATACAAACATCACACATGGTCTATCGACAACGTCATACTCGGTCTATAGACAGTCATACACATTACAAACATCACACACAGTCTATCGACAAAATCATATACGGTCTATAGACAGTCATACACATTACAAACATCACACATGGTCTATAGACAACGTCATACACAGTCTATAGACAAAGTCATACACGGTCTATAGACAGTCATACACAACCTATAGACAAAGTCATACACGGTCTATCGACAAATTCATACCCGGTCTATAGACAGTCATACACATTACAAACATCACATATGGTCTATAGACAATGTCATTCACAGTCTATAGACAAAGTCATACACGGTCTATCGACAAAGTCATACACGGTCTATAGACAAAGTCATACACGTTCTATAGAGAAAAGCATACACGGTCTATATACATTCATACACATTACAAACATCACACATAGTATATAGACAACGTCATACCTGGTCTATAGACAAAATCATACCCGGTCTATAGACAAAGTCATACACCGTTTATAAACAAAGTCATACACGGTCTATAGACAAAGTCATACACGCTCTATAGACAAAATCATACACGGTCTATAGACAAAGTCATACATGGTCTATCGACAACGTCATACATGGTCTATCGACAAAGTCATACACGGTCTTTAGACAAAGTCATACACGGTCTATAGACAAAGTCATACATGGTCTATATACAACGTCATACCCAGTTTATAGACAAAGTCATACCAGGTCTATAAACAAAGTCATACACGGTCTATATACAAAGTCATCGTCATAGTGAATAGTGTGTTATATATGAACATTCGGTAATGAAACTTGGCCCGAAGTGCCACCAGGAACGTGATATCCTGGTTTTAGCGATTCTATTCGACAGTCATGGATATTCATTTTTATTGTGTCTGTGTGAAGTGTGATTTCAATTTGTGCCCTCTGTGTAACTGATTACGGGATTTAACATCTTACAGGTAAGATAACGCTTTAATTTTCACTTTATATATCTAAGATATCTTAAATATGTAACACGCTTGAGATGTTCCATTCTTTGCCTTATAAAAAGAGTCATTTGTTTGAGTATATTACTTCTATAATTTTAAGTTCAAGAATTATTTTTTTCTGGATTCTATCATATCCTCATTGGCCCTATGGCACTACTTCTGGTATGTTCGACTAACATGGTGGAGTACGATACGATTATGTCTAGACGGTTTACACGTATTCAGAACCATGTGTGTAGGTCAACAGTGTTCTTGAAGAAATTGACCACGATTAGATATTTTGTATGCTATTTTTTTTCTGTCGTCATCTCTTGTTACTTTATCTATGTTTCTTCGGAAGGGGTTAAGTAGATTTATTGTGGGTTACTAAGTATTGTCAGTAAAGATAAATATCGATAATACAAAAAGTAACATCTTCTGTTTACAGGATATGCATTTTAAAGAAGATAAAGAGCATATTATAAGAATTGAGTGGAGTTACCAGTGCTATTTCAATTCGTTTTAATCTAATGCAAGAGGTTCGCCTGGTGTTGCATTTTTTCTAAAAACAATTTTAAATACAAGATACTAAAAGAGAGAAAAGGGGGAAACCTAATGGTAATTTTATAGCTATTGAAACTGAAATCGAACATTTGAAAATCACACTCATTAACGCTTATGGTCCAAATGAGGATAATCTTGAATTTTACAATATAGTGTCTGAAACCATTAAAGATTTTGGCTATAAATATGTGATTATTTGTGGTGATTTCAATCTCGTTCTCAATCCTGAAAAAATGATTATAGTTTTAAGTTTTAAGTAGGATAAATAATCCTAAAACAAATGATAAGATCCTGAAATCCATTAATAGCTTTACATTAATAGACATTTTAGAGAACATCATGAAAATCTTAAAATATAGGAAGAAAAGTAATCCAATAAAACAAGCCCGCCTAAACAACCCCGCCTAAATTTCTTGTTTCAGAAAATTAACTTTCTAGAATTTGAATCTGGTAAAAGAATTTATAGAAGAGTTCAAAGGTATTGTCTTCTGTGTGTAATCTAACTGATATATTAAACATACCAGATGCTGATCTCCAGTTCATTATCGAAGATCCTATTTTTCTTGAGATTTTTCTTACACATATTAGAGGAAAAACAATTTCTTATTCTGCCTACATGAAAAACAACAGAAATTAATTTAAAGAAAGCCTTTGAAAAACTTGAGAAGCCACAAGGTTAAATATATATATTAACATTGGAATCAAACAGAGAACATAAAATTAAAGGTAGTTTAATAAGATCAAGAGCGAAATGGATTGAAGAAGGGGTTTCCCAGCAAACTATTATTTTAGTTTAGAAAACAGAAAATTTACTGGAAGCATGGTTCCTAGTTCCTAGTTCCGTGTTCCGTTTAATAAACGGAACTAGGAACCAGACCCTAGTTCCGTTTAACATAAACGGAACTGGGAACCAGACCCGAGTTCC
Source organism: Mimachlamys varia (assembly GCA_947623455.1). Taxonomy (NCBI): domain Eukaryota; kingdom Metazoa; phylum Mollusca; class Bivalvia; order Pectinida; family Pectinidae; genus Mimachlamys; species Mimachlamys varia. Next base: position 26,672,606 of record OX392534.1, read on the forward strand.
GTTTAATCTTAAACGGAACTGGGAACCAGACCCGAGTTCCGTTTAACCTTAAACGGAACTGGGACGTTTAACAGTTGATCTAACAAAACAGATACGTTCGATGATCATATATTTCATACTTAAACCAAACACAGGACGCGAACCCAGACCCTTTCAGACAAACAATAAGACTTAGAAAAGCATTCTTAAATGAATTTCTGTTATACGGAACTCACATCCAAACTCCAGTTCCGTTTAACCTTACACGGAACTGGGAACCAGACCCGAGTTCCGTTTAACCTTAAACGGAACTGGGACGTTTAACAGTTGATCTAACAAAACAGATACCTTCGATGATCATATATTTCATACTTAAACCAAACACAGGAATCGAACCCAGACCCTTTCAGACAAACACTAAGATTTAGAAAAGCATTCTTAAATGAATTTCTGTTATACGGAACTCACATCCAAACTCCAGTTCCGTTTAACCTTAAAGTATACGATATGTTTTTCCTATCAATCTAGCAAAACATATGTACGATGATCATCTTTATGTGTAAATCGAACTTGTGAATCGAACCCAGAGCCTTCCAAAGCAACCAATAAGACTATTACAATCTCCATTAAGGAATTTCTGTTGTACCGATCTGATATCTAAACTCCAGTTACGTTTAACGTTATACGGAACTGGGAACCAGACCCGAGTTCCGTTTAATAAAAACGAATACAGTTTGTTTTAAGCACCATGATCATATTTATACATGAATCAAACAACACAGGAATTGAACCTAGACCCCCCCCCCCCCCCACCAGACAAACAATAAGACTAAAACAGCATTCGTAAATGAATTTCTGTTATACAAAACTCACATCCAAACTCCAGTTACGTTTAACATTAAACGGAACTGGGAACCAGACCCGAGTTCCGTTTAACATAAACGTACTAGAATAGGGTTTGTTTGAAAGTTAATCTAGAAAAACATATACGTGCGATGATCATATATATACCTATACCAAACACAGGAATCGAACCCAGAGCCGTTCAGACGGTGTCTTACAGTCTAGCCAACTTTTAGGATTTTAAGTGAGAAACAGGTTGGAAAAAAAGTGGGCCAAAGTGGAATAGTTGTTCTTTACTGAAACAACACAGGTACTTAATATCACAACACTGACAGCTTAGGTACAGGTAAACTGACTTTTCGGAGGATAAATAAAAAAATTATAATATTGTATTTTTAATTTTAATTCTATTTATTTTACAAAAAAAAAATATGAAAATGAACAAATATTAATGAGATATTTATCACATAAATGTATACATCCATGCGTATAATTACTACTTGTAATTATAAGAATTAATGTATATCTATATGAATATTTTGATAGGAGCTGCAAGGTTAGGGAGTCCAGTGGTCGCCCCCGAACAACATATTATCTTCACACAAGAGAGAAACATCAGACATTGTATTATATAAAATAGGAAGGGTGGTGGGAAATGAAATATTTCCAAAATGAATCAAACTTTGGTATACACAATGAATATATTATATGATGTATATGTCTATACCCAAACACCTATGTATATAAAACCCAGATAAAAAGGATTGTCATAGGTCCAGATAGTTCCCGGTATATCAAATATTAAGACACACATGATTCCGTGGTATATTTCTTTGGTTTCCATATGTAACAGGAAAGGAAAACTGCACGGCTATAGACCGGGATTGGAACCCGGGACCTTCCGAACTCTAGACAGTAGCAAAAAATGAGAAGTCTCTGTCCACTCACAGTAACTTCAACAGTCACAAGAAATCTTTCACTTTTCAGGTTTCTGTCCATTCTCCTTCGGAGATCTATTGCCTGCTGTGAAGCTGGCAGTTTTGGAATAGTCTTCATTCTGTGATAATACAGAAAGGTTTGACCTTCTACAGCAATATATGACTGATATAGCCCCGCAACGAAGTACAATGTACCTACTAATCCTCCTAAACTATTGAGAGGATTTCAACAAAACTTGGTGGCAAAAATCCTTATACATTGTAGATGTACGTAATCTATATGACGGTAAAAAATGATTGGATATAAGTTAGCCGTTCAGACAAACAATAAGATTAAAACAGCATTCTTAAATGAGTTTCGGTTATACGGATCTCACATCCAAACTCCAGCAACGTGAAACGGAACTGGGAACCAGACCCGAGTTCCATTTAACATAAACTATACGGGTTGTCTCCCCTGTCTATATCTAGCAAAACATATAAGATAGATGCTTATATTTATACTGAATCAAACACATAATCGAAACTACAACATTAAAAAAAGACAATAAGACGTTTATAGTCTTGGTAAATGAATTTTTCTTAAACGGAATTGACATCCAAATTCCAGTTACGTTTTACCATAAACGGAACTAGGAATCAGAACCCAGTTCCGTTAAACATGAACGTATATAGTTTGATTTCACTGTCTTTCTCACAAAACAAAGAAGTACGATGGTCATATTAATACTCGTACCTAAAACAAAACACAGTAATTGAGCGCAGAGCCTTTCAAACGAATAACAAGATGTTTACATCCTTTGACGTTACCCCTGGGGGAGGGCTTGAAGTTGACTATAGTTTATGTAGGAAAGTGACACTTTTTGGTATATTGGATATAATTCATACTTTATTTGAATTCTATCCTGGATATGTCAGTTCAGTATTGGAAAACGTTTGGCATGTATTGCATGGCCCGTACATGTCCGGATTTCCATCTTTACTGGCATCCACCATCGCCCATTGGGTAGCGCGGCCAATCCACCTCTCATGTCAGCCTATTCGGAATTTTCTGGGGTAACTCCAGCCCCGCGATACTTGGGGTTTGGTCTCTCCCTGAACTAAGATTTTTGCTTCGTGGACAGTCACTATTGATCTCCGAATCTACGAGTACTGGCTACTTAGCTAACACTCGCGGCAAGTCGCTTGACAAAAGGAAATTATTCAGCAATTCTTAACTCAATATATGGCTACCTGTTTGCGTGGAAGAATGCTTATTCCTTTGACTACAAAGATGGTTGAATGAACTGTTACATTTTTCGAGGTATGTAGGGAAAAATACTAAAAAGAAAAAATTTAACGTGACTGTCGCGCTAGAAAGGCGGCTAGAAAATGACCCGTGTACACCGATACACTTACACATACCGCACGTGCTACCCGTACCTATACCGCCAATCCGATTGGTTGAGAACACTCGGTAACGTCCGTATCGAACCGATAAGACAAATTATTCCCGCTATTCTCCGAACCGCGGGAATATATTATACATTGTACCTTAATCTATGGTCTGTTTCCCATGTCTCTTTAAGGAACAACTGGAGTTTGCATGACAGTTCTGTCAAAAAAATCCTTGAAAAATCCTGGGTTGTCTTTATTTATTTGTCTTAAGATATTATGGGTTCGATTTCTGTACTGCATTGCGTTTGCAACTTGGATAGGGATAACCAAAGAATGTGTTCATCATAAACGGAACTAGATTCGGGTTCCAAGTTCCCTTTAAGATTAACGTAACTGCAGTTTGGATGTCAGTTCCGTTTCAAAGAAAGTCATTTAAAGAGGCTATGTACAGTGGGTGAATGGTTGTATGTTCGATTCCTACGCTTGATTGGAATTTACATATGATGGCCATACTTAATTCGTTTTGGGAGGTAGACAGGGAAAAGTAACCGTATACGTTTAGCTTAAACTGAACTGGGGTTTGTTTCCTAGTTCCATTTCACGAAAAAAGTAACTGGAGTTTGGATGTCAGTTCCGTCTGATGAAAGCTGTAATAGTGTCTGAAAGGCTATGGTTTCGAATCATGTGAATAAATTATGATCATCGCACTTCTATGTTTTGCTATATTTACAGGGTAAATAAACCGTATACATTTAGCTTAAACGGAACTGGGGTCTGATTCCTAGGCCCGTTTACAGTAAAACATAACGGGAGTTTGAATGTCAGATCCGTATAACGGAAATTCTTTTATGAAGACTGCAACAGTCGTATTGTTTGTTTAAAAGACTCTGGGTTCGATTTCCTATATTAGATTTAGATATAAAGATGATCATAGTACTTATATGTTTTGCTAGATTGATAGGAAAAACAAACCGTATACCTTATGTTAAACGGAACTCGGGTCTGGTTCCAAGTTCCGTGTAACGTTAAACGTAACTGGAGTTTGGATATGAGATCGGTACAACAGAAATTCATTAATGGAGATTGTAATAGTCTTATTGGTTGCTTTGGAAGGCTGTGGGATCGATTCACACGTTAGATTTACACATAAAGATGATCATCGTACATATGTTTTGCTAGATTGAAAGGAAAAACATATCGTATACGTTTTCGTTAAACGGAACTCGGGTCTGGTTCCCAGTTCCGTTTAAGGTTAAACGTAACTGGGGTTGGGATGTGAGTTCCGTTTAACAGAACTTCATTTAAGAATGCTGTTTTGGTCTTTTTGTTTGTTTGTAAAGCTCTGTGTTCGATTCCTGTGTTTGGTTTAGGTATATATATATGATCATTGCACGAATATGTTTTGCTAGATTAATTTAAGAAAGAAACCGTATACATTTATGTTAAACGTAACTCGGGTCTGGTTCCCAGTTCCGTTTAAGATTAAACGTAACTCGGGTCTGGTTCCCAGTTCCGTTTAAGGTTAAACGGAACTGGAGTTTGGATGTGAGTTCCGTATAACAGAAATTCATTTAAGAATGCTTTTCTAAGTCTTAGTGTTTGTCTGAAAGGGTCTGGGTTCGATTCCTGTGTTTGGTTTAAGTATGAAATATATGATCATCGTACGTATATGTTTTGCTAGATCAACTGTTAAACGTCCCAGTTCCGTTTAAGGTTAAACGGAACTCGGGTCTGGTTCCCAGTTCCGTTTAAGATTAAACGGAACTCGGGTCTGGTTCCCAGTTCCGTTTAAGATTAAACGGAACTCGGGTCTGGTTCCCAGTTCCGTTTAAGGTTAAACGGAACTGGAGTTTGGATGTGAGTTCCGTATAACAGAAATTCATTTAAGAATGCTTTTCTAGTCTTATTGTTTGTCTGAAAGGGTCTGGGTTCGATTCCTGTGTTTGGTTTAAGTATGAAATATATGATCATCGTACGTATATGTTTTGCTAGATCAACTGTTAAACGTCCCAGTTCCGTTTAAGGTTAAACGGAACTCGGGTCTGGTTCCCAGTTCCGTTTAAGATTAAACGGAACTCGGGTCTGGTTCCCAGTTCCGTTTAAGGTTAAACGGAACTGGAGTTTGGATGTGAGTTCCGTATAACAGAAATTCATTTAAGAATGCTTTTCTAAGTCTTAGTGTTTGTCTGAAAGGGTCTGGGTTCGATTCCTGTGTTTGGTTTAAGTATGAAATATATGATCATCGCACGTATATGTTTTGCTAGATCAACTGTTGAACGTCCCAGTTCCGTTTAAGGTTAAACGGAACTCGGGTCTGGTTCCCAGTTCCGTTTAAGTCTAAACGGAACTGGAGTTTGGATGTGAGTTCCGTATAACAGAAATTCATTTAAGAATGCTTTTCTAAGTCTTATTGTTTGTCTGAAAGGGTCTGGGTTCGATTCCTGTGTTTGGTTTAAGTATGAAATATATGATCACCGCACGTATATGTTTTGCTAGATCAACTGTTAAACGTCCCAGTTCCGTTTAAGGTTAAACGGAACTCGGGTCTGGTTCCCAGTTCCGTTTAAGATTAAACGGAACTCGGGTCTGGTTCCCAGTTCCGTTTATGTTAAACGGAACTCGGGTCTGGTTCCCAGTCCCGTTTATGTTAAACGGAACTAGGGTCTGGTTCCTAGTTCCGTTTATTAAACGGAACACGGAACTAGGAACTAGGAACCAACTTCATGCTTCCAATTTTACTTAGAAAAAAAACCTCAATTGCAATTAAATGATGGAAAATTAATAACAAAACAAGAAGACATTTTGAATGAAGTTAACAATTATTATGAAAAACTTTATGTCAAAGATTTTGACATCAGCAAATTAAAAAGACAAAAAGCAGAAGGATTGGAGGAACTGATAACACTAGCTGAAGCAGGAAAAACATTATACGGTATGAAGAAAAATAAAAGTCCTGGGCCCGTATTCATGAAACCGTTATCGTGCTCAAGCATGGATTTTGTGCTCAAGCCTAATTTCTTATTCCCACTATAATTTATTTTTAAAATCTACCTTTGTCAAAGTTTTGTAAAAAAACAAAGTTGAAGATACATTAAGTCGAAAGCTGTTTTCAACATTTATAATGATTACTTGACTCTTTGACATGAATAAGATGAGTTTCAAGAAAGCTGGCTTGAGCACAAAATCCATTCTTGATGATGAGAACGGTTTCATGAATACAGGCCCTGGTATAAAAATGTACAATTATGTGTTTGGAAATATTTAGGAAATTTTGATTCTATATAAAATCGGGGTTTGAAAAGGGCTAATTATCTATTTCTCAACGACGGGGAATTACAACATGCATTCCAAAGGAGATAAACCCAGGCACTTATAAAAAATGGAGCCCAATTTTATTACTCACTGTTGTGTATAAAATAGCTTCTTGCTTTCGGAATAGGTATTATAAATTGAGTCAAGGTATTTAATTATAATGGTAGTGCAACAATCACTCATGGCGGAAACTTTATCATCTCGTTTTGATATCAAATGCTGGCAGGGCGATCCGATCGCATCGTATATTTGTATTCTCTGTCCTGAAATTCTAGCTCTCAAATTACGAACAAATAGTAATATAATAAGTATCGAAATTTGAATTCTTATGGAACAGCAAAACAGCTTAAAAAATAAACATTAAAGCATCCATACACTCCTTAAAATAACTTGGATCAGAAGGCCTTTACAGACAACTTCCAAATGGCTAATATAGGCATGCTAACAAATTATGGCAATGACTATATACAAATATGTCAAAGGCTTTGTAAAAACAAATTCTGGTTCGATGTTTTTAAAGCTTGAATCAAACTTAATTTAATCAATGAAAACAAAAGTCCAAAATATGGTTCAATAGAAATATAATTGTTGGACAGAAATCAGTATTTTTTAAAAGTTTATATGATAAAAATATTATTATTATTAGTGATGAATACAATTATCATCAACTGAAATCACAAAATTAAAACTTCGGTACACACTTTTACCATTAAGTATAGAACCATATTTGAAAAGAAAGAAGGGATTTTTTAAAATTTAAATGACTTAGCATGGACCCAAATATTTCAGCTATAGAGGTGACATAAAGAAAGTGCTATGAATACAGGAATACAGCAATGTAATTGAAATGAAGGGAGATAAGTATAGTAATCTTGCTCCATCAGTCTTGATAGCTCCGTCATTTTACTTCGGAAGTACATGTACATACATCCACGAAACAGGTTCCACGTATGCTCGTAAAGGTAAACATAGGTCTCTTTTGCATATTATTCGTCTGGTTGGGCGATTAAAGATTTCTTTATTATTAAAGTTTTAAAAACGAACGTAAAACATCGGGTTTTTTTTTAAACATATCGGTATGAGTAGTTCATAGGGAGTACAAAATTTCTATCTTATACAATATCTGGCAATATTATTAAAAAGTAAACGAACTTCACTAAATTGCCTCTTTAAAATTCTCTATGACAGTTTGTTTGCGCAATAATTTGTCAGAAACTGTTCCTTAATAACACACCTGTAAAATTCCTAAAGTTTTGTGAGCATAACAAGAAGGTCTATTACCAAAATATCGTCAAGAACGAGTCGTTGCGATTCGATCAACAGATAGTACGGTCTTGGTTGTTTCCAACAATTCTAGACAGTCAGTTGTGAATAAATCTAAATGGAAGCCTTGATGATTTTCAAGTGTAAGGTGAGAACCTATTGTTATTCATTTGTGGCTGTAGTATTATTCGACCTGGCAATCGACCTCGGGTCACGTTAGGTCATCGGTCATGCGCGTTGAACAAACTTCTGGGGACCGGAAAAGTAAAAACAACCCGGTTAATTTGTTTGACACGTTACTACCACACGCCAAGTAAGATGATTTCCTATATCAACAAAAAAAAAATTATTATAACTGTTAATTCGACGTAAAATACAAATAAACCAATTGATGGTTTTCACATAAAAGGAAGAGAAACCATACATTGGACTTAATGGAAATATCGGACGGTTGACATTAGAAGATACTTACTGTCCGAGTTGAATACATTGACGTTAGTATCGATGTCGTCTGCTTGGGTGAGATAGGTACACGTTGGACTATTTCCGGTCCATGTGGTACCAGAACAGTAGATCTGGTTGCTACCAGCCATAGAGTATCCACTAATGCATGTGAAGGTGGCCACAGTATCATTATACGCCACTGTGGCAGCTGCCACATTGGGTGGCACTCCACACGCCATGGCAGGTGTGCTTGATGCTCCTGTTGTAGCCGAAATAGTTGTTGTTGCAGCTGAAATGGAAAACAAAATGACTTATTATTTGTAGAAGTAAATTTCTTCGCACACGATTGAAATTTGCGTTTGCATATATATATTCACGAGAGCTTTAGTCAGAACGAAATATATTCATTCGCGCAATGCAACGAAAGAGTGCAATCAGAGACACCAGGTAATCACATAATACACCTACCGTACTTGATCTATTTATTCATAATTACCCAAAACCAATGTTCAATTTGCTTTGAAATATGAACCAACGAACAATAACGACTGATAACCAAGGACGTCATGACGAAATGAAGATGGAAGGTTAATTTTTATTCTTTTTTAAACAGTGTGTTCTATGGGTGAAAACCGATAAGTTCCAACCAAGGAGATTTTCACTTCTTTGGTTTCAATCTAGTACTGCTTCAGTGTGAATGAGATATAAAACAGTTAATAACACGTGATTATCAGCTTTTACCATAAGATGCATCATTTGTGGTAGAGATTCATCTTCAGTATTGTTTTTTGGTTTTCATTTTTTATAAACGTGATTTAATGTATTTGAGAAAGTCCCCATAAGTTTAAGTGTTAAATGAAGGATATGCTTAGTAAAGTATTTTTGTATCTCTGTGAAATAACACATTTAAAAAATAATTCTGCTTTGTTTGTTACATTTTAAGTGACTTTAAACGAACTTGATTGACGCATTCAAATATTAGCACATAACCGAGTTCAAACACAATCATGAATTGGCGGACTCGCAATACTTGCAAAGCAATATACAGTAACTGTAATTAGCGCAATCATTTTAACGGAACGCTTTCAGCCCGAAATTACCTAAAAAAATATTACCTCTAAAATATGTTTGTTTACAGTATGTTTTCATGATTGTTTCATCTGTAAGACAATTTTGACAATGTTAAAAAGCCTGTAAGTTATTTATGATCATTATACTGGATAACATACATTTATTTATGTATAGAGACAAAGTAAGATAACAGTTATCAGAGTATCATATCAGTTTATTGGAAGGTAGTATCGCAGTATTACACCAGCGTACACTTTATAACGACTAATCCGATTTTACACACAATTCCTGACTGAGATAAGGGATATAAAACTGATACCGAAGCCCTTTTTAGAGATTTTTTTTCAAAAAATCCAAAGATATACAACACACATGCATTTCTGTGCCGAGGGCAATATCAAAACGCAGGAACTATACATATTCCTTCCCTGATTGGAACTTATAGATATACAAATATTGACACCTTTCATATTAAATCAAACGTCATCATACATTGTACAACATCTTTACCATCATTATGATTTTATCCATCTTCGCTAGCCAAGGGTTACGATCCGCACACTCATCTTCACCCTTGGCATATATAGACCACATTTCGTAAATCCCGCGACGAGAATTTTCATTGGATGCAGCTAGGTCTGGCTGCATCCAATCAGAGCGTAACTTACATTTGATCATGCGCTCTTCTTATGAGACATACAGAAATAAGTGTAAACAAACATGGCACAGTACACTAGTGTCGACTGTGTCATGGATCTTTACCAGTAAAACAGAGAAGAACAATCTTCAACGACACATTTACGGTAAGGACTCAGTGCGTGGATCGCCGTTTACTGATGCTGTCTAATTTGATCAAGCTTGATTTTTTCACAGATCAACCGAATGAGATGTTCTTCAATGTTTACATTCATTGCTGAAGCCGTTTTGTTCCCCTCATTTTGATTGGTCGGTGATTACGTGATTCAAAGGGACACAACGCACACCGACCGCTAGGTGGCAGACACGGGAGCTTTCAATTTTGCCATATATATTCAAGGGGTGTAGATAACATAGGTGATCGTAACCCCTGGATATCGAGGATGGATTTTATCAATCACCAAATTAATCTTCATCAACACTCCACATCTTCTTTCTTACATCAACATACCATCAACATTCTCACTTAATGAACGCAGGTGTATACGTTTTCACTCTCACACCGTACGCATTCATTCATTCAGAGAGAAAGAGATAGAGAGAGGGGGAGAGGGAGTGAGATTTAGGAGATAAGTATATCCGTTTAACTAGATTAGTAGCTAATGCAAAGAGCTAATAAGGCTACATGTATGTCAGAGACATGACAGTGCAAATAGTGTAATAAATGTATTAAAATAAATGAATTAACCACTAAAGCTCTAATAAAGGTGTCCATTTCTTCCAGTTAAGTATAAAATTCTCTTGAATTATTTCACCTTTTTAAAATTATTTATATGTTTGTGAATGAGGAAGTTATAAAATTTATAAGCGCGTTCATAATTAAAGAGTTGCTCAGGCATTTGGTCTGATAAGATAATGCTTTATGAGAATTAAAATGTCATTATCCACATGGCTTGAATATTGTGAAATAGTTCCATAAAGGAATGATTCTTTATTGTACGCAAAAGGAATCAGGAGCGTGTCAAGAAGAGATTCAAATATTTGAAGTAGATCTTGCACTTCTGTACACTCCCATCAATAATGCACTATTGTTTCAGGCTCCAAATTGCATAAGGTACAAAGATGGCTTTGACTCAGTTTGACTTTAAGAAGAAGAGGAAGAGTATTCGTTACCAAAATATTATGTAAAGTTCTAACATGTAACCATTGTAGTTTTGATTTTTTCGTGACAACAAAAGGTAATTTAAATATTTTTTTTCCATTTTCGTTATCTATATCATCCTTCTGATTCCATTTTCTGACTCCAGTAGGTAGTGTCATAGGTGCAATAATGCTACTATAATAATCTTTAGAGTCTTTTTTACGCTTAAAGACTATATCCCATAGGAGAAGTACAAAAAAACACGTTGGATAGCAGAAATTAGTCCATGATGCTGCAAAAATGTTTTATTAATTTGAAAATTATGTAAAAACTCGTGAAAGGAAAAAAAGGTCATATTATCTGAATGTTTAATCATATCATTCAATGTAAAAACACCGGCCTTAAAACAGTTTGCATAGCAGATACATTTTGTATATCGGATATAATTATAAATTTATAATTTTCAAAATTTATGAGACTTTAAAAATTCAAAGAATGGTATTACACAAATGCGAGTAATTGGAGCACTTATTCTGCATTGAAAACAGAGTTTTACATAATTAAAGTGTAATGTCTATTTTAGTAATAAGCATTGTTAACAAGAATGGAGCATATTGCATTTTAGTATCTCATAAAACGAACAACGATCCAAGTTTTAACAAACACACTGACGAACAAATTTACAGCACAGTAATGCTGGAGATTCAGGTAGCCATCATCCTACAATTATATTTCGCCTCTCTATATTTACTTACACGTAAGTAAATTATTATTGTTGATTGAATCGAATTTTCTATAGATCATGACAGCAGAACTTAACGTACAACTGACTTTTATGGATAATATCTATAACAAACTACATTTAGAACCAAAATCATCCATACATTAAAAAAAGTACTTAAATGGCAAGATGAACATTACCTCCACCACTATAAAGCGTTATTTATGTAAATCAACACATTCATGCTTTTATTTTTAAAGCTAAAACTTATTTGTTAACCTACATGTAGCAATCATTTTCAAAATGAGCTAAACGTACTTATTTTGATGAATGACACAATAATAAACCCAGCTTTCATTTCCATAATTATGTATTGAAAGAAAATTATTATTATTTGAAGTACGGATATCGCTATCTCACTTCCAACGTAAGTATATAGTATCATTTCAACTTAAAACGTATGATTAGAAGTTAATGACATTATTTTTCTCCACATGATGATCATAAGCTGGCCCCGGTTTCATCAACGTTCCTTAACTTCAAATTTTCCATAGAAAGCACAAAAGTTAGAGGAAATTCCTTTTCTTAAGATTTTCACCTTAAATTATATCGTGCTTTCCTATGGTGATATTTAAGTTAAAGAAGTTGATTGAACTTGGACCAGGTCAATATACATACCCATTGATTCAGTAAAATCAGAGCAGTGTAATATATAAATAGCAAAACCGTCCAAATAAATAAGACACGTCACTAACTAGATGATACAAGCATAAACTCTTCAGTAATAAACCGTAACATTAATATACTATAGTAGCAGGTTGTTTTCTTTTCATCACAAACACGAAAAACACAGGATTGGCTGAGCTGTTCAATATTGATTAAGTGGTCCGGGATGTTGGGGGTAAGCCTTTCTTTTAGCATGGCCCTTTGCCAGGTGACGCTTGGTACCATCTCGTCCGTCATCACCGATTTATCTATTTTTGTATATGAACTACAAAAACATTTGCATCGGTTTCGTTTAAAATTCCCGACCGGATATATCCGAGATAGTTAATTCAGATATGTAAGTAAACACAGGGGAAACATACTCTAGTCTTATTCATATTTAGTATAATTTGTATTTCAGTCAAGCAAGATTTGTCGGAACATGTTGGTAAAAATAAATATGCAAGATTTGATTTGATATACGGTATCTCCCAATTTAGCTAGACTAATTTACATTTATTACAATTCGGTAAGGTTAAACATAACTGGACAGATAATTTTGTTGGGCCATACTTTGATAGGTCTATAATTACTGGGCCATAATGTGACAGGGCATTGCATTGCTTTATGAAAAATAAGTAATATTATAATTTATTGGACTTGCAATTTTGTGTTGGCCTTCTTCCATAAAGTATTTACAAAGCAAAATGAGTTCACATTTACTTAAGTGATTCAACACAATATGATATAGTCGGGTACACAAACACGTCATCACATTATCGAGGCAGAAATATGTTAAGCTTTCAGTTTGAGACCATAGGAGCCAGTATAATTTATCAAATAAAGTCTCAATAGTTAGCATGCTTTCCTTACTTTTCTAACTCTAACAGCACTAAACGTCGACAACAATAACTTTGTTAAGTAATATTTATGTTTTATCATGAGGTAGACAATAATTTAAAACACACACTATACTTGTCGAAACAAAGCACTTCAAATCTTATGGTTTATTCATGTTTCATTATTGAAAGGTACGCTGCTTGGAAGACGGGAGCAAACGAATTAACGTTGAATCTGCCTATAAATATATAATGATTAAAGCAAAATAAGCCACGTATTTATTGGGTTTTTTTCGGGATATAAAGAAAGGGAAAAAACAAAATGTGATGGAAAATTACAATTATGATATGGGCAATATAAATCTGACAAACTCTTATATGAAAATAATTTTCTATGATTTATGTTATAAACAATCTCGATTGTATCATGTTTAAAACATGGAGTTTGACATGGATAAGACATAAACGGAATTATTAAAAAAAACTATCGAAAATATATTGATATAGTTAACGGGCGTTACATATTTCAACAAACATAGATTATAAAAGATACGTCTTATTAATTTTCGTATTTAACATTAGAGGCAAGCAAGTAAAAACAACAATTACAATATCGATAAAAACGGTACTGATATGCTGAATTGTGATCGACAACTTTTTAAAAATAGTAATTTAAATCAAATTATGCAGAAACTTAGAAGTTGTATTTAAACTAAAATCAGACTAATGTTATACACGTGATAATGCGTGTGAGTTTAATATTAAATGGTCAACAAATACTTCGAAAAATATCTAATATTTTTCTCTAAATTGAACAAATAGATTATGTTAATAATAAAAAAATTCAATGAAATTCAAATACACATATAATGATATATACTATTTAAACTCCATTTAATATACATACCTGGTGTTTTGATTGTAATAAAAAAGCAATAAACTTTTTCACGGCGTAAAAATATCTTTTCACACGGATACAAAGTGTACAGGGGTAAACCAATACCTGTTACTTTTTCCACAAGTGCACATATATCTCCCTTACGATGGCTCAAGGATTGGAAATTAAACCAAATATCTACCGAAGGTACCAACTGTCAGTATTGGTAGCCTTGTGATCAGGGTATCCAGTGGGGGACGAGTATACGGTAGAATTAATGATGTCATTGACAAAGCATTGTGTGACGGTAACCTGGCTGTCTGCAGCATACAACAGCAACAGTTAATCACATTTCTCACCATTGTAGATACAGTTCGTATGTGTCAATTGTCACATGATATCTTGTTCGATATATGAATTTCAGTTATGCTTGCCCAGTGCCTTGTTTATAGGAACATAATGATAATAAATCATAAAAATAAACCATATAATTAATTCAATTTTTTTTAAAGAAATGAGTAGAAATTAAAAAATAAAAGTGCATGCACTATAAGTGAAGCATAAGTCTGCACCCTACACACTAACTGAAATTCGAAAGTGACGGGACCACTTAACAATTTAAAAACATTACTGATTGAATTCGACTTTTATTTGATATAACACAATTTCAATAATTGATTGTGGTCAACTGTAACGTTTAAATTTCGTCAATACGGCACACACTATGACCGACTTAGAGTTTTGTTCCCACACAGTGATTAATGTATTTCATATACGATATTGACATTCATTATATCCTAATCAAATCCATACAAATACACCGAATTGGTCAGTAAGTACACCCTACCATCCTAATATGTAATTGTTGGAGTCTCTGCCACAAATAAATACCTGATCAGAAATTATAGGGGTAATAGAAATGTTTTATAATCTTATTTGTATTTGGACAATTCTATTGTCTTATAATAAAATGATGTAACCAGTGTATTCTACCAGAAACGTATTAAACTATTCTGTATATTTTGTTTATCTGTTCATATCATCTGTTAAACAATGTGTATGTTTATCAAACCTAACACACATATGCTGAACCCTTTGAATTTAGTAATAGATTCAGGATGCCGAAAAAAATAATTAAACTGCAAAGTTGTAAATATCTTTGTTAAGTTCTGAGGAAAGATTTTCCAGCAGACTGTTGGCATTCCAATTTTTGGCTGACTTGTTTTTGTTTTCATACGAGACTGAATTTGTTGAAGGGCTTATCAGGACGGGTAACAAAAACCTTTCCAAATCTTTCAATTTCACTTTCAGGTATATCGACGATGTGTTGTCTATAAACAACAAAAAGTTTGCTGACCTAGTCGATCGTATATACCCTATTGAACTTGAGATTAAAGATTCTCCCACATCAGCTTCTTACCTCGATCTTTACTTAAACTATGACCAACACGGACAACTTACTTCTAAGCTGTATTATACACGTGACGATTTCGATTTTCCGATCGTGAACTTTCCCTTTCTTGATAGTAGCTCCCTGCTTCTCCATTCTTTGGTGTTTGTATGTTGCAGTTGATACGTTATTCAAGGGCTTGCTCTGAATATCGAGATTTTCAGGAAAGATGTCAACTGCTGACGAATAAACTTATGGCACAGGGATTCGAGAGATGCAGGTTGATGGAGACTATGGGCAAGTTTTATGGTCGCCATCTTGATCTCATCGAGAAATATTCTGTATCGTTGTGTGATTTTGAGTTCGGATTAAGGTTTTGTTGACGCTTTGGTATTCTTTTTTTTTCTGTACCACACAGCTGTTTCATCCCCCTATGACTCTTCAGTAATGGTTGAGACCAAACGAATGGAATCCAACATTTCTAACCTAATGTTGAAACAGAAGGGTCAGGTGTGTAAAATCCGTGTGGTTTGTGAACTTAGAAATAAAATGAAAATAGTTCTGTATAATTTCAAATCATGTACTACGAAAATGTGTATATTATGTACCGTGCAACTACTCACATGAGATAACTGTGGCTTTGAAGGCTCCAGCAAACCTCAGGGACTAAAAATCCACCAGCAGAGTCTGCCACCGCTATCATGGAAGATGACGTTAGCGCTCCATAGTGAATATGTCCGTTGCCAACTGCGGGCATACTACCGTATACGCAGTCAAAATGAGGTACAATCCTTATATTTACACCATTATTAATTTTCAAGTGCTATACGAAGAAAAAAACATTCGAAGCGGGTTGCTAAGATGGTAACTACGGCGGCCGTGGTTGCCAAGATAATATAGTCCCATTGGATTTCATCAATATATTGGTAAATTTAGAAAATACACAGTGAACAACACTATTTTTCTTCATAACATCATATGTTAATTTGGTATTAAATAATATTTCTAGCATGTTAAATTAATTACTTTATTTATAACGGTCGTTATGTACACGTATTGACACAGTGATCTGGTTGTGACGCGGTCCGACGTCAGACGTCACAACTGCAGGGCGCTGCTATGTTTGCGTTACCGTCAAAGAGTTTCGAATGCGCACCATTACGATTAAAAAGTTTGCTAGAAACTATTTATTGTTTAATCACAGGAAATTGATTCCATATATGTTCCATGTTTCAAAATCTTGTAGGAACCAAACAATGGCCGACAGCGAATACTTATTTTTCTGAAGCGTGAACGACGCCATATTTGAACAAATATCAATCCACCGAGCCTTTTTTCATTGCGTATACGCTAATATATTCGCAGTCAGAGTTTACTAAGAACAAGAAGGAGAGGTGTAATTATACATATATGCTGCACCTTTTGAATTTAGTAATGTGCATATTATGTACCGTGCCACTACTCACGTGAGATAACTGTGGCTTTGGAGGTTCCAGCAAAGAACAAGGTCTGTATTTGACAATAAGCGAGAAAAGTACAATGTGTCATATGGGAAATATTGGTCGAGTGGATAACACTCCGGCCTTCCATGCAGGCGGCCGGGGTTCGATCCCCGTAATCGTCATACGCATGAAAATTTCAGAGAAAGCGTTTTTCTCCTGCCCACACAAACTCCAACAACCCAGGTGGAGTATAAAATGGTATGGGATGGGTGTTGCAGTATCTGTGCTGAAGCATTCAAGTGAGGTGGCACTCTAAAAGATGCCGTCGGAAAAACGGTCCCACTACAAACAGAACACATTTCATCTCCAGCACACTCACATACATACACACACACACACACATATAAAGATATTAGCCAGGTAGTATAGGACAAGTAGTAAGCGCCTGATAAGGCAGCTCATGGGAACTCCTCAGAATTGTATATGATAAAACTGTATTTGTTATTTGTATTGATTGTATGAGAATTGTATATCTATGTACTGTAAAGCGCTTTAGAGTGGCTTATGTTAGCTAGATAGGGCGCTACATCAAATGTTGTATATTATATTATTTATTAAAGACGAGATTTTGGCGGGGATATAATAATCAATCTTGTCTCTGGGAGGCCGAAAGTTTATTTAAAGTCGACATAATGTAAGGGCGCTATTTCAAAAGCATTAGCACACATGAATATTCTAAAACGGTATGTCCCATTCTTAGGTATGCTTCTTATATCGGACCTGTCCCTTTAAATTTTGTATATGTTTAATGATTGTGCTTGTCACTATTCAGAACTTTAAGTAACTTTAAATTATTTAGACCCCGTGTAGATAATTTTGTCAACCCTTATAAAACACGACGAACATATTTCTCTATTTATGATCCAATATGCATGTTGCTGTATTATCAAATATGTAAAGATATACTGCCCTGATATAATAATCAAAGGCGTTCAAGCACCAATTGAAATCGGTTTAAAGCTCTCCATCACCACTGATTGTGATCTCATTTTAATTTTGAATTTGCACTAACCGTTTATCAAAATCATTGTATATGACAAGCATGTGAACTTTATATTTACATTTAACAATTTTAACAATGAATTTAAGCTTTCATTGCAGTTCATTAAATATGTTAATTTCAGAATCTGAAA